>JARQOD010000001.1:38503743-38847648 GCA_033576555.1 Oophaga sylvatica
GCTATACTCTCTCAGAGAACAGGTGAGAAGAATGTCTTGCATCCCTGTGCCTTCTTTTCCCAGCAGTTGTCTTCGGCTGAGAAGAACTACGATGTGGGCAATAGAGAGTTGTTGGCCATTATTGCCGCCTTCAAAGAATGGAGACACCTTCTGCAAGGAGCTGCACAGCAAATAGTCGTTCTGACAGATCATCGTAATCTTGAGTTTATCAGGTCGGCTAAGTGCCTGACTCCTCGCCAGGCTCGCTGGAATCTTTTCTTAAACCAATTTAATTTTATTATTTCTTATAGACCAGGATCGCGCAATGGAAAGGCTGATGCACTCTCTAGGATTTACTCAGCAGAGACACGTCCAATTACTCCTCCTAAGACTATTCTTCCTGACTCTAGATTCCTAGGAGTGATTCATCATCAAGACCTAATTAAAGACATCAAGGAAGCATACCATGCGGATTCTTTTTTGGCTCAACCCCAAGGGACGTAAGTCTTGTCTTTAAGAATGGTGTGTGGATTCTGGGACAACGTCTGTATATACCTGAAACAGTCAGATTGAGAGTATTGCAACTCATTCATGATTCCAAAATAGCCGGGCATAGAGGAATTCTAAAGACACAGGAATTTCTTTCTCGTTTCTTTTGGTGGCCCACTTGTAGGAAGGATGTTTTGGATTATGTCACTTCGTGTGAGGTTTGTGCAAGATGCAAAACACCTCGCTCTTCACCAACTGGTCTGTTACAGCCTCTTCCCACCCCGTCCCGCCCGTGGGGATCCATTTCTATGGACTTCATTGTCGAATTACCAACCTCTCAAGGGAAGAACACTATTCTAGTGGTGGTTGATCGTTTAACAAAGGCAGCTCATTTTATCCCTTGTGTCGGCTTACCCACTGCAAAACAGACATCAGATTTGATGATTAAAGATGTGTTTCGTTTACATGGAGTACCGGATGAGGTTATTTCGGATCGAGGGGTGCAATTCACTTCTAGGTTTTGGCAAAATTTCTGTGCAGCATTGGACATTAAAGTAAACCTTTCTTCTGCTTTTCATCCCCAGACTAATGGACAAACCGAACGAACCAATCAAACCCTGGAGCAGTATCTCCGCTGTTTTATCTGCCACCTACAGGATGATTGGGTGGATCTACTTCCATTGGCTGAGTTCTCTTACAACAACTCTCAGAGTGCCTCCACTAAACAGTCTCCTTTTTTCTCTAATTTAGGTTATCATCCTAATATTCTACCACGATTTCCCATAGAGACGCCTTTGCCAGCAGTGGCTGAAAGAGTCACGACTTTACAGAAGAATATGGATCTTCTAAAGGAGAATCTGGAATCGGCTCAGGAAAGGTACAAGAAGGCAGCAGATAAATTTCGTAAACCTGCACCAGTTTTTAAGGTAGGAGACCTGGTCTGGCTGTCAACCAGAAATCTTAAGTTAAGGATTCCATCATCTAAGTTGGGACATAAGTACATTGGACCCTATAAAATCAGTAAGATTATAAGTGCCGTTGCTTGTCGTCTTCAACTGCCTAGAACTATGAGAATCCACCCTGTCTTTCATGTATCCCTACTAAAGGCTGCAACACCCAATACGTTTCCTGGACGTTCTTCTCCTTGCCCTGACCCAGTGCTAGTCGATGGTCAGGAAGAATTTGTGGTGGAAAGGATTTTAGATTCCAGGTTGTATAGAAATCAGTTACAATATCTGATCAAATGGCAGGGCTACCCAGTGGAGGACAACTCATGGGAGCCAGTCAATAACGTTAATGCTCCTCGCTTGCTCCGTCAGTTTCATCAGAGGTACCCACATAAGCCTGGTCTGAGGTCATCCGGAGGTTGCCCCTAAGGGGGGAGTAATGTAAGGTTCTGTATATCTGTTTCTGAAACTCAGTTTGTTCGTCGGCCATTTTGCTTTCTGTTTTGCTGCAGCTATCTTGCCCTCAGTTAAAATGGAGTTTTCCAGCTTGCATGTTCCCGCCCTGATTCTCTCCGTTTGCTTCTTAAACAGCCACACCTGAGCAATCAGTGCTTCAGAATCTGGCCTGCAGTGAACCTGTGTTCTGACTCCTGAAGCCTTGGACTTTGTACTCCAGCCATTTCTACTGAGAAACTCTGGAGCTCTTGTGGACTCTGAACTCTGCTCTTGAAAGCCTCACGGTTGCATGGACTTGCGGTAACATAGAAGAAGATCTGAATCTGTTGTGGAGAGTTATTGATGAACTTAGATTACTTTGGCCTGCTGTGTCTCCTGCTTCTGTGTTTGCAACCTGTGTGTTTATTTTTGCCAATTTGTATGAAGCAATACAAGACTTTCTTTTTCAACCTGTGTCTCAAGTATTTTCATCGCACCCAAGCACAAGACGCTATATGAACTGTATCACATACATTACAGTGGATCTCTCTCAAAGGTGCCTTCAGACACAAGGAGGAGTGTCTGTGAAACTCCATACTGGTAACAGATCATATGTGTTGTTTTGGGCACAGACTGGTAGAGTCTGGGTCCCGGATAGAGAGGGCCATCTATCTATGTGTAATTAGAGGCTGGACAAGCCCAGGTCTTTTGTTTATGCTTTGTTTTTATCTGTGTGCTGTGGACTTTAATAAAACTGGTTGCGGCCAGTTTTCACCAAACTGCTGTCTGAATGAACTGTTTCCGTGCCATTCTGTCTACCCAGACAGCGATCCTAGAGCTAAAACCCCCGGAAAGGCCACAATAGATATATAGATAGATATATCTATAGATAGACAGATATATCTATCAACATATCTATCGATTCATGAAACCTGACTTTCTCAAAAGTCGAGTCGAACAAAATCGGCCGACTATCTGGAAAAGTCGAAGGTCCGACTAAAACACGAAACCCAATGCAAGTCAATGGGGAAGCAAAGTCGGCAGGGAGTGGAGGACAGTAAACACACCTACAGTGCCCATTTCAATGCCGACGACATCAATTCTTATTACTTAAGCTTGTCAACCTTTATTTACTTTATATTAATAGTTACACATTAAAAACTGGGGGTTATTTGGCTAAAGTTGTGGGGGGGCAGGGCTGGCTCCAGGTTTTCGTGTGCCCCGGGCCAAAGAGTGTCAGTGGGCCCCTTTAACACATACCACAATTCATGATGCTCTGATACTGCAGAGAAATATAGGTATAGTACAATGACAAATATTTCACTTCTTACATTACATGAGTGATATCTATTGTAAATTGTACAATAGCTCATGAACCAGACAGTATATTCCTCCATACAGTATTATGGCCACCACATAGTGCGCCATACAGAATAATGAGCCCCATATATTGCTCCATACAGAATAATTGGTCCCATATAATGTTCCATATGATGAGCTCCACATAATGCTCCAGTATATGATGGTCCCCATATAATGTGCCATACAGTATAGGACGGTCCCCATAAAGTAAAATGAGCCCCACATATTGCTCCATACAGTATGAGTCGCATATAAAGCTTCATACAGTATATGATGGGCCCCATATATTGCTCCATACAGAATGGGCTCCATATAATGCTCCATACAGAATAGGCCCCATATGTGCTCCATATGATGCTCCATACCCTATATGATGCCCCATAAATAATGAACCCCATATGATGCTCCAGTATATGATGGGCCCCATATATAATTCTCCAGTGTAAAATGCTCCCCATATATCGCTCCAGACATTAAAAAAAAAATGAAATACCTCTCCTCGCTGGGCACTGCTCTACTCTGGACTCCTCAGCGTCGCCATCTTTCAGCTCTTTGCACTTGGACTGTTCAGGCAGAGGGCGTACAGACGTGACGTCATTGCGCTCTCTGACCTGAATGTCACTGTCAGGAAACGCGGAAGACGTCACAGCGGTGGAGCAGGGAGAGGTAAGGCCTCTTTCACACATCCGGCGGGCGCCTGGCGGCGCCCCCGGCATTTTGCCGCAGCGCCGCATGTGAAAAGCTTTCACACTTCCGGCGCCCAAAATGCGGTTTTTTGCCGGATGGTTTCTGATGCTTGGAGAGATAAGAGACCATCCGGCAAAAAAAAAAAAACGTTACATGCAGCGTTTTGTCCGGCCGCCGCAATGTACATTTGCGCCGCATCCGGACAAAACCGCATGCAACGCATTGACATGCGGCGCCATCCGGCGCTAATGCATGTCAATGCGAAAAAAGCCGCATGCGGCGCATCAGATTTTCAGATGCGGCGCAGCGGGAAAATGCCGGGGGCGCCGCCAGGCGCCCACCGGATGTGTGAAAGAGGCCTAAGTATTGCAAGTGCTGTGGCCCTGAGCAAGCAGGGGGAGGCCCACTCGTGGGCGACGGCCCTGGCACAGGGCCCCTCATAGTACGCCAGTGTCTCAGACGGCGAGTGGGCCCCCCCACCTGCTCAGGGAAAAAGCACTTTCCCGGGTGCGCCAGGTGCTGACGACGGCTCTGGGGGGTACAGCCCAGTTAGGGAGGTGGAAAAACTGGCATATGTTGAGGTATAGGCTGGACGTTCAGCATCTGCAAATGGAGGAATTGGAGAAGTCGGAGGTAGAGGAGGACAAAGCGACCCATTTTGCTGGCAACCTATGTGTCATCAGGGGAAGGTGGTACAAAATCCTTTGAAACCCAGGCATGGTTCATTTTAATGAAGGTGAGATCACCTACATTTTGGGTCGACAGCCGGGTCCTTCTTTCTGTCAGGATTGATCCAGCAGCACTGAAGACTCTTTCTGATAGCACACTACCAGCAGGGCAAGCGAGCTCCTGTAAGGCATATTGTGCCAATTCAGGCCAGGTGTCCAGTGTACAGGCCCAGTAGTCAAAGGGGAATGAACTGTGAGGGAGAACATCGATAGGGGAGGAAAGGTAATTCTGAACCATAGTTGACAACTGCTGTCTCCTGTCTGTTGCAATCGATTCAGTATTAACAGTCGTGTGAGCGGTACTCGAGAAATCAGTCCACAGCATGGTCATGAAACCCCTGTCTCCAACGCCACTTCGGCTGTGTGCACCACGAACACCTCTTCCATGTTGCCTAGTACGGCTCGTGGTAGAACCTGCACCGCTGCTATGTGTGCTGGGAATGCCTCTAACAAACGGTTTACCAGAGTTGCTTGTTTGTTCGCCAATGTTAGCTCTAGGTTCTCCTGTGGCATGATGTTCCGTAATTTGCCTTTATAGCGTGGATCGATGATGCTGGCCAACCAGTAGTCGTTGTAACGAATGGAAGCGGAGGCAGAGGTGGTGAAGTTCACATTCGTCTTTATTTTTAAATGTGGAACCTCTAGACCACGGTCCGGGGGGCTCCGAAGGGGGCGTAACTAGTGAGCCCCGGGTACCCGTAGTAAGGCCCCTCGAACAGGACCAGAATGGAATACCCGGAGGACACAGGTGCTACCTCCAGTTAGACCCCAGACATGTGGCAGCTGTCCCAGAGGGACCAAAAGGTTAACAGGTGTTTACAGAGTCTGTGGAGGGTTCTCGACAGAGAAGGGTAAGGTCCTGGTCCAGAATAGATGGTATCAGGCTGGCTTCAGTGACTTTGTCACGGTCCACGGGTACGGATGGCTGATGGCGGAACGGGATGACTCTTGCGCCAGTAATAGCTGAGATTGTCCGGGTTAGCCAGATACGGGTTAGCAATGATCTGAGGAGACAAACAGTATCAGCGAAGCACAGAGACTGCAAACGCAGCGCAGACAGATCAGGAACAGAACCGGATGTAGCAATGATAGAACACGTTGCTCCGGCACTCCCCTAATGGTGGAGTGACCAGATATAGTACTGAGTGTGCAGCCATTGGTTAATTAGCTATTTCAAAAAATGCACGCTGCCCCTTTAAGAGAGGCGGTGGGCGCGGCCTCGCGTCCTAAGCCGTCTATCAGGAGGCCTGACAGCAGCGTGCCAGGAAGTGGAGGAGGACACAGGACGCCGTGGAGCAGATGGGACATGAGACCCCAGACCACGCACAGACTGCTGCAGAGAAACAGGTGAGTGAGCCGAACAGAGTGCAGAGCCAGCGCTGGGACCGGGTGTAACAGTATCCCCCTCTTTACTCCCCCTCTTTTTCAAGCCTGCGTGAAATCTTTTAAGAAGAAGAGGAGCCTGGATGTTCTCCTCAGGCTCCCAAGACCTCTCCTCAGGACCAAAACCCCTCCAGTCCACCAGGTAATAGATCCTACCTCTTACTCTCTTAGAGGCCAAGATATGTTTTACCTCAAAAACATCATTCTCAGAGACCGGATCGGGAGTGGTACCCGGGTCCTTAAAGAAGGAACTCAACACTACTGGTTTGAGGAGAGAAACATGAAAGGAGTTAGGTACACGTAGAGAATTAGGCAATTTCAGCTTGTAAGAGACCGGGTTGATTTGTCTCAAGACTTCAAAGGGACCAATGAAACGAGGACCCAATTTGTACGATGGTAACTTCAGACGGATGTACTTGGAGGAGAGCCATACCTTGTCTCCTGGACGAAAGATGGGAGCCTCCAAACGTCTTTTGTCTGCATGCGTCTTCATACGTTGGGAAGCTTTCTCCAAAGCCGACCTGGTCTCACTCCAAATGTCCGAGAAATTTTTAGACAAGATATCGACTGCCGGAACATCAGATACTCCCGAAACAGGAAGAGGAATTCCAGGTTGCAGTCCAAACACAATCTGAAAGGGAGACTTTGCAGAAGATTCACTTACTTGATTGTTGTAGGAGAATTCAGCCCAGGGCAGTAATTCTACCCAGTCATTATGATGAGCGTTGACGAAGTGACGCAGGTATCCAGCCAGGATTTGATTGATCCTCTCCACTTGCCCATTAGACTGGGGATGATATGCAGAAGAAAAGTCTAGTTCAATTTTTACCATTTTACAGAGTCCTCTCCAGAACTTAGAAGTGAACTGGACGCCCCTGTCGGACACGATGTGGAGAGGAAATCCATGTAGACGGAAGATGTGCTGAATGAAGTGAGCGGCCAGTTCTGGAGCAGACGGGACACCAGATAGCGGAACGAAGTGAGCCATTTTAGAGAAGCGGTCCACCACAACCCATACCACTGAGCAGCCAGAAGAAATGGGAAGATCCGTGATGAAATCCATCGCAATGTGCTGCCAGGGAGCGGACGGAATCGGAAGAGGTAGAAGTCTGCCGGCTGGTAGATGTTTAAAAGTTTTGTTACGGGCACATGAAGGACAGGCTGAAACGAACTCCTGGATATCCTTGCCCATGGTAGGCCACCAGTAATAACGGGAGATGAGTTGCTGTGTCTTTTTCTGACCAGCATGGCCAGCCAACTTAGAAGAATGACCCCAGCGCAGAACACGGGTACGATCAGAAGCAGACACAAAAGTCTTCCCAGGAGGAAGCCGGGCCAGATCAGTGGAGGCAACAGAGACTAACTTAGAAGGTTCAATAATGTGCTGAGGTTCTTCCTCCAGTTCAGGGGGCAAGAAGGCTCTAGAGAGTGCGTCTGCCTTGATGTTTTTGTCAGCTGGACGAAAATGAAGTACAAAATTGAAACGGGCAAAAAATAATGCCCAACGGGCCTGACGGGGATTCAGTCTTAAAGCAGTTTGGAGATAGGCAAGGTTTTTATGGTCGGTGAATATGATTACCTGGTGATGAGCTCCTTCAAGAAGATGTCTCCATTCTTGCAGAGCCAATTTGATGGCCAACAGTTCGCGATCACCGACAGAGTAGTTCCTCTCTGCAGGAGAAAAAACCTTGGAGAAAAAACCACACGAGACCATCCGCCCGGTAGACGACTTCTGGGTCAGAACTGCACCTGCACCTATGGAAGAAGCGTCAACCTCAAGAAAAAATTGCTCACTAGAATTAGGACGATGGAGAACGGGTGCGGAAGCAAAAGCTTTTTTTAGAGAAACAAAGGCCTCTTCTGCCTCGGAGGACCATTCCTTAGAGTTTACGCCTTTCCGGGTTAAGGCTGTGATTGGAGCCACTCGGGTGGAAAAGTGTGGAATAAATTGCCGGTAGTAATTGGCGAACCCTAGGAACCTTTGTATGGCTTTTAGCCCAGACGGACGAGGCCAGTTGAGAACTGCAGACAACTTCTCCGGATCCATCTTTAATCCTGTGGAAGATACAATGTACCCAAGGAAAGGCAAAGAAGACTGCTCAAAGAGGCATTTCTCATATTTGGCATATAGCCTGTTCTCTCTGAGTCTTTGAAAGACCTGGCGTACTTGCCGCCGGTGTGACGTTAAATCAGCAGAGAAAATCAAAATATCGTCCAGGTAAACCACCACACATGTATAGAGCAAGTCCCTGAAAATGTCATTCACAAATTCCTGAAAAACCGCAGGTGCATTGCTTAGGCCGAATGGCATTACCAGGTATTCATAGTGGCCGTCACGGGTGTTGAAGGCTGTTTTCCATTTGTCCCCCTCTCTAATTCGGATCAGATTGTAGGCCCCTCTGAGGTCCAATTTGGTGAAGATCTTGGCCCCTCGGAGACGATCAAACAACTCTGAAATAAGAGGTAATGGATACCTGTTTTTTACCGTGACCTGATTCAGACCCCGATAGTCAATGCAGGGCCGCAAGGATCCATCCTTCTTCTTCACAAAGAAGAATCCAGCTCCTGCCGGTGACGATGACTTTCGGATAAATCCTATATCCAGATTCTCTTGGATGTAGTCCGACATGGCCTGAGTCTCTGCCTGTGAAAGAGGATACACTCTCCCGCGGGGAAGAGATGCTCCAGGAAGAAGCTCTATCTGACAGTCATACGACCTGTGTGGAGGTAGTCTCTCAGCCTCCTTTTTCCCAAAGACGTCA
Organism: Oophaga sylvatica; assembly: GCA_033576555.1. Classification (NCBI taxonomy): domain Eukaryota; kingdom Metazoa; phylum Chordata; class Amphibia; order Anura; family Dendrobatidae; genus Oophaga; species Oophaga sylvatica. Next base: position 38,512,516 of record JARQOD010000001.1, read on the forward strand.
GAGAAGGACCAATAGGCGGAAGGCAACCCTGGCAGGGTATCAGGCTGGACAGGAGGCGAAGCAGGTTGAATCCGGGTTAAGCAACGATTCATGCAGGTATCTCCCCAACGCAGAACTTCTCCAGTTTTCCAATTCAGGACTGGTTCATGCATCTGGAGCCAAGGTAAACCTAAGAGCATGGGATGGGATAAACCGGGATATACATAAAAACGCATTAGTTCAGTATGCATTAGACCTACCCGGAGTTCCACCAACTCGGTTAGAAACTGGACGGGCTCGGTCAGCGGTTTGCCATCCACAGCGGACACCTGTAACGGATCAGGAAGACGCTGGACAGGTAAGCGGTAATGATCCACAACCGCCTGCTGGATGAAGTTCCCTGCAGCTCCAGAATCCAGTAGACAATGTTCGGAAAATTTTATTGCCCCATAGGACACGGAGACTGAGATGTGTAAAGAGGGAGAGGACTGTTCTCTACCTAGGTTGGCCCCTCCTACCGGACCTAGGCACTGGAGTTTCCCGACTTTTTAGGACAGAGATGGATCAAATGTTCAGAACTACCGCAGTAGTAACAACTTCCCTCCTTGCGACGTGACTCCCGACGGCGGGTGGCCAAACTTACATGGTCCACCTCCATGGCCTCGGAGGAGGAAAGCGAGGTACCTGTTTTATACAAACTAGAGTCCAGGTGATAGGACCTTTTGTCCCGCTTGATCTCCATAGAACGCTCCTGAAAACGCAGGTCAATTCGGGTTGCCAAAGATATCAACTCCTCCAAGAGGGTAGGTCTGTCCCGTCCCGCCAGCTCATCCTTGATTCTTCCGGATAAGCCCTCCCAGAAGTTTGCAACTAGGGCCTCATTGTTCCACGATAATTCAGACGAGAGGGTGCGGAATTTAACAGCATACTGAGCTACCGTGAGAGTACCTTGGCGCAGGCGGAGCAGAGCTGAGGCAGTTGAAGTGGTGCGACCAGGTTCATCGAAAGTCCTGCGAAAAGCCTCTAGGAAAGATTGAAGATCGTTAACCAGCGGATCCCCTCTCTCCCATAGCGGGTTTAGCCAGGCGAGGGCCTCTCCTCCCAGGTGTGACACGATGAAGCCCACCTTGGCTCGGTCAGAAGCAAACATATGCCCCAAGATTTCGAAGTGTAGAGTGCACTGATTGAGAAAACCCCGACACAGAGTAGGATCACCCTGGAAACGGGTAGGAGCCGCCAGACGGGGACCTTGACTTGTCATGGGAACTGGTACCTGAGTATTGATAGGAGAGTCAGGTGCAGACGAGAACCCATGGAATCCATGCGGGAAGACAAGCTGCGTAGATAAGTCGTGATCTTGTCCTGTTGAACTCCCAAACGGGTCACCTCCTGGTACAGGTCCGTGGTCGGAGATTTCTGGGATCCAGCGGGTTCCAGGGCCGGAGCAATCTGTAACGAATGGAAGCGGAGGCAGAGGTGGTGAAGTTCACATTCGTCTTTATTTTTAAATGTGGAACCTCTAGACCACGGTCCGGGGGCTCCGAAGGGGGCGTAACTAGTGAGCCCCGGGTACCCGTAGTAAGGCCCCTCAAACAGGACCAGAATGGAATACCCGGAGGACACAGGTGCTACCTCCAGTTAGACCCCAGACACGTGGCAGCTGTCCCAGAGGGACCAAAAGGTTAACAGGTGTTTACAGAGTCCGTGGAGGGTTCTCGACAGAGAAGGGTAAGGTCCTGGTCCAGAATAGATGGTATCAGGCTGGCTTCAGTGACCTTGTCACGGTCCACGGGTACGGATGGCTGATGGAGGAACGGGATGACTCTTGCGCCAGTAATAGCTGAGATTGTCCGGGTTAGCCAGATACGGGTTAGCAATGATCTGAGGAGACAAACAGTATCAGCGAAGCACAGAGACTGCAAACGCAGCGCAGACAGATCAGGAACAGAACCGGATGTAGCAATGATAGAACACGTTGCTCCGGCACTCCCCTAATGGTGGAGTGACCAGATATAGTACTGAGTGTGCAGCAATTGGTTAATTAGCTATTTCAAAAAATGCACGCTGCCCCTTTAAGAGAGGCGGTGGGCGCGGCCTCGCGTCCTAAGCCGTCTATCAGGAGGCCTGACAGCAGCGTGCCAGGAAGTGGAGGAGGACACAGGACGCCGTGGAGCAGATGGGACATGAGACCCCAGACCACGCACAGACTGCTGCAGAGGAACAGGTGAGTGAGCCGAACAGAGTGCAGAGCCAGCGCTGGGACCGGGTGTAACAGTCGTCATCCTTCACCATTTTGGCAATGCGGGGGTCCCTTTTTAGGATCCGCAAGACATAATCACACATGTGGGCCAATGTTCCAGGTGTCAATGATGCACTGCCAGTGGTGGGTGGAGGAGCACTTTCTGCCAAATCCACATCCCTCCAGTCACGCACAAACCCTATACCTGACCTAGGCAAGCCAACATTTTCTCTTGTCCCCTGAGAAGCATCCTTCCCAAAATAATCATCCTCCTCTTCTTCCTCTTCGTCATCCACCTCATCTAGGACAGTTCCCTGAGCAGACAATGGCTGACTGTCATCAAGGCTTCTCTCCTCCTCCTCTTCCGCTGCAGACGCCTGATCCTTAATGTGCGTCAAAGTTTGCATAAGCAGACGCATAATTGGGATGCTCATGCTTAAGATGGCGTCGTCTGCGCTTACCAGCCATGTGCATTCCTCAAAACACTGAAGGACTTTACAGAGGTCTTTCAGCTTTGACCACTGCACACCCGACAACTCAATGTCTGCCCTCAAACTGCCGGCCCGTGTATCCTCCCACAAAGCATTACAGCCTGCCTCTGTTCACACAGCCTCTCAACCATGTGCATGGCGGAGTTCCACCTTGTTGCAACGTCTATGAATAGGCGGTGCTTGGGGAGGTGGAGCGATCGCTGCAGCCTCTGCATACGACTGGAGTCTACGTGCGAGCGACAGATGTGCGAGCACAAAGACAAAAAGGAACAGCGCTCCATCCGGGTGTATACAAATAGCATGCTTGACAAAGACCTCATGCAGGTCGAAACGTTGCTGTATATGGCGTAATAAACGTTCTTCTATTTGTATACACCCGGATGGAGCGCTGTTCCTTTTTGTCTTTGACTGCTGGATTTCTCCAAGAAGGTTCCTTGGTTGGAGCGAGCGTCCCGATTCAGTGAGTGCTGTCAGCGTCTTTTTGTGTTATTAGTTGTGCGAGCACAGTCTATGCACCTTATGGAGCAGGGCTTTTAACTCCGGGTAATTATTTATGAAGCACTGCACCACCAGGTTCAAGGTGTGAGCCAGGCAAGGTATGTGTCTGAGTTTTGCCAGGGCTATGGCCGCCACAAAATTACGGCCGTTATCACTGACTACCTAGCCTGACTCAAGATGTAGACTGCCCAGCCATGACTCAGTTTCTCGCTGCAAGTAGTTGGCCAGTACCTCCGGGGTGTGTCTGTTGTCTCCCAAAGACACCATCCTTAAAACAGCTTGCTGACGCTTACCACCAGCTGTTCGATAGTGGGACACCTCGTGTGCAGCACTGGCAGCTGCGGATGGAGTGCTCGTGCCACTGCGCTCTGTCAACGCGATTTCACTTCTGAAGAAGGAGGAGGGTCGAACGCATGCAGCCAACTGTTGCCTATACCGTGGGCTAGGCAGCACTGTCCCACCACCGCTGTCCCCTGTGGACCCTGCATCCACCACATTAACCCAGTGCGCAGTGATGGACAAGTAACGGCGCTGGCCATGCCTACTGGCCCATGCATCTGTTGTGAGGTGCATCTTTTCACTCACTGATTGTTTGAGTGCATGGACAATGCGGTCTTTCACATGCAGGTGGAGGGCAGGGATGTCTTTTCTAGAAAAGTGCTGACTGGGTAGGTCATAGCGTGGGACAGCGTAGGCCATGAGCTTTCGGAACGCTGCGCTTTCAACCAAACGGAAGGGCATCATCTCTTATGAGATCAGTTTGGCAATGTAGGCGTTCAAACCCAGTGTACGCGGATGAGAGGATGAGTACTTTCTTGTCCTACTCAGAGTGTCTGCTAGGGTGAGCTGGACTTGAGAGCTGCATATGGGGGAGCTAGCGGTGGACATGACGGACTGAGAGGGGGTTGGTGATGGTGATGGTGGTGGTGTTGGCCTACATTCAGTCTTTCGTTGCAAAAACATTGTGATTCCCTGACTGCTTTGGCCTTGCGACAAAACCTCAACATTTCTTTCTGGTGGTGTGCTAATCGGTGGGCTTACAGTGGGGGAAGCGATGTAGCGTTGCTGGCTACCTTCAGTCGGAGCAGGTGCACATGTGCTGCCTTAGGTATTGTAGTCCGTCCATGCTTGCAAGTGCATGGTGTTTAAATGTCTAAGCATGCAACTGGTATTCAAATTTCTGAGATTTTTCCCTCGGCTAAAGGTCCTTCCGCACTTCTTACAGATAACCTTTGCCTCATCAATAGGATTTTGGTCAAAAAAGTGCCACACTGCACTCTTCCAATACCTAAGGTGCACATGTGCTGGTACAACTTTTCAGTGCTTGCACGCTGTGCTAATTTGACCGTCTGGCCAAGCTGCCCTGCAACTCTTTTTGTTGTTTTAACACGTTTTTGGACTGCTACGTCCCTGCCAGATAACCGCAGCTGCAATGTCGATGCCTGCTGCGGATCCTCCTCCTGTTCTGAGCTATTGCCAGCGGCACCCTCTTCCCCAATGGATGCCAATCCGGGTCAACAACTGGGTCATCGATCACCTCCTCCTCAATTTCATGTGCACCTTCCTCTGTGTCACCGTGTAAGGTGGTAGAGTATGTGGGAAGGGGCACCTGAATTTCATCAGGGTCAGATTCTGGCTCAGTAGACTGTGAGGGCAATGTAGTGCTGTGGGTGAATGGACCAGCAGTATCATTTAGCAGTGGCTGTGCATCAGTGTACTCCATGTCAGATTAATCTTGGACTGGGGAATTCAGGATTTGACTTGATAACCCAGGCATGGTATGAGAAAAGAGGTCCATGGAGTAATCAGCAGTGTGGCCTGCAGCATCCTTTACTTTTGGTGGGGGTGAAGGACACAAGGAAAGGTGTTGTTCCTTGTTGTTCCTGACCAGGAGCCTGCATTGACGACTCAGTGCTTGCATTTTTTGAAACTTCAGAAGAGGAGGCGATAGAGCTGGAGGCTGTTTCGGCAATGTAAGACAAAACCTGTTCCTGATGCTCCAGCTTTAAAATCGGTTTACCTACTCCCAGAAAAGGGAGCCTTCCAGGCCTTCTTGACCCAGACGATGACGCCAGCTCAACACCTCCTGCCTTAGGTGCTATTGTGCTTTTGGCACTTCCAGCAGATGCACCACCACCGCCACCATCAGTGCCAGCTGGCCCCCCACGCCCACGGCCTCTTCCACCATACTTCATCATTTTTGGGAAAATGTACCCAAAATACCAGCAGATATATGGTACTGTATCTGAAGCGTACAGCTGTATACAGTCTAGGGATAATTGTAAATCTCCGTATATATTTCAGGAGTCAGACACAGACGCTCTCAGGCTCAGTATGGATCACACCAGAATATAAAAGCAGAAAAAGGGTAATGTATCAGAAGCGTACAGCTGTATGCAGTGTTGGGGTAATTTTAAATCTCCATATATATTTCCGGAGTAACAGACAGACGCTCACAGGCTCAGTATGAATTAGACTAAAATATATAAAAAGCAGATCTGCAAGACATAATCACACATGTGGGCCAATGTTCCAGGTGTCAATGATGCACTTACAGTGGTGGGTGGAGGAGGACTTTCTGCCAAAAAGGGTACTGTATCACAAGCGTATAGCTGTATACAGTCTAGGGGTAATTGTAAATCTCCGTATATATTTCAGGAGTCACTCACAGACGCTCACAGGCTCAGTATGGATCACACCAGAATATAAAAAGTAGAAAAAGGGTAATGTATCAGAAGCGTACAGCTGTATACAGAGTTGGGGTAATTTTAAATCTCCGTATATATTTCCAGAGTCAGACACAGACTCTCACAGGCTCAGTATGGATCACACCAGAATATAAAAAGTAGAAAAAGGGTAATGTATTAGAAGCGTACAGTTGTATACAGTGTTGGGGTAATTTTAAATCTCTGTATATATTTCCGGAGTAACACACAGACGCTCACAGGCTCAGTATGGATTAGACCAGAATATGAAAAGCAGAAAAGTGTACTGTATCAGAAGCGTACAGCTGTATACAGTGTTGGGGTAATTTTAAATCTCCGTATATATTTCCGGAGTAAACACACAGACGCTCTCTCAGTATGGATTTGACCGTAATACAGAAGACAAAAAAACGGTACTGTATCAGAAGATGCCAGCTGTATACGGTTTTGGGGAAAATTGAAATCTCCATATATATTTCCGGAGTCACACACAGATAGTCAGCAAGTATTTGTCCGTGAGACCAGCCGGTACACGGTAGTGTGTGAGGTGCGTACAGCTCTATATGGTGTGTGAAAAAATGAACGCTCTGTAACTGTCAGAAAAAAAGAATAAAAGTATTTGTGCTGTGTAAAAAGCAGTCTGCACAGCAGTGTACACACAGCAATACAGCTATCAGGCAGCCTATTAACCAGCTCTGCTGCTGCACAAAAGAAAATCCTCCCCTGTCACTGGACACTAACTGTACAGCACAATCGCTATCAGCACAAGCACAGAATAACTTTTTCGTTCCTGCCTAACTCTCTCCCTACTGAAAAACAGCGGCAGCAACTTCTCCATACGCTAAGATTGCGGTCGGCGCTCACTCAGGGCTTTTATAGCCACTGTGACGCCACACAAAGCAAGCCAATCACTGCAATGCCCTTCTCTAAGATGGTGGTGGCCGCTGCCCATGTCATTGCGTTGCCCACAGTGTGCGTCCTTGCTCATTGGCTGAGAAAAGGCGCCTGCAAGCATTCTGGGAAAACCGACTTTGGCGCTCGGGTCGACGACCGGATGGCCGACCTCACGCTAAGGTCGGGTTTTGCTCGGCGAAACCCGACTTTGGCGAAAGTCGGTGATTTTTGAATCTAACCGACCTGTTTCGCTCAACTCTACAATCGATATATCTATCTATCGATATATTTATCTATCTATAGATATATCTGTCTATCTTTAGATATATCTATCTATAGATATACTTCAAAAACAGGCAGCACTCCATAGAATAGTAGTAATTGTGGATATTTATTAAACCCACATCTCTGGGCAACGTTTCTGCTCAACTGAGCCTTCCTCCAGCCTGAAATAAAACACAACACATTTTCCCATCTTTATTGTACGCCTAATTCCTGTGACGTCCTCGATCACCTGCAAAAAATATAAAATAATAAACAAACACCAATACTCCCTGTTCCGATGTAATCCATGTAATAACGAGTGTCCCAAGATGATCTCCCCTAGAGAGCTGTCACATCAGGAGATGTGACCGCTCTACAGGGCCTCCAGTGACACACTGACAGGAGACAATGGCTCCAGCAGTGTTATCACTGAGAGGTCACAGGAGTTCATGATCTCACTTGACAGCAATGCTGCATGAGAATTTTCCCACTCAGCAGGGCCGCAAGTGACAGGATGAACTCCTGTGATCAGACGACAGAATGATACACTGAGGAAGGATACCTTCCGGCATTGTATCACCGGAAGCCCCTGGAGAGCGGTAACATCTCCCGATGTGACAGCTCTCCACGGGAGATCGTCGTGGGACACTAATTATTAAATGGATTATGTTGGAACAAGGAGTATACTGTTTGATTATTTTTTTACAGTGGATAGAGGGTGTCGGGATTAGCTGTATGGTGAGTATGTGTACTGTGTGTCTGTATGTGTTTTTTTTCATTATACTAGTCAACACAGTAGCTGGATGATGGGATTACTACTGTCCCATCATCGGCTAATGCTGTCACTGTAGCAGACATAGCCGGATGGGACTAGTAGTCCCATCGGATGATGCCTGCCTACACACAGACCCGCACACACACACACAGCCACGCTCACACCCGCAGACCCCTGCAGACACACGCACACACACAGATACACAGACACCCGCACACAGACCAGCACATATTCACCGCACACACATAGTCTCCGCCCACACTCCACCACACACTCTTCCTCCTCCCTATCTGCAGCATTTCTCAAACGCAATCCGCAGGAAAACCGCAGATCTTTTTAAACCTACAACAACCAATAAGGAAAAATTGAACCTACACAATCCAAAATACAAATGTTTAATTTATTGAAAAATATAAAGGAACATAAACATACAAATTCATTAAAAAGTGGGAGATCCAAAACAGAAGCACCACTACCCACAATGTGTAATATAACTATATAATGCCTGCACAAATAGGTAATATACCCCAAACTAGCATAATTACCTCTTAGTGGATAGTGGGGCTGGCACCACTATCCACTAAGAGGTAATTATGCTTGTACTGTTGCTTCCTATTTAGCGTCCACTCTCTAACCTAAACCTTTATATGCTGTTTATTTGTTGTCACTAGCATTGTTATTGTGTTTGGAGGGTGGTATATTACCTATTTGTGCAGGCATTATATAGTTATATTACACATTGTGGGTAGTGGTGCTTCTGTTTTGGATCTCCCACTTTTTAATGAATTTGTATGTATATGTTCCTTTATATTTTTCAATAAATTAAACATTTGTATTTTGGATTGTGTAGGTTAAATTTTTCCTTATTGGTTGTTGTTGGTTTACCAATTTTTGAACCTAGTTATGGGTCCTTTTTGGCTAGCAGCATCTATACTCTATTAAGTATTTATTGTACAGTTAAAATGCTGCACTACTGGACTTTAACACTTTGGTTGATCTTTTTAAACCTGCGGTTTTGCTGCGGATTTGACTGACTAAATGGTAGTCAAAGGGTGCAGAAACGCTGCAGATCTGCAAAAAGAATTGTCATGCTGCGGAAAATAAAACGCTGCAAATCCGTGCGTATTGTTCCACAGCATGTGCACACCAATTCTCAATTTCCCATAGACTAACATTGGTGGTGCACTACACTGGGGATTTGATGCAATCCGTGCGGCCAAAAACACTGCGGATCCGCATCTAAATCCGCAACGTGAGCACATACCCTCAGTCTGGAGAAGGTGACTTCATACCTGAGACAGCTGGAGCACATTATTCAAGAGGAGTGGGCAAAAATACCTGTGGACAGGTGCAGAAAACTCATTGAGAGTTACAGAAATCATTTATTTGAAGTGATTGCCTCAAAAGGTTGTGCAACAAAATATTAAATGAAGGGAAACATCATTTTTGTCCAGGTGAGTTTCATTACTTGTTTTTTACTTTTCTTTTGAACCAAAATTTAAAAGCATTGCCTGATTTTCATTAGCTGATATTCAGTAAATTTAAATTGAAAATTATGTGTATGGTGGAATGTGTATATATTTGCAATATGTATGCGTGTGTAATATGTATGTATGTAAAGTGCTTTGTTTATGTACAGTGGGTACGAAAAGTATTCAGACCCCTTTAAATTTTTCACTCTTTGTTTCATTGCACCCATTTGGTAAATTCAAAAAAGTTAATTTTTTTCTCATTAATGTACACTCTGCACCCCATCTTGACTAAAAAAACAGAAATGTAGAAATGTTTGCAAATTTATTAAAAAAGAAAAACTGAAATATCACATGTCATAAGTATTTAGACCCTTTGCTCAGACAATCATATTTAAGTCACATGCTGTCCATTTCCTTGTGATCCTCCTTGAGATGGTTCTACGCCTTCATTGGAGTCCAGCTGTGTTTAATTAAGTTAATAGGACTTGATTTGTAAAGTCACATACCTGTGTATATAAGACCTCACAGCTCACAGTGCATGTCAGACCAAATGAGAATCAGAGGTCAAAGGAACTGGCCAAGGAGCTCAGAGACAGAATTGTAGCAAGGCACACATCTGGCCAAGGTTACAAAAGAATTTCTGCAGTACTCAAGGTTCCTAAGAGCACATTGGCCTAAATAATACTTAAATGGAAGAAGTTTGGGACCACCAGAAGTCTTCCTAGACCTGGCCGTCCAGTCAATCTGAGCAATCGTGGGAGAAGAGCCTTGGTGAGAGAGGTAAAGAAGAACCCCAAGATCACTGTGGCTGAGCTCCACAGATGCAGTAGGGAGATTGGAGAAAGTTCCACAAAGTCAACTATCACTGCAGCCCTCCACCAGTCAGGCCTTTATGGGAGAGTGGCCCAACGGAAGCCTCTCCTCAGTGCCAGACATATGAAAGCCCACATAGAGTTTGCTAAAAAACACATGAAGGACTCCCAGACTATGAGAAATAAGATTCTCTGGTCTGATGAGATGAAGATAGAACTTTTTAGTGATAATTTTAAGCGGTATGTGTGGAGAAAACCAGACACTGCTCATCACCTGCCCAATACAATCCCAACAGTGAAACATGGTGGTGGCAGCATCATGCTATTGGGGGTGTTTTTCAGCTGCAGGGACAGGACGACTGGTTGCAATTGAAGGAAACATGAATTTGGCCAAGTACAGAGATATCCTGGATAAAAACCTCTTCCAGAGTGCTCTGGACCTCAGACTTGGCCGAAGGTTCATCTTCCAACAAGACAATGATCCTAATCACACAGCTAAAATAACAAAGGAGAGTATCATACAGTATCATCAGTGAAAAAATAAAAAATTTATAGCTCACAGAATAAAGCGATGCAAAAATAATTATTTTTTATATAAAATTGTTTTCATTGTTTAAAAGCGCCAAAACATAAAAAAAATATAAATGAGGTATCGCCGTAATCGTACTGACCCGAAGAATAAAACTGCTTTATCAATTTTACCACACGCGGAACGGTATAAACGCCCCCCCAAAAGAAATACATGAATTGCTGATTTTTGTTCATTCTAACCACCCAAAAATCGTAATAAAAAGCGATCAAAAAATGTCACGTGCCCAAAAATAGTAACAATAAAAACGTCACCTCGTCCCGCAAAAAATAAGACCTCACATGACTCTGTGGGCCAAAATATACAAAAATTATAGCTCTCAAAATGTGGTGATGCAAAAACTATTTTTTGCAATATAAAGCGTCTTTTAGCATGTGACAGCTGCCAAACATAAAAACCCGCTATAAATAGTAAATCAAACCCCCTTTATCACCCCCTTAGTTAGGGAAAATAATAAAATAATAAAATTAAAAAAATGTATTTATTTCCATTTTCCCATTAGGGTTAGGGTTGGGGCTAAAGTTAGAATTAGGGTTAGGGTTGGGATTAGGGTTAGGTGCGTGTTAGGGTTAGGTTTGTGGTTAGGGTTGTGGTTAGGGTTGGGACTCGGGTTAGGGGTGTGTTGGGGTTAGGGTTGGAGTTAGAATTGGGGGGTTTCCACTGTTTAGGCACATTAGGGGCTCTCCAAATGTGAAATGGTGTCTGATCTCAATTCCAGCCAATTCTACGTTGAAAAAGTCAAACGGTGCTCCTTCCCTTCTGAGCTTTGCCATGCGATCAAACAGTATTTTACCCCCACATGGGGTATCAGCGTACTCAGGACAAATTTCAGTTCAGGTAGCAAAACTTGACCCGAACCAAAATAGAAGTCAAAGGAGACCCGAACTTTGGTGATGTAAAATGGTCAAAGTAAGGGCTAGGTGGCTAAAAAAAGAAGCAAAATGGGGTAAGAGCAGGACAACTGCCCTGCAAACAAATGTGGATAGGGAAATTACTTAAAATAATATATAATAAAAAAAATAATAAGCTTGAACCAGGAGGTGGAGGTCCAAGTGCAGGACTGGAGCAGTATCTAGCGCGTGTAGTTTACTGTATTTGTTAATAAATAAAAAAAATTAAAACGATGTGGGGTCCCCCCAACAATTTTCCTCTTTCACCCATTTATTAAAAATACTCCACGAGACTCTGCAGAGTACAGCGTGAGACCCGGCAGTTGCTGCTGCGTCAGTCTATGGAACCCCCATTTAGAGAAAGGGGCTCCATACACTGGTTGACGGACATGGGTATCGTCGTGTCACGTCTATTTGCACTACAGTGGACTGGTGTGTTGTTGTTTTTTTAAGAAATGGGTTAAAGAAGGAAATTGTTGGGGAGGTTTTTTTTTCAAATAAAGATTTTTTTCTGTGCGTTCTCTTTTTACTTAGTGGGTTAGTAATGGGAGTGTCTGATAAACACCTCTCCATTACTAACACTTGGGCTTGATGTCAGTGAACATTACACAGCTGACATGAACCCCAAAATCCCATTACCCTGATTGCCACAACACCAGAGCAATTGGGAAGAGCGGAGGATAAGCATCAGAATTGGCGCATCTAATGGATGTGCTATTTCTGGGGTGGCTGAGGGCTGGTCATATTTGGCTGGGATAGGGCCAATATCCATGGAGTGTCTCAGCCTATTAATATCAGCCTCCAGCTGTCTGCTTAGCCTTAGCTGGTTATTAAAATGGGGGAACTCTTAAAAAATGATGTGAGGTTTCCCCTATTTTTAATAACCAGCCAAGGCAAAGCAGACAGCTGGGGCTGATATTAATAGGCTTGGAAGGTCCATGGATATTGTTCTTTTCAAAGCATAATAAGAACAGCAAGAAAACTGTCTACTTTCCCTTGGCTGGTTAATCAAAATAGGAGGAACCCCATGTCATTTTTTAAAAAATATTTATTTATTTATTTCACACTGTCAGGTGCACCGCACAATCACAGTCATGCCATTACTTGGCATGGCTATGATTGGCCCGAAAGTACCCACAGCCATAAAGCTTGTTGATTTGCTTCGCAGCAGCCTTTCATCAAACTTTAATAGGCCGCCTAACCCGAACAGTAACACGAACGTCTGGTAAGACGTCCATGTTAGGGGTTCGGCACCGCTGTCTGTTAAGAACTCCAAACTTTACCGTTCAGGTTCACTCATCCTTAATTTTAACATTTCTGTCTGGACTCAGACCAATGTTAGCCTATGGGGCTGTGCACATGTCCAATTTTTTCCTTGAACAGAATCTGAGTTTTATCAGATATTCGGATCGTGCTCAGCCATGAAAATCAAAAGTCCGTGGAAAAAAGTGGACTGCACTCGGATGACATCTGAGTGCATTTCGATTTTCAAGGACAAACAAAATGTAAAAAATATTTTCTCAATCTTCTCTGAAAGAATCGGAGTACAAAATGATCAGAGATTGATCAAAGTGTCATTTGCATAATCGATTCTCTCTATGATGAGAACATCTACAGTCATCTGACCGTGACCTTACTAGGATGATTCTGTGACTTTTTTGTAACTTTTTAAAAAGTTCCAATTCATAAATAAACCTGGCTGAAACTTATTACATAGCTAGCTGCAGCCAAAATACATCCACTTTTTAAAAGTGCTTAAAATATAAAACAGACACTTTTTTTCAGAAAAATGGTGTACAGCTAAATTTGTGATTTCTTTATGGCAAAGAGAATGGCTCAAAAACTCATTCCCCTCATTGTGTGTTCTTGCCTAACATTGGATTGGTATAAAACAAAGCATGAAAGTATGAGAATCTATACATAAGTGAATATATCTACTGGGTTGAATGGTTCTACGTGAAACACTATTCAGATTGTCAAAAACAACAAGTTGTTCATTTTACAAAAAAATGAAACACACACTGGACCATCAGGACTAAAACCTTACTTGTGCCATTGACCACTAGTTATAAAGCACTGCGACTATTACTCAACCTTTTTGGAATCAGTTACTAATTTAATGACAGACCACCAAGTCTGCAGAGTTACTGATGCACTAAGCACCAGGAACCATTCCCTGAATGTAACCCAGACCACTACCTATGCTTCTGTAATAACGTAGCATTTTATATTGTATCCCATTGTATAATGATGGATTACTCAGAGCCTAGAAATCTAAGTACTATAATAATGTCATCTTCAAGCATCACCCAAAATTAAAAAAACTCCAAAAAAGCAGAAATTAAATGCGGTCATGAGCCAAAATATTTACTGCGGAATGTATTACCATATGTGTTGATTTAATATCCTTATGTGTGCAATCCAGAATTAAATAAGAGCAATGTAATTTGCTGGCAATACTCGGATGCGGCGCGGCCAACAAGAGATATACACTCCCACTAATGATTTGGCCGGACTCGGAATATATTCACACGATTACTCATGCACTTCCAGGATGTTTATGATATTTTACATCCACATTGAAAATCTTCTCATTAAACATCTTCCGCTAAGTATGGGCTTCGGCAAATTCCTTTATTAAGCGGTAGCGGCCGTCATTTGTAAATACATATTTGGGGTTTGTTATAAACTGCGGGGATTCATTTCTGAAGCTTCTAATAACTTTTATGAGACTTGGATTTTAATAGGATAAACTTTTGACTCACGGGTCTACTGGGGGCATGCAAGTAATGAGCAGAAAATATTTCCTGCTGTTGGGTTGGATAATTTCCTCGGGGTCTCACAAAAATATGATGTTTGCCTAGATAAAAACTGTAATTTTATTTAGATTTTTCTGCACATACGAAGACAAAAGTGAGCGCTTTCCTTGTTGTGATAAAATTATCGTCATATTCAATTGCGGTAAAGATTTCAGCTTATTGTCGAGGGGTTTCTCTCCAACGAGCAAATGACTAATTTATGTTGAAAACAGGCAGCGTTCTCAACAAGAGAGTTTGTCTGTCTCTTCACTTTTCCAAATGTTACCGTTTTTAAATTTTTTTTAAAAAAATGTAACAGAACACTTTTTTTTAAAGGGGTTGTCCACTACTAGACAACAACAGCTTAATCAAGTCAGGACTTGCAGACAGCTGTGGGCTGATATTAATAGCCTAGGAAGGGGCCATGGATACTGCCCCCCAGGCTAAAAACATCAGCTCTCAGCTGCCCCAGAAAAGGTGCATCTATAAGACAATGCAGAAGACAATGGCGTCAGGGGAATGGGTGAGGATGTAAGTATGGTTTAATTAAGATTTATTAAAGGAGTCTGTGTCATTCTTTTAATTAAAGGACTTTATTCTGGGTGACTGTGTTTTTATACAACATGACTATGGGGTTAGTAATGGAGGCGTCTTATTGACGCCTCTACATTACTAACCTCTAGGCTTAATGTCACCTGACAATACAAAGGTTACATCAGCCCCCCCAGCTATCACACCACTTGCCACCACTACAGGGCAAGTGGGAAGAGCAAGGCTAAGTGCACTCAGGGCATTTCTAATTCTAAGGGGTCACATTTCTCCTTGTGGAGAATGACATGCTGGTGAAAGGAGACTTATAGGCCATGCAATGCTCCTCTGGGAAATTACATATACAAATTATCTCTTCGAAGAGGTAGAGGACTAGAACTCTAGTGCCACCTGCTGGAAGAAGCAATCATAAAGTCAAAAAATAAATGTAATGTAGATATACTGTATGTAAGGTCATGCACTTGAGGGAATAAAATGTATAATTATGCACTGAATTGTAAAACATTTGGTAAAACTGTAACAAAAAAAGACTTGGGTATATTAGTGGACGGCAAACTCAAATTTAGTGACCAATGCCAGGCAGCTGCTGCCAAGGCTAAAAAAATAATGGGATGCTATAAAGAGGCATAGATGTGTAAAGGGACGGCCGTTAGGCCGATGTACTGGAAGTTGCCACGTACTTTACCTCTGTAGCCTCCATTCTTCTGGGTTGTTCTCCTCCGGTGAGGGAGCGTACCGAGCAATTAGAGTCAGAGTCCCAAATCACGTCAAACAGTTCTGCTTTATTTTCCTCTGGACATAGCACATCCAAAACACCATAAGCACATCTTAAACGATACCAGCAATACATTCTTCACAAGTCTGCTTTGCCTTCTCTGCTACACCAGAATGGACCAATAAGTATTGACGGAACGAGGAGCCACTTCAATCCAGCATAAGAAAGACACATCTACTAGGTCGTCCACCCCTCTCTGGTTATCCTGCCTAGATACTTCTGATGGCCCACTCGCTACTACGCTTCAGCACGATCTCTTCTGCTGAGCGTTCCCACAGTGGTTCTTCCACTGGACTACTGCTACGTAAACCCACTCTCTTTGGGCTCACGTTTCCCATGATGAATCCTTCACCGGCTTCTTCAGGGGTTGCTGGTCCCCTCTTCTTCCTACCCTATGCTCAGGGCCCAGGAATGTGGATGTCCTCACACTAGCAAGGTCCACTCCCGACTGACTCCCGCTAAGACGAAGTCTTCCTGACAGATTCCCGCTTGGAGGCAATCTTTCCCTAGCAACAAGTCCCTAACTATTGTCCCTATAGGACTGGATGTGCTCAATGCCCCCCTCCAGTGACCAAACCCAGTTACTGCTTTGACATATTCTTACAACAATCTAACTGGATCTCTAACGTGCCCCATTAGTGATCCTTCGCAACACTATCTCTACCCCATATATTTACACTACCCCTCTAGTGCCCTCCTCTGTTGAACCCTAGGATACACTATCTACCTATCACTCAACCCCCACATACTAGACATGACAACAATACATTACATCGTACTAAGCAGATATTTACACATATCAAGACAATTAAAGGGGATGGAACATTTAAAGGGTTAATACCCTTGACCTACTTACATTCCCCTTCCCTTTAACTATTGCCATCCCGGCAATAGGGGCACTGTAATATATGCAAATTAATATTCACTGAGACATATATAAAACATTAAAACTTTTCCTTTAATGAAATAGAAAACAAAAAAAATGAAATGTCCTGGACTCCCTTTCCCTTTGAGGGAAGCCGAGGTTAATAATAATAAAAAAAAAATATATAAACGGGACTCCGGTTGACGGCACCTCTGCGCAGCGTCCGTGGGTTCTAGTACCCGTGAGAGAGACGCAGAACAGTCACCTTCTTCCTGTGCAACCGGCACTTCAACTTAAACTGACACGGAGGCACGTAAGGAGTCCAGAAATGGGCACAATGACCCAATCCAATACTGCAGGCCTAGCGGCGCATCCCAAGCTCCGCAGCTCCGTCAACACTGTCAGGCCGCTCCTCTCCACCACGGAACTCCCGGCGAAGTGGACGAGATGACGGGGACCCATGAGACTCCAAGTCCCACGACCGCCGCAGCCGAATCACAGGAGGCACCGGGGCAACGGGTCCACTGGGGCGCAGATCACCCACCGGTAGCAAGGGAGAAGTCGGCCGCTCCGCTCCTTCGGGCCGCTGCTGATCCACTTCGGCCCGGATCTCCCGTAGGTACTGGTGCACCACCTGGGCCAAGTTCCCCTGGCCCAGGGCCGCAGGGACTCCAGATTCCTCAGTCACTCGCCCAGGCACCTCCGGTTTGGGTCCTGTCTGAACAGGAGCCGGGAGACACGGGTCGGCAGGGGAGGGGAGGGAGAGGCCGTGCTCCGCGGACACAGGCGCATGGTTCCCAGCCGCACCGCAAGCCGATCCTCCGTTAGCTCGCTTAAGATGCTGCTGTGCCAGACTCTCTCCACTGCTCTCCGCCATTGCCATTCTAGGCAGCCGACTCCCTGCCCGTGGCATCGCAGCCGTCGTCTCGGCAGTAGATGACGATGGGCCATGACACACAGAGCCATCTCCAGGACCGCTCCTGTTCCAGGTTGGGGCTCTCCTGGGCCTCTCCACACATTTTCCAACATTAGGTGGGAAACCGCAACTGTCCATCTCAGCATTCTCCTCCTCGCAGGGGCAGTCCCGTCTTTGCTGACAGTTCTCCTCTGGCGCCACTGAGTCGCCGTCATACCCACGAAGTGCAGATTGTTGACAAGGACAGTCCTTTTTGGCGCCAGAATTCTCCATCTTGTCAGACGCCATCTTAGGACCTGTACAGTCATGGCCAAAAGTATTGAGAATGACACAAATATTAATTTTTACAAAGTCTACTGCTTCACTTTTTCTAATGGCAGTTTGCATATACTCCAGAATGTTATAAAGAGTGATCAGCTTAACAGCAATTACTTGCAAAGTCAATATTTGGCTAGAAAATGAACTTTATCCCCCAAATCACATTTCAACATCATTGCAGCCCTGCCTTTAAAGGACCAGCTAACCTCTTTTCAGTGATTGCTCCATTAACACAGGTGTGGGTGTTGATGAGGACATGGCTGGAGATCAATCTGTCATGATTAAGTAAGAATGACACCACTGGACACTTTAAAAGGAGGCTGGTGCTTGGCATCATTGTTTCTCTTCTGGTAACCATGGTTATCTCTAAAGAAACACGTGCAGTCATCATTGCAATGCACAAAAATGGCCTAACAGGGAAGAGTATCGCAGCTAGAAAGATTGCACCTCAGTCAACAATCTATCGCATCATCAAGAACTTCAAGGAGAGAGGTTCCATTGTTGCCAAAAAGGCTCCAGGGCGCCCAAGAAAGACCAGCAAGCGCCAGGACCGTCTTTTAAAAGTGTTTCAGCTGCGGGATCGGGCTACCAGCAGTGCAGAGCTTGCTCAGGAATGGCAGCAGGCAGGTGTGAGTGCATCTGCACGCACTGTGAGGCGGAGACTCTTTGAACAAGGCCTGGTCTCAAGGAGGGCAGCAAAGAAGTCACTTCTCTCCAGAAAAAACATCATGGACAGACTGATATTCTGCAAAAGGTACAGGCAGTGGACTGCTGAGGACTGGGGTAAAGTTATTTTCTCTGATGAATCCCCTTTTCGATTGGGACATCAGGAAAACGCCTCATTCGGAGAAGACAAGGTGAGCGCTACCACCAGTCTTGTCTCATGCCAACTGTTAAGCATCCTGAAACCATTCATGTGTGGGGTTGCTTCACAGCCAAGGGAATCGGCTCTCTCACAGTCTTGCCTAAAAACACAGCCATGAATAAAGAATGGTACCAGAATGTCCTCCAAGAGCAACTTCTCCCAACCCTCCAAGAGCAGTTTGGCGATCAACAATGCCTTTTCCAGCATGATGGAGCACCTTGCCATAAAGCAAAGGTGATAACTAAATGGCTCAGGGAACAAAAAATAGAGATTTTGGGTCCATGGCCTGGAAACTCCCCAGATCTTAATCCCATTGAGAACTTGTGGTCAATCATCAAGAGACGGGTGAACAAACAAAAACCTAAAAATTCTGACAAAATGAAAGCATTGATTGTGCAAGAATGGACTGCTATCAGTCAGGATTTGGTCCAGAAGTTGATTGAGAGCATGCCAGGGAGAATTGCAGAGGTCCTGAAGAAGAAGGGTCAACACTGCAAATATTGACGTGCTGCATTAACTCATTCTAAAGGTACTGCCACACTAAACAATCCCGCTAGCGATCACGATAACGACGCATACTAATGCGATCGCTAGCGGGATTGTTTCTATATCGCTGATAGCGGCTTAACTTAGCGATGTCGTTAAGGACGCTATCGCGGTTAGCGATCTCCTTAACGACTTTAGCGGTACAAAAGTACCGCTAAATCGCTAAGAAAAGGTGCCACACTCAGCGATATAGCGATACCAGCGGGGGCGCCGACGATAAAATAGGGTCCGGAACGATGTCAGCGACGAGCGAGATCACAACAGGATCACAGCAGGGGCCACGTCGCTGATAGATGCCGCACACTACAACATCGCTAATGGGATCGCTAAATAGTGACGTTTTTTAGCGATCCCGTTAGCGATGTTGTTTAGTGTGGCATACCCTTAACTGTCAATATAAGCTTTTGTTACTCATATGTTTGCAATTATATTTCTGTCTGTGATAAAAAACATCTGTCAAACAAACATAAAAACCAGAGGGCAGCAGATCATGTGAAAATATAATATTTGTGTCATTCTCAAAACTTTTGGCCATGACTGTATTTCTGCAGCAAGAGCATACAATGTTCAGAATTCTGATGTCACCAAATCCTACCTAGTGTAAAGCTATGTAAATGTTTGATGTTTTAGTACATTGCTTGTATTGCGTGATATAAAACATTTTTGAATTTGTTTTAATTGAAAATGGTAAAGTTATTTCATCTGCAGCTTGCAGGTGACATAACACACTGCAAGCTGCTTGTTTCCGTTCTGTGCCAAATTTGACACTTCTTTCCGCTCTCTTGAATGCTCATATAAGCTCAACTCTGATTAGATTTTATTTGATTTCTATTATTTTTTATTATATTTGAGCATAGATAAGCATTTTTGGAGAGAAGAAAGATGATCTAGTTATTAACTCAAAAGAGAGCTAGATGTTGAATTTGACATAAAAAGAATCGAGCAGCTTGCAGATAATTTATTACATGCATGCTTCAGAAAAAAAGAACGGATATCATTTTTAATTAAAAGTAATTAAAAAAATGTTTTCAATCACATAGTATGCACAATGCTTTAACATAGGTCTCAACGATACAGGATGACTGTCCCGGATTTATGCCTCTGTCCCGCTATCTCGGGGACCCTAATAAAAGACAAAAGCAGTTGATTACCACTATTTGTCTTCACTTTTGCAAACACATATCTCTTAGGCAGTGTTATGTAGAAAATAGAAGCACCAGCAATGGAAAAGTTTCAAATAGAAACACTGATTACATGATCTTTGGGTATATATCTGGCATGGCAGCGCTGCTAAGTCCTAGCAGACCAGATCAGCTCAAGCCAGTGACTTCTCGCTCACTGACTGTTTTCCCTCAACTCCTATGGATTCCATAGTTACAAAGAAAGATATGCACAATAAAGGAAAAAACTTATGTCCCGTAGTGATCTTTTATCATCTCTAGAGAGGCAAATGGTGTAAATAAAGAAAAAATAATTATACAAGCAGACCAGTAAGTGATACATCGCGGTAATCAGAGTCTCTGCCCCTACATCATGCTGCTCTCCTAAAAACTTGGGGACAGTTTCTCTTTAATTTTACTTTTTACCTATGACAACCCTTAATTAATGTAATAACATGGACCCTAACCAGCCCCCAATTAAGGTAATAACATGGACCCTAACAGGCCCCTAATTAAGGTAATAACATGGACCTATCCGGCCCCAATTAAGGTAATGACATGGACCCTATCCGCCCCCAATTAAGGTAATGACATGGACCCTATCCGGCCCCCAATTAAGTAATGACATGGACCCTATCCGCACCCCTAATTAAGGTAATGACATGGACCCTATCCGCACCCCAATTAAGGTAATAACATGGACCCTATCCGCACCCCTAATTAAGGTAATAACATGGACCCTATCCGGCCCCCAATTAAGGTAACACATGGAGCCTATCCGGCCCCCAATTAAGGTAATAACATGGACCCTATACGGACTCCTAATTAAGGTAATGACATGGACCCTATCCGGCCCCCAATTAAGGTAAAACATGGACCCTATCGGCCCTTAATTAGGTAATGACATGGACCCTATCCGGACTCCTAACTAAGGTAATGACATGGACCCTAACTGGACCCCAATTAAGGTAATGACATGGACCCTATCCGGCCCCAATTAGGTAATAACATGGACCCTATCGGCCCTAATTAAGGTAATAACATGGACACTATCCGGCCCCCAATTAAGGTAACACATGGAGCCTATCCGGCCCCCAATTAAGGTAATAACATGGACCCTATCAGGCCCTTAATTAAGGTAATGACATAGACCTATCCGGACTCCCCAATTAAGGTAATGACATGGACCCTAACTGGACCCCTAATTAAGGTAATGACATGGACCCTATCCGCACCCTAATTAAGGTAATAACATGGACCCTATCCGGACCCCAATTAAGGTAATGACATGGACCCTATCCGGACCCCTAATTAAGGTAATGACATGGACCCTAACTGGACCCCTAATTAAGGTAATGACATGGACCCTATCCGCACCCCTAATTAAGGTAATGACATGGACCCTAACTGACTCTCTAATTAAGTAATGACATGGACACTAACTCCGGACTCCTAATTAAGGTAATGACATGGACCCTATCCGCACCCCTAATTAAGGTAATGACATGGACCCTAACTGAACCTCTAATTAAAGTAATGACATGGACACTATCCGGACTACTAATTAAGGTAATGACATGGACCCTATCCGCACCCTTAATTAAGGTAATGACATGGACCCTAACTGAACCCTATTAAGGTAATGACATGGACCCTTCGACCCCATTAAGGTAATAATGGACCCTATCCGCACCCCTAATTAAGGTAATGACATGGACCCTATCGCACCCCTAATTAAGGTAATGACATGACCCTATGTAACCCCTAATTAAGGTAAAACATGGACCCTATCTGAACCCCTAATTAAGGTAATAAATGGACCCTATCCGCACCCTAATTAAGGTAATGACATGGACCCTATCCGCACCCTTAATTAAGGTAATGACATGGACCTAACTGACCCCTAATTAAGGTAATGACATGGACCCTATCGACCCCTAATTAAGGTAAAAATGGACCCTATCCGACCCCTAATTAAGGTAATAACATAGGACCTATCCGCACCCTAATTAAGGTAATGACATGGACCCTATCCGCACCCCTAATTAAGGTAATACATGGACCTATCAGCACCCTTTTTTTTTTTTTTTATCCGCACCCCTAATTAAGGTAATAACATGGACTCTATTAGCACCCCTAATTAAGGTAACAACATGGACCCTATCCGCACCCTTAATTAAGGTAATGACATGGACCCTACCGCGCCCCTAATTAAGGTAATGACATGGATCCTATCCGCACCTTAATTAAGGTAATGACATGGACCCTATCCGCACCCTAATTAAGGTAATGACATGGACCCTATCCGCACCCCTAATTAAGGTAATGACATGGACCCTATCCACACCCTATTAAGGTAATGACATGGACCCTATCCGCACCCCTAATTAAGGTAATGATATGGACCCTATCCGCACCCCTAATTAAGGTAATGACATAGACCCTATCCGACCCCTAATTAAGGTAATGACATAGACCCTATCTGGACCCCTAATTAAGGTAACAACATGGACCCTATCTGAACCCCTAATTAAGGTAATACATGGACCCTATCCGCACCTTAATTAAGGTAATGACATGGACCCTATCCGCACCCCTAATTAAGGTAATGACATAGACCCTATCTGGACCCCTAATTAAGGTAACACATGGACCCTATCCTGAACCCCTAATTAAGGTAATAACATGGACCCTATCCGCACCCTTAATTAAGGTAATGACATGGACCCTATCCGCACCCTAATTAAGGTAATGACATAGACCCTATCTGGACCCCTAATTAGGTAACAACATGGACCTATCTGACCCTAATTAAGGTAATAACATGGACCCTATCCGCACCCTTAATTAAGGTATGACTGGACCCTAATCCGCACCTTAATTAAGGTAATGACATGGACCTATCTGGACCCTAATTAAGGTAATGACAGGGACCCTATCCGCACCGTTAATTAAGGTAATGATATGGACCCTATCCGCACCCCTAATTAAGGTAATGACATAGACCCTATCTGGACCCCTAATTAAGGTAACAACATGGACCCTATCTGAACCCCTAATTAAGGTAATAACATGGACCCTATCCGCACCCTTAATTAAGGTAATGACATGGACCCTATCCGCACCCTTAATTAAGGTAATGACATGGACCCTATCCGCACCCCTAATTAAGGTAATGACATGGACCCTATCCGCACCCTTAATTAAGGTAATGACATGGACCCTATCCGCACCCCTAATTAAGGTAATGACATGGACCCTATCCGCACCCTTAATTAAGGTAATGACATGGACGCTATCTGGACCCCTAATTAAGGTAATGATATGGACCCTATCCACATCCCTAATTAAGGTAATAACATGGACCCTATCCGCACCCCTAATTAAGGTAATGACATGGACGCTATCTGGACCCCTAATTAAGGTAATGATATGGACCCTATCCACATCCCTAATTAAGGTAATAACATGGACCCTATCCGCACCCCTAATTAAGGTAATGACATGGACGCTATCTGGACCCCTAATTAAGGTAATGACAGGGACCCTATCCGCACCGTTAATTAAGGTAATGACATAGACCCTATCTGGACCCCTAATTAAGGTAATGACAGGGACCCTATCCGCACCGTTAATTAAGGTAATGACATGGACCCTATCCACACCCCTAATTAAGGTAATGACATGGACCCTATCCGCACCCCTAATTAAGGTAATGACATGGACCCTATCCGCACCGTTAATTAAGGTAATGACATGGACGCTATCTGAACCCCTAATTAAGGTAATGACATGGATCCTATCCGCACCCTTAATTAAGGTAATGACATGGACCCTATCCACACCCCTAATTAAGGTAGACAGCCTACCACCCAATAGGTACATGACCCTATCCGCACCCCTAATTGAGGTAATGACATGGACCCTACCGCACCCCTAATTAAGGTAATGACATGGATCCTATCCGCCCCTTAATTAAGGTAATGACATGGACCCTATCCGCACCCCTAATTAAGGTAATGACATGGACCCTATCCGCACCCTATTAAGGTAATGACATGGATCCTATCCGCACCCTTAATTAAGGTAATGACATGGACCCTATCCGCACCCCTAATTAAGGTAATGACATGGACCTATCCGCACCCCTAGTTAAGGTAATGACATGGACGCTATCCATGCGGCCCTCATGGATACAACCAATTATTGAAGGACTTCTTCCTGCATTTCCATTCAGACTGGGCTGACATTGCCGTACTGGTTTTCTTATCTAGTTTTTCCCATTACTCAGCAGATCCGTGTGTTGTAAGTTCTTACAAATCTAATAATATGAATCTTAAATGCGTCCGTTCTCTAACTGACTTATGAATATAGACGTAGAATCATGTAGTATATTAGCCAGAATTATAATAAATGGCTGCGCTAACGCACAGTGTCCTTACACAATCTGTACTGGTATAAAAATCCACCATTTTGCAGAGCCACGTGTCTGCAAGCAAAGAGCGTAATTCTATACATTAAGCATGGTCTTATACAGGTATCTATAGAATGACCTATTATATTACATATCACTATCAAGAACAGTCATGTAATATACAGAGATAAATCTCAGCTTCTCATATTATTTCACTTAGTAATCACACGGATACTATGCGTGGAGTTTTTCTCCATTTTTCCATGCTTTATGGAAACACAATGAGTTATATGAGCTGCGTTGCTTTTCTTTTTGACCGCCCGTGATCATGATCTCCACTCGAGTGAGCTTAAAAAAGTGACTAAAGGTGCCACATGTGTGCGTGGATGTTGGTCTCTTAAAACCCTCTGCGACAAGAGAAGGGCCCCCAAAACCATTCCCCGTCTCTCCAAGCCAAGTAGTCTCCCTTAGCCAAAGCCAAGGGAGCCTCAGTCTCCTAGCATCTTCCCAGGCAAGAGCTAGGGAGCCATCAACTGTTGATTCCCTTCCTGAAAGATGAGAGACAGGGGGAGTGGAACCTGATGGCCACACACTCCCCCAAGGATGGACAGCTTAAAGGTATTCAGTGAGATCAATCCACATATATACATATATGAGCCTACAGGTCTTTGAAGGCCAAATCCATTAACACCTTTATATCTTCTGTCTGTTGTTGCATTCCTGAGTTATTAGTATTTTAAGTCATATACAAATATGCTGCGAAGTGCTCTGGACGCGATGAAACATTTCCCCAGCTTCTGCCTCCTGAGGTTGTTTCTCGCCCAGCACCCACCTTAGCTTGACTGATAGCTCACTATCTGATTTCTTTGCCTGACATCACACAGACAGTGAGCTATCATTCTATAGAGCACTTTGCACGTTATTTGCCTATGACTTAAAATGCTAATTACTCAGGAATGCAACAACAGATAGAAGATATAAAGGTGTCAATGAATTTAGCTTTGAAAGACCTGCATGCCCATATAAGCAGTGTGTGTGGGGGTTGATCTTACTAATAGATTCTTTTTAAGTAATGCAGAACATTTATAGAGCTAAAAATGAATAACTGACGCCACTTACTGATGACCTGCACGTAGATGATGGCGTCATCATGTCCAGCTACATTCTCCGCTTTAACAGTCACCTTGTATATTCCCGGACTCTCATATCGGTGGCGGATGGGTTCTCCCGTCAGTGTAAGATTCACATAAATAGCCTTGAACCCGTCTCCCAGATCTACTTGATATTTAGTGTTTAAAATATCTCCCTGGAAGAAAAATGCAAAATATTTTACTATTAGAAATGGAAGTCAACGTAAAGGTCAAATTTAGGGAGGATTCAGGGCTGAGATATAATCAAGTGAAGTTACAAGGCCAAAGCCTGAGGCTGCACCACTGAGAGGATCTGATGAAAGCATGTCTAGGCCTCATTCAGACATTCATGGATGGCACTCGTATCTGTGACAGCTTACGGGGCCATTCACATGTCCGCAAATTTTTCAGAAAACCGCAGACATATGTCTGATTTTGATCCAAGGGTCTGATCAAGATCGGCAATGTAAGTTTATGGGTCCGTGAAAAATATTAGGAGAACTTTTTTTTTTTTACTCCACATAAGAGAAAAATGGATGACACTCGGATAACACTCTGATAAATGAAAAATTAGTTCACTTTTCTCGTACGTGAGAAAGGGGACGTCTGAATGAGGCCTCGCTTCTATCAGACCATGATCTACCGAGACCATTATTATTATTATTATTTATTATTATTATACATTTTTATAGCGCCATTTATTCCATGGCGCTTTACATGTGAAAAGGGGCAAATATAGACAAGTACAATAAACGTGAGCAATACAAGACACACACAAGTACAGAAGGAGAGAGGACCCTGCCCGCAAGGGCTCACAGTCTACAGGGATGGGTGAGGATACACTAGGAGAGGATAGAGCTGGTCGTGCGGTGGTTCAGTAGACTGATGATCACTGCAGGTTGTAGGCTTGTCGGAAGAGGTGGGTTTTCAGGTTCTTTTTGAAGGTTTCCATGGTAGGCGCGAGTCTGATGTGTTGGGGTAGAGAGTTCCAGAGTATGGGAGAGGCACAGGAGAAGTTTTGTATGCGGTTGTGGGAAGAAAAGATAAAGGGGAGTAGAGGAGGAGATCTTGAGAGGATCGAAGGTTGCGTATGGGTGTGTACCGGGAGACCACGTCACAAATGTATGGAGGAGACAGGTTGTGGATGGCTTTGTATGTCATAGTTAGGGTTTTGAACTGGAGCCTCAGGATGATAGGAAGCCAATAAAGGGCTTGGCAGAGAGGAGAGGCTGGGGAATAACGGGGAGACAGGTGGATTAGTCGGGCAGCAGAATGTAGGATGGATTGGAGTGGTGCGAGAGTGTTAGAGGGGAGGCCAGAGAGTAGGAGGTTGCAGTAGTCAAGGCGGGAGATGATGAGGGCATGCACTAGTGTTTTTGTAGTTTCATGGTCAAGGAATGCACAGATCCGGGAAATATTTTTGAGTTTGAGACGGCAGGAGGAGGCTAGGGTTTGGACATGTGGCTTGAAAGAGAGGGCAGAGTCGAGGATCACCCCGAGGCACCGAGCATGCGGGACTGGGGAAAGTGAGCAGCCATTGACATTGATGGATAGGTCTGGTGGGGGATAGAGTGAGATGGGGAAAGATGATGAATTCTGTTTTGTCCATGTTCAGTTTTAGAAAGCGAGCAGAGAAAAAAGCGGAAATAGCAGACAGACATTGTGGGATTTTGGTCAGTAAGGAGGTGAGGTCAGGACCAGATAGGTAGATCTGCGTGTCATCGGCACAGAGATGATACTGTAAACCGTAGGATTCTATGAGCTGTCCCAGGCCGAAGGTGTAGATGGAGAAGAGTAGAGGTCCTAGAACTGAGCCTTGGGGAACACCGACAGACAGGGGGCGAGGTGAGGAGGTGGTGTGGGAGAGGGAGACACTGAATGTTCGGTTTGTTAGATATGAAGAGATCCAGGATAGGGCCAAGTATGTGATGCCAAGAGATGAGAGGATCTGTAACAGGAGGGAATGGTCCACAGTGTCGAAGGCAGAAGACAGGTCCAGGAGGAGGAGGACAGAGTAGTGTCGTTTGCTCTTAGCAGTTAGTAGGTCGTTGGTGACTTTAGTTAGGGCAGTTTCAGTTGAGTGATGCAGTCGGAATCCTGATTGTAAGTGGTCAAAGAGGGAGCAGGAGGAGAGGTGGGAGGACAGTTCAAGATGGACATGCTGCTCCAGTAGTTTTGAGGCAAAAGGGAGAAGAGATATCGGGCGATAGCTAGACACAGAGGATGGGTCAAGGGAGGTCTTTTTGAGAATGGGTGTGATCGAGGCATGTTTGAAGGATGAGGGGAAGACACCATTTGTAAGTGAGAGGTTGAAGAGGTGTGTTAGAGTAGGGGTGAAGACTGTGGCGAGACTAAGGATGAGGTGGGATGGGAGCGGGTCAAGCATGCAAGTGGTGAGATGTAATCTTGATAGGAGGGTGGAGAGCTAATCTTCTGTCATGGTGGAGAAGTTGGTTTTGGAGGAACAGGGCTGAGCAGCTAAGAGGAGCAATGGGGGCTGTGGGCCAAAGCTTTCTCTGATCGTATCTTCTGCTTAAAGAAAGAGGCAAAGTCTTCAGCAGAAATGAGAGGAGAGGGAGGAGGTGCAGGGGGAAGGAGTAGAGAATTGAAAGTGTTGAAGAGATGTTTAGGGTTGTGAGACAGGGAGGATATGAGAGATGAGAAGTAAGCTTGTTTTGCGGCAGTGAGCATGGATTTGAAGCTGGTGAGGGACTGCTTGTATACGGTTAAGTGCTCGGCAGAGCGGTATTTTTTTCATCTCCGCTCAGCAACCCTGGAAGCTTGTCTCAGTTCTTTGGTGAGGCTGGTCAGCCAGGGCTGCCTGTTGATTGTACAAGTTTTGCTATGTGTGAGGGGGGCAGCCGAATCAAGTGCTGCTGTTATTGTAGTGTTATAAAAGGTGGCAGCAGAATCTGTGTCATGAAGTGAAGATATGTCTGTAAGAGGGAGGAGGGACTCAGAGAGCATTGGTAAATTGAGGTGTTTGAGATTTCTGCGTGGGTGAGTGAGTTTGTGGAGTGGGGGTTGTGCACTGGAAGAGGAGAGGGAAGAGAATGTCAGCAGGTTGTGGTCAGACAGGGGCAGGGTGAGTTAGTGAGATTAGTAAGGGAGCAGAGGCGGGTGAAGATAAGGTCTAGCGTGTGACCATCTTTGTGAGTGGCCGCAGAGGACCATTGAGTGAGGCCAAAGGAGGTCTGCACCATAGCTAATGTGCATTGGGACAATTAGTGCGCGTGTTTTATAAGTGAACATTGATGTGGACATATATATATACAGTACAGACCAAAAGTTTGGACACACCTTCTCATTCGATGATTTTTCTGTATTTTAATGACTATGAAAATTGTAGAATCACACTGAAGGCATCAAAACTATGAATTAACACACGTGGAATTATACATTACTCTTTACAAAAAAGTGTGAAACAACTGAAAATATGTCTTATATTCTAGGTTCTTCAAAGTAGCCACCTTTTGCTTTGATTACTGCTTTGCATGCAGAAAAGGTGAACGGATGGACTCTACATGCCTGGTTTCCACCGTGAAGCATGGAGGAGGTGGTGTGATGGTGTGGGGTGCTTTGCTGGTGACACTATTGGGGATTTATTCAAAATTGAAGACACACTGAATATATATACTGTATATATATAATTATACGAGGATACAAGAAAAAAAGTAGAAAAAAGTAAAATTTTAATTTGTTTATATCTATAATAAACCACTAAAAATAAAATCTCCAGAAAGCATGTTTAAAAGTTTTGTACAGCGCTTCTCTAGTGGCGCAATACTTCTCTCATGCAAGAGTGCGATCCGAGTGTCACCTTAGTGTGATCCTAATCTCTCACATGAAAGAATCGTTTCACTGGTGGGGAGAAGACGGTGAACTTAATTTATCAGTCTTCTCCATTGTCTCTGTGTGACTTCATCGGTCTTGCACTCAAATGACATCCGAGTGCAGTCCGATGTTTCGCACGCACCTATAGACTTGAATGGGTGAGTGCGATCTGAATATCAAAGCCACAGCAGCGTGCAGAGATTGTTTAATCATGCCAAATCTGCATGAGAAAATAATCGCAGATCTGCACTGCCACACCCGACGCGCGTTCCGACCCCTTGACGAATCAGTTTCTGCGAAACGAGCATCGGGTTTGGGTGGAGTTTCACCAGTCTTGTGGTTTTTAACTCTTACACAAAGTGGATATAGTATTTTACTGGTATTATATAGCCCTTTATTGACTTGCACTATTATGCGGGTAGTTTGGCTTAGAGATTTCTTAGACCTGGTAAGGCTGGTAAACTTACTGTGTCAGAATGGCTGCCTAATCCTTTTTGAAAGTTTTTCCTGCCTGATATTCTAATGAATATTCTAGGAGTCCAGGTCTAGAATGTTATTATCTGGAGATCTGATGTCACGTAGGCAGAGCTGCAGCCAGTCAGTGAGGTGAGTGGCTTGTGTCATCAACTTGGGCAGAGGCGCTAAGCTCACTGATTGACGGCAGAGCTATCAATGTGACGACAGCGCTGCGAACAAAACCAGACACCGAGAGCGGTGGCGGAGGCTCAGTGCTGGACCTAGGGAGGGTAATTAAAACACTGGGTTTATTTTAAGGAAACAGCAGCTGCGGGGCAGGGGTTTCCCGAAATCAGAAAACCCGTATAACATATAAATTCAACTTTACTGAATTACTCTACATTAAGTTGAGAGACTCTGTAAATACATTTTTCATTCTTTCAGCCTATATTCCAGCACAGTCTTCAAATCCGAAGTTTCCTGATATTCTTCTCCATGCACAGCTAAAGTAATAGGGATGTGAATCATAGTCAGCTACGTTATGAATGTGTGGCGCCCCTGAGGGTTCAGTCGCGACAGAAGTATTGCACCTCACCCAGAGGTGTGATACTTCACTCTCAGGTAAGGAGGGAGCACCACCCAGGACTCTAACACCTGCACCCAACACACACTAGTGCAGCTGGGCACCCTGGACGTACCTTTCGGGAGGATGGTCTCATCCCAGGCTGTTTGGTAAAGAGTGTATGGGTGGGTGGAGTTAGTAATTAGCAAGGAGTGAAGCTTGAGGAAGCAAGAACAGAGTTAGAAGAGTCGTGAGGAGGTAGAGGAAGGAGACGGAAGTGTAGAGAAGCAGCTCCTGGAGAGGGAGGCTGCAGAGGAAAAGGAAGGAGTCTAGAGAGGGACTCAGAAGGGACTAGGAGCTGGAAGAAGCTCGGTCAGGAATGTAGAGAGAGTAGAAGAGAAAGAAGCAGAAAGAAAGAGAAGCTTCTGGAGAGAGAGAGGAAGGGGTCCTAGGGATACGGAGATAGTAAGAACCATCTGTCGGTCCCGGTCTGTTGGCAGAGGGACCAGGTCGCAGAGGGAACTCAACCCCTTAGCCTAGTGGAGGATTTTATGACTCAGCCAGCAAGTCGACTGCTGTGATAACTTTAGGGATCACAGACAATTACCACAATTATCTTCGCTGGAGAGGTAGCTATATAGAATCAAGGAGACGCAGAGTTAAACGTTATCTGACAGGATTCGCAGCCGCTGATCTGGGACACTGTTTGTGAAGGTGCTGGAAGGATAGTAGGCAGGAAAATCAGCACAGTGAGACGGCCAGTAAAAGGAACACATATATAGAAAGGAGTCCTGGAAAGGTGTTTCTCAATCTACCCAGGGGTTTGCTGAGCCCCTCACCTGGAGGACACTGTACCAAGCGGCATCTGTACTTCATGCATCAGAACTGTGAGTAAAGCTTTGGAAACTGCAACTCGCTGATTGTTTCTCAGTTTCTTCTTGCGTCACCTACTACACTCAGCTACATCTCCCAGCACCATCACCACCTTTTACTACATCTACCTGCCCTGGGATCTCATAGCCTCACCTGTGGGAGGCTGTACCAATTCTGCTGCATCTCACCATCTACCCCAGAGGATCTGCATCGTAGCGCTGGTCACCATTGACCAGATGCCACAGTGGCGTCACGAATACCTTACTACAAACTCTAAACATCCCCTGTAAATATTACCCTTTTATTGGATGCCCAGGGCTACGGACCGGGTCACTGCCGCTGTGACACATCCCTTCAATCCACCGGCCCGGTACCGAGTATCCACTGCCCTGGCGGGTGATCCAAATGCAGCTCTTGCCTATCGTAAAGGGTGTAACCCCATGCAGAAAACAGATGGAGCGAAAATAAAACCCACACCTAAGTGTGAAGAGGCATAAAAACACAAAATAAACCAATAAAACCGGACAGAACATAATGGTCGATTCTGTGCACACATTCTGTACCCTACGAGGTTACCTGCTCCTGCTGTATGACAAATGTGACGTCCTCTCCCGGCTTTACAGCCATCGAGTCTCCTTTGATGGTGATTCTCAAACCTTTTGGTGCCATTAAAGGACACTGGTAATGTGCTAGATTTTCCTGCAGGTCGATGCCTCCCTCACATACGTTAGATACGACTTTCCTATACCTGGAATATAATACACAGATGAAGAAGAATATACTGTATATACACACATACCAGCCGGGGCCACACATGTCTACAAAGAGCCCCTCTCTCTGGAGCACACGGCATGTCTGTTCCTTACGTTCATAGCCCTCTCTATGGTGCTAGTAGGGCTAAGGGCCCACCCCTAACACGGACTCCGGGGGCCCACTGTTCAGCTACATCCAAATATTACATTATCCGACCATACCATATAATAAACTAGGTAGTTTGTTGAGTGAATGATGAGATGCGGCCCTTGTCTGTACATCGAGAATCAAGTGTACACTGTGTTCCAAACTATTATGCAAAAATTGTTTAGGAGTGATAAGGTAAGAATTTTTTTGTTTGTCAGTTAAAATCATTGATGGTGATGTGTGTCAGGGCTCTTTATATCACTGTAAGCAATTGCAGACACCTGTGCTAATTAGTTTGGCAGGTGTGTCCAATGAAAGGCAAGACTACTTAAGAAGGCTGTCCCACATTATTAAGCAGTCTACATTTTCTGCCAAAATAGGAAAGAAAAAGGATGTGTCGGCTGCTGAGAAGCAACAAATTGTGGAGTGTTTAGGTCAAGGCATGACTACAATCAGCATTGCCAAGACACTTCATCGTGATCATCGCACAATAAAGAAGTATGTAGCTGATTCACAGTACACACGTGTGCATGCTGATAAGGGAAAATTGAGGACTCTTTCCTACAGGCAATTACGTCAGGTTAAAAGAGCAGCGGCAAAAAACCCTTGTCATAGCAGCAGACAAGTTTTTGAAGCTGCTGGTGCCTCCAACGTCCCTCGAACAACAAGATGCAGGGTCCTTCAGAGGTTTGCAGCTGTGCGTAAGCCATCCTGTCGACCTCCTCTATCCACTGCACACAAGCAGAAACGGCTCCAGTGGGCCAAACAATACATGAAGACTGACTTCAAAACTGTTTTGTTCACCGATGAGTGCCGTGCAACGCTCGATGGTCCAGATGGATGGAGTGGAGGATGGCTGGTTGATGGACACCCCATGCAAACACGCCAACAAGGAGGAGGTGGAGTAATGTTTTGGGCTGGAATCATGGGGAGATTGTCGGCCCCTTTAGGATCCCTGAAGGGGTAAAGATGAACTCCATAGTGTATGTTGAGTTTCTCAAACAGCACTTCCTGCCATGGTTCAAGAAGAAGAACCGTGCATTCCGCAGCAAGATCATTTTCATGCATGATAATGCACCGTCTCATGCTGCACATAACACATCTGCATCTCTGGCTGCTATGGGCATAAAAGGGGACAATCTTATGGTGTGGCCCCCATGCTCCCCTGACCTCAACCCCATTGTGAACCTCTGGAGCATCATCAAAAGGAGTGTCTATGATGGCGGGAGGCAGTTCACATCTAAGCAACAGCTCTGGGAGGGTATTCTGTCCTCATGCAAAACAATTGAAGCAGAAACCATCCAAAACCTGACAAATTCAATGGCCGAGAGAGTTCAGAAGCTCCTTTCGAACAAGGGGTCCTATGTGCAAATGTAACATCACCTAGAATAAAGTTTTGAGTTGAAAACTGTTTGTTTTCAGTTTGTAATAACCTGCTAATGCTTATAATTTCAAAAATGACCATTTTTTTTGTTCTTTATTAAAATGAAAAGGTTGAAAACTCTGCTGTGCATAATAATTTGGAACATGCATTTTGAGTGCAGTTTGAGTGTTTTTTTTTTTTAAAAATATACTGTTATCATAGGCAGTTTGTACAAAAACCTTTCAATTGTACTCTAATAGTTATTTGACTGGAAAATGACAATGACTGCAATTCATATAGGTAATTTGGGAAAATATGAGAAATATTATTTTAATAATAATTTGGAACACAGTGTATTGTGCCAATTACAGCTCATATAGCATTCCTGCACAGCGGCCTACCTGGGGATTTATCTGTTCTCCCGCGGGACAGTCCGAGCATGAACACAGCGACATGCTGTAGTGGTGCAGCAGAGGAATGAAACACGCAGGAACTCTCAGCTTTCTATTCATTATATTCCTTTGTCCCTATTTTTCTTTTTCTACTTTTTTTTTCTGTCCAGTGCAGACAAAACTTCATGGTGGTGTGAGAAAGCCAACAAAAAAAAAACTGCAGGTGACTGATTTTTTTAGTATTATTACTCGTTGCAAATATTTGGTGTCAATTTATCATTAATATCATGTCATAAAATTCCAATAAGTTAATTAGAATTTATGGCATGATATTAATGCATTATGGAGTCCTGAATATTAAGTGAACCCTAACAACATCATCAGCCAGCAAAGCCGCCAGTTGTTGCTTTATAATCACGGTCGCTGCATCCAGATACTTTGCAGAGTGCATCAGCTGAGACGAGTTTGTCATCAGCTGCTGCACTCCACATAGGCAGCAACCAAGATGACAAAGCACACAACAAAAAGAAGAAAAAACTAGAAGGCCAAAGGGCAAACCATAATTACATTAACACTGGTGGAATGACCTCATGGAGTGCTAATGATGCACGGGCTAAGGATGATTTGCTGGGAGAGATGATCCACTGGTGGAAGGACACATGGAGTGCTAACGATGCACGGGCTAAGGATGATTTGCTGGGAGAGATGTTTCACTGGTGGAAGGACCTCATGGAGAGCTAACGATGCACGGGCTAAGGATGATTTGCTGGGAGAGATGATCCACTGGTGGAAGGACCTCATGGAGAGCTAACGATGCACGGGCTAAGGATGATTTGCTGGGAGAGATGTTCCACTGGTGGAAGGACCTCATGGAGTGCTAACGATGCACGGGCTAAGGATGATTTGCTGGGAGAGATGATCCACTGGTGGAAGGACCTCATGGAGTGCCAACGATGCACGGGCTAAGGATGATTTGCTGGGAGAGATGATCCACTGGTGGAAGGACCTCAAGGAGTGCTAACGATGCACGGGCTAAGGATGATTTGCTGGGAGAGATGATCCACTGGTGGAAGGACCTCATGGAGTGCCAACGATGCACGGGATAAGGATGCAGAATACTTGGCTATGCCATTGCCCCAAGTGTTGTGACAGTCAGGGTACACCAGTTGAGGCATTTCTGGCTATTTAGGGGTGAGACCATGTGGTTCTTAAAATGTTCCAATATGTAAGGTTTAACTATTAGAAGGTATAGAAACAGCTAAACATCATTGTAAAGATTTTTATCCAGCGCCGTCACCTTTCTATTGCCCTTTACTCTTTTCTCCGTAACTACTCTCATACATAATGTAGCACATGTGTTGTGTCACAGAATGGCTTATTCTGTTCTGCATTAACTCCCTGAAAAGGCAGATGTGGCTTCCAAGTCTCTTAATCCTACATAACCACTAATGGCGCAGTAGCGGAACAGCACAATGTGCGCGAGAGCCCGTCATGGCCGTCGTGCCGCACAAGAAACTCAGTATCCTCCCAGATGAGGCTGAGATAACCCATTCTCCGGCTTCGCTTTACTAATCAGTCTCATGTTTGCAGTAAACCAAAATCCTTTTTAAATTGGATGGGTCTAAAATGTAAAGTAGGCAATTATTTCTCAAAGGGTCGGGTTGTTTATTCCAATGGCAGCCGTGCTTTCCTCTTCATTGGCTCGTATGCTCCAGGAATTTCATGGACGCCGGCTCGGTTGGAGAACACGAACACTGAATTTAATTCATCGCCCGGTTAATGCCGGGTGAATCAAAATGAGGGACAACAAACTGGGGAAGACTGGCAACATTTCATGTCCCAGCTACATAACGATCCAGCTACTGGAGGGTCCGTACTGGAGGGTCCGTACTGGAGGCTCTGTAATGGAGGGTCCGTACTGGAGGGTCCGTACTGGAGGGTCCGTAATGGAGGGTCCGTACTGGAGGGTCCGTACTGGAGGGTCCGTAATGGAGGGTCCGTACTGGAGGGTCCGTAATGGAGGGTCCGTACTGGAGGGACCACACTGGAGGATCCGTACTGGGGGTCCGTACTGGAGGGTCTGCACTGGAGGGTCCGTAACGGAGGGTCCGCACTGGAGGGACCGTACTGGGGGTCCGCACTGGAGGGTCCGTACTGGAGGGACCGCACTGGAGGGTCCGCACTGGAGGGTCCGCACTGGGGGTACGTACTGGAGGTCCGTACTGGAGGGACCGTACTGGAGGGACCGCACTGGAGGGTCCGTACTGGGGGTTCCGCACTGGGGGGTCCGTACTGGAGGGACCGTACTGGAGGGACCGCACTGGAGGGTCCGCACTGGAGGGTCCGTACTGGAGGGACCGTACTGGAGGGACCGCACTGGAGGGTCCGCACTGGAGGGTCCGTACTGGAGGGTCCGTACTGGAGGGTCCGCACTGGAGGGACCGTACTGGAGGGTCCGTACTAGAGGTCACTGGAGGGTCCATACTGGAGGGACCGTACTGGAGGATCTGCACTGGAGGATCCGTAATGGAGGGTCTGCACTGGAGGATCCGTACTGGAGGGTCCGCACTGGAGGGTCCGTACTGGAGGGTCCGCACTGGAGGGTCCGTACTGGAGGGACCGTACTGGAGGGTCCGTACTGGAGGGTCCGTACTGGAGGGTCCGCACTGGAGGGTTCACACTGGAGGGTCCGTACTGGAGGGTCCGCACTGAAGGGTCTGTACTGGAGGGTCCGTACTCGAGGGACCGTACTGGAGGGTCCGCACTGGAGGGTCGGTACTGGAGGGTCCGCACTGAAGGGTCTGTACTGGAGGGTGCGCACTGGAGGGACCGCACTGGAGGGTCCGTACTGGAGTGTCCGTACTGGAGGGTCCGCACTGGAGGGTCCGTACTGGAGGGTCCACACTGAAGGGTCTGTACTGGAGGGTCCGTGCTCGAGGGACCGTACTGGAGGGTCCGCACTGGAGGGTCGGTACTGGAGGGTCCGCACTGAAGGGTCTGTACTGGAGGGTCCGCACTGGAGGGACCGCACTGGAGGGTCCGTACTGGAGGGTCCGTACTGGAGGGTCCGCACTGGAGGGTCCGTACTGGAGGGTCCGCACTGGAGGGTCCGCACTGGAGGGTCTGTACTGGAGGGTCTGTACTGGAGGGTCCGTACTGGAGGGACTGTACTGGAGGGTCCGTACTGGAGGGTCCGCACTGGAGGGTCCGCCTATGTCCAATGTTTATCAGATCCAAAGATTTCAGCCCTTCTGGACCAGAAACCATTTAGGGTTTTTTTTTAAACAACATTGGTTAGTTTAAACAGCTGTAACTTTTTACTTCCTAAATGATTGCCAGTTTACTGTGTCTGGCACTGTACCTCGGGAGATTATATGAATGCACTGTGTCTGGCACTGTACATGGGGAGATTATATCAATGTACTGTGTCTGGCACTGTACCTGGGGGATTATATCAATGTACTGTGTCTGGCACTGTACCTGGGGAGATTATATCACTGTACTGTGTCTGGCACTGTACCTGGGGGATTATATCAATGTACTGTGTTTGGCACTGTACTGGGGGGATTATATCAATGTACTGTGTTTGGCATTGTACCTGGGGAGATTATATCACTGTACTGTGTCTGGCACTGTACCTGGGGAGATTATATCACTGTACTGTGTCTGGCACTGTACCTGGGGGGATTATATCAATGTACTGTGTCTGGCACTGTACCTGGGGGGATTATATCAATGTACTGTGTTTGGCATTGTACCTGGGGAGATTATATCACTGTACTGTGTCTGGCACTGTACCTGGGGGGATTATATCAATGTACTGTGTTTGGCACTGTACCTGGGGGGATTATATCAATGTACTGTGTTTGGCATTGTACCTGGGGAGATTATATCACTGTACTGTGTCTGGCACTGTACCTGGGGAGATTATATCACTGTACTGTGTCTGGCACTGTACCTGGGGGGATTATATCAATGTACTGTGTCTGGCACTGTACCTGGGGGGATTATATCAATGTACTGTGTTTGGCATTGTACCTGGGGAGATTATATCACTGTACTGTGTCTGGCACTGTACCTGGGGGGATTATATCAATGTACTGTGTTTGGCACTGTACCTGGGGAGATTATATCACTGTACTGTGTCTGGCACTGTACCTGGGGAGATTATATCAATGTACTGTGTCTGGCACTGTATATGGGGAGACTATATTATTATACTTAGGAGCTCTTGTCACCACTGACTGCAGGATAGACACTGACTCCTTTTCTCAGTAGAGGGCAGGGAACCTGTCACTCCATTTTGGCTATATCAGATAAAGATATGACTGAATAGTGCATCCCATAAGTAACCTATCGGTATCTATCATATATCCTGACACCCCGTTTTAATGCCAAAATACCTTTGTAAAGTTCAGAGTTCGGTATGTAAATCCGGGCGGTCCGGTCCGGAGGGCGGTGTTTTTTCTCCCTCCCCCCCGCTCCTTGGCTTCTCTTGCGTAGGTCCGTCTGTGCATAGCACAGATGGCGCAGTGTTCCCGCGATTGCGCGTTTTAAAATCCCCCCGCGCCTGCGCAGTGTGCTTTGCCCAACAGTGGGCAAAGCATAAAATCATTACAGCGCATGAGCAACTATTTTCGGTCACTTTCCTTGCCCCGGAAGTCGTCCAAGGCAAGCAGTGATTTCCGGGCAAGGAAAGTGACCGAAAATAGTTGCGCATGCGCTGTAATGATTTTATGCTTTGCCCACTGTTGGGCAAAGCACACTGCGCAGGCGCGGGGGGATTTAAACACGCGCAATCACGGGAACACTACGCCGTCTGTGCTATGCACAGACGGACCTACGCAAGAGAAGCCGAGGAGCGGGGGGAGGGAGGAAGCAAAAAACACCGCCCTCCGGGCATGAAAACGGGGGTGTCAGGGTATATGATAGATACCGATAGGTTACTTATAGGACGCACTATTCAGTCATATCTTTTATCTGATACAGCTAAAATGGGGTGACAGATTCCCTTTAACGCCTTATGATGGCAGCTCATGTTAAGTTTCGAAATATCTTCCCAAAATTAAAAATGAAATCGGGATCCCATTACAATATTACAGCAGGTGAAATGTTCCTTCCCTTGTATATTGAATAGAGGGCGGCTAGATCTGCTTCATACATTGGCATCAAGGTTTACAAAATATTAATAGAGGTGGGCGCGCTCAGTCGACACGGCGAACCTGTGGGCCTAGCAGCAGCTCAATATATCTAAGAGGTCATTCTTCACATCTGACATCTGATCCCATCCATTTATTACACAGGCGCTGGAGACAATCAGGACACAATGATGATTTATCAAGCAGGTCTTCGGGTACTATGACTTTGTACGGGCGTTTTGCTTCATATCTTGTGCTTTTCTTCTTTTATTCCCATCAGGGTTATTTTTCATTTTGTTTGCTTTTGTGTTGTAGAGGTGGACTGTGGAACTGTGCTTTAAATTTCATGCTTGAAGACTTCCAGAACGATGCCGCCATCCATCCTCCTCTGATAGAGCAGTCCCGGACTTCATAAACCAGAAAGGGCCATTATAAATTTTACTCCTTTGCTTATACAACAATCTTATTTAAAGACGACTTTTCACTGGATTTTTTCAATCTGCACAGAGTGCCTCCTCCAATCGCTGCTGCTCCACTGATTCTAGAACAGTTTTTCTTTTTATTCTGTGCCCCTCTGTTCCAAAGTTATGTCCCTCGGTAATAATGGTGCAAATTTTCCCTTTTACTGAATGGGCGTGTACCACAGAACTTCTCTGTGGGCGTTTGCTTTTTCTTCTCTGACACTGGCCAATCAAAACACGGCTGACGTTCTACGGTACACGCCCAGTTGGTTGAATGGAAAATTTGCTCCATTATTACTGGGTGGAATAACTTTGGAATGGAGGGGCACAAAAGAAAAAGAAAAACTGTTCCTGAATCAGTGCATCAGCAAGAATTAGAGGGTATACTAAGTTAAATTTAAAAAATACAGTGAACGGTCTCCCTTAAAGAAGTATTGTGATCATGTTATGGAACTTTTCTGGAATATGTCCTCATTTTATGATTAATGGGGTCGGCTCCAATCTACCACCTGTGAAACATAGCTCCTTTGAATGATAGAAATAGTCATGGAGGTACTGGCAGTTGGATCCCTATCAATCAACTAATGATTGCATATCCAAGGCATTAACATTACTTGTGTTAGAGAAAAAACTACTATTTTCTGTTATACATACAGTATACTTATTCACTCACTCCATATAACCCGCTCAGAAAATATCTTGCAGAACATGAACACTTTTACAACCATTTTAATATGTTCAATGGATCTCCATGGTAACAGACTACAATCAAACCCCATGTATAGTCTGATCCTGTAATCATGTGTTACCTTGTTCAATCTGACCACACTGTTGGCTTTAAGCCCCTGTCTCACATAGCGAGATCGTTAGCGAGATCGCTGCTGAGTCACAAGTTTTGTGACGCAACAGCAATCTCTACAGCGATATCGCTGTGTGTGACACGCAGCGACGATCAGCCCCCCTGCTGGGTATCGCTGATCGTCGCTGAATGTCCTGGGCATTTTTTTGATCGTTGGTCTCCCGCTGGCAGGCACGCATCACTGCGTGTGACAGCGGGAGACCAACGATCAGCGAGCTGGTAACCAAGGTAAACATCGGGTTTCTAGGCACCGCGCGGTGCCTAGAAACCCGATGTGTACGTTAGATACCAGCGCGCTGGTGCAGGGGAGCTGGTAACCAAGGTAAACAGCGGGTTTCTAAGCGCCAGTAGGTGCTTAGGAACCCGCTGCTTACCTTGGTTACCAGCTCCCCTGCACCAGCGCGCTGGTATATAACGTACATTGCGGGTAACTAAGCGACGTGCATCGCTTGTTACCGTCAGTGTCGCTGTCCTGATCGCTGCTGAGATTTGCCTGTTTGGCAGCTCACCAACGATCATGTAGCGACACACCAGTGATCCTGACAGTTCATATCGTTGTCGGGATCGCTGGTGTGTCGCTATGTGTGACGGGGCCCTAATCTACAGACAGGAGATGAGGATGATACACAATAAATATTTAATTTATCATCAAAATGAAAATGCGGACCACGATCTGTTTGATTTGGCCATGGAGAAGTTCTCAGTTCTTCAGGGTCATTAACGGCAAACAATACCTGATGGAAAACTTGCAACAGAACTCTGAACCCTTACCCCGTTGTACTTGTGTAGGTTTGTCCTACTGTGCAATCTTCAGGTGGAGATTCCGGGTTAAACCAAAAATCGGCAAAACACCTGCTGGTTTGTTTTTGGGTGACCTCCTGTTCAAATCCATAATCACTGCAAGTAAAGAGCTTGTATGAGCATCAACATTTCAGCCAAGGAAATACACATTCGGTGTAGGATATAGATTATCTACTATATAATTGTCTAACTTATAACTTCCATCTGTAACGGAAATCCTGCGTCGCTGATTGGTCGCACCCGGCCGGACGCGACCAATCAGCGACAGGCACAGTCCGGCCGCGAATTGGCGCAGGATTTCAACCAGGCGCGCCACCGCTATGGTCGGGAGATCAGCGGCGCTAGCCGCTGATCTCCCGACGGTAACCGCGGATCATCTCCACGTACATACTCACCTTCCATCCCTGCATCCCTGTCCCGGCGCGTCTGCTTCTAACCTGTGCGGTGCGGTCACGTAGTACCGCTCATTAACGTCATGAATATGGACGCAACTCCACTCCCATAGGCGTGGTGTTCATATTCATGACCTTAATGAGCGGTACCACATGACCGCACCACACCGGAAGAAGCTGACGCGCCGGGAAAGAGATGCAGGACGTGCAGCGACGGAGCGAGGAGGGTAAGTATGATGGTGGAGAATCGGGGAGCCCAGCAGAGCCATGTATACAGGATGGGAGGGTGGGAGCCATGTATATAGGATGGGAGGGTGGGAGTGGAGCCATGTATACAGGATGGGAGGGTGGGAGCCATGTATACAGG
This sequence comes from Oophaga sylvatica, assembly GCA_033576555.1. Lineage (NCBI taxonomy): Eukaryota > Metazoa > Chordata > Amphibia > Anura > Dendrobatidae > Oophaga > Oophaga sylvatica. Next base: position 38,554,858 of record JARQOD010000001.1, read on the forward strand.
ATGGGAGGGTGGGAGCGGATCCATGTATATAGGATGGGAGGGTGGGAGCCATGTATATAGGATGGGAGGGTGGGAGCCATGTATATGAGTCGCCCGCCAGGGCCGTGGGGTACTCGGACCCGAGCCCGTTGATTTCTATGGGGGATGTCACGGCAGCTACGACTCGGTCCGTGGCCCTGGGCGCTCACCAAAAAGGGGATGTATTTACAGGTGATAATGTTCGTATAGTGATTCGTGACGCCACCTGTAGTGTCTGGCCAGGGGGACCAGCGCTGCTGTGCAGATCCTCTGGAAGGGATGGTGTTGTGCAGCTAGTTGGTAAACCTCCTACAGGTGAGGCTGTGTCCTTCCAGGGCAGGTAGATGTTATGTATGTGAGGAATGACGCTGGAGAATGTAGCAGAGAGATGGGTGACGCTGGAATAATCAGGGAGACAGTCCGAGTGCAGTTTCAAGGTTTACTCACAGTCTTTGGCCACAAGACAGATGCCCGCCTGGCACTGTGTCCTCCGGGTGAGTGGTCCAGCAACCCCCAGGTAGATTGGTCGCACCTTCCCAAGACTCCCTTTCAGTGTATTCCTTTCCTGGCCTTCACTCTCTGTGCTTTTCACTCCTTTCTTCCTAGCACCTCACCATGCAGTCCTTCAGATCAGAAGCTGCGGTCCTGTCGGGAAACAGATTAGTTCTGTACGTCCTTGGCCCATATATAGTTTCCTTCCAAGGGATGCTGCTGGTGGTGGTAGCAATGACCCATAAAGTGATCACCGCCGTTGGCTTACTAGCAGGGCCTGAAGCTTTCCCACTAGTCTAGGGGCCGTAGCCTGATGGACTGGTCCTTCCTATCTTGGATAGGGCCACGAATGGAATAATCGTTGTCCGTGCTCTTGGACCCTTTCTTATACGCTCCAGAAGCTCCTCAAGGCTTGCTCTTCTCCGAGAGACTCCTAAGAGTGTTATGCCCTCTAAGCTTCTCTTCTCCTCTTGCTGCTGCCTAAGCTCCACCCACCCATACACCCTGTACTAACTAGTCTGAGTCAGACCATCCTTCCGTAGGGTACGTCCGTATGCTCAGCTGACATGGTGTGTTGGATGCAAGTGTTGGAGTCTAAGGAGTGCTCCCTCTTTACCTGGGAGTGGGGTGTCACACCTCTGGATGAGATGCAACACCTCTGTGGAGACTGAACCCTCAGGGGCTCCACATATACAGGATGGGAGGGTGGGAGCGGAGCCATGTATAGAGGGTGGGAGCGGAGCCATGTATACAAGGATGGGAGGGTGGAGCGGAGTCATGTATACAGGATGGGAGGGTGGAGTGGAGCCATGTATACAGGATGGGAGGGTGGAGCAGAGCCATGTATACAGGATGGGAGGGTGGGAGCGGAGCCATGTATACAGGATGGGAGGGTGGAGCGGAGCCATGTATACAAGGATGAGAGGGTGGAGCGGAGCCATGTATACAGGACGGGAGGGTGGAGCGGAGCCATGTATACAGGATGGGAGGGTGGAGCAGAGCCGTGTATACAAGGATGGGAGGGTGGGAGCGGAGCCATGTACACAGGATGGGAGGATGGAGCGGAGCCATGTATACAGGATGGGAGGGTGGAGAGGAGCCATGTATACAGGATGGGAGGGTGGAGCGGAGCCATGTATACAGGATGGGAGGGTGGAGCGGAGCCATGTATACAGGATGGGAGGGTGGAGCGGAGCCATGCATACAAGGATGGGAGGGTGGAGCAGAGCCGTGTATACAAGGATGGGAGGGTGGGAGCGGAGCCATGTACACAGGATGGGAGGATGGAGCGGAGCCATGTATACAGGATGGGAGGGTGGAGCGGAGCCATGTATACAGGATGGGAGGGTGGAGAGGAGCCATGTATACAGGATGGGAGGGTGGAGCGGAGCCATGTATACAGGATGGGAGGGTGGAGCGGAGCCATGTATACAGGATGGGAGGGTGGAGCGGAGCCATGCATACAAGGATGGGAGGGTGGAGCGGAGCCATGCATACAAGGAGGGGGGGTGCGAGAGGAGCCATGCATAAAAAAACTACATACATATTCTAGAATACCCGATGCGTTAGAATCGGGCCACCATCTAGTCTACTATATAAACTATATACAGGATGGGACAGCGGACCATGTATACAAGGATGGGAGGGGGGAGCCATGCATACAAGGATGGGAGGGTGGGAGCTGAGCCATGCATACAAGGATGGGAGGGTGGGAGCGGAGCCATGCATAAAAAAACGACATACATATTCTAGAATACCCGATGCGTTAGAATCGGGCCACCATCTAGTCTACTATATAATCGTCTAATTCTGTCTGTCTGTAACGGAAATCCCGTGTCACTGATTGGTCGCGCCCGGCCGAATGCAACCAATCAGCGACCGGCGTAGTCCGGCCGCGAATTGGCGCAGGATTTGAACCACACACGCCACCGCTATTGTCGGGAGATCAGCCGGCGGCCTCCATGTAAACCCCAGCAGCAGCCTCCACATACACCCCACCAGCAGCAGCCTCTATATACCCCAGCAGCACCAGCCTCCACATATACCCCAGCAGCAGCAGCCTCCACATATACCCCAGCAGCAGCAGCCTCCACATATACCCCAGCAGCAGCAGCCTCCACATATACCCCAGCAGCAGCAGCCTCCACATATACCCCAGCAGCAGCAGCAGCCTCCACATATACCCCACCAGCAGCAGCCTCCACATACACCCCACCAGCAGCAGCCTCTATATACCCCAGCAGCAGCAGCCTCCACATATACCCCAGCAGCAGCAGCCCCCACATATACCCCAGCAGCAGCAGCCTTCACATATACTCCAGCAGCAGCAGCCTTCACATATACCCCAGCAGCAGCCTCTATATACACCCCAGCAGCCTCTATATACACCACAGCAGCCTCTATATACACCCCAGTAGCCTCTATATACACCCCAGCAGCAGCCTCTATATACACCCCAGCAGCAGCCTCTATATACACCGTAGCAGCCTCTATATACACCCCAGCAGCCTCTATATACACCACAGAAGCCTCTGTATACACTACAGCAGCAGCAGCCTCTATATACACCGTAGCAACCTCTATATTCACCCCAGAAGCCTCTATATACAGCTCAGCAGCCTCTATAAACACCCCAGCAGTCTCTATATACACCACAGAAGCCTCTATATACACCCCAGCAGCCTCTATATACACCCCAGCAGCCTCTATATACACCCCAGCAGCAGCCTCTCTATACACCGTAGCAGCCTCTATATACACCCCAGCAGCCTCTATATGCACCCCAGAAGCCTCTATATACAGCTCAGCGGCCTCTATATACACCCCAGCAGCCTCTATATACAGCTCAGCAGCCTTATATACACCCCTGCATATGACACTATTGTGAGCGCTGTAGAAAACCAATCAGTGTATTCATTGCATTATTCTTAAATCTTCATAAATAAACTACATACATATTCTAGAATACCCGATGTGTTAGAATCGAGCCACCATCTAGTATTTATATTTTTATATACAGTGTAAATCATCTGAAGTGGTAAACTCGCAGAACTACTTATATTGCATTTTTCACATTTGCCTCCAGGTGTCAGCACTAACAAATAGACTCTAAACCAGTGGTTTTACAATCTTGCTTTACAGCATGCAGTAAATTAGAATGACTGGTGTGTAGCACTGCCTGATCCAAGAGAAGCAGCTTTCACACTTTCTAGAATTTAGCATTCTGTACTAGAGGGAGAGGAAAGTGATATCTATGATCTGTCTATCACTGTCTAATTTAGTGTAAGATGCCAAATTATCTAACTATATCTGCTGGACTTCTAAACTGCAGTTGCTTTGCTCCAACTCTCATTCCTTTTTCTTTAGCTACTTACTGGCCTCTGCTCAAACTCCTGTTTACTCTCTTCATTACGCTGCTACTCCCCTCCCATCTTTGCTTTCTCATGGGTGGGTTCTTGGAATCTGCAGGGGAGGTAAAATCATACTCTTCTCAAATAGTCCAAGTAATGTAATCTTATATAAATGTCTGAGAAGACTGGTAGACTGTAAGGACTTATTGACCGCTACTTACTGGTCTCTTCTCCAACTCCTGTTCCCTCTTTCTTCATTCCCCTCCTATTCCCCAACTTGCATCTTTGCTTCCTCATGGGCTGGTCCTTGCAATCTACAGTGCTTGTAGAGTCATACTCTTCTCAGGTAGTTCCAGTGAACTTGTATAAATGTCTGAGAAGACTGGTAGACTGTAAGGACTTATTGACCGCTACTTACTGGTCTCTTCTCCAACTCCTGTTCCCTCTTTCTTCATTCCCTGCCTTCCATCTTTGCTTCCTCATGGGCTGGTCCTTGGAATCTACAGTGCTTGTAGAGTCATACTCTTCTCAGATAGTTCCAGTGAACTTGTATAAATTTCTGAGAAGACTGGGAGACTGTAAAGACTTATTGACCGCTACTTACTGATCTCTTCTCCAACTCCTGTTCCCTCTTTCTTCATTCCCTGCCCTCCATCTTTGCTTCCTCATGGGCTGGTCCTTGCAATCTACTGTGCTTGTAGAGTCATACTCTTCTCAGATGGTTCCAGTGAACTTGTATAAATGTCTGAGAAGACTGGGAGACTGTAAGGACTTATTGACCTCTACTTACTGGCCTCTGCTCCAACTCCTGTTTCCTTTCTCTTCATATTCCTCCTATTCCCTTCAAATCTTTGCTTCCTCATGGGTGGGTTCTAGGAATCTGTAGGAGAGGTGCGGTCATACTCTTCTCAAGCACTTCCAGTGATTTTGTATAAATGTTTGAGAAGAGTAGAAGGTTGTAAGGACCTCGATTTACTCATCTCTTAAAATCACGTTTGGTGGGGATCTTAGTTTATTACAAAGATGGAACTTGATATTCCAGGGCCCCATATATGTGTCACAAGATCCTCATTAAATATGTGCTATTAAGAGATGAGTAAATCGATTTGCAGGATCTTGGTCCAGCAGCCAGGTCAGTGGTCCATGGCTTCTGAACAGGAGCTCTGCGAACTTTCTCCTACCCGTGGCTCAGTTGTGATGATGTGTGTGCATTATGCCACAATGATGACATTGTTCCAGGTCAGCTAATCAAAAGAGTAGCCAGGGATTTCAGCAGGTAGGAGATGGTTTCTAGAGCTTCTATTCGGAAGCATGGACTAGCGATGTAGCTGCAAGCTCAGTGTCCTGAGAGTTTACTCACTCATCTTTGGTGACGTTAATACCCTTGGTGTCTCGTTATCTGGCAGTGAAACATTTGGGCACCTCTATACCTTAGCATCCTCTACAGCCCTCTGGACAATTTAGAAAGTCAGGATAATTTAGTTTTTGACATGGATATATTTTCTACTGCTCATATTATCATTATCAATATTACTATCATATATTAATATAAAAAAATATACATAATATACATACCACACATAGTCTGTGCTCTCACACTGGCATATGCTTGACGTAAGGGCTGAGGTGAAACTTCTACCCTTAATGCACCATGATGACGTCTTTCTCATACGGAAGCTCCTCCGTTGACCCATAATGCAATGCTCCCCCTGTATATAGATTAGATAATTTATTGGTATACGGTCCTGAACCCACCAACATTTTTTTTGTTCTACATATTGTCATAAAATAAATATTACACCATTGGCTTTTCATCAACACTTAGCAATTATTAGTCAAAGGGATGCTAAAATCAAAATTTATTTTATGCGAATTGTATTGGGTGTATGTCAGTAAATAAAAAATAATAAAAAACAAAATTGAAAATATTGCATTTTTCACATTTGCCTCTAGGTGTCAGCACTAACAAATAGACTCTAAACCAGTGGTTTTACAATCTTGCTTTACAGCATGCAGTAAATTAGAATGACTGGTGTGTAAGACTGCCTGATCCAAGAGAAGCAGCTTTCACACTTTCTATAATTTAACATACTGTACCAGAGGGAGAGGAAAGTGATATCTATGATCTATCTATCACTGACTGGCTACAATCATGCTGTAATGAAAAGTAGAAGACTTAAGTCAAAATCCTGTCTACCTGTAGGCGCTACTACAGGAACTTAAAGGGGTTAGATCTTAATTTTTTTCTATTGATGTGGAATGCTTAAAAATAATAAACTCACTCGTCTAATTCCCCAGTTGATCAAGCATTGGTGCTTTGTTCACCACCGGTTCCAGCTTGTTTCTGGGCAGCTGATCACTTAGCGCCTAACCACATGACTGCCATATCCAATCACTGGCCTGATCACGCAGTTAACTGGCAAAATGATTTGCTGCCAGAAAGTAAGCTGAGATTGGTAAACCCGAAAAAGTGGCGCAGAATAGAGATGGGCGGACCCCTGGTTGTTCGTGTCCGGCGGGTTCATGATCCATCATTAGTAAGAGTGGGAATTCTGTTAGCAAGGAATCTAGTGTGCAGTTATCTCCTTTGAAGAACCTGAGAGCGAGAAACGTGTCGGAGGCACAAGTTATTTGAGGGCTAGTTCACTGCAAGGGCCAGCTGTGGATTGTCCTTGTCAGGACGGGAACTATGTGGTCTAGGGTCAATTCGGAACTCTGAGGGCTAGCTAGGGCCTCCTGCAAGCTCCACCTGGCTAATCGATATACAAGACGGATGTCTGCTGTTATGACTATTCGTTTGGATCATTCCTGGCTGAGACCCTTTCTAATGTATTTTCTTCGATATATGATATATATTTGTAAGTATCATATGGATTAAGTCACTTGTCAGATTCACATGATATACAGTACAGACCAAAAGTTTGGACACACCTTCTCATTCAAAGATTCTTCTGTATTTTCATGACTGTGAAAATTGTAGAATCACACTGAAGGCATCAAAACTATGAATTAACACATGTGGAATTATACATTACACTTTACAAAAAAGTGTGAAACAACTGAAAATAAGTCTTATATTCTAGGTTCTTCAAAGTAGCCACCTTTTGCTTTGATTACTGCTTTGCACGCAGAAAAGGTGAACGGATGGACTCTACATGCCTGGTTCCCACCGTGAAGCATGGAGGAGGAGGTGTGATGGTGTGGGGGTGCTTTGCTGGTGACACTGTTGGGGATTTATTCAAAATTGAAGCAGTGAGCGGTCCAGCTCACCCCAAACAATCTCGATTGGGTTCAGTTCTGGTGACTGTGGAGGCCAGGTCATCTGGCGTAGCACCCCATCACTCTCCTTCTTGGTCAAATAGCCCTTACACAGTCTGGAGGTGTGTTTGGGGTCATTGTCCTGTTGAAAAATAAATGATGGTCCAACTAAACGCAAACCGGATGGAATAGCATGCTGCTGCAAGATGCTGTGGTAGCCATGCTGGTTCAGTATGCCTTCAATTTTGAATAAATCCCCAACAGTGTCACCAGCAAAGCACCCCCACACCATCACACCTCCTCCTCCATACTTCACGGTGGGAACCAGGCATGTAGAGTCCATCTGTTCACCTTTTCTGCGTGCAAAGCAGTAATCAAAGCAAAAAGTGGCTACTGTGAAGAACCTAGAATATAAGACATATTTTCAGTTGTTTCACACTTTTTTGTAAAGTGTAATGTATAATTCCACATGTGTTAATTCGTAGTTTTGATGCCTTCAGTGTGATTCTACAATTTTCATAGTCATGAAAATACAGAAAAATCATTGAATGAGAAGGTGTGTCCAAACTTTTGGTCTGTACTGTACGTGAACTCAATTGCCAATAATGCGGTGTTAAAGTGAATGGCTGGTGGTCCTATTTATTGTTTTTATCACTAAGGCCGGTGTCACACTGGCGAGTGTGATGCGAGTAACTCGCACGACTTTCTCGCATCAACACCCGGCACGGCCGCCCGCTCTCGGACCCGAGTGTGCGGCGGCATGTATTTCAGCACTTCTGGTAAACATGGACTATTGCCACTCCTATTTGTCCAGTGTCAGACTGAAGAACATTGGGCCAACCAGAGGATTTGATTCTGAGGGCCCACCTTTCTCTCCCACTCAAGGTTTGCCTGTTTCTAATGTATTTTCTTGCTTTATAAGATATATATTTGTAAGTATTGACACTTAAGTGATATTTTATATTTTGTGTATTTTACAAGTAAACAATTAAAAGTTACATTTTATTGGGAGATCCTTTTAAAAGTGTAACGGTCATTCCAAAAAAATTCTTTTGACGTGTATCAGTTTTAGTCGGTGAGGGTCCGGGGGTTGAAATCCCGACCGATTATTAAAATGGAGAAGCAGAAGTGCTCTCCTGAGCGCTGCCCCACTTTGAAGACATGCTTGATAGAAAGTCTATGGAGTCCTTTCTAGTGTGTACATGATAATTGATGTAAATTGAAATTTGTCACTGGAGATGAGCAAATTGATTCAAAATTTTGGAGATTAGATTTGCGTATTTGGCTGCCATTTTGGTAAATTCTTTAAAAGGTGGGGAAAGAGGTTGAAAGACAATAGAAGATTATGCTCACCAGCCTTGCTGCTGCAGTTCCCTGCTCCGTCTACCACTCACTTTGGTTATGTCTTCCCTTCAGTTTTTGGTTCTGATCTTCTGCCTCTGAGAAGGCCTCGCGTGGTCACGTGGGGTGCAGCACACATCACTGATGTAATTTATGAGCGTTCGACCCCATGTGACTGTCTGGTGTCTAGTCTGTGTCTGAAGATCTGGACCAAAGACCAAAGAGAAGAAAGATCCATAGACGGATCCGAAGCAAATGGAGGACTGGGCAGGGAACTGAAGCTGTAGGACCGGTGAGGGGCAGGCCTAGCATCGGTGAGAATAATCTTTTATTATTTTTTAACTCCTTTATGACCCTATATTTACTACAGTTTGGGGTCTGGGGAGACTTCAGAGCACAATACCACTTTTTGGGGCACATTCGATTTGAACTGAAAAGAATCTTCTTCCTGATTGGAGCGAATCTGCCTGAAATGAATTTCGGGAGATTTACTCACCTTTAATTGGCACAGAATGCTACACCTTTACATGACATGATGAAAGGTGGAGATTTGCTTTCCCAGTGCCTGTGTATGTGCATTTTGTCCATCATCATACAATACCTGTGTATTTGAGAGATTCCAGGAATCGTAATCCCCCTCAGTGCACTCTCTGAAGAACGAAGGTCTAAAATCAACTTTTACCAGCTCCCAATCTGACCGGTAACTGATATGTCCAAAGACCCTAGGAAGTAAACATACATTATGCTTCCGCTACTGTTATTTTTCATTATGCTTTGCTTATATAGGACCATCATATTCCGCAGCACTTTACAGACATCATCATCACTGTCACCATTAGGGGATCACAATGTAATTCCCTATCAGTATGTCTTTGGAGTGTGGGAGGAACGGGAGAACCCTGAGGAAACCCACACAAACACGGGGAGAACATACAAACTCCTTGCAGATGTTGTCCTTGATGGGATTTGAACCCAGGACTTCAGCTCTGCAAAGCAACAGGGCTAACCACTGAGCCACCGTGCTGCCAATTACTGCGGATCCCTTCAAGGGATAACGTTCCTCCTTGCAGAAGCCTGACATGCCAAGTTGAGGAGACTTTTAAGCGGCAACACGATGAGATTTTGGTTTTTATCCTAAGTCAAGTGACCAGGCTTAGCGAGTCGATATTGACTTTTAGGATTGCTACTTCCTATAGGTGGCGCTAGAGTTCTAGTCCTCTTCCTCATTGAAGAGACAATTTGCGTATGGATCTCTTATAACAGAGTGGTATATTACCTTGACGTTGGGCTGAACATTACACCTGATGGATTTTATGGCCCACAAGTCTACAGATGAGAACACACCTGAGAAGCCACCGCACCTGAATGGCTCAACAAACCTTCACACATTTTGCTGGGGTGAGCCAGGCATGGAGACCAAGCTGCCGGCTGAATAGCCTCGTCAGGTCTGATTTGTAGCTAATAACGTATGCAGCTTGGGTTGAGAAACTGGTGACAGATCGGCTCTAAAGGTACTGCCACACTACACGATCCCGCTAACGATCTCGTTAGCGTCGCATACTAATGAGATCGCTAGCGGGATCGTTTACAATATCGCTAGTGTCGGCCACATTTAGCGATGTCGTTAAGGACGCTATCGCGGTTAGCGATCTCCTTAACGACTTTAGCGGTACAAAAGTACCGCTAAATCGCTAAAAAAGGTGCCACACTCAGCGATATATACTTACCCAGCGGGACGCCGACGATCAGAATAGGGTCCGGAACGATCAGGACGACGGACGAGATCACAGCAGGGGCCACATCGTTGCTGCATGCCGCACACAACAACATCGCTAACGGGATCGCTAAATAGTGAAGTTTTTTAGCGATCCCGTTAGCGATGTTGTTTAGTGTGGCATACCCTTTAGGCAAACTTTTCATTTGAAGCTGAAATGACCCGACTAAACCTTGACCTTCTTGCACGTATTTCTGGTATTACCCGATTCTCTGAGGAAGGCAGAGATTGTACACTGGGAAGAGTAAAAGCGTGGTGTGAATGGATGGCTGAATGGATGCATTATAGGAATCATCAAACACAACATTGGGAATTTGTAGCTTTCAAAGCTGGAGGGCTTACAAGAGGAACATTATTTAATATTAATATTATCACTTTTAATACTACTATAATAATAACTACAGGTAATACATATATATTGAAAGTTGTTGTCCAAGCTTAGGGTTCAAGTCTGCAGTCACTCTATGTGACAGCAGACTTGTGAATACTTACAGGGCGCACAGTGCGCGCTGTCAAGATTCTCCTTACTTTACTTTGGTATTTACATTGCACTTTGACTGATGCCTAGATTGTAACTATTTGGCTTTTTGTTTTTTTTTTGTTTCTAATTGTATAAACATAAAAATTTACAGTTTGAAAAAAAAAATTCTCCAGGTGCCAAGATCGGGTAGGCACGTGACCTCAAGTATGTGATTTGCATACATGCGGTGACGTGCCAACTAGTAAATTGATAACTACAAGTAAATTGAGTGAGGCCTGATACATCTAGTTGGAATTTGCCCGGAAGTATACAAATCACAAACTTGCGGTCAAATGACCACCCGCTCCCGACGCTGGTACCGCAGAATCCTCACAGTGTGCATGATGTGAGCAATCACAAGTGTACAGTAACATAGAGTGACAGCAGACTTGTAGCCTAAGGCCGGCGTCACACTGGCGAGTTTGATGCGAGTAAGTCGCACGACTTTCACGCATCAACACCCGGCACGGCCGCCCGCTCTAGGACCCGAGTGTGCAGCTGCATGTATTTCTATGCAGCCGCACACTCGGGTCCGAGAGCGGGCTGCCGTGCCGGGTGTTGATGCGTGAAAGTCGTGCGACTTACTCGCATCAAACTCGCCAGTGTGACGCCGGCCTAAGGCTGCACAACCCCTTTAAGGCAATATCAAAGACTGACCGTCACTTCCAAACAGAGATCAGGTGTGAACAAGTGCATGCTAAGAGTAGCCATGCACTTGGCACCTGGGCACACATGAACTGGCTAATTTATGCGCTAAGTATCTTAGTTTTTTTCCTATTTTCTAGAGCAGTAATGCAATTCTAATGTCATATATTTCATGTTTGCATGCTATAGCGGTACAGAGTGCTACTTTATTTGTTAGTTACATATGGAGGTGGCTACTCCTAGTAAGCACCTGTTCACACCAGTTTTCTGTTTGGAAGTGGCGGTCAGTGTTCTGTTACTTGTATGCATAGGCTCTCTGACTGAACACTCCACCCTTCAGCCTGTGACGGCTATAATCACAGGAGGAGTCACATTAGATAGGTTCCCAGCAAAGAAGATCGCCTTGTCGTGGCTGCTGGGTATACATGAATTGGCCAATTTATCTTTGTTTTTTTTTCTATTTTCTAGAGCAATAATGGAATTCAAATTTCACATATTTCATGTCTACATGCTATAGCGCTACAGAGTGCTGCTTTATTTATTAATTAACCCTTTTAAGCCAAACTTTTTATTTGGACCCCAGACTAAACCTTAACCTTATTGCATGTGTTTTGGTATTACCCGATCCTCTGAGGAAGACAGAGATTGTATACTGGTTAGAGTAAGAATAGATGCATTATAGGAATCATCAAACACAGTAATGGGAATCTTGTGGTTTTCAAAGGTAGAGGAACATTGTGCATTTGGTTGGTAAACTGTTTATTATTATTATTGTTATTATTATTATTATTGTTGTTAATACTATTGATAACAATATTGCATAATACATATTTAATAATAATGAATCGTGGTGGAAACATTATGGAAAAAAATTGTCCACTAGGTGGCGCTGTGATATAAGGCCTGCAATATATTCCGCTACCCACTGAGAATAAGGGAAGCTTTGAAGAATATTAAAAACTTGTGGTTACTTTGGAAAAAGACTCCAGATAAAATAACGGGCTTCGAGCACATCTGTTAGTCTTCCAGGTAAGCACGCTACATTTATCATCTAAATAAAAGTTGAGGCTCAGGGAATTGTCAGCGAGAATCCTCAGCGCATTTTCTCACTGTAGATATGAGCTCCGCCAGTGAATGGATATCACTTCAAGCTTGTTACAACGCTTCATTTAGCGCGCTCAGGATCTTCACATCCTTATCCTCAGACGCTTCATTTACACAAGCTCCACTCCAGAAGAGCCATGTATATACACAAGGAGAGTCTTCTCATTCTGCAGTGACAGGTCCTGATGTGAACCCCAAATAACCGGACTCACTTGCCATGTTAGACTCTGAGAGATGCAATGGATTGTTAGTTGTCGTCACACAGCTTTCCCCGGAGCAGATCAGGCAAAGGCGAAATTAGCCTAATGCGAAATCTTTGACAAGTGCAACTTATAACACCGGTGTTGTGCCAAGCTGATAAGCTATCCCCAATCTATAGGATAACGTATTAATCGCTGTGGGTTTGACTGCTGGGACGTCTACTGACCCCAAGAACTTGGCTCCATTCATTTTCTATGGGACTGAAGGAGAAAGCCGGGCGCTGTACTTAGCCGTAGCCCCATAGAGAATGAATGGAGCAGAGTTCAGATGTCTGCAGAGTCCCCTGTGATCGGACCACCAGTGATCAAATAACTATCCCTTTTCCGATTGATAGCGGCTTATTTCTGCACTTGGTACAAACACTTTAATCAGGCAAGTTGTCACCTAACCACTGGGTTTGCGTCCTCCTTTCTCCTCCGGCAATGAGCGGACAGTCGCCCATGTGCCCAGTGGCTCCATTCGTGTGTATGGCACCGTAGGCTTTCAATAAATTAGATGGGCACATGAGCGATTTCCTGCTCCATTCAACTCCTCATGTGGCCAGGGAAGAATAGGGGATAAGAGCCCCCACATACCGGCAATTGGTGGGGGTCCCAGAAACCAGATCCAAACAAAACTATTATATCCATCCAGTGGATAGATGAGAACTCTCTGAGATGAGACTATCCCGTTAAAGAGGGGTTTCACATTTTTGGGGACATTTTTTTTTTTAAACTTAATTACCTCTAATCAGGGTTAAAAATCATTTTTGCCCTTAGGTTTCATTAAAAATGTTGCACTGTTTGCCTTTTGTCTGTTCCTGACTGGTGAACGAGTTAACTGAGAGCCTGTCAGTCAGTCAGTCCACTATGGTGGCCCAACAAGGAGTTTGTAGCTCTTTTATCTGCACTTTTCTCAGGTGATTTATGGCCACAGACCACATCAAAGTTGAATGTAAAACAAAAAGCCTGTAAAAGCTAAATGGTGCAACATTTTTAATAAAGCTAAATTGCAAAAATATTTTTTTACCCCCAAATGGATGCAAAAAGTAAAGAAAAATTGTCCCTGGAGTTGGACAACCCCCATAATAGTCTATTTAGAGAGGCAATTTCATCTTGTTAACTAACACCAAAATGAATTTATGTGATAGTGGATCCGTGCTCGTCTACTGATCTGCCGATAGGAACAGAGTAATCATTAATACTTTATTTTTGTCCCCATTCATTACACTATGTGATACGCTGCTCATTAGGTGATGAATGTATGTTTATCTTCATACACATACCATGTGCTCTTGTTTAATGAGAATTGTTGTTATTTAATCAGAGCGGCATGATGTAGAGGCTGAGATCCTGATTCCAGCAATGTGTCACTTACCAAGCTGTGTGTTGCTGTTTCAATACAATCAGTGTTTTATTAGCAGGAGATTATCACTACAGGACTAGTTCCCCTGTAACACGTAGTCCTCCTGTTCGGTATAACCCTGGATCCACCACTAATCAGCAGCTTTCTGCCTATGCACATGGTACACAGAAAGTTGCCAATCAGTGGTGTGGGGGCTGGGTTATACAGGGCTCAGCATTCTGAGCTCTGCTAGGTTTGCTACAGAGAAAATGGTGATTGTATCAAAATGACAACATGCAGCTCAGTAAGTGATACATTGCAGGAATCAGGACAGGGGCAGTTTGGAGGGCTATATGGGGGCCATTATACTGTTTTTCGGGGCTATGTGGGGCCATTATACTGTTTGCAGGGCTATGTGGGGGCCATTATACTGTTTGCGGGGCTATGTGGTGCCATTATACTGTTTGCGGGGCTATGTGGGGCCATTATACTGTTTGCGGGGCTATGTGGGGCCATTATACTGTTTGCGGGGCTATGTGGGGCCATGTTACTTTGCAAGCCGTTAAACAGTGTGAAGGTTTTTTATGGGGTCCATCATACTGTGTGGAGGACTTTGTGGTTACATTATACTGTTTGGAGGGCTAGTGGGGCCACTATACAGTGTAGAGGGTTGTATGGGGGCCATTATACAGTGTGGAAAGGTGTGGGGCCATTATAATGTATGAAGGCCCATTACACTGAATAGAGGTCAGTTTGGGGGTTACAGTTGGGGGATCGTATTGTGTTGAGGGTCACCATACTTTGCCAGGCGGATTGAGGAAGGTGGACAGTAGGGACATCATACTGTATGTGTGGATGGTTCTGTGGAGGCATTAACTGTGGGGGTATCATACTGTGTTTTGGGGGCACTTTTGTTGGCATCATACTTTATGGGGGTAATGAAAGGTGAATCTAGGGGCTTCAATAGGAGGAAAACTACTTTGTAAGGGCTGAAAAGTTGTGAGCTATGCCCTTCTGTGACGCCACCGAATATTATTATTATAAAAAATTGTTTTATTACAACTTCTATATACACCCATGAATCAGGGTCTCAGCCCCTACATCATACTGCTCTCAGATTACAAAGCAAAAATCAGCTGACAAATCCCCTTTAAGAAGCAGGGGGCCCTCGTGGTCCTTTCATGCATTAGGCCAGTGGATCCTTTATAGTTAGACAAGTAACCCCTTTACTTATGTCCTATTACATTGTCATGACGCAGAAGAGATACATTTTAATTACAAATTCAGCTATTACATTTGTATCTCACACCAAACAGGTGGGGTATTACAGGGAGAGCAAGAT
This sequence comes from Oophaga sylvatica, assembly GCA_033576555.1. NCBI lineage: Eukaryota > Metazoa > Chordata > Amphibia > Anura > Dendrobatidae > Oophaga > Oophaga sylvatica. Next base: position 38,570,286 of record JARQOD010000001.1, read on the forward strand.
TGTCTCACTATCCACAGTGAAACGAGTACTGTATCAACACGGGCTGAAAGGCCACTCTGCCAGGAAGAAGCCATTACTCCAAAAGAAACATATAAACGCCAGATTAATATTTGCAAATGCACACAGGAGCAAAGACCTTAATTTTTGGAGACATGCCCTGTGGTCTGATGAAATTAAAATTTAACTTTTTGGGCATAATAACCATCGTTACGTTTGGAGGAAAAAGGGAGAAGCTTGGAAGCCTAAAAACACCATCCCCACTGTGAAACATGGCGGTGGCAGCATCATGTTGTGTGATTGTTTTGCTGCAGTAGGGACTGGTGCACTTCACAAAATAGATGGCATCATGAGAAGATAATGTGGCAATACTGAAGCAACATCTCAAGACATCAGCCAGGAAGTTAAAGCTTGGGAGGAAATGGGTCTTCCAAATAGACAATGACCCAAAGCATACTGCCAAAATTGTAACAAAGTGGCTTAAGGATAACAAAGTCAATGTTTTGGAGCAGCCATCACCAATCTCTGATCTCAATCCTATTGAAGATTTATGAGTAAAGCTGAAAAGGCCGGTGCGAGCAAGACGACCTACAAACCTGGATCAGCTACACCAGTTTTGTCAGGAGGAATGGGCCGAAATTCCGACCAACTATTGTGAGAAGCTTGTGGAAGGAGATCCCAAACGCTTGACCCGAGTCATTCAGTTTAAAGGCAATGGTACCAAATACTAATGAAATGGATGTAAACTTTTGACTTTGCAAAAAGTAATAAAAATGCCTTAAAACATTCTCTATCTCTCATTATTCTGGCATTAGGCAAATATTAATAATTATGGTAATCCTAATTGACCGAAAACGGGAAAGGTTTATTCTGATTAAATGTCAGATATTGAGAAAAACCTGCAGATGTGTCTTTTTGTATAGTGGATGGAAACTTCTGGTTTCAACTGTAATGCCTTCGGCTTGCTAACTGGTCTGATACAAATCCATGAGTTCCTTTTTTCATGACTCTGCTCTTCCCCTCACCTCTTCCCATCCAGTGTTCGAGATAGCAGCAAGGAAGGAGAAGAGGATGAATACAGATTTCCACATTGTGGAGAGAGAGAAAAGCATCTGGGTTCTCAGAGAAGGCAGAGAGAATAGTCTGTAGATAATGAGAGAATCCCACAGAGAGAATATCACTCCAGAAATGAAGCTGTGCTGATACATAAGAACCAGGAACTCAGCAGCTCCCTGGATACACGCAGAGTTCTTATTCAGCCTATATTACTGAGAGACACACTCACACAACAGAATAACCTGGAGCGAAATTGAGGCTGCAAACTCCATATAAAGAGGTGTGAAGGAATGAAGATTGCAGACTAAAACTTAGTGCATCGCTGTTAACTAAAGGAAACCACTAACATGTAACAACCATTTTTCTGTGTCAAATGTATCAGTAGCCTTGAACGCAAAAGCACAGAAAAGTAGTATGAATAAAAGTGTAACGTACGTCATCACCAAAGTCTCATCTCCAGGCTCACTAAGGAGTCCATCTACGAATACAGATGTGCTGGTGAAATTATGGACACTCCACGTGTAACCTTCATCTACACTAAATCTATAAGAAGTAAAAGACAATCAATGTTACAAAAGAAAAAGCATAAAAAAATCACAATTACTATACTTTACGAATAGATATAAATGTGTTATAAAAATAATGTAAATGACAAGTAGATGACGCGTTGTCACACATCAGTGCACATCTGAACCGGTCAGAACATTTTTGCTCATAAAACGCCATCATGCTTTATTAAAATATATTATTTTTGGATTTCCTCTTCCTTTTAGGAACATTGGGTATTGATGTGCTAATTAGCCAATGAGAGTTACACTATATTCACAGCTAGTATATACTCAGCACTGCACAAAAAGACAAAACCGCTGCACAAAATCCATCAACAGCAACTAAGCAATTATATTCCATTACTGATGCTTTCTGAAGATCCATTCATACAGGGTGAAATGTAATACATTACTTGAGTATTTTCAGAGGAATAGATGTGTCTTTGATGGCCACGATGACCCCACCGTGGTCCAAATATAAGATGTGATGCTCCTCCTCAAACACCTATGAAGATAAAAACAATATTAGTTATTTAGCAAATTATTAAAATCAATTATTTGTTCACTTATAAATAAATTATTTATTACTGTGGCACCCCAGGAGTTCGGTTGCCATAGTGACCTTGCCTCCCTCCAGAGGGGAGTGATGTCATGCCTGGAAGCAAGGAAGGGATCCCCTTAACAGGTAACACACAGCATACAACACTTTTCCTACTCCAGACCAGAAGGGGGAGCTCTAACACCTGATTACAGGGGAGCTTCCTTGGAACATTCTGGCTTGGGGAGGAGTTAAGGAATCTGTCTGTAGACTGGGTTGAGAGAGGACGTGTGGGTAGGAGCTGGGGGACAGGAGCTATAGCCGAGCTCACCCCTAGTCCGGAGCGCCAGAGATCGGACCCCGGAGTCCGAGGCTGAGTGGGTGCTAAAGCCCCAGCAGCAGAATCCGTAGGGCAGAAGACAGCAGGTCCTCTGTCCCCAACTGATACTCGATGACACAGCAGCACGTGTGAGCCGGAGACGCCAGACAGGAGAGATCCCTGAAGAAGGCAACAGCTGCCTGACATGCGAGCAGAGTTTTACTTAAGTAGCAGATAGAGAGAGGAACTTGAACAGAGTTTACAGCAGCAAGTACCTCAGAGAATAGCACTAGAAAGGAGGCTGCACAACCCACCTGAATAAGGAGATTCCCAAATTGCTTTCAGGCTGACCGACTCCAGCACCATCTGTAACCTGAGCCCTGGACACTTTACCTGCGGAACTGTGAGTAAAGCTTAGGGAAACTGCACCTGACTGTGTCTTCTCAAGTTCTTCCTACAACACCAACTCAACACTGCTACATCCCTTGCCAAACACTACAACATTACCATCTTCTACATCCTACACCTGCCCTGGGACTAAGCTCTGCCTGTGGAGAGCTATACCAACTCTGCACCTCTAACCAGAAACCACAGGTGGCGTCATGAACATTTTATTATAAACTCTATTATCCCTTGTAAATATCCCCTTTTATTGGACGCCCGGGGCCACGGACCAGGTAGCTGCTGCCGTGACGCTGCCCCTTTAAGAAGCAGCCCGGTACCGAGTATCCCCATTGCCCTGGCGGGCATTCCTTTACAGTTATTGACCCAACATCCATCTATTATCTATCTATCTCATATCTGTCTATCTATTATCTATCTCATATATATCTGTCTATCTATCTCAGATCTATCTATTATCTATCTCGTATATGTCTATCTATCTCATATCCATCTATTATCTATTTTTCTATTATCTATCTATCTATCTATCTATTATCTATGTATTATCTATCTATCTCATATCCATCTATTATCTTTCTATTATCTATCTATCTATTATCTATCTATCTATCTATCTATCTATCTATCTATCTATCTATATCTACTATTATCTATCTATCTCATATTCATCTATTATCTATCTATCTATCTATCTATCTATCTATCTATCTATCTATCTATCATATCTATCTATCTATATCCATCTATTATTATCTATTATCTATCTATCTATCTATCTATCTATCTATCTATCTATCTATCTCATATCCTTTATCTATCTATCTATCTATCTATCTATCTATCTATCTTTTATCTTATCTCACACCTTTGGCATGGGTATCATTTTTGTTCATGTTTTTGCTATGTTTGGAGTGCAATCCATTTTTCTCCTATGTCTTATTATTATCCATTTTCCAGTGGTTTCAGAAGACAGCACCCACATTGTGGAGGACTGGTGCAACTTCACTTATTTTTTCTTTCTCTCTTTCTTTCCTTCTTTCTTTTCTCCTGTCCCAATCAAATAAATTAAATCAATAAAGACAAGACACGTCTTTCATATTGGTGGGGTCTCATTTCTGTGACCCTGGTTAGAACTAAGTGGCACTGACCCAAAAAGCACCAAATCCCTCTAGCTTCTGCCATCTTGACTCAACCTTATTTGGGGGGGGGAAATAACCTGTTTTTGACTGTAACGGCCCAACAACATGCTTTCTGAAAAAACGACAAGAAGATCTGACAGTAGGTAAAGCCGTGGGGCAATGTCTTACTGCCACTGCTACTTCATTCTGATTAGTGGGGTTCCAGCAGTCATGACCCCACTGATCTCTGTATATTGCACGCGGTCTGTGTACCAGTGAATTGTATATCTCCAGTGTTTTTATTGCTTTTTGATCTTTTTCACAGATGATCTTGGCCCATAGTTTGGAGTAACTGATAATCCCAGTAATATGATCCTCCGGAGCAGCACTTCTTTTTCTTCTCTTTTTTTCCCTGCTATTTTATTCTCTTGTTTGTTTTGGACGGATATTTTGTTTGACAGCGCTATAACAGCCGCCACTATCTGCGGCTGTGAAGAATGACAGATTAATACTCTGAAAGGTGATGACAATGGGCTAAATCCTCACCAAGTTGCTCTACCAGTTCCTAAATCTTTCTCGCTTTCTCTCTCCCGGAGCGATCGCTGCCAAGAGAGAAGATTCTTGTGGAGGGCAGGATTTTTTACAGTGATTTTGGATTGGAAGCCTGTAGTCGGGGGCTGGCAGCAATTCTGCGCTTGTTCATCATCTGCCTGCAATGATCTGTCAGCTTTATTTAGCCGTAGAGGACGACTGAGACGTTTCTCACAGCTCCGAAATAAAAACATCACCTTTGTGATTTTCTTGGATTTTAGTCAATATGGGGCTATTCTCCGGTACTCGCCTTGTTGAGAATAAGTTGGCGCAGAAGAATACCTTTTCATTTTCTTAAAGGGAACCCGATTCATTCTGTCTGAGCCACAGGCAACAAAAATCCGACACCGCCTGGGCCGCTAGTGACCATTTCTCTCGGTTGACTAGGCCGAGGCCAGTCCCCGGTGGCTTCTCTCTGCCCACTCCCCTGGACTACAAGGTCTCCCCTTACTTGTGTGTATAGGGGAAGACCTGTCAGTCAAAGGATCGGGGCAGGGAGAACACTTGCGCTTGTTGCCTATAGCAACCAATCAGAATGCAGCTTACATTTACCCAGAGCAGTTTATAAAATGAAAGCTGAGCTCTGATTGGTTGCCGTGGGCAACATATCCAACTTTTCCTATTAGACAGTTTTGACAAATTAGGCCTTTATGTGAGTGAATCTTGCTGACAGGTTCTCTCTAACGTTACATGTAGATAAGATTAATGTAACTTTGGATCACAGTGTGATATGCTAATATAAATATACATAAATGCAAGGCTTTGGATCAGATGAATTGTAGATGAGCCATAATACATCATACGATGCTATTAACAACCAGCCTGACTTGGCAAAAACGGACAGACGCCTATATATTAGCTGAGTAATAAAGCACAGCTAGGATATATGGCCGAGCTCCGGCGCAGCAGGACCGTCATGTGTATTTACTAGCAAGAAGGTTGAGTCATTAAATAATCGGGATGACAACATATGAAAGTGTCTGGGAGCCGAGGTCACAGCTCGGAATTCTGCAGATGATGAACTATACGGACTAATATTTGCCTTGGACACAAACCATCTCTATATTTCTCATTATGGCCAAATGCTTTACTGTGCAATTTCTACAGTAAAGTGGCAGCTTTATAGCATGCCGCATTATACTGGGGTCCTGACATACCAGCCTGGCACTGACCCCATGTATGTGACACTGACTACACAATCCACAGCACGTAGCCGCCGTATACTATAGTGGCCACTCTGCCAAAACAGTGAGGACCGGAGATGACTCTCACCTCCGATGTTTAGCCAGAGTCATTGGCAAATGCAACAAGCAAATCGGTTAGAAGGAAGTCAAGCCTCTCCATTATGGGGCGTCGATTGGTTACAAAGGCCACCGGGGGCCTAAAGAAGGCCATCAGATCTGCCACGCCACAAGAAATCATGGAATTGGGTTGTATCTAAATTGAGGCGACCGTGGTCTTTACATACAGTGCTACAAAGTGATGTCCATAAAAGCTGTAAGCTTAATCTTGGTTAGTGCAAAGTCGCTATCTATCTATCTATCTATCTATCTATCTATCTATCTATCTATCTATTATTATCTATCATCTATCTATTATCTATCTATCATCTATCTATTATCTATATATTATCTATCATCTCTCTATTATCTATCTATCGATCTATCTATTATATCTATCTATTATCTATCTATCTATCTATTATCTATCATCTATCTATTATCTATCTATTATCTATCTTATCATCTATCTATTATCTATCTATCATCTATCTATCATCTATCTATTATATCTATCTATTATCTATCTATCTATCTATCTATCAATATCTATTATCTATCTATCATCTATCTTATCTATCTATCTTATCTATTATTATCTATCTATTATCTATCTATTATCTATCTATCATCTATCTATTATCTATCTATCATCTACACACGTGGTCAAAATTGTTGGTACCCTCGTTTAATGACAGAAAAACCCACAATGGTGACAGAAATAACCTGAATCTGACAAAAGTAATAATAAATAAAAAATCTATGAAAATGAACAAATGAAAGTCAGACATTGCTTTTCAACCATGCTTCCACAGAATTTTTTTTTTAAATAAAACTCATGAAATAGGCCTGGACGGAAATGATGGTACCTTTAACTTAATATTTTGTTGCACAACTTTTTGAGGCAATCACTGCAATCAAAAGATTCCTGTAACTGTCAATGAGACTTCTGCACCTCGCGACAGGAATTTTGGGCCACTCCTCAAGAGCAAACTGCTCCAGTTGTCTCGTGTTTGAAGGTTGCCTTTTCCAGACGTTTCAGCTCTTTCCAAAGATGCTCAATAGGATTTAGGTCAGGGCTCATAGAAGCCACTTCAGAATAGTCCAATGTTTTCCTCTTAGCCATTCTTGGGTGTTTTTAGCTGTGTGTTTTGGGTCATTATCCTGTTGCAAGACCCATGACCTGCGACTGAGACCAAGCTTTCTGACACTGGGCAGCACATTTCTCTCTAGAATCCCTTGATAGTCTTGAGATTTCATTGTACCCTGCACAGATTCTAGATACCCTGTGCCAGATGCAGCAAAGCAGCCCCAGAACATAACAGAGTCTCCTCCATGTTTCACAGTAGGGTCAGTGTTCTTTTCTTGATATGCTTAATTTATTTTTCCATGTGTGAACGTAGAGCAGATGTGCCCTGCCAAAAAGTTCCATTTTTGTCTCATCTGTCCATAGGACAATCTCCCAGAAGCTTTGTTGCCTGTCAACAAGTAGTTTGGCAAATTCCAGTCTGGCTTTTTTATGATTTTTTTTCAACAATGGTGTTCTCCATGGTTGTCTCTCATGAAGTCCAGTTTGGCTCATACAACGATGGATGGTGTGAGCTGACACTCATGTTCCTTGAGCTTGAAATTCACCTTTAATCTGTTTAGAAGTTTTTCTGGGCTCTTTTGTGACTATTCACATCGTCCGTCTCTTTGATTTGTCATCTATTTTCCTCCTACGGCCACGTCCAGGGAGGTTGGCTACAGTCCCATGGAGCTTAAATTTCTGAATAACTGTAGTTACAGGAACATCAAGCTGCTTGGAGATGGTCTTATAACTTTTATCTTTAACATGTTTGTCTACAATTTTCTTTCTTATTTCCTGAGACAACTCTTTCCTTCGTTTCCTCTGGTCCATGTTGAGTGTGATACACACTGATGCGCACGTACCAGGGATAAGGGGTACTCGGCACCGAGCCCATGGAGGTCTATGGGGGATGTCACGGGTAGCCAGCTCGGTCCGTGCCCTGGGCGCTCACCGTAATGTGGGATATTTACAGGGGATGATGGAATGTTCGTGTAATTTGTCGTGACTAGGGTTGAGCATTCCGATACTTCCGATACCTGAAATCCAATGTAAGTCTATGGGAACAAAATATCGGAAGTATCGGAAGTACTTCCGATATTTTGTTCCCATAGACTTACATTGGATTTCAGGTATCGGAAGTATCGGAATGCTCAACCCTAGTCGTGACGCCACCTGTAGTATCTGGTCAGGGTGACCAGCGCTGCTATGCAGGTCCTCTGGGAGGGATGGTGTTGCGCAGCTTGATGGTGAGTCTTCTACAGGTAAGACTGTGTCCTCCCAGGGCAGATAGATGTGGAATAGTGCAATGGTGCAGAGGGATGTAGCAGAGTGGAGTATACAACGGAGTAATCAGACAGGAAACAGTTCTTATGCAGTTTCAAGGTTTTACTCACAGTCTGTTGTGCACACAGATTCCAGCCGGGCACTGTGTCCTTCCAGTGAGTGGTCCAGTAACTCTCAGATAGGTTGGTCACACTCCCAAAGACTCCCTTTTATGTTCCTTTCCGGCGTTTTTGTGCAATACTCCTTCCTTCTACCTGCACCTCCCTACCACAGAGCCTTCAGCGAAGCAGTATTAGGCCTTTTCAGTTTTACAGGTGCGACCCGATGCCCCGAGTGGCCTTCTCCCAGAGAGCTGCGGAGATCGAGACACCGTCGGAAACCTGGACGTACTTGACCACTGAGCTGCTTCCGGACGAGATTATGGTAGCTAGTGGCTCTTGAAGAGTCCCACTAGATGCGGTGTTTGCTGATGGCGATGAACTGACCCACCAGCCTGGGAACCGTCTCCCCGATGTGTTGCCTGGTCCTTCCTCCAGTGAGGATGGGGGACAGCGTCAGTGCTGTACCTACCCCGGACCCTTTCGCTCTTCTCAGCAAGGCTCTCTGAGGTGGACTCAGAAGAGCTGCAGGCCAGCCTAGTACCCACACTGGCTGCCTGGCTCCGACTGAACTCTAATCTCACACGCAGCATGAGGCTGCCTCAACCCCTCCCATCTAACTAGCTACACCCTGTTCTAACCAGCCTGAGCTAGACCATCCCACTGGGTCCACCTACACTCAGCTGGCATAGTGTAGTGTTGAATGCAGTGGTTGGAGTCAATGGGGTGCTTCCCCCTTACCTGAGAGTCAGGTGTCACACCGCTGGGTGCGATGCAACATCTCTGTGGCGACTGGACCCTCAGGGCGCCACATTCCCCCCTAGTTAAACACAGCACTCCCGGGCTGTAAAAGAGTAAGGATGTTACATAGAAACATACAAACATTTTAAATGATGCATCAAAATAGTGACAACAGTGTAAAACTCTTCTTCCCTTTATGGGAGGCACTTCAAGTTAAACGTTACATAACAATTTTAATAAATCACATTCAAAAGTGCAAATTGCAATTCTGCCGAAGTTCAGGAAGACTTCTTAGGATTACCCCAACGGGGTAGCTTCACAGTGTCATTACTTGAGTTGGTGGAGGACCCGCTCCAAACCTCCAACGGTGGTCTTGGGTGGGCTGCAAGACTTTCCTTTAGCAGACCTCACTTTCGGCCACACCAAACGGGTTTTTAGTTTCTGAGGTAGTGGTGCAATTTTTGCACAATAAGGCTTCGTGTAAAACCAAGATGGAGCACCTAAGTGCCAACTATGTACAATACAGTTTGTGAGCCAGCACAGTCCATGGCTACAAAGTTCAGGTTAACCAATATAAATCAATAAACACTTGTAACTCTTTCCATGAACATGCACCCATCCGGGTACAACAATAAATTAACTATTTACATGTATGCTATCACCCTGTCCGGGTTATGTTTTACTTCATGGACTGGGATGCTCCAGGTACCACATGGTACTCTCCTGGGGCTCCCCACACATCGGTAACATCTGGGTCCACCCGAACCTGGTGACGCCTGGTGGCTTTAACAACGAGGTCATGACCCATAATTTCTGTCTGGGTCGACATTTCTCTGGTCCCTCTCCCGGTCTGGAACCCTATATCCCGGACGGTACGGACCCCTGAGGGCCTAACTGGTTTTGGGTATGGGCCCTTTATTTGAACTGTCTCCATTGCCTGAGCTGCGGAGGAGACAGCTGAGGGAGGTAAGGAGGATGCACGGCGTGGAGGGGGCAGTTTTGCAGAGGCCTGGTTGGGGCGGACCTGATTCTCTGAGGCCACAACGGGTTCCCTGCTTACTGGAGGGGAAGGGTCGCACCGGGAAACATTCAAGGCGTACCACCCTTTGTATCCCCAGTGCCGGGTATATGTGACCAGGTCCCCAGCTAACAGGTCCCTCCCCGGGTGCCCTTCTGGGAGGTGGGCTTCTACGTCCCGGCGATTAACAAAAATCTCCAGGTACAACCCGGGCTCCTGGATGAAACCCCATCCGTTTCTTAGTTTGAAGTCCCGCACTGCCCCCTTATGCCGCGGCTCCCTCAGCGTACCTCTGTCCTTTCGCATCTTTGTCGGCCAGATCCTGCTCCGTCTGGCGTTGTCGCAGCTGCTGGGCCTCCCACTGTTCCCTCTGTCGCTCTGCTTCCCGCTGCCGGCGCCTCCACTCTTCCTCCTGACGCCGGTTGTACTGATCCTCTACCAGCAGCTCCATGTCTCCAGCATCAAACGGCGGCTCCTCTGGCGCCCGCCAGTCCTGGCAGCGCTCACCTTCAGCAGGAGCAGCCGGCTCCGGGACGGATGATGGTCGGGGCTCTGGTACAGGCAGGTCAGGCTCTGGGACCTGCGCGGCCTCCTCCATGAGACCGGGTGTCGCCTCTTCCCAATCAGTAGCGAGGGTTGACAGCGGATCCTGGTGTGCTGGTGCGGGGTCCTCTGCAGGAACGGGTGCCTCCACTGCGAGACTGGCAACCGGTCCTGGTTGCAACGGCTGGGATGTCCGCACGGCTTCCTTCACTTGAACGGGTGCCTCGCCTTCCGGCACAGACACTGCTGGAGGTAAGACAGACTGTCGCCACTCCAGCTGCAGCTTTAGGGCTCGCCAGCTCGCCTCCATTCTGGCGACCTCTTCCCGGTGCCGGGCCAATTCCTTCAGAGTATCCTCCGCTTCTTTCAGCGTCGGAGGGTCTCCAGGCTGGGTGCCCACTGGTGGCTCTGTGGCGATCGGGTCGCTTCCATGGGGGGAGAGCTCAGACTCCTCCATCCCTTCCCACTGCAGCTCACGTGCGGTCGCCATCTCTGCCAGGTCACATGTGTCATTTGCATCAGGAGAGGCCCCATCTTTTGTAGAGAGGCGGGACCTTCGTGGCCTTTTCCGCCCACTGAGGAGGATAAGGAGGCGGAACTCCAGGGCTGTGGGGCAGGATCTTAGATTGCAATAGCATTTAGACTGGGCGGCCATCGTTTTCGCGCCACCAGATGAGTGTACACCCACAAAGTCACGCCCTTCTTCTTCACCAGCGCCTCGTGGCGCCAATATGGCGGCAAAATGGCGGTTGTTGTTTCACAAAATGGCAATACAGTCTCTGATGATTTTAGCAGTTCACATGCACGAAAAAAGTTCAGATTAGGCACACAGGACTCGCGTTTCACGAGCTTCAGGATCCTGTTCGTGACGCCAGAAAGATGATGCGCACGTACCAGGGCTTAGGGGTACTCGGCACCGAGCCCATGGAGGTCTATGGAGGATGTCACGGGTAGCCAGCTCGGTCCGTGCCCTGGGCGCTCACCGTAATGTGGGATATTTACAGGGGATGATGGAATGTTCGTGTAATTTGTCGTGACGCCACCTGTAGTATCTGGTCAGGGTGACCAGCGCTGCTATGCAGGTCCTCTGGGAGGGATGGTGTTGCGCAGCTTGATGGTGAGTCTTCTACAGGTAAGACTGTGTCCTCCCAGGGCAGATAGATGTGGAATAGTGCAATGGTGCAGAGGGATGTAGCAGAGTGGAGTATGCAACGGAGTAATCAGACAGGAAACAGTTCTTATGCAGTTTCAAGGTTTTACTCACAGTCTGTTGTGCACACAGATTCCAGCCGGGCACTGTGTCCTTCCAGTGAGTGGTCCAGTAACTCTCAGATAGGTTGGTCACACTCCCAAAGACTCCCTTTTATGTTCCTTTCCGGCGTTTTTGTGCAATACTCCTTCCTTCTACCTGCACCTCCCTACCACAGAGCCCTCAGCGAAGCAGTATTAGGCCTTTTCAGTTTTACAGGTGCGACCCGATGCCCCGAGTGGCCTTCTCCCAGAGAGCTGCGGAGATCGAGACACCGTCGGAAACCTGGACGTATTTGACCACTGAGCTGCTTCCGGACGAGATTATGGTAGCTAGTGGCTCTTGAAGAGTCCCACTAGATGCGGTGTTTGCTGATGGCGATGAACTGACCCACCAGCCTGGGAACCGTCTCCCCGATGTGTTGCCTGGTCCTTCCTCCAGTGAGGATGGGGGACAGCGTCAGTGCTGTACCTACCCCGGACCCTTTCGCTCTTCTCAGCAAGGCTCTCTGAGGTGGACTCAGAAGAGCTGCAGGCCAGCCTAGTACCCACACTGGCTGCCTGGCTCCGACTGAACTCTAATCTCACACGCAGCATGAGGCTGCCTCAACCCCTCCCATCTAACTAGCTACACCCTGTTCTAACCAGCCTGAGCTAGACCATCCCACTGGGTCCACCTACACTCAGCTGGCATAGTGTAGTGTTGAATGCAGTGGTTGGAGTCAATGGGGTGCTTCCCCCTTACCTGAGAGTCAGGTGTCACACCGCTGGGTGCGATGCAACATTTCTGTGGCGACTGGACCCTCAGGGCGCCACATACACCATGTCACCAAACAGCACAGTGAGTATCTGTAGCCCTCTATACAGGCCACTCACTGATTCCAAGATTGTAGACACCCGTGATGCTAATTAGTGGACACACCTTGATTTAACATGTCCCTTTTGTCACATTATTAATAAGGGGTACCAGCATTTCTGTCCAGGCCTATTTCATGATTTTTATTTTTTAAAAATTCTGTAGAAGCATGGTTATAAAGCAATGTCTGACTTTCATTTCTTCATTTTCATAGATTTTTGATTTATTATTACTTTTGTCAGATTCAAGTTATTTCTGTCACCATTGTGGCTTTTTCTGTCATGAGGGGTACCAACAATTTTGACCACAAAATCTATCTATCTATCTATCTATCTATCTATCTATCTATCTATCTATCTATCTATCTATCTATCTATCTATCTATCTATCACATATCTACAGTTGTGCTCAGACGTTTACATACCCCAGCAGAATTTTTACTTTCTTGGCCTTTTTTCAGAGACTATGAATGATAACACCAAAACGTTTTCTCCTCTCATGGTTAGTGGTTGGGTGAAGCCAGGCCCGGACTGGCCATCTGGCAATTCTGGCAAATGCCAGAAGGGTCTGTCTGGTCATGGGCTGCCTTGTCTGCTATGTTGTTAACAGTATTGGTGTTCTCAAGACAGCCATACTGTTAAGAGTAGGATACAGGTATCATTAGAAATATTGGTCTTGTACAAAATCTACCTTTCCTACATCCAGGGTAATATTAGTAATATATCCCATCTAGTTCATGAGGATGGGGACAACATGGGCCTATGTGATTTCTAATGCCAGGGCTGAATTCCAGCCCCAGTCCGTACCTGGGTAAAGCCATTAATTGTCAAACTACTGTGTTTTCTCTTTTTAAGTCATAATGACAACCCAAAACATAAAAATAACTCTGATAAAAAGTTCACATACCCCATTTCTTAATACTGTGTATTGCCCCCTCTAACATCAATGACAGCTTGAAGTCTTTTGGTAGTTGTGGATGAGGTTCTGTATTTTCTCAGATGGTAAAAGCTGCCCTCCAGTTCCTGTAAATTCCTGGACTGTCTAGCATGAACTGCGCGCTTGAGATCTCCCCAGAGTGGCTCAATGATATTGAGGTCAGGAGACTGAGATGGCCACTCCAGAACCTTCACTTTGTTCTGCTGTAGCCAATGACAACTCAACTTGGCCTTGGGTTTTGGACAGTTGTCATGTTGGAAAGTCCAAGTACTTCCCATGCGCAGCTCCTGGGCTGATGATAGCAAATTTGCCTCCAGTATTTGCTGATAATGTGCTGCATTTATCTTTCCTTCATCTTTGACCAAGTTTCCCATGCCTTTGTAGCTCACACATCCCCAAAACATCAGCGATCCACCTCCGTGCTTTACAGTAGGAATGGTGTTCCTTTCATCAAAGGCTTTGTTGTCCTCTCTCCAAATGTAATGTTTATGGTTGTGGTCAAGTTCAATTTTGGTCTCATCACTCCAAATTATCTTGTTCCAGAAATTTTGAGGCTTCTCTCTGTGCTGTTTTGCATATGGTAGGCGAGATACTTTGTGGCATTTGCGCAGTACTGGCTTTCTTCTAGCGACGACCATGCAGCCCATTTTTCTTCAAGTGCCTACTTATTGTGCATCTTGAAACAGCCACACCGCTAGTTTTCAGAGAGTCCAGTATTTCAGCTGATGTTATTTGTGGGTTTTTCTTTGCATTCTGAACAATTTTCCTGGCAGTTGTGGACAAAATTTTTGTTGGTCTACCTGACCGTGGTATTATTTTTACAGAGCCCCTGATTTCCATTTGTTAATCACAGTTTGAATGCTGCTGACTGGCATTATCAATTCCTTGGATATCTTTTTGTATCCTTTTCCTGTATTATACAGTTCAACTACCTTTTCCCGTAGATCCGTTGACAATTCTTTTGCTTTCCCCATGACTCACAATCTAGAAACTTCAGTGACTGGATGAAAGATGCAAGAGTCTGTCTGGATCCCAGAAACTCACTCAGCTTTTATGCACACACACTGGTTACAAGCAAACAGGTCACAGGTGAGGATGTTACCTTTAGCAGCCATTCAAACCCATTTGTGTCAACTTCTGTGCATGTTATCAGGCCAAAATCACCAGGGTATGTAAACTTTTGATCAGGGTCATTTTGGATGTTTTGGGTTGTCATTATGATTTAAAAAGAGAAAACTCAGTAGTTTGACAATAAATGTCTTCACCCAACCACTAACCATGAATGGAGAAGAGTTTTGATGTTATCATTCATATTCTCTGAAAAAAGGCTAAGAAAGCAAAAATTCTGCCGGGGTGTGTAAACTTTTGAGTACAACTGTATGCAGCTTTAATTTAACCCTCACAACACATAGTGTGCTGGAGGAAAATATTCTGGTTTCACATCACTGATGCCATTATGTGCAGTGACACATATCTCCCCTCATACACCGTGCCAGTGACTCTGCCACACTATCTATATTCTATCTATCTATCTATCTATCTATCTATCTATCTATCTATCTATCTATCTATCTATCATCTATCTATTATCTCTATTATCTATCTACCTATCTATTTATCTATCCATCATCTATCTATTATCTCATATTAACTATCTATCTATCATCTATCTATTATCTATCTATCTATCTATCTATCATCTATCTATTATCTATCTATCTATCTATCTATTATTATCTATCTACCTAATATCTATCTTACATGTCACTATTTTAGTGTAGTGCATCTTCAGTTCCCGTGACCACATGATAGGTGAGGAGTTGTGAAACATTTTGCCTTGGGACCCCGTTATGCCTCTGAGTTTAATGTGTCCGTATGATCTGATATTAGTGGAGGAAGTTCCTCTCTGTATGTGGTGGTTCCTTGTTAATGTCCGGCGGAACGACCGGTTCCAGGAATGTCAGACATCCCATACTCAGCACCTAGTCAATCCCCAGTGACGCTCCGCAGACTGCAGCACCTCCGCAGCCGCGACTCTTATATCAAACGCTATTATTCCCATAATGAAATGCATTACAGGCAGCAAAACAAATATGAGGGTAAAGATTAATATTATCAGCTGGAAGCAAAGTGATGGATAAAAATATTTCTTCTCCTTCACGGGATCCGTCTTTAGTCCTGAATACTTCATTTCACACAACAGCGGGGCGCGGCATGGAGCTAATTGATTACCTACAATACAATGAATGAAAGGCAACCTACACCGGTAATGCTGCTGGAAGACGTGAGAGAAGGTCACCCTCCGAGAGGAAAAGGGACAATGAACACAGATTGTAGGAGACTATTCAAATGGGACTGAGACCTTTGATTAAAGGGAATTTGTCACCCCATTTTTTGTATATAAGCTGCAGCCACCGCCATTAGGGGCTTATCTACAGCGTTCTGTAATGCTGTAGATAAGCCCCCGATGTAACCTGAAAAATAAGAAAAATGAGTTATATTATACTCACCCGGGGGGCGGACCAGTCCGATGGGCTTCGCAGGTCCGGGTCCATCACCTCCCATCTTCATGTGATGACGTCCTCCTCCTTGCTTCTGTCGCGCTCCTGCGGAGCCATACTTTATCTGTCCTGGTGAGGGCAGAGTAAAGTACTGCAGTGCGCAGGCGCCGGACCTCTCTGACCTTTCCCAGCTCTTGCGCACTCCAGTACTTTGCTCTGCCCTCACCAAGACAGATAAAGTATGGCTCCGCAGGAGCGCGACAGAAGCAAGGAGGAGAAAAGGAAGAAAAAAGGAATAGTGCAAAAAATTGCGCACACCCCAATAATGAAATAATAAAGAATGTACAAAAATATAAATTTTATTGAGACAAAAGACCAGAGTAGAAACAATTATAAAACATAATTAAAATACAAACAATTTTTTTATTTTTTTTCCATTCTTACGGCCGCTGAGGTTTATTATATACCATGCTGTCTATGTTATTATAACTGCATTGTTTGCTGTGTTGTGATTGCTTTTGGCTCCAGTTTATTACACTGATATTTGTATTTTTGTTTATCATACTATGATTATTGTTGCGCACCATATATTCCATCTGCATTAGGGGGATACTCTACACTGGTCCCACACATTTATGGACTCAGGGGTGTTTTTGTTTGTATTTTAATTATGTTTTATAATTGTTTCTACTCTGGTCTTTTGTCTCAATAAAATTTATATTTTTGTACATTCTTTATTATTTCATTATTGGGGTGTGCGCAATTTTTTGCACTATTCCTTTTTTCTTCCTTTTCTGGTTCAGCATTTTGTAGTGCATTGCAGCACCCCCTTGTATTATATCAGTTATATTGATACGTATTTTTTATTTGTGGTGCACCAATTATATCATTAATATAGAAGCAAGGAGGAGGACGTCATCGCTAGAAGATGGGAGGTGATGGACCCGGACCTGCGAAGCCCATCGGACCGGTCCGCCCCCCGGGTGAGTATAATATAACTCGTTTTTCTTATTTTTCAGGTTACATCGAGGGCTTCTCTACAGCATTACAGAAAGCTGTAGATAAGCCGCTGATGGCGGTGGCCACAGCTTATATACGAAAAATGGGGTAACATACTCCCTTTAAGTATGTATTACCTGCAGTTTGTACAGAACTTAAATACTCTGCACAGGGCTATTACTGTGACAACATCGACAGTCTGTTTAGGGGGGTCACGTAGAGGGAGACCCTGTAAGTGAGACTTTTCTGGTCCTACCCTATGGCCATGAGTCAATGTTTTTGGCCTTTCCTTTGGATAAGCATGTTTACTACATTTTGAAAATTCTCCCTGGTAGAATGGAGAGGACGGCACACGAAACACTGCACAAAGTTTTTAAAAGCATAAACGTGCTCCTATTGCAGACTATGCCTCTTCCATTTCCCCGATCTCGCCCCTAAATGTGCATCTGGAAGCTGGGCCAAGTCTTATAATGGAGCATCCCAGCTCCATGCATGAAAACATTCAGCGAGCTCATTTCTGAGAGATTTGTACACTCTTTGGGGGTTCGGGAGGACAACCTTTTTTCCAGGAGCTGTCAGGATGTTGTAAATTGTGAGGATAAGCAAATTCTTTTTTTCAGGCGCCCTCCACATGTGGCCAAGTAAGACGATAAGTCAACATTTTTCATCAGTGGAGAAAGGACCTCCTGAAATTCCACTATCAGCAGAGCCAGGGGGGCCTTTCCATTGTTCTAGTCATGATAGTGGCTGCGAGATCACACAGCCTGTTCATATACTGTATTTTTCCAATATTCTATATCTAATACACATTAGCTCCAATTCATCATTTTGTTTTTGCTTTTTTTTCTGGAGTAAATTGGCTCTCGTAGTGGCACATGGAAGGTGGGAACCATGTTACAGACTTGGCATTGGGGCCCAGAGGCTTCTGTGAATACAGTGAATATCCTCATACACCCGGAGAATACAGGACCACGTTACCTGTCTCCAGGTCTTCCCACAGTCTGACGTTATGTACATTTCCTCCTTGTACTCCACCAATTGTGAGCCCAGGTTACCTACATTTCAATAAAAAGACAATAATACGAAAAGGTCATTATTTTACTTTGGTGATATAGTGCTTTTCTCTTCTTCAGTGTCAGTAGCATCCAGCCCCATGGGTTTTAAACACTTTACATCTTGGGTAAGAAGAAAATGACATACTCATCTACCCAACCCGCACTGCTTCGTCACTTTGCGCTATCTGTGTTCACTGACAAAGAATATCATGTAAGTGATCACAGCAGCCAATCTGCAGCTACCGATTGACTGCAGCCGTGACTTTATGTCTGAGCCGGAAGAGAGGACTAGAAGACTATTTCTCCCAGCCTGGTATGAGTGACTGAAATAAACAGTCCTCTATTTGTCTCTACCAGCTCAGACATAACAGCAAGGCTGCAATCAATGAGTAGCTGTGGCGGTCAGTTAATGTCCCCAGCTTCAAGAAGAATAAGGGTGTCTGGAGGGTGACAAAGAAAGTGGTGCGGGGTAATAACAGGGCTCTGGTAGGTGAATATCAGATTTTCTTTTAAAGAGGTTAAGCGGTTTAATTTCTTTTTACTGTTCTATACTTTTGCATTCCTTTCAAATAACATGGATCTAAGGGATAATGTTTCTCCTTGTGAACAGTGACAAGCGGGGCTTGATTTGTCTAAATAAGGAGACTTGTTCGCCATGCATTCTTCTCTGAGAAATTACATATGCAAATGGCCTCTTCAGGCAATAAAATATGCAATTTGCAGACTGAATTTCCCAGAGGAGCACACATGGCGTATAAGTCTCTTCACTCTGACATGCCAGGCCTGGATTGTCACTCTCCACAAGGAGAAATGTTGCCCCTAGGCCCCAGTCTTAAGCCTCTCACCCAGCCAAATCAGATCTCATACTTTGCACTGACGAGGGGCAATAACCCGAAACACAGTGTCTGCAAATTGAGATTTTGGTTTGGCTTTTACCCTAAATCATGTGGCAAAGTTTGCTAAAGGGTCAATATTGACTTTTAGCATTGCTACTTCCAATAGGTGGCGCTAGAGTTCTAGTCCTCTTCGTCTTTGAAGAGGCAATTTGGATATTTCAAATAACAATCACAGCAGTGCTCTTACTTCTTGAGTCCAGCGCCGGCTCTCCACTGCTGCCCTGGCTATTGTTGATAGGCTACATTGGTGACATCGTGTTATCATATCAACAAGTACCGATGCACTGGCGCTGGCCCCAAGAAGAATATTTTAAAGGAATGCAAAACTATGGTGCAGGAAAAATTTAAGCCTAAAAATTAGGCTCATTTGTAACAAAAAAAAAAAAAATAACAGAGTTAAATCTGCTTGATTATGTGGATGGTCACAAAATAACATGTAAAATTCACTAGTAGAGATAGAGAACTGTAAAAAAGAAATCCAATAATTAACTTAAACGCAAAATTGCTACAAGAACTGTGTTTTTCTAAATAATAGGAATTTTTGGCTTCCTTTGCTCAACTGACAGATCATCGGACATTTTGCAAGATCAGATATCGGATTAAAGGAATATTCAGTCATGGCCAAAAGTTTTGATACTGAAACAAATTTTGGTTTTCACAAAGTATGCTGCTCAGTTTTTATAGGGGCTATTTGTATTTACTTGGATACTCTAAGTTGTTTTGAAGAGTGATCAGATTAATTAAAAAAAAATGCAAAGTAATTCCTTGCCATGAAAATTAGCTCAGTCACAAAAAAAACATTCACACTGACTTTCATCCATGCCACAAAATCACCTGTTACATCATTTCAGTGTTCTTCTCATTAGCTGAGGAGAAAGTGTTAACCAGGACAAGGCAGTTGATAATATTCTGATTGAATTATAAGAGTACACTAGCTCTTTTAAAAGAGGTCTGGAGCTTAAAATCACTATTTACCTCCAAGGGAAAAAAGTGCAGGCTACATCACTTTGCACCAAAATGGCTTTACAGGCAAGGACATTGCTGTTTGTAAGATTGGCGTTAAATCAACCATTTAGAAGATCACCAAGAACTTTAAACACAGGTTCAATTTATGGGAAAAAAAACTTCAGCGCCCCCCAAGAAAGTCCAGGAAGTATCAGGACATCTGAAGAGGATTCATTTATGAGATCGGTTGAACAGTGCAGAGCTTGCTCAAAAAATGGTAGCAGGCAGGTGTCATTGTAGCTGCACACACAGTGAGGCGAAGGCTTTTGCAGGTTGGCCTTATGTCAAAAAGGGCAGCAAAGAAGCCACTTCTCTTGAAGAAAAAAAAAAATCAAGGACTGACATTCTGCAGATAGTTTAGGGACTGAACTGCAGAAGATTGTGATAAAGTAATTTCCTCCAATGAAGTCTCTTTCAGACCGTTTTGGAAAATCTGGAAGAATGATTGTCCGAAGAAGAAAAGGTGAGCACTACCATGAGTCCTATGTCATGGAAACAGTAAAGCACCCTGAGACCATTCATGTGTGGGGACTTTTCATTCATGGAGGGGGCTTACTCACAATTTTGCCTAAGAACACTGCCATGAATAAGGAATGTGATCTAAACATCCTCCAACTTCTTCCAATGATCCAGGAACAATTTGGTGATGATGCTTTTTCCAGCATGAAGGAAACCATGTCACAAGGCAAAGGTAATAACTAAGTGAAAACCTGTTTTGAATCTTAAAAAAACAAGAGGACAAGCAAAAGCATAGAAATTGTGATATTCTCCAGGCACAGATTAGACAAGAATGGGCGGTCATCAGAATTTGGATCAGAAGCGGATATCCAGCTATCAGGGGAACCAGCAAACTTTGTGACAAACAAAATTTGTGTGAATCTCAAAACTTTTGGCCATGACTGTACATATAGATCTCTGGGGACCTAGTTATATGAGTATGAGAAGTAGCAGCTGAACCAGGGTTATAGTGTCTGACTGGGGAAAAACTCTCGGCTACTTAAGAAACAGTTGAAGATGGTTTTATAACTTATGTGGAAATCGGTACCTGAAAGGTTTGAAACAATAAGGTCCGTAATCTCCTCCCTGACATATAAAGTATGCAAATAAAGATCTATGTAAAATACACCAAAAGGTTCCAAAACTTCCTTAAAAATGCCAATGTGACTTCAAGAAGAGAAGGATGTTTTTCAAGCGTTTCCCCACTGATGTATCCCACATGAAAAGCTTCTTTCTACAACTCTTCTAACACACAGAAAAATCAGATAAAAAGTAATATAAAAGACCTACCAGCTCCCATAATCAGGCCTGGGGCTGTGTCCTTGGTATGGACGGTTCCTGAAACGTAAGGATTATCTGCCCAGCGAAGATGAAGGTGAAGGTGGCATTCAGGCTTTCAGGGTGGAAGAGAGATCAAAACACAGATAATTATTCCATTAAACATAGTTCATTGCGGTAGTTTGAGTTCACCGAGAATAAAAGTAAAACTTCTATATCATAACACAAAATAAATATATATATAGATACTTTTATAACTTTTTTCCAGCCTCCCTCCCCACTTAACAGTGACTTCTGGGATACCTTTCGTATTAAATATTGTGTAGAAAAACGTATCTGCCTCCATTGCATCCCCAGAGAATAAAGATTATTCTAACCCCAAGATGAAAAATTTGACACAATATCTCGACATGCTAGGGAAACCTTGGACATGCTGTTATTCACATCACAACCACTGAGAAGCCAAATATAGACACATATAGTATAATCATCTCCCGACAGAGTATCACGAACCAGTCACAAATGGGGCTATACGTCCAAAGAGCTAGGAATCCTTTTCTTACAGAATTTAAAACCCAGAAGTTGTCAGAACATTTTTTCAAAATCTTTAAGAAGCTCTTTAGTTTTAAAAAAACCCTCAACATGCACTGGCATCTTACGTATATACACTACATGTTCTGCCAAATGGTGCCTAAAATATAAACGGTAAATTGTTTCTTTTTAGATTGACCACGCAATGAGATTTGTCTCTGATTGAATATTCTATATTTTTTTCCAATTTTTTTAATTATTTTACATTCATAAAAAAATATGTTCTTAACATTAAAGCAGCTGTTCCATCTAGACACTGGTGTATGTATAGAAAGTCCTGTAAATGTTTTCATCTGGAGCAACAGAAAGATTCTAATATTAGCGGAGAGAGTGACATAGCGACATACATCAGATTTTATTAAAACTTACCGGTTTGCAGTTGGTTTGCTTTCCCGTCATGTCGACACTGGGCGGAGTCAGATAATCCCAGTCGCGGCCTTTGTTATAAGTGATCAGTGTCATAACTTTACCCTCTATCTTTTGATTGGCCAGAAATACACCTTTCACTCCTTTCACCTTTAAAATGGAAATAAGGAAAAAGAGGAATTTTTAAATTAGAAACATTACGACTTGTATCATTTGTTCTTTCTCTTTTCACTGAACTACATTGTTTGCGACATTTGTTATAATACATGACTATTGGGAAGTGCTGCAGTAACAGGATGCAGCGCCACGTGACAATGTAAAGTTACATAAGTTGAAAAAAGACACAGGTCCATCAAGTTAAACTTTTCTCCATCAATTATACATTCTCTAACACTATAATAACCCACAGTGCTATTTGTTTGGAGGAAATCTTCCGTCTACTGAGGAAGGAGTTTGTTGCTCCGAAACGCGCATCGGGGTGGGCTGACGGACCTTCACCCCTTGCATCTTATAGGTATTTACCTTCTATTTTTCCTTTTATGACCGCCAGTGTTAATATATACTATCGTTTAGTGCAGCACCTGCTTGATTATAGTGGTCCGGTCACGTTACGGAATCTACTCAGTTAAAATGGAATGTGTTTGATGCCGGGGAGTGTGGTCCTTCTAGCCCCTGAGTTTTTATGTGGTCATTTGAGTGTGCATATGTTCCCCCTCCCCTATCTCTGTACCTGCTACTTTTTATATACTGCATATTTAATAAAGTATATTTTCTATTGGACCATATGACTGCGTTTTGTTGATTGCAGCCTTTTTATAATGACAGTTACTAACCCTTGTGATAGGGCGTTCCTCAGTCTGACTGCTGTTCCTCTAGTGAGTGCCCCCTGGTCCGTAATATGGTCTTTGGAAGGAATAAGTCATGCATCAGTCCTTTGTACTGACCATTCATATACTTACATATGTAAATGAGATGTCCTCTAAGGGATCTTTTTTCTAAGCTAATCGAGCCCGACTTTTCCAACCTCTCCTCATATGAGAGGCCTTCCATCACTTCCATCCCTTGTAATAATCTAGTTACCACCTTTGAACCGACTCTAACTTCTGAAAATTTATAAAAGGGTAACAATTCATTGGGATCGCAGGATTTTCTCATTTTATACACCCTAAAATCTTGTTTGCTTGTGCAGCTGCTGCCTGACATTGAGTACTGCCGCTTATCTTACTTGTAACCAGAATATCCAAGTCCATTTCTACTCAGTGTATATGCCGAGATAGATTACTGTGGCCACTGTGCGTTACTCCACATTTATTTCTCATGTCTGCTACAAGAGTTGTGGGGGAATCTTGCTTACTAGTCGCTAATGCTGTCCTCTGGAGTGATTTACTATATGAATTGTGACAGTATCATGAGAAATATTAGGGGGTATGCAGAAAAATAATAAAATCAAGTTTTATTGCACTTACAAAATGAATTCAAGATTATAACAAATTCGAAAAATTGTCAAATGTTAGGAATTATTTTGGAAAACACATTTTGGAATGATATTAACTCTAAGTTAATAATATTGTACTCGTTGTACTAGTACAGTATGTAAGGAAGAAACCTTTTTTTCTATTTCAATTCCTATTCACAAAATTGGTTAATGGAAGAAAAGAAGCCCCTTTTTTATGCCAAATTCATGTAATGCATGCACCATTTTGATGAATCTGACGCAATAAATGTAATTGAATACCGCAAGACAAAAAAAAAAGCGCCTTAAAAAATCTTGCAAATGATGAATCGGGGGCCCTTCAATTGGAAAATATTGCTTTAACTGCCATGAAGGTAAAATAATATAATATAAAATAATATATTCATCAGCACAGAATGTTTGAAGTAAAACAATACGCTGTTAGAAAGAGGCCAATAATGTCTAAATAGTGATTGTCCTTTCCAAAAACATTGCATAAATCAATAGTATGGATGTAAATAATAAGAAACTCTGCAATATGTCTTATCAGAGAAATATTATTCTTTCTCCACCTATGATCCTCTTCTCCTCATCCTGCCTCCTGAACTCATTCAACCTTTAAAATAGATAAAATACGTTTTACTCAAAATCAGACTGGCTACCATCTCACTGAGGGATCACATTACAGTTGTCTATTGAAAGCTATGTAGAGGGGAGATGGGAGAAGCAGAGTGAGAGGGAAAGGCAGAGAGACACACTAGGCGTGCTGCTTTCTAGTAAGTGTTTTATTTTACCCCAGATCTAGATTTACAGCTATACTGTTCAGCCAGGCTATATAATGTCCTCCATTCTGCTGCCGGCTTTGAACATGTGCTACATTGAGACAGGAGTGCAGGGATCCCTCATTTCTGCGTGTACTGTGTATAAGATAATATTATAGCAGATACTCTCCACCCACTAGCTCAGAGATAACTGGAAATTCAAGGGAGAGATTGCAAAGGGGAAACCTGGTGAAAAAATCCCAGATACAAGTCATATAATGGCCAGAAAAAGTGTACACACACATGATAGCTTATTCTGAAAAGTCACCTGAACCCATTCATACATCTAGCACTTCCTACACTTCCCGTGGAATAATGAGTCAGAATCTACATAAGCCGTGATCTGCAAAAGCATTGATGTCATCCATAAGCATGCAACTCTTAGCAGCAGCTGATTGTATGTATATTCCCAGCGGTTGGTTGTTTCCTCCTTTTATTCATATGTAAATAATCTGCACAGCGATTCTTTATTACCATACCATCCCGTAATGCAACTTTAGATGTTTTACAATATTTGCGTTGGGGAAGGTTTTCTAAATGTAAAAAGCCAACATTTTTCAAATAAAAATCCAAATTCTTCATGTCAGGCACTAGAAGCGAAATTATAGTTTATTTTCCCAACAATCGTAGGAGCTTAAAGCTCTGGGAGACAAAGATTTAAGGCAAAAATTTCTTTGTCCAAGCAGTAAAATATATGTTACAACATCCAAGGGTGAAAATGGAAAAATATGTTCACCTGAAAAGCTCTTGAAATGTACACTATAGGCGGATGGAGATTTATGTGCTGGTGTACAGTTCTTTATAAATCGTTAGATGTATAACTCTTACAAGGATACAAATACAAAAAAAAAAGCCCCTAAAGGTGTTCACATAAGGTGAAATCCATACGAAATGGAATAATGGAATCGCAATGGAATAGCAAAATAGTTTTTCAGCACACCTACAGGAAAATAAGCCAGGCAAATTTGTACCAAATTACGTCGACTTTCTTGCAGATTTGCGTATTGAAAAAGCTTATCTACTAAAACTGGAAAAACAATATATTCACCTTATCAATCCCCTGCTGATCCAGTATCAATGCTTACCTGGTCCCCCCAGATTTAGCAGAGGAAACAACCCTATACATTACATTTATCATATTTCCCAAATGTCCCAGATCAGCAGGGCATTCCTGCAAGGTCGAGGCTCCAGTATCTGCAGCAAGACAATGTCTCCACCATCCCTGGGCGTGCAGGCTCAGACACAGCTGTGATCATTCAGTTCTTTCCCCCCTCAACCTGAAGGCGGTAGGCAGGAACCTATGCAGCCGTGTAAAACATTACAAACATACATTGATTCTCTGTTTTTCTTGAAGGTTAGTATTCTCCAGGATTACAACTCACAGCCTCTTGCATGGCAGGCAGCAATTTTAGTTGTGAGCCACAATCTGTACTGCTAATTATAGGAGAATTTTCCCTGCTTCAATCTCTAAATGATGTTCTTCTTCTTTATGAGTATGATGTACTAGTACAAAGAGATACATTTGTATATATCAGTACATTTCTAAATGCTAAATATATATTTTTATATTTCAATATTTTTGTTTACAATTTTCCACTGTTTTATTTTTATACGTCAATACATACAGTATATATTGTGTAAATACTGTGTGTGTATATATAGACTTGTGAAAAAATAACCGTGTGCACAACCAAGAAGGTGCCAGAGTAGGTTCCCACACCGTATCTAATAGAAAATGAACTCGGCACTCAACTTTAGTATAGTGAGAATAAAGATTTTTATTCACAGTAGTAACACGAAACGTTTCGGTCCTATATCATGGACCTTCATCAGTCACAGATACTACTGGGAAGGGGGTTGATCCACATAGGGAAGAAAGAAAAGGCTGGATATAGCCGCGCTCAGACTAGCGGTGGACACCGCGTCCAATGCAGAGACCTATCCTCACTACCGGACTCCTTCACAACAGGTTACTAGTGCAATAGAGACATTGTCCTCTTCCTCATCTCACCCCACCAACACAGGCTATATCCAGCCTTTTCTTTCTTCCCTATGTGGATCAACCCCCTTCCCAGTAGTATCTGTGACTGATGAAGGTCCATGATATAGGACCGAAACGTTTCGTGTTACTACTGTGAATAAAAATCTTTATTCTCACTATACTAAAGTTGAGTGCCGAGTTCATTTTCTATATATAGACTTGTGTCACGTAGCAGCCATCATGTGTAGATATCCAAAAATCATCTACACTCCCTGACAGAAGTTATGTTGTTTATCCATGTTATGTAAATCAAAGCTTATAACCTGACGTTAAATTCATCCATTGGTTGTATAAATTATTCTTTTGAAAGCTGAAACCCTCCGAAATGTGTTTTAGGTGAAGAAAATAAATTGGCATCAATGCAGAAATATTGATCATTTAATGGACACAGAATGGTCAGATTTTGGCAAGACAAAAGTTTTGTCGCCCACAGAAAGTAATGTGATATTCAAACAAATAATTAACTTAAAATACAAATACCGTATATACTCATGTATAAGCCGACCCATGTATAAGCCGACCCCCCTAATTTTGCCACAAAAAACTTGGAAAACTTATTGACTCGCGTATAAGCCGGGTGTATAAGTTGCCGTCCTGCTCTGTGCTCCCCCATCCAGCTCTGTGCGCCCCCATTCTCCTCTGTGCTCCCCTCCTCCTGCTCCATTATACTGTCCTGCTCGTTCTTTCCATCCTCCCCCGTCCTGCTCCGTGCTCTCCATCCTCCCCCCGTCCTGCTCCGTGCTCTCCGTCCTCCACCTGTTCTGCTCCGTGCTCTCCGTCCTCCCCCCGTTCTGCTCCGTGCTCTCCGTCCTCCCCCGTTCTGCTCCATGCTCTCCGTCCTCCCCCCGTTCTGCTCCGAGCTCTCCGTCCTCTCCCCGTCCTGCTCCATGCTCTCCGTCCTCCCCCGTTCTGCTTCGTGCTCTCCGTCCTCCCCCGTTCTTCTCCGTGCTCTCCGTCCTCCCCCCCGTCCTGCTCCATGCTCCTTGTCCTCCTCCATGCTCCCTCCATCCTCCTCCATCATACTCACCCTCCCCGTGCCATCGCTGAACGTCCCGGCCGGCAATCCTGCGTTCTCCCCGGCTTCCTGCAGCTCTCCCCGGCTTCCTGCAGCTCTCCAGCGCTGAGCGGTGACGTAATAGTGGCGTCGCGTCCATATTACATGACCTTAATGAGCGGGTAGTACGTCACCGCTCAGCGCTGTAGAGCTGCAGGAAGCCGGGGAGAGCTGCAGGAAGCCGGGGAGAACGCAGGATTGCAGGGACGTTCAGCGATGGGTGAGTATGATGTCCCAGCCACCGGCTCCTGCCGCCACATCCCCTCCCCCGCTGGTTTCTGCCCTATGACTCGTGTATAAGCCGAGGGGGCATTTTCAGCACAAAAAAAGGTGCTGAAAATCTCGGCTTATACACGAGTATATACGGTATATGTTGCATAACATTGGTGAATGAAGATGTGGTCCTATTAGAGTCATATTTAATATTTTGTGTGACTTCCATGAGCTTGAAGGACTGCATCCATTCGGTTCAACAATGATTCATACAATTTATTAATGAAGTCATCAGGAATAGCAAAGAATGCAGTCTTACATGCCTCCCAGAGTTCATCTAGATTCTTTGGTTTTGTCTTCCAAGCTTCCGCTTTCATCCTACCCAAACATGCTCAATGATGTTTCATGTCTGGTGACTGGGCTGGCCAGTCCTTGAGCACCTTGATCTTTTTTGCCTGGAGGAACTTTGTTGTAGAGATGGATGTATGAGATGGAGCACCATCCTGCTGCAGAATTTGACCCCTTTTATGATTTGGAATATAAGAGGTAGCTAA
Organism: Oophaga sylvatica; assembly: GCA_033576555.1. NCBI lineage: Eukaryota > Metazoa > Chordata > Amphibia > Anura > Dendrobatidae > Oophaga > Oophaga sylvatica. The sequence continues at coordinate 38,598,755 of JARQOD010000001.1, forward strand.
TACTTCTTGATATTTTAGGCTATTGATATTGCCTTCCACCTTGCAAATGTATCGCACACCCCCATACTGAATGTAACCCCAGACCATGATCTTTCCACCACCAAATTTAACTGTTTTCTGGGTGTATTTTGGATCCATACAGGCTCCAGTAGGTCTCCTGCAGTATTTGCGGCGGCTGTGGTGTAATTCTACTGAAGAGTCATCAGAGAAATCCACCTTCTACTACTTTTCCAGCGTCCATCTGTTTAGCAGGCTGTGGGACTTTGCAAATGCCACACGGTTTTTTATTTGCCTTTTGTTTAGTGCTGGCTTCTGGGCACTGAATCGACCATGGAGGCCATTTCGAGACAGAATCCTACAAACTGTTCTAGTTGACACAGGGACTTGAGGTGACCAGGCCTGTTGGAGCTCTGCTGCAGTGGAAGAGGGGCTTGCTTTGGATTTTCTAACCAACAAACGTTCCTCCTGAGCAGTTGTCTTGTGGGGTCTGCCGGACCTGGGCTTGTCAAACCCATCTCCAGTCTCTTCAAATCTTTTTTTAATTCTTTGTACTTGACGCTGAGAAACATTAAAGTGCCAGCTACCTCTGCAGTGGATCTGGTCTTCAGCCTCTTGATAATCCAGGTTTTGGTCACAGAGTGGATTTTTGGCACGTTGTCAGAGCTCAAGTTACAGCTCAAGTGAAGGTCTGGGGTGCTGGGTTTCTTTTTATACACACCCACTAATTAACCGATCATTTACTGAGCACTGGTGAGGATGTAAACTAGGATTGGGTGCATTATATGACCAGGCGACAAAACTTTTGTCTTACCAAAATCTGACCATTCTGTGTCCATTACATGATCAATATTTCTGCATTGATGCCAATTTATTTTCTTCACCTAAAACACATTTCGGAGGGTTTCAGCTTTCAAAAAAATAATTTATACAACCAATGGATGAATTTAACATCAGGTTATAAGCTTTTATTTACATAACATGGATAAGCGACATAACTTCTGTCAGGGAGTGTACGGAGGCTGCTAAACAGAGACCAGCAGGGGAATAGGTAAATATCATCATGGTTGTGACAGGGAATTAGTAAGGTTTGTACACTTCTACATGGTAGATTGTGCCTGTAACGTAACTGACACTATAGCATGAGGACACGGCATGTTACAATATCATTTCATAATTACATCTAGAAAAGCTCAAAATATTAGAGGTCATATTAGCTCTGGCACCATCACGTCATTAAATCATTGCTGCCATTGGAGCTACATGGAGGTATACTGAGTACTTATGACATACAAAAGCACTCAATGGAAGAAAAGTTCACATACCCACTTCAACATTGGTCACACCATGCCGAAACATGTTGGCTATACCCAAAGAGGCGGTGACTGATTTTAGAAATATCCAAAGGACCTTTGCTGCTGCTTTACCAAATCCTTACTATCGTGGACAAGAGGACCAACTACTTGTCAGGTACACAACCACGTAAGCAATGTTACCTATTGAGGCTTGTCCCATTTTTCTTTTCCATCGGATACCATTACCTGTCTGCCTTAGAAGATCCCTTTTTTTGGTCCCACCAGAAGCCAATACTTTTAGACCATCACCCACTGGTTTAGTTACTAAGCCTTCATCTTTTCCTTTCTCTCAAGTTTCCTGAACACAGCTTTATCCGTCTCGCCTTCTTTTTTTCACTTAGTTTGAATCATGGGAGAAATGTTTTTGTATTTTTATTTTACCTCCTAGTAGCATTTGGCATATACTCTTGGCTTAAGAAAATAGTGAAGGTTGAGCTTGGAGGGACAACCTGTCCATTGAGATGAAGAAGATGTAACTGATAAGTGTCTTATAAAGTTTATATATCATTAATTCTGCGGTGACCGACCCACATCCAACAAGATTATTTTAAATATTAAAAATAAAATGCTCCTCAGCAATCTTGGGCGTTACTCTACTTCTGCCCACATTTTTAGATCTGCCATTAAAAATAAGAACTTTGATAGATTTATATGTCTGTTACTTGCATGCAGCTCGTGGGAACATTCTTGGAGATCGGCAGGGTTATTAAGTTCAGTATCTTCTCCACCTGGCAGGAGACAATATAAAAAGTGGAAAATAAACAGACTCTCATTTTTTCTATTCTTTTGAATGTTGTGGGTACGTATGTTCATAGCAAATTAAAGCTGGAACTCATTAAGTGTTGATGGTCTACGTTGTGCATTGTCAGCATGTACATCCTCTGCTCTAGGTCATCCCTGTGCGAGGCAAGAGATCACAACAGGAAAGGTCTGGCATGCATCCACATACTAAAACATGTTTTTTTTCATCAATTTGTGGTTTTGGAATAAAAAAAAAATGAGAAAAGCAGGATTTTGATTATTTTGAAAATTAATGACCGCCTCTCATGGAAGTCTGGCACCGATTGGGAACTTCACTACTTCCACGGAGGAAAAAATAATCAACTATGATTTAAGACTTCTTGCAGTGAAATATCCTTGGCTACTCCTGTTCGAGATGTTGCTTCAACTGGAAAAATGAATTCTTAAAGGGAGGACGAGAGACACATTTATGGTTTTGTTCTCACCAGGCTTTTGAGTAAGTGGAAAAATGGCTTAAGGAGATTTACAAAAAATTTCTATCAACGGTATGATTTATGGGTTATTTCGATGGGATGCAGTAATGTTTATAACATACTTTATGACCTTTTATACTAAAAGATGACAAAGTAAGCTTTTATGATATGGTCACTTTCTCTCACAAGATCAGTGTACTCTTCTCCTGCTATATAGACAGTCCAGTGATCTTCTGGCACTCATATGGCGCTGGGTTAGATCCACGTGGAAAATTACTTAATTTTGTTTGACTGTAGAACAAACTCATATCTTGTTACTTCGTGTATGTAACATGGTCATTTCCAGTGTCTTGGTTCCTTGGATTTAGCAGAGGAAGCAACCCTATACATAAAATCTAACTATGTCTACCATAGTCCCAGATTCAGTGGGATCACCTCTCCTGAAAGTGCAGGCTGAGACACAGCTGTCATCATTTAGCTCCTTCACCCTCGACCTTTTGGGAAGCAGTCACCTATGTAGCTGTGTACAACATTACAAGCATACACCGATTCTCTGCTTTCTTGAACGCTGGTCTTCTCTAGGATTACAACTCACAACCTCTTGCATGACAGGCAGCAATTTTAGCTGTGAGCCCCAAACTGTATCACTCAGCATAGGAGAATTGTCCCTGCTTCAATCTCTAAATTAAATTGTTTTTCTTTATAGGTCTATTGTTATGGTACATAAAGATACATTTGTATATATAATGAAATTTGTATATATTAAAAATATTTTTGAATTTCAATATTTTTTTTTAAAGTTCCACAGTTTTTTTAGACCAATGAAAAAATGTTTTTTAAGACTGTGTATACATATATATATATATATATATATATATATATATATAATATATATGTATACACATATACACATATAAATATGTATATACATATATATACACCAATGCTCCTAACACTATAATACTACCTTGGGTAGCTGTTAAAAGTGCACAACCATCAACATGGGAGACTGGGGTTCAAATCCCAGCTCTGCCCTGTTGGAAATAATATACCAGTAGTGGTCCTTGGGCAACACTGCTAACACTATAGTTCCTACTTCAATAAACATGAGAGTGTCACGAACAAAGAGAGTCATGCCGGCTTGGACGTTGCCCAAATTAACAAGATCTGCATCAGATGTCGAGGTACCAGGACAATCTGATGATAAATGGGCTACTGGAACAAACCATTCATGGACAAGGCAAGAGAACCTGGATCTGATGAAATGCTACTATAACAGCAGATGAAATGAGAGAGGATATATGAAGTGTATGAGGAAACTCTGGATGGATATAAAACCTGCATGTCCACTGACTGAGAAACAACTAGTCATCCAACGTTTCAATATAATAAAGAGAAAGCTATTAACACAACTTGAGATGGATGAACTGCACTGCAGATCCACCCCACATGAAGACCTGGAAGAAAACATGTGCAACCCCCTGAAAATCCTGACCCAGTCCTGCAACTAGAGAGCACTGCAGCTGATCTGAAACAGAAGATCGTAGATAAACTAAATACCACCAATACCAGAGATCGATTGCCAAGGCTCAGCAAAGAAACACCACCAGACAGTATGCTAGAATATACCAATAAAGCACTTGCATCAATACCTACCACCACCATAACTCAAACTAATAAACTGATCTGTGCTACTGCCTCAGCAATCATGGAAATGCTTGCCTATACAACCAGCAAGAACAAGAGAAGTACATGCCCCCCTTGGAAAAGAAGACTGGAGACGAAGATCAAGGTGACATGAAGGGAAGTCAGCCAACTGACAGAAATACAGAAGGGTGTAAAGATCAAGAATAAGACCAAGCTGGACAAGTATAAAGGCCTGACCCCAACTGAAGCCCTAGAGACTGCTAAACAAAGGCTCACAGTACTCGCTGCAAGACTAGGGAGATACACTAGAGATGCTGAGGCCAAGAAGATAAATGCCCTGTTCTCCAACGAACCACCCAAGGTGTACTCTCAACTACAGAGTAACAGCACAAAGGCAGCAACTCCACCAATAGCACAGACTGAACAATACTGAAGAGACATATGGGAGAAGGAAAAAACGCACAACACCAGTGCAATGTGGCTGCAAGATCTGAGAATGAAACACAGCAACCACCTAGAGCAAGAACCAGTGACCATTACAGAAGCAGACATCCAACAGCGGGACAAGAACATGAAGAGCTAGACAGCACCTGGCCCAGACATGATCCACACCTACTGGCTAAAGAAATTAACAGCAGTACATGAATGCATGGCAAAGCAGATGAACCAACTGCTGGAAGCAGGCCACCACCCAGATTGGCTAACACAAGGAAGAACAGTGCTGATCATGAAGGATCCTCACAAAGGAACAGTTCCATCCAACTACTGCCCAATAACCTGCCTTACAACAACATGGAAACTCCTGTCAGGCATCATAGCCACCAAGCTACAGAACCATATGAACCAGTACATGAATCCAGCTCAGAAAGGCATTGAGACCAACACCGGAGGCTCTAAGCACCAGCTCCTAGTATAGATAGAGAAGTTGCTCAAGACTCAAGATCCAGACAGACCAATCTCAGCACAGCCTGGATTGACTACAGGAAAGCCAATGACTCAATGCCACACACATGGATCTGTGAATGCTTGGCTCTCTACAATGTCAACAGGAAATTAAGAACCTTCCTCAGAAACTCAATGGGGCTGTGGAAAACAATATTGGAAGTCAACTCAAGACAACTAGCACAAGTGACCATCAAATGCAGTATATAACAAGGTGTTGCACTGTCCCCATTGCTGTTCTACATAGGATTGAACCCCTCAGTAAGATAATTACAGAGTCTGGCTATAAATACAAGTTCAAGAGTGGAAGCACAATCAGCCACCACCTCTACTCGTACATGGATGACATCAAGTTGTATGCGAAAAATGAATGAGACATCAATTCACTGATCTACCTGACAAGGATCTACAGCAAAGACATCAGGATGGCCTTTGGACTGGAAAAGTGCAGCCAGTTGGTAATAAAGAGAGGCAAGGTAGCCAAGACTGATGGAGTGGAATTACCAGCAGAGCACATAGCAGATGTAAAGACATGCTACAAGTACCTCTGCATCCCACAGGGATACGATAACCATGATAAGGCGGCAAGGAAAGCAGCAACAGCCAAATACCATCAAAGGGTAATACAGGTCCAAAAGAGCCAACTCAATGGGAAGAATAAAATTCGCACCATCAATACATATGCCCTGCCAGTTATCAGATACCCTGCTGGCATAGTGTGCTGGCCAAAAGAAGAGCTGGAAGCTGCAGATGTGAAGACACGAAAGCTCCTCACAATGCATGGAGATCTCCACCCTAAGTCTAACACCCAAAGATTGTATACCAACAGAAATGAGTGTAGTCGAGGCTTTATAAGTATCCAAGCCACCATCATGGATGAAACAAGGAGTATCCAGGAATACATCAGAAAAATGGCACCAAAAGATGAGATGCTGAGAGAAAGCCTAAGGCAGCAACAACAACAGATCTGTAAGGAAGAACAGGAACATGAAGCGCCATGGCAAGACAAGCCGCTGCATGGGATGTACCATCATCAGATAATAGAGGTGGCTGACATTGAGAAATCCTACCAATGGATGGAGAAAGCTGGACTCCGAGACAGCACCGAGGCACTAATAGCGGCACAAGAGCAATGTTATGTTTCGGTAGCTGAGGAGTGCAGGCAAAAAAGGCAATACACCAGAGCAGTTGGAATCTATGAGATTGCAGTACCCTGACTAACCACAACAACTAGAGGCAGCCGTGGAGCGTTCCTACGTTGGTCCTAGACGCCTCGTCACAGCCTGAGAAACTAACTACACCTAAAGATAGAAATAGGAAAGCTATCTGCCCCGGAGCAGAACCCCAAAGATAATAGAAAGCCCCCAAACATGTAATGGCGGTTAGACAAGAAGAAATACAGACACAGACAGAAAATAGTATGAGCAAACGTTGGGGCCCAAACTAACTAAATAGAAAAGGATAGGAAGGGTACTTACTGCAATCCCAGAAAACCCTGAAAAGCACCAACTCTACTAATTTCAAAAACACCTGAGATCACACGACCTCTACCACCTAAATTAGTTCTCTGGTGTAACAAAATCAAAACAGCAGCCACTGAAAAAACTGGAAAAAGCAAAGGTACAAACATCAGTGGCTGAACTAAACTGAGAGGGCAAAAGCCCCCGGAGGGGACCCTGAAGGCCCCCACAGAAGTGCAGGACAAAATGCAAAAATCAAGCACAAAAACAAAAAGAAGAAAATGTCTTATCTGTTAGCAGGAGATGCAGACACGACACAGCAGGCTACAAAGGACACAGGAATCAAGGATTCAGACCAGAACAATTGATCACCGGCAACCCTGATGGGAAGGTGACTCCCTTATATAAGACCAGTCAGTAACACCTGATTCCCAATCCTCACAATCTTCACAATCTTCACTGGACAGACCAGCACCGCTTGTAACCACCAGAGGGAGCCTCTGCTCAGAACTCATCCCAAGCCCACTCACAACAGAGGCAAGCACTAAGTACCAGATCCAAAGAAGCAGGAATCTACCACACAAGACAAGACCCAAGGTGCAGACTATGCAAAGAAACCTCAAAAATAGTTCAGCACATAGAGGCAGAATGCAAAATGCAAGCAGGAACAGCGTATACCGAACACCACAACCAAGCAGCGGGTATTGTATATAGGAACATCTGCACAGCATATGGGCTAAGTCCCCCTAAGTCCAGGTGGGAGACCCCAGAGAAAGTGGTGGAGAATGAAAGGGCTAAAATTCTGTGGGACTTCAAGATCCAGATGGTTAAGCAGGTGTTGGCTAACCAACCACACATTGTCATAGTAGAGAGGATCATAAGACAGCAATGATAATAGATGTGGCAGTGCCAAGTGACAGCAACATCAGAAAGAAGGAATATGAGAAGGTGGAAAAATACCAGGGCCCCAAAGGAGAACTGGAGAAGATGTGTAAGGTGAAGGCAACAGTGGTGATAGGAGCAATTGGAGCAGTGACCCCTAAGTTGGATTAATGGCTACAACAGATCCCAGGAGCAACATCTGAACTCTCTGTCCAGAAAAGTGCAATGCTTGGAACAACTACGATCCTGCACAGAACCCTCAAACTCCCAGGCCTCTGGTAAAAGACCCGAGAATGAGGAAGGACAAAACAAAGACCACCCCCATTGGGGGGGTGAGAAGTGGGTGGGAAGTTGTCCACCTTATCTCCAACCCAAGGTGTGGTTTGGGGTTTAAACAGTCGGTCTCCTGAGGCATTCAGTGTTCAGTGTTTCTGGAGAGGCTAACTCCAGAGAAGTGTTTGTGTTTGTGCTAAGCTCAACCTTGTCTTTTGCTAACCCTAAGCAGGCAGATTCCCACTACAACAAGGACTGTGCTTTGTGATACCATTTTGTTTTGTTTTCCTGTTTTTGCCAAGAAGGCCATGCTTATTTTTACTTCACTGTGGTGTATGCCCCATATATAATAAACCAGTGATCTTAAAGAGACAGTGTACCCATGACTACCTCTGTGTAGATCTGAATGAGCCGATCTACCACACCCTTGAAATTATTCCATAAAATGAAGTATTTCTCCCAGAAAATTATTGCTATTACACCAGTTTTGTTATACACGTTTTTATTTCCTGTGTGTGTATTGGAACAACACAAAAAATAGAGAAAAAAGGCAAATTGGACTTAATTTCACACAAATGGGCAGGACAAAATTGCTCACACCCTCAAATTAATATTTGGTTGCACACCCTTTGGAATAAATAACTTCTTAATTTTTATTCCAATGCCAGCCAGACCTGTCCTGTGATGCTGGCACTACATACGTTAGTGGCCTCCTAACGTGAGAGCGAAATTAAGTGATCACGGCAGCCAATCCCGCCGCTAAGACGTGAAGTCCATGCAAATCACAATGCCATGATCATTTTCCAGGATTGCCATCTACCTTATAACAGCCTATAGCAAATTCAACCTGGATTATAAGAACTGAATAGTTGATTGTGTCTATGAGACCCTGGTCTGTCCTCCTGATATCAATACTGCCTGTCCATAGTTCACCAAATTGTAGTAACCGCAGACATATTACAGCAATTAGTGCAATTAAGTGTATTTTTGCAAATGACACTTGAGTGCTGTTATTTATTGCTTAGTTCATTATGCATTTATCTGGCAAAAGTTAATAATATAGATAATTAATAGATAATTAAAATACACAGAACATATGGAAAAAAAGGTAAAGGGGAAAAATCCGGTGTCATGTTGAGGTCGTGACTGGAATAAAAACGATTCTATTAAACTCCAAAATGCAAGGGTAGAGTACAGGTCCTTCTTTTGCACCTCTGGAGGTATTTTGTATGGCTACGCCCCTTTACCGCATTCATGCCCCATTCACGCCCCTGAAGCAATAGAAAAGCTTATTTTTGGGAGACTTATACGATGTCCGGGAGATTTGACAAATGTTCCTGCAGAGCTGAAAAGTATTAATTAAATGAAAAAACACTTCCAGAGAAAACGACAGCGTCTAATAAAATTCTCCTCTTTACTAATGATGTCGGATGCCACTGCTGTCTGTTGTAGGTCACTGAGTAAAGAAGCACTAAGTAGAATGTGAATGTGTGGCGCCCAGCTGGGCTTAGTGCCACAGATCCTAGAAGGGTGCAGTAAAGGATTTCTCAACATGAGGTCCTCAGCGCATACACACACCTCCACCCTACCTCAGACCACCAGAGGGAGCCCTGATAGGGATATAAAAGGAGGGTGGAGGCAGGAAGGACAGAGTCTAGGAGAAGTGCAGTCTAGCTAGAGAGTCTGTCAGCAGAGAAGTCTAGCAGAAGTCTAGTAAAGTCTAGAGAGCACAGCTAACAGCTCAGCAGTGGAAAATAGTCTCCTGCAAGCTAGACTCAACTAGCTCAGTCCAGCGAGCTAGGAGCATGCCGACGCTCTAGAGAGCGGCAGAATAGGCAGCCAGCTAACTGCCAGCGTGTATAGCCAAGTGAGGGCCCGAGTAGGCCGAGGGCTAGAGGAGAGAGTAGCGTTGGGGGCAGAGGAGCTTTACCAGCTCACCCCAGAAAGCATATACCGGACACCGGGTCCAGCTTACAGGGATCTCTACGACCCAGTAAGACACAACCGGAATTCCTGGAGAACTACAGGTTCAGGATCACCCAAGAGCTGATACGTAACAGAGCCAGGAGACACGGAGACCCTACAAGCAGGGAGTGTGTACTCCAGGAGAAGGCCCTACCACAAAGTCAGCCGGTGCAGGACAGAGACAAAGTTAGGCCTAGCTACAGGCAGGTCAGAAACTTACTACAGAGAGGCAAGCAACAGGAGGCCCTACACCTGCTCACTGGGGAAAATCCGGACGTGCACCCTTCACCCTACAGTGCTCCGTGATGTTCCTGCACTAATTCCAGTAAAGCTACAGAAGTGACTTGTGTGTGTGCTCCCATTCTTGTTCTTACCCGGCTGGGTTTCCTCCGTCCTGCATCCTTCCATATACGCTGCCCTGAGAGCCTGCTCCACCTGTGGGGAGCGATACCATCTAAGCTGCCACAACACCGTCCTCAGTGGACTGCTGCAGCGCTGGTGATCCTCACCAGACACCACAGGTGGCATCACGAATCACTAACATTATCCCTGTAAATAATTCCCCTTTTGGGTGAGTGCCCAGGGCCACGGACTGAGTCGTGGCCGCCGTGACATCCCCCATAGAAATCAACGGGCTCGGGTCCGAGTACCCCACGGCCCTGGCAGGCGACTCAAATGCTCTGGTGCAAAGCAAAAATACTAAAAGAAATGGGCAATTTCAGGTGGACCAATAAGTTGGACAAGTAAGAAACAGTCAATTGTGACACTATCTTCAACAGAAGCAGAATATGTTGCAGCAGCACATGCGAGTCAAGAAGTACTGTGGTTAAGATAATTGTTGACAGAATTAGGACAACCACAGTTGGAACCAACAAAACTAAAAGAGGACAATCAAGGATGTCTTGTTGTTGCTCAGATGGAAAGAATCAATCCAAGAACCAAGCATATTGATGTGAAATATCATTTCTTGAGAGATCATCAGGACCAAGGAGTCTTGAAGTTGGAGTATTGCCCTACTGAAAAAATGACAGCAGACATTTTCACGAAGGCGTTGAATGCTGATAAACATCAGAGACTAAAAAAAAGTTGGGTTTGATTAAATACGTCCTTACTGTTGAGAAAGGGTGTTGGCATATGCAACAGATTAGGACTTATTATAAGTAAAAGGAGGACTTTACGCTGACCTGACAATACATGGCGTTGTTGTGTAACGTTTCCTTCTGTTTAATGTATTGTATAAGAAATAGTCTCACTTGTAGTTTCACTTTCGCTTTGTTCCTGTTTCCTGATGCAATGCTGAAATGACTGTGCATTATTCTTTTACCTCATGTTGTAAGAAGTAAAAGCTTGTTATCCCATGCAGCCTGCTGTGTGAAGTTTTCTACTGCTAAGGTGTGGATTCAGAAGCTGTGCAACAAACAGCTGGTCGGTTGGTTAGCAGATAATGCTTCCAGCATGCTTGTCAGGCACCACTCAATCTTCCACATGGTCCAGTCTCACCACCCAAGAGATTGGGTTACTTAATCATCACCCCAATCCTTCTTCCTCTCACCATGTCGAGTCCCAGGAGATAAGTCCACACTAGGACACTCCGAGGAGCTCTTTACATCATCATTTCTTGATTGTGGCCTCTCACCCTGCATGTACCAAGAGGTACAGGAGGACATGCTGTTTAGTGATGCACAAAACTTAAAGCAGCCACGGTCACAAGAAGAATGCTTTGGGGAATGAGGCACTCCACTTTGTACCTTCAAGGATGTATGGATGACCCCTCTTAGAATTTTTATTTGGTTTTGTACTCTGTGCAGAGTCTTTATGAATGTAGAACTACCACAACCACACTTTGTTCACAATATTTGAATGAGGCACTACAGTTGGTGCCTTGAACGGTGTGTGGATGACCCTGCTTGTAATTTTTGGCAGGCTTTGCACTGTGAGCAGAGCTTTTATGAGTCTAGAAGTACCACTACATGACAATTTGAACAGAATGTGTATGAGGTCCTCCTTTATGTCTAATACAGGGTGTATCTGAGTCTCTCTGCCATCAATTTTTTGGCAGTTCTTGCTTCCTTCATAAATTACACTGACATTTCCAAATTTTTTTATAAAAAATAAATTTTGGATTACTTAAATTATTATTTTTTTTAATCCTTTTAAAATTTATACAGGAAAGAATGTTTCTTAACATTTTTTTTCCCGTAACATCCAATTTCTCTTTGATTTTGAATGTTTTATTGTCAGTCCTTAACCCCTCTCTGACATTAGACGTACTATCCCGTCCATAAAACCCGTGCCATTCTGACCATGGACGGGATAGTACGTCATAGGCGATTAGCTGCGCTCCCGGAGGGAGCGCAGCTAATCGCCGCCGGGTGTCAGCTGATTATCACAGCTGACACCCGTGACTGTGTGTCAGGAGCGGTCACGGACCGCTCCCGGCACATTAACCCCTTGCACACCGCGATCAAACATGATCGCGGTGTACTGGGGGCACAGGGGAGGATCGCGCAGGGTGGGAGCTCCCTGCGCGCCCCCCTGAGACCCTCAGAGCAGCGCGATGTGATCGCGCTGCTCTGAGGGCTTCCTCCCTCCCAGGACCCGGATCCAAGATGGCGCTGGGGTCCTGGAGGGAGGCGGCTTCCTCAGTGCCTGCCGAGAGCAGGCATGAGGAAGCGTCCTGCACTGCCTGTCACATCGCTGGTGTGACAGAGTGCTGTGCACACTGTCACACCAGCGATCTGATGAAATACAGTGATGTCCCACCCTGGGACAAAGTAAAAAAGTAGAAAAAAGTAAAAATAAACATGTGTAAAAAAAAATCCAAAATAAATAAAAAAAAAATATATATATTCCCCAATAAATTCATTACTTATTGTAAATAAAAAAAATAAAACAATAAAAGTACACATATATGGTATCGCCGCGTCCGTAACGACCCCCCCTATAAAACTGTCCCACTAGTTAACCCCTTTTGTGAACCCCTTAAAAAAAATAAATAAAAACGAAGCAAAAAATCAGTGCTTTATCATCATACCGCTGAACAAAAAGTGGAATAACACGCGATCAAAAAGACGGATATAAATAAACATGGTACCGCTGAAAACGTCATCTTGTCCCACAAAAAACGAGCCATCACACAGCATCATCAGCAAAAAAATAAAAAAGTTATAGCTCGCAGAATAAAGCGATGCAAAAATAATTATTTTTTATATAAAATTGTTTTTATTCTATAAAAGCGCCAAAACATAAAAAAATGATTATAAATGAGGTATCGCTGTAATCGTACTGACCCGAAGAATAAAACTGCTTTATCGATTTTACCACACGCGGAACAATAAAAACGCCTCACCCAAAAGAAATTCATGAATTGCTGATTTTTGTTCATTCTAACCTCCCAAAAATCGAAATAAAAAGCGATCAAAAAATGTCACGTGCTCAAAAATGGTACCAATAAAAGCGTCACCTCGTCCCGCAAAAATTAAGACCTCACATGACTCTGTGGGCCAAAATATGCAAAAATTATAGCTCTCAAAATGTGGCGATGCAAAAAACTACTTTTTGCAATAAAAAGCGTCTTTTAGCGTGACAGCTGCCAATCATAAAAACCCGCTATAAATAGTAAATCAAACCCCCCTTTATCACCCCCTTAGTTAGGGAAAAATAATAAAATAAAAAAAATGTATTTATTTCCATTTTCCCATTAGGGTTAGGGTTAGGGTTTCGGCTAAAGTTAGGGTTAGGGTTGGCGCTAAAGTTAGGATTAGGGTTAGAGTTAGGATTAGGGTTAGGGTTGGGATTAGGGTCGGGACTAGGGTTAGGGGTGTGTTGGGGTTAGGGTTGGAGTTAGAATTGGGGGGTTTCCGCTGTTTAGGCACATCAGGGGCTCTCCAAATGTGACATGGCGTCTGATCTCCATTCCAGCCAATTCTGCATTGAAATAGTCAAACGGTGTTCCTTCACTTCTGAGCTCTGCCATGCGTCCAAACAGTATTTTATCCCCACATATGGGGTATCAGCGTACTCTGGACCCCAAGAGTTATTGTGAAATTTGTCCTATTTCTTCTGTTACCCTTGGGAAAATAAAAAACTGGGGGCGAAAATATTATTTTTGTAAAAAAAATAAGATTTTTTTGTTTTTACGGCTGTACATTATAAACTTCTGTGAAGCACTTGGGGCTTCATAGCGCTCACCACACATCTAAATAAGTTCCTTGTGGGGTCTATTTTCCAAAATGGGGTCACTTGTTGGGGATTTCCACTGTTTAGGCGCATCAGGGGCTCTCCAAATGCGACATGACGCCCCCAGACCATTCCATCAAAGTCTGCAATCCAAAACGTCACTACTTCCCTTTCCGAGCCCTGACAAGGGCCCATACAGTAGTTTTCTCCCACATATTGGGTATCAGCGTACTCAGGACAAATTGGACAACAACTTTTGGGGTCCAATTTCTCCTGTTACCCTTGTGAAAATAAAATATTGGGGGCGAAAAAATCATTTTTGTAAAAAAAAAAGGATTTTTTATTTTTACGGCTGTGCGTTATAAACTTCTGTGAAGCACTTCGGGGTTCAAAGTGCTCACCACACATCTAGATAAGTTCCTTGTGGGGTCTATTTTCCAAAATGGGGTCACTTGTGGGGGGTTTCCACTGTTTAGGCGCATCAGGGGCTCTCCAAATGCGACATGACGCCCCCAGACCATTCCATCAAAGTCTGCAATCCAAAACGTCACTACTTCCCTTCCGAGCCCTGACGTGCACCCATACAGTAGTTTTCTCCTACATATTGGGTATCAGCGTACTCAGGACAAATTGGACAACAACTTTTGGGTTCCAATTTCTTCTGTTACCCTTGTGAAAATAAAATATTGGGGGCGAAAAAAAATCATTTTTGTAAAAAAAAAAAAGGATTTTTTATTTTAAGGCTGTACGTTATAAACTTTAGTGAAACACCTGGGGGTTCAAAGTTCTCACCACACATCTAGATAAGTTCCTTGAGGGGTCTAGTTTCCAAAATGGTGTCATTTGTGGGGGGTTTCCACTGTTTAGGCAGATCAGGAGCTCTCCAAACACGACATGGCGTCCAGCCAATTCTGCGTTGAAAAAGTGAGACGGCGCTCCTTCCCTTCCAAACTCTGCTATGCACCCAAACAGTGGTATACCCCCACATATGGGGTATCAGTGTACTCAGGACAAATTGCACAATAACTTTTGGAGTCTTGTTACCCTTGGAAAAATAAAAATTCGGGTGAAAAGATCATTTTTGTGGAAAAAATATGATTTTTAAATTTTACAGCTCTACGTTATAAACTTGTGTGAAGCACTTGAGGGTTCAAATTGCTCACCAAAGATCTAGATAAGTTCCTTAGGGGGTCTAGTTTCCCAAATAGGGTCATTTGTGGGGGGTTTCCACTGTTTAGGCACATCAGGGGCTCTCCAAATGCAACATGGCATCCAATCTCAATTCCAGCCAATTTTGGTTGGAAAAAGTCAAATGGTGCTCCTTCCCTTCCGAGCTCTGCCGTGCGCCCAAACAGTGGTTCCCCCCCACATATGGGGCATCAGCGTACTCAGGACAAATTGGACAACAACTTATGTGGTCCAATTTCTCCTGATACCCTTGGGAAAATAAAAAATTAGTGACTAAAAGATAATTTTTGTGGGAAAAAAATAGGATTTTTTATTTTCATGCCCGGGCATTATAAACTTGTGTGAAGCACTTGGGGGTTCAAAGTGCTCACCAAAGATCTAGATAAGTTCCTTAGGGGGTCTAGTTTCCAAAATGGGGTCACTTGTGGGGGATTTCCACTGTTTAGGCTCATCTGGGGCACTGCAAACGGAACATGACCCCCATCAACGTCTGCATTCCAAAACGTTACTACTTCCTTTCCAAGCCCTGCCGTGCGCCCAAACAGTTTTCCACCCCCACATATGGGGTATCAGCGTACTCAGGACAAATTGGACAACAACTTTTGGGGTCCAATTTCCTTGGGAAAATTCAAAAATTTAGGACTAAAAAATCATTTTTGTGGAATTTTTTTTTTTTTTTCACACCCAGGCATTATAAACTTTTGTGAAACACTTGGGGGTTCAAAGTGCTCACAACAGATCTAGATAAGTACCTTAGGGGGTCTAGTTTCCAAAATGGTGTCACTTGTGGGGGGTTTCCACTGTTTAGGCGCATCAGAGGTTCTCCAAGCGCGACATGGCGTCCAATCTCAACTCCAGCCAATTTTAGTTTGAAAAAGTCAAACGGCGCTCCTTCCCTTACGAGCTCTGACGTGTGCCCAAACAGTGGTTTTCCCCCACATATGGGGTATTGGCGTACTCAGGAGAAATTGCATAACAACCTTATCTGTCCATTTTCTCCTTTTACCTTGTGAAAATAAAAAAAAAGTTTGTAAAAGATCATTTTTGTGGCTAAAAAGTTAAATATTCATTTTTTCCTTCCACGTTGCTTTAGTTCCTGTGAAGCACCTGAAGGGTTAATAAACTTCTTGAATGTGGTTTTGAGTACCTTGAGGGGTGCAGTTTTTAGAATGGTGTCACTTTTGGGTATTTTCTGTCATGTAGACCCCTCAAAGTGACTTCAAATGTGAGGTGGTCCCTAAAAAAAATGGCTTTGTAAATTTTGTTGTAAAAATGAGAAATCGCTGGTCAACTTTTAACCCTTATAACTTCCTAACAAAAAAAAATTTTGATTCCAAAATTGTGCTGATGTAAAGTAGACATGTGGGAAATGTTATTTCTTAACTATTTTGTGTTACATATTTCTCTGTTTTAAGGGAATAAAAATTCAAAGTTTGAAAATTGCTAAATTTTCTAAATTTTCGCCATATTTGCGTTTTTTTTTCAAAAATAAACGCGAGTTATATGGAAGAAATTTTACCACTAACGTGAAGTACAATATGTCACGAGAAAACAATCTCAGAATCGCGAAGATCCGTTGAAGCGTTCCGGAGTTATAACCTCATAAAGAGACAGTGGTCAGAATTGTAAAAATTGTCCCGGTCATTAACGTGCAAACCACCCTTGGGGGTGAAGGGGTTAAAGTGGAGTAAAAGTGTGACACCATTGTTCTCAGCAGCAATCTGGGAGACAGAGATGCTTCGAGGAGTCTTCCCCATGCTGTTCTTCTTCCATTCAGCACTTTTTCCATCCTTTTTCAACATTTTCACTACCCCTAGACTTCCGGAAACATTTTTGCATTTCCCATCGACTCCCATTTTTCTCGTTACTTGAAACAAGCATCCGAATATTAGAAATTGCTTGGTTCAAATTGGTCCGAGCATTTTAGTGCTTACTCATCCCTATTCTTTCCATCTTTATAACCTCTTTCCACTCATCCGCTGATGGGTCTCTGGTCCCTTGTTGGTCTTTTATTATGTGGCTGCATCAATAACGTGTTCGCGGTCACATTATGAGTCACAGCTAATGAGATGTTTTCACTTGCTGCTCCCTCTCTCTTTGTACAGTATGAAACCTCGTATATACGCATTGTAAGGATACGCTAATATGATGAGTATTTGCTGAGTTTTTGATGTTGAAGAGTTTCTGCAGAACTTCTGTACTTATTATGTAAATCTGGTTACTTAGGTATTTTACATGCATTTTTTTCACGTTTGTGACATTGTGTTTTTTGTCTCTCTTTGGTTTGTTATGTTTATATAAAGCTGCTATGTTTTGATACCTTCTCTTATTTGGACTTGACAAAATTTTATTGATAAAATCATGTATGGTTTATATGCATTTTTTTTTTTAGCTGTGGATTTTCCTGCATCTAATGCAATTCTACTGGGAAAATCCACACTTAACACTCAGTGTACTCTCACATGTTACTAATTCCAAAAATACATCGCAGGTCAGTTTACGCAGCGTAGAATAAAATGAGAATGAGATTTCTATAAA
This sequence comes from Oophaga sylvatica, assembly GCA_033576555.1. NCBI lineage: Eukaryota > Metazoa > Chordata > Amphibia > Anura > Dendrobatidae > Oophaga > Oophaga sylvatica. The sequence goes on from JARQOD010000001.1 coordinate 38,616,395, forward strand.
TCCCATCCACTTTGATGGAGCTGTACTACACTGAATTTTTTTTGAGCAGCGAAAATACACAGCATCAAAAGTCACCAAAAATTCTTTGTGGGAACTTAACCAAAAGGAGACATACTGCAGCTCCATTCCCTCCTCTCCCCTCCTTACTGTTTTCTCCACTAGACAGATTTTTCGTTCACTGAGAAGAATTGTGTGCATTTACACATGGAAATTAGACAGAGAAAGCCCACAAATTTCTCAAATACCTAAAAAAAACTCTGTCCAGTGATTGCACTGTATGATTATGGACAGATCCCGCGCCCATTATGTGCAGGCAAAATAAACACTAAAAAATGTTCAGCTCAGTTGGAAACAATGAATATTCAGCAGAAAAATGACCACATTGGTCTAATGTGACACCTCTCAACACCAGGAACCTCTTTCAGCACTTTTCCTCCAAACATTGTTTGTTATAAAGCTGAAATCCAAATTTACATTCCGATACATAATATGGTCTACCAGGCGCACAATGAATCATGAAATGACTTGGCATTCACGTAAGTCATATTTATATAACCTTCTCTGCTTGATTGAAAAAAGTGAGAAGAAATCTTGATAGCTACCTATGAGTCACACGGTGAAGATAGACTGCTACTACAGAACTAATCCAGTAACTCGAGGTTTCAGCCAAATTATTTGGGCAACCATTAGAGCCCTTGCACATGGCCGTGTTGGAGCTCTATACATATGTTTGATGCCAAGGAGAGCATTGGATCTCGTCCAGATAGTCCTTTGGAAAATCTTACTTAGGCTGTGGCTACACGGCAACGTCTGTGGCGTGACAGCAATTCTCTGAGGGTTTTTAGAGCTGTGATTTTATCCATGGCAAGGGAGACACTTGAGACTTGCAACAGAAAATTTATGGGTGCTTGCACATTGTGTTTAGGCACCAGTTCAGGGGCCTCGTTGGGACTTACGTACGAACCACCAGTAAATCAGGATTCGGACGTATGCACTGATGGGGTCAAAGTCTGTAATGATGCCGACAGAGCAAACGTGAGCTCTACCATGCATCATTTTTAGGCATGTACACCTACTGGAGGTGGACTCTTCGACATAGTAGACTGCATCTGGGTGTCCACCTCCAGCAGGCGTATATTCCCGAAAATGAAGCACGGCAGAGAGCATGTTCTCTCTGTCTTCACCATTATAGTCTATGGCCCCATCGGCACATATGTCCGAATCCCATTTTGCAGGGGGTTTTGACGTAAGCCCCGAGGAGGCCACTGAACGGTTGCCTAAACGCAATATGAAAGCACCCTAACTCATCTGTGACTCTGTATCACAGTCGCAGGCCATAATGAAAGGCCACAGATTAGTTATCGCACTGCGACACTGTGATATCAGTGCCGCGTGACAAATGTCGCCGTGTAGCCCTAGACTAAATCTCACAGGACAGGGATCAATCCAGATCCCAGCTGTGAACATACCGCATGGCCGCGTGTATGAGCCTCCGAGGGTTCTCATAGGGTGCATTCAGATGTCCGTGCAAATCGTGGCTCTGGCCAGTCCGTGCTTTGTAGGCAGATGTTGGACTGATTTGCACGGATGTCTGAATGCGTCCTAAGTTGTCCAAATAACACCTCCTCAATCAGCAGCAGCCAGAAAACTGCAACTAAATGTGGAATCATGTGTGCGGGTTCAAGGCCAGACTATTAGGGCTCATTCAGAAGTCGTCGATTTTTGTCGTACGCAAAAAATGGATCAATTTTCATCAGCATTTCAGTTTTTACCATCAGGGTGCGAGCACACGATGTCTCTCAGGCAGATTCTGCTCCGAAAACCGCATGATTGTCTTTTCACCGTTGGTCAAGAGAGGTGACCTGATCATTCTTCATCCATTTTTCGCTCTGAAGAGGCCCTGTACTTTACAAGAGAAGTCAATCGGAAGGATCAAAAGACGTTCAGGCATCTTTTTTTGTGTTCTGCCAAAATAGTTGAATGGAATTAAAAAATAGTCAGGAATAGGCAAGTAAGAAAAGATGAAACAAAAATCTATAAAAAACGCTACAAAAACTGCCGAAATAGCGCTCAGAAAATGACCCCTATTGGATGAGTTTTATCTCACACATCATATATATATATTTCCACAATGACGCTGGTGGATATAGCCTAGACCCTAGGAGGGGCAGTAACGGAGCAGAATGGTGATATCACTGATATAATGTTTGCTTTGGAGGGACGTCTCCTTCCCATTTATAACAATTACAAAGCAGGATTTTCTCTTCCGTCTTTATTTTTCAGCCTCTAATTGCAATAATCCAGCCTCATACATTAGCCATAGTTTTCTCTAAAAAGCCCTGCTTTATAACACTTCCTCATATGACAGGCTGAAATTAGCAGTCAATTACCATCATCATATTAAGCAATTAGCCTTGATGTATATTACCAACATCTGCGCTCTGCAAAATTGAGGGCGCTGACAATCCGGCCAAAATATTCTCTGCAAGCAAGAAATACAGTATAACAGAATACAGGGCCGGGGTCTGCTGTGAATTACAGGGAAATGTATCATCTCCAAATGGAAAAAGTATCAAAGGCAAAGTGTGGGGATCACAAGCCACAAAGGAAGATCTCCGAGACATATATCTAAATGAGTAGTTTTACATTGTTAGAGGGGTGTCAGGAGAGGTCATCGGGGACAAATAATGGCACCAAGTAATGGAAACTAATGCAATGGAAATAAAACAGGCGGTCAAAGCTGTAACAGTGATTACTGATATGTGGTTGTACATGTCCCTAAATTGCATCTGTCTATGAAAAATATATCTATCCATCTCTCATATCTCTCTATCTCTCATATCTGTATATCTGTCTGTCTATTTGTCTATCTATCTGTCTGTCTATCCATCTCATATTCAGTGGCGTAACTATTGTCTGATGGGCCACAAAGCAAGATTTGAACCTGGCCACACATCCTGATATATGTCCTCCAGCTAATATATATATATATATATATATATATATATATATATATATATATATATATATATATATATATACCCTCATCCTGGTATATATGTCCCCCATCCTGGTATATGTCCCCGGTTCTGGCACTGTTCTTTAATGTGTTGAAAAAATAAAGCATATATATGTATAGTGGACTCCCCATAGGACTCCATATAATATCACACGCCCTCCATAGTCCTTCATATATAATGCACAGAGCATAGTCCTTCGTATAGTATAATGCACCCCCATATTAGTAAAATACACAGCCAATATCCTTCATATAATATATTGCACAGCTCATAGTCATCCATGTAATATAATTCACAGCCCATAGTTATCCATATAGTATAATGTTCCGCCCATAGTCAACCATAAAGTATAATGCACAGCCCATAGTAGTTATCTATATAGTATAGTGCACAGCCCATAGTCAGATACGTAGTATAATGCACAGCCCATAATCCTCCTAATAGTATAATGCATAGCCAATAGTCATCCACATAGTACAATGCACAGCCTTTAGTCATCCATGTAGTATAATGCACTGCCCATAGTCATGCAAGTAGTACAAAGTACAGCCCATAGTCATACATGTAGTATAATGCACAGCCCATAGTCATGCATGTAGTATAATGCACAGCCCATAGTCATCAATGTAGTATAATGCACAGCCCATAGTCATACACGTAGTATAATGCACAGCCCATAGTCTTCCATGTAGTATATTGCACAGCTCATAGTCATATATGTAGTATAAGGCACAGCCCATAGTCATCCATGTAGTATAATGCACAGCCCATAGTCATCCATGTAGTATAATGCACAGCCCATAGTCTTCCATGTAGTATAATGCACAGCTCATAGTCATACATGTAGTATAAGGCACAGCCCAGTCATACATGTAGTATAAGGCTCAGCCCATAGTCATCCATGTAGTATAAGGCACAGCCCATAGTCATCAATGTAGTATAATGCACAGCCCATAGTCATACACGTAGTATAATGCACAGCCCATAGTCTTCCATGTAGTATATTGCACAGCTCATAGTCATATATGTAGTATAAGGCACAGCCCATAGTCATCCATGTAGTATAATGCACAGCCCATAGTCATCCATGTAGTATAATGCACAGCCCATAGTCTTCCATGTAGTATAATGCACAGCTCATAGTCATACATGTAGTATAAGGCACAGCCCAGTCATACATGTTGTATAAGGCACAACCCATAGTCATATATGTAGTATAATGCACAGCCCATAGTCATACATGTAGTATAAGGCTCAGCCCATAGTCATCCATGTAGTATAAGGCACAGCCCATAGTCATCCATGTAGTATAATGCACAGCCAGGGCCGGCTCCAGGTTTTCGTGGGCCCTGGGCGAAAAAGTCTCAGTGGGCCCCTTGAACGCATACCACAATTCATAATGCACAGATATGGCAGAAAAAAATAGGTGTAGTACAATGTCAAAGATTTAACTTACTTCTCACATTACATGAGTGATAGCAATAGTTCAGAAATCAGACAGTGTAGTCCTCCATACAGTATTATGGGCACCACATAGTGCTTCATACAGAATAATGAGCCCCAGATATTACTTCATACAGTATTTCGGACACCACATGGCGCTCCATACAGAATAATGAGCCCCAAAAAATTGTTCCATACAGAATAATGAGCCCCAAAAAATTGTTCCATACAGAATACTGAGCCCCATATAATGCTCCATATAGAATAATGAGCCCCATATAGTGTTCCATACAGAATAATGGACCCCATACCATGCTCTGTACAGAATAATGAGCCCCATAAGATGCTCCATATATAATTGGCCACATATACAATTGGCCCAATAAGATGCTTCATATGTAATTGGCCACATAAGATGCTCCATATATAATTGTCCTTAAATACTGCGTCATATGTAATTGGCCCCATTAGATTCTCCATATGTAATTGGCCCCATATACTGCTCCATATATAATTGGCCACATGCACTGCTCAAAACATAAAAAGAAAAAAAATGAAATACTCACCTCTCCTCGATGGCCGCTGCTCTGGACTCCTTAGCGTCGGCGTCTTCCGGCTCTCTGTGCTTTGACTGCTCGGGCAGAGGGCACACAGACGTGACGCCATCGCGCCCTCTGACCTGAAACGTCACAGTCAGAAGATGCGGAAGACGCCGCTTCGTAGAAACAGGGAGAGGTAAATATTGCAAGTCTCGGGGCCCAGAGCAAGCGGCGAAGGGGTCCACTCGCAGGCACTGGCACAGGCATCGGGCCGCCAAAGAGCGCCGCAGTCTCCGACGGCGAGTGGGCCCCCCTGTCTGCTCAGGGCCCCGGCACTTGCCTGGGTACGCCAGGTACTGACGCAGGCCCTGTGCACAGCCATAGTCATCCATGTAGTATAAGGCACAGCCCATAGTCATCCATGCAGTATAATGCACAGCCCATAGTCATACATGTAGTATAATGCACAGCTCATAGTCATCCATGTAGTATAATGCACAGCCCATAGTCATCCATGTAGTATAATGCACAGCCCATAGTCATCCATGTAGTATAATGCACAGTCCATAGTCATGCATGTAGTATAATGCACAGCCCATAGTCATCCATGCAGTATAATGCACAGCTCATAGTCATCCATGTAGTATAATGCACAGCCCATAGTCATCCATGCAGTATAATGCACAGCTCATAGTCATCCATGTAGTATAATGCACAGCCCATAGTCATCCATGTAGTATAATGCACAGCCCATAGTCTTGCATGTAGTATAATGCACAGCCCATAGTCATGCATGTAGTATAATGCACAGCCCATAGTCATGCATGTAGTATAATGCACAGCCCATAGTCATCCATGTAGTATAATGCACAGCCCATAGTCATGCATGTAGTATAATGCACAGCCCATAGTCATCCATGTAGTATAATGCACAGCCCATAGTCATGCATGTAGTATAATGCACAGCCCATAGTCATGCATGTAGTATAATGCACAGCCCATAGTCATCCATGTAGTATAATGCACAGCCCATAGTCATCCATGTAGTATAATGCACAGCCCATAGTCATGCATGTAGTACAATGCACAGCCCATAGTCATCCATGTTGTACAATGCACAGTCCATAGTCATCCATGTAGTATAATGCACAGCCCATAGTCATCCATGTAGTATAATGCACAGCCCATAGTCATCCATGTAGTATAATGCACAGCCCATAGTCATCCATGTAGTATAATGCACAGCCCATAGTGATCCATGTAGTATAATGCACAGCCCATAGTCATGCATGTAGTATAATGCACAGCCCATAGTCATCCATGTAGTATAATGCACAGCCCATAGTCATGCATGTAGTATAATGCACAGCCCATAGTCATGCATGTAGTATAATGCACAGCCCATAGTCATCCATGTAGTATAATGCACAGCCCATAGTCATCCATGTAGTATAATGCACAGCCCATAGTCATGCATGTAGTACAATGCACAGCCCATAGTCATCCATGTTGTACAATGCACAGTCCATAGTCATCCATGTAGTATAATGCACAGCCCATAGTCATCCATGTAGTATAATGCACAGCCCATAGTCATCCATGTAGTATAATGCACAGCCCATAGTCATCCATGTAGTATAATGCACAGCCCATAGTGATCCATGTAGTATAATGCACAGCCCATAGTCATGCATGTAGTATAATGCACAGCCCATAGTCATCCATGTAGTATAATGCACAGCCCATAGTCATGCATGTAGTATAATGCACAGCCCATAGTCATGCATGTAGTATAATGCACAGCCCATAGTCATGCATGTAGTATAATGCACAGCCCATAGTCATCCATGTAGTATAATGCACAGTCCATAGTCATGCATGTAGTATAATGCACAGCCCATAGTCATGCATGTAGTATAATGCACAGCCCATAGTCATCCATGTAGTATAATGCACAGCCCATAGTCATGCATGTAGTATAATGCACAGCCCATAGTCATGCATGTAGTATAATGCACAGCCCATAGTCATCCATGTAGTACAATGCACAGCCCATAGTCATCCATGTAGTACAATACACAGCCCATAGTCATACATGTAGTATAATGCACAGCCCATAGTCATCCATGTATTATAATGTACAGCCCATAGTCATCCATGTAGTTATAATGCACAGCCCATAGTCATACATGTAGTATAAGGCACAGCCCATAGTCATCCATGTAGTATAATGCACAGCCCATAGTCATACATGTAGCACAATGCACAGCCCATAGTCATCCATGTAGTATAATGCACAGCCCATAGTCATCCATGTAGTACAATGCACAGCTCATAATCATGCATGTAGTATAATGCACAGTCCATAGTCATACATGTAGTATAAGGCACAGCCCATAGTCATACATGTAGTATAATGCACAGCTCATAGTCATCCATGTAGTATAATGCACAAACCATGGTCATCCATGTAGTATAATGCACAGCCCATGGTCATCCATGTAGTATAATGCACAGCCCATGGTCATCCATGTAGTATAATGTACAGCCCATAGTCATCCATGTAGTATAATGTACAGCCCATGGTTATCCATGTAGTATAATGCACAATCCATAGTCATACATGTAGTATAAGGCACAGTCCATAGTCATACATGTAGTATAAGGCATAGCCCATAGTCATACATGTAGTATAATGCACAGCCCATAGTCTTTCATGTAGTATAATGCACAGCCCATAGTCATCCATGTAGTATAATGCACAGCCCATGGTCATCCATGTAGTATAATGCACAGCCCATAGTCATACACGTAGTATAATGCACAGCCCATAGTCATACATGTAGTATAAGGCACAGACCATAGTCATACATGTAGTATAAGGCACAGCCCATAGTCATACATGTAGTATAATGCACAGCCCATGGTCATCCATGTAGTATAATGCACAGCTCATGGTCATCCATGTAGTATAATGCACAGCCCATGGTCATCCATGTAGTATAATGCACAGCCCATAGTCATCCATGTAGTATAATGCACAGCCCATAGTCATCCATGTAGTATAATGCACAGCCCATAGTCATGCATGTAGTATAATGCACAGCCCATAGTCATGCATGTAGTATAATGCACAGCTCATAGTCATCCATGTAGTATAATGCACAGCCATAGTCATCCATGTAGCATAATGCACAGCCCATAGTCATCCATGTAGTATAATGCACAGCCCATAGTCATGCATGTAGCATAATGCACAGCCCATAGTCATCCATGTAGTATAATGCAGAGCCCATAGTCATCCATGTAGTATAATGCACAGCCCATAGTCATCCATGTAGCATAATGCACAGCCCATAGTCATCCATGTAGTATAATGCACAGCCCATAGTCATGCATGTAGCATAATGCACAGCCCATAGTCATCCATGTAGTATAATGCAGAGCCCATAGTCAGACATGTAGTATAGGCACAGCCCATAGTCAGTCATGTAGTACAATGCACAGCTCATAATCATGCATGTAGTATAATGCAGAGCCCATAGTCAGACATGTAGTATAATGCACAGCCCATAGTCATCCATGTAGTATAATGCACAGCCCATAGTCATCCATGTAGTATAATGCACAGCCCATAGTCATCCATGTAGTATAATGCACAGCCCATAGTCATCCATGTAGCATAATGCACAGCCCATAGTCATCCATGTAGTATAATGCACAGCCCATAGTCATGCATGTAGCATAATGCACAGCCCATAGTCATCCATGTAGCATAATGCAGAGCCCATAGTCAGACATGTAGTATAGGCACAGCCCATAGTCAGTCATGTAGTACAATGCACAGCTCATAATCATGCATGTAGCATAATGCACAGCCCATAGTCATCCATGTAGTATAATGCACAGCCCATAGTCATGCATGTAGCATAATGCACAGTCCATAGTCATCCATGTAGCATAATGCAGAGCCCATAGTCAGACATGTAGTATAGGCACAGCCCATAGTCAGCCATGTAGTACAATGCACAGCTCATAATCATGCATGTAGTATAAGGCACAGCCCATAGTTATACATGTAGTATAATGCACAGCCCATAGTCATCCATGTAGTATAATGCACAGCCCATAGTCATCAATGTAGTATAATGCACAGCCATAGTCTTCCATGTAGTATAAGCACAGCCCATAGTCATCCATGTAGTATAATGCACAGCCCATAGTCTTCCATGTAGTATAATGCACAGCCCATAGTCATCCATGTAGTATAATGCACAGCCCATGTCATCCATGTAGTATAATGCACAGCCCATAGTCATCCATGTAGTATAATGCACAGCCCATAGTCATCATGTAGTATAAGGCAGCCATAGTCATACATGTAGTATAATGCACAGCCCATAGTCATCATGTAGTATAATGCACAGCCCATAGTCATCCATGTAGTATAATGCACAGCTATGTCATCCATGTAGTATAATGCACAGCCCATAGTCATCCATGTAGTATAATGCACAGCCCATAGTCATCCATGTAGTATAATGCACAGCCCATAGTCATCCATGTAGTATAATGCACAGCCCATAGTCATCATGTAGTATAATGCACAGCCCATAGTCATCATGTAGTATAATGCACAGCTCATAGTCATCCATGTAGTATAATGCACAGCCCATAGTCATCCATGTAGTATAATGCACAGCCCATAGTCATCCATGTAGTATAATGCACAGCCCATAGTCATCCATGTAGTATAATGCACAGCCCATAGTCATCCATGTAGTATAATGCACAGCTCATAGTCATCCATGTAGTATAATGCACAGCCCATAGTCTTCCATGTAGTATAACGCACAGCCCATAGTCATCCATGTAGTATAATGCACAGCTCATAGTCATACATGTAGTATAATGCACAGCCCATAGTCTTCCATGTAGTATAATGCACAGCCCATAGTCATCCATGTAGTATAAGGCATAGCCCATAGTCATCCATGTAGTATAATGCACAGCCATAGTCTTCCATGTAGTATAATGCACAATGCACAGCCCATAGTCTTCCATGTAGTATAATGCACAGCCCATAGTCATCCATGTAGTATAATGCACAGCCCATAGTCATCCATGTAGTATAATGCACAGCCCATAGTCTTCCATGTAGTATAACGCACAGCCCATAGTCATCCATGTAGTATAATGCACAGCTCATAGTCATACATGTAGTATAATGCACAGCCCATAGTCTTCCATGTAGTATAATGCACAGCCCATAGTCATCCATGTAGTATAAGGCATAGCCCATAGTCATCCATGTAGTATAATGCACAGCCCATAGTCTTCCATGTAGTATAATGCACAATGCACAGCCCATAGTCTTCCATGTAGTATAATGCACAGCCCATAGTCATCCATGTAGTATAATGCACAGCCCATAGTCTTCCATGTAGTATAATGCACAGCCCATAGTCATCCATGTAGTATAAGGCATAGCCCATAGTCATCCATGTAGTATAATGCACAGCCCATAGTCTTCCATGTAGTATAATGCACAGCCCATAGTCTTCCATGTAGTATAATGCACAGCCCATAGTCATCCATGTAGTATAATGCACAGCCCATAGTCATCCATGTAGTATAATGCACAGCCCATAGTCTTCCATGTAGTATAATGCACAGCCCATAGTCTTCCATGTAGTATAATGCACAGCCCATAGTCTTCCATGTAGTATAATGCACAGCCCATAGTCTTCCATGTAGTATAATGCACAGCCCATAGTCTTCCATGTAGTATAATGTACAGCCCATAGTCTTCCATGTAGTATAATGCACAGCCCATAGTCTTCCATGTAGTATAATGCACAGCTCATAGTTATCCATTTAGTACTATTACCGCCTTGTAGTCACTGGTTTAAAAAAAATAATCCTTCTGCTCCCCCGCTGCGCGGCATCCTCTTCTGAAGCCGGCAGCTGACTTCAGCGTGGAAGCGATGTGAGTGCATGACGTCACTGCCATGCTCCCTCTGTCATGTGTGTACTGACGTCAGCTGCTGGCCTCTTATTGGCCGGCAGCGTCTATTGACTTGCGCGGACCCGATGGGTCTGTGTGTCACAGTACACTTCAGCTGTATGTATGTCCGTGGACACACATCAAGCTGAAGTATTTGCTGGTGTCGCCTGGCCTGGTCACAGCGGCGACTGCTTTGTCCTCAGTAGCTTTGCCCTTGCTCGTATCTATCTATCTATCTATCTATCTATCTATCTATCTATTATCTATCTATCTATCTATCTATCTATCTATCTATCTATCTATCTATCTATCTATCTAATTACTCCAGAATTCTGCAAATCCTTGAGCAAGACAGTCCCAGTAGGTCCCTTTTCAATTTTGATTTTCCCTCCTCTTCTTCCAAGCTAAGAGCTATAACTTCTACAATTTCCCATGATAAATCGGTATCAGGACTTCTTTCCTTTTTTTCCTCTCGCTGTGAGCTGTACTTTATCATTCCCATTTTGAGGTCCACCTGACTTTCTGATCTCTTTTTATTCTTTTTTTAGAAACTAAGTGACCAGAACAACAGCAATTCTAGAATTGTAATTTTATTTTATACTGATATTTTATAAGTCCGGACGGTCAAGCATGCGGCAATACCAAATATGTTTGATTTCTCTATTTTATATTTTATTTACCTTCTGGATCAAGGAGGGGGAGATATGAACTTTTATATTTCTTTATGTTGAAAAAATATTTGAAATGTTTTCCTTTTTTCAATTCTTGTCTGGTCTCTCTAGGTGACACTTAATTGCTTGTACAATGCACTGTAATACTGTAATATTGCATCATATTGGAAAATTACCGATCTCCTATGAAGCCCAGCCACCGGTATACAAACATGGCAGATATAGGGGGGCTGCAACCTCAGGCACCCTGCAGTGCACTTTGTTCGACAGCCGCAGCACATGCAGCCGCGGGGACTTGAAAATATTATTCAAGCACGCCAAAGTCACTCGGTTAGCACCTGAGCATGCGCAGATAACACCTTATCCAAGCACGTTCGCTCTTTACTGGCTGTGATTCTTTATGCCGCCATTGAGCCGGTGACTGATGGAAACAAGTTCGGAGTTTATTATCTCTACCTCGGTGGTGGCCCTTTGCAGATTTGCTGTTTTATTTTGCATCTCGGATCATTAATTTTACTACAAGCACTTCTCATAACCAAGATCACATGCTGCAAGATCAATATGCACTTGTATTGTGGGAGGACTTCCATGCACAGATGCACATTATAATCCTTTTTTAACTGCAGTGTTATTTTATATAGTCGTTTGGCAAAGCAGTAATCCAAGCTGAGAGAATTTCTACAAATGGCCAAACAGCTGTTTAATCCCTTTCCATAGACAAAAGACCTATTTTCCTTATATATTTCCACAATCTGAAGCAAAGTTCACAAACATAATGATGTTATAATGAATTACTGTATATTATAAGCCATTTCCAGAACCATAACTGGACAATATGGAACAATGAACATTACCATGGTAATGTATGGTGCCACATGTTGGATCGGAACAATTAAAATAAGAATAACAGGATAAGGCCATGTGCAAAAAGAGTTTTTTGGAACAAGTCCGCTTAAAAAAAAAAATCTGAAAAATCATTTCAAAAACACTTGAAATTTTCTTCCTATTTATTTCTATTGTAAAATCACTCCGCTCTTCATATGTTTCATCTTTTAAGCATTTTCTTTTCTGTTGTAAGTTTTTGAAAAACGCCTGGATGGAAAAAAAAAGAAAGGGTTCCTGATGGAATCTGCTCCAAAGTAGGACCTGTCCAATTTGGAGGCAGGAAAAACACTCTTTCAGAAACTCCTCAAAATCGCTCCAGGAAATGAAAAAACACCTCCAAAAACTCCCCAAAGCAAGAACGTTTAAAGAAGCAGTTATCAACAGAATATTCATCATTTTTGAACGCCTTAATGTGCACATAGTCTTAGATGAAAGGGCTAGTTCACTTCCAATAATATATCCTATAAGTCCAACCCAAATCCAACACAAATTATCCAAATAATATATCCTTTAAGGTTTTACAACACGACCAGAGGTTCTGCACAGTGACAATTGGGTCCAGACCCTGGCATAGCATACCATGTCGTGACGTTGGACTCATACACATACTAAGCTTCTGACAAAAGGCTGGAAGCGTGGAGCGGTAATAAATGCTTTTTTTTTCTATCTAAATCATTTTGAGGTTTGATTTTGGGGTCTGAGCTGGGATTGGTTTTAGGGCTCTTTCACACGTCCCTGTCTTCAGTAGGTGTGGTGTCAGTTCTCATACATTCCGGAGACACTTACACAAATAGACCCATTCAAGTGTGTTTCCATGGACTGTGTGTCCATGGGCAAAACAAGCTGACATGTCTCACTGAGCTGAACTGCGGTGACCTCATCACTGACTTTTTCCCAAGGTGCTGAGGTTACCGCAGTTCAGCCCTGACTGACCGGCAGTAACCTCGATGATGTTCGGTGTCTGTACCGAACACCTACTGTTCCAGCATGGACACCGAACACAGACTTCACCTTGATGACGTCACCGCTGGTCACTGATGCTGCGCTTGCAGATGCTCATTCCCCAGTGGTTCTTAGTCTGGAAGGTCGCATTTTAACATCATCCAGGTTGAAAACTATTAATCCCCCAGACATGGTTTACGGCGTGGGACTGAACGATGGACAGGTGAGGGATATTGTTTTTTATTTTTGTTTTATTGCAGGAGGCGAGGGATTCAGTGGAATTAGGCGTTAGGTGAGTATAACTGTGCTTGTTATTTTTAAATAAAAATGGAAAACTGTGTTTTGATTTATTTCTAATAAAAGGACTTTATTCTGGCTGTGTCTTTATTTACCATATAACTATAGGATTAGCAATGGATAGGTGTCTTACAGACGCCTCTCCATTACTAATCCATGGGCTTGATGTCACCTAACAATACAAAGGTGACATCAACCTTACAAATGTGAACCCCACTTGCCACTGCTAGAGGGCAAGTGTGAAGAGTCGGGTAAAGCGCCAGAATTGGCGCATCTAATAGATGTGACTTCTCTCGGCAGTTGTGGCTGCTATTTTTAGGCTGGGGGGGCAATATCCATGGCCCCTTACCAGCCTGAGAATACCAGCCCCCAGCTGTCTGCTTTAGAAAGGCTGGATGTCAAAAATGAGGGGGGGAAACACACCATTTTTTTAGATTATTTATTTAAATAATAAAAAAAAAACAGTGTAGGGATCCCTCTATTCTTGATAACCAACCTTGCTGAAGCTGACAGCTGAGGGTTGCAGCCCCCAGCTCTCAGTTTTGCCTAGCTGGTTATCAAAAATACAGGGGAACCCACGCTGTTTTTTTTTTCATTTATTCATTTATTTATAGTGCAGCTCCTGCTGTCACTGTTATTAGTGGCAGCAGATGTAGACTGATGGGAGTAATAGTCCCATCATCCGCCGCCTGATGTCATTGTTCTCACTTGAATACAACTTGCGCTGATCGCCGCCAGTGCAGGGGAGAATGAAGAGAGCAGTCTTCAGCACCCAGCGCTGGGGAACAGCACTTAAGGTACTGCTTCTCTCCTGGCGCCTGTCCATGTGGTACTGATGCGGCACACGTGTGCAGCAAGTATTCACACACAGACATACGGACACTATCATCTCCAGTACAGTTATTTTCCAGTACCAAAAAAAAACGGACATGTGAAACGGGTCTTAGGGATCTGATCACTCCTTTGGGACTAAACCTCTCTAAGTTACAACCACTACTATAAGTGCAGAGCTGTGCCACGCTAACAATGAAGGGTGAGCGCCGCTGCCTCTACACACATCTGAAGAGTGCCATAGCGACACCTCCACTGATCTAATATTGATGGTCTATTCTAACTGGGTAATCTCTCTAACCCCTGTAGGGCTAGACTTGTTTGGACCCTAAGGACTGAGCTTTTTTTTAGCTTTTTATAGTCACATTATAACTCTTCCATTTTTATGCTGACATAGATGTGTCAAGAGTGGAGTTGTGTTTTTGGAAAATGAGTTGTATTTCTCAATTGCACCTTTGTGGCGTACACATAACTGAAGTCTTTCAGGGGGGAGGGGAATAAAGAACAGCAATTTCTCAATTGTTTTTCAGTTTTTTTTTCTTCTTAGGCTTTGAATAATAGAGCATCTTTAATAAAGAAAATAATGCTTTAATTTTTACAGAATTTTAACATATATTTTTCCTTTTTTGTTAGTCCTACTACAAGATTTGTATCTGCATTTTCTTCATTGCTAATCTAATAGGCAGTACTTCTGTATTTCAGTGTATTATGCCTACCCTTGATGCCTAATAGGTGCAATAAAGGCCTTAGGGGCCAATATTCGGTCACCACCTGCCATGGAAACCCATCAGCACACTGAAATCCCTCCCTCTCTCAAACACCTAAGATGATGGGGTTAAACGAGTAGGTCTGGGTTTGGGACAAAAGTCTGCAGTTATTCTATGTGACTGCAGACTTTTAATTACACACATTGCGCACATTGCACACTGTCAGGATACACTGATGATGGCGCCAGGAGCAGGCAGTCACGTGACTGCTAATATGTGATTTGCCTAATTCCAGCCACATTTCAACTAGAGGTGTGCGGCCTCGCGCAATCACAGTGACTGCAGACTTTCATCCCAAACCTGCACAACCCAATTACATTTCCAGGATCTGGGGTAACAACAATCCCAGGCATTAAGGCAGGAGTGGGGCTATGTAATATAGCCTTGCTCCTGCTAATCTCACAGGTCTACTGATATCATCCACAAGTTGAACCTGACGAAAAGCAGAGCGGGAACTGATAGCTGACTATGATGAACATTTTGGGCAAGGAGCTGGTTAGGAACCGGTTAAGCAATGAGTGGGTAAGAAAGTAAAACAAATTCATTGAAATTTCTAAGTATTTTTTTCTTAACTAAAGCTTCATTACACACACAGGTTCTAGCCACCTACGCCTATCTCCGGCCTGCTGAGGTGGCCACTACATCCAACCTGAGAATGAATGGAAAGGTGGTTGTCCATGCCAGACCAGGACGGAGGTGAGTCACAGACACGCATGGAAACCTCTCCGTTCAATCTCAGCAGGCGAGATTCCATTCAGAAGACTCTACCAGGGTCAGACCAACCATGAAAAGTCCTCACAGCAGCCACATGTTCTGCCCTTGTTCACAATGTCCACCTTAAAAACCAGCCTCAGTGTGGTCTAAAAAATCCTCTACCAATCCCCCCACCTCCTCCATAGCTCTGCTGGTCTCCTTCCTTTATCTTCCAGATAGGATTGCTCTTTTTTTTTGTTTTTTTTTTTACCAATCTGGAGCTAGTTTAAAAAAATTAATAAAATAATGTCGTGGACAACCCCTTAAATAGGACAAATGAAATGCAGCATCGATAAAATATCACGTTCCTCTACTTTCATGCTGAGATTTCTTCTCACCTCCAGAATATCTACCACGACGTTCTCCTCGGGTTGCTTCGTGCTTCTCACGTTCTCCAGAACGATAGAGTAATAAACCCCTTGTGGATCCGACTGATACAGGTTGTACGTGTCTGTTTGATACCATTCTTGGACAGCAATGAACACCTGATTTTCATCTGTGCTGATAATTTGTAAGTCCTGGGAAAAACAAAAAACACAAGCGACCATCAACATACAGCACATTATTTTCATTTGTGGAGTCAAATAATCAGGAAATATGATTACGGCTGTTGTCGAGACCACCCCTTGTGGATTTTACATAGAAGCTACATTAAAGAGAGACTGTCAGCACAAAATGACTGTTCAAACCAAGCACAGGTTCACCCTGTGGACGGCCGAGAAGTTTACTGCACCTTCTCACTTATTTTCCATCAATCTTGGCTCCCGTTTTCCTTGATTGACAGGTAGAGAAGGGCGGAGATACATAGAAAATAAGTAGGTGGGAATGTGCACTGATTGGTGCACCGAGCAAATGTGCTTGGTTTGAACAGTCATTTTCTGCTGACAGTCTTACTTTCAACTTCTAGACATTTAGATGTCTTGCTGAAATTGCAAGATATCAATGGATAATGAAACATGAATCAAGAGAAGGAATAAAGAGTTTATAACATGATTAACAATAAGATCTATGGAAATATAAGTACTATCCTTGCTAGTTTTCCCTTGATTAATCAGACATATATATTGAATCGCCCGGCGCAATATTAAATTTTACCATGCATAGCTGCTGTGGTTTAAAGGTTTCCTAATTCAGTGTCCTCCAGAAACCAATTAGGTCAGCTTGCATAGCAATTTTCATGAAATATGAATACTCGAGCAGCCAATATTTTACCATTATTAACTAATAAAATCTTCGGCCGCATTATTACAGAGGCCAATAACCAATCACAACAGATCTATGCGGCATTAGAAATGATTAATGGTTTCCCAGAGAGGAACTCGGACCATTCGGCCGAACATTTGACATATCCCTGAGTTGGCCGCATCATACTTGTGGCCTTCCAGCACCGCCGTGTGTGTTTTCTCTTATGGGGGGAGTGTTGTGAAGACCAGATGTGGATTTTAGCTAATGGAGAATAGATTATTGGCAGACAACACCTCTCAGAGCAAAAAAAAAAAAGAATATAGGAAATACTGATGTTGATTTGTAGGCGCTTGGCCTGATTTAACAAAAGTAAACCAATCATCTGGAGGAAAATCCCCTCTGTAACACATGGGAAAGCTGAGAAGTCAGCGTGATCAATAGGGGTTCTCGTCTTTGGGCAATCCCTACTTATTAAATTGGCCCCTTGACAACAAGCTGATCACAACATATCCCTCCTGTTAAGAAACTCTAACGATCAGCTGTAATTTTGTGAAAACCAGACAACTGTTACCATTTTTCCTACAGCGCCACCACTGGCTAAACTGATTATTACACAGTGCTATGTGTCTCGTAGCTGGCAGAAGCATGGGAGCTAGAAGTTATCTACGACTCCTCATTCCTACATGTGGCCGTCGTTTTGGCACCATGTTGCACTGGCGGACACAGACAGAAGAGGACCCCTGTGTAAGAACAACGTATGGACCCTTTACAGCCCAGAAGCTAATTTTATTGCACAACTACACTTACTTTGCAGGTGACAATGGGCCCACTTTCCTCATAATGATATGTCCACCCCTGCCACCAGGTTGGTATGTGATCCTGACATGAGGATATTTTACTCCTTCGTGGAATGACTGTGATCTCCTTTACTATGGCCGGCTCATTCCACCTATCTTGTTGCTGTCTGCTATGGCCCTGCTGGAATTTGAAGCAGAACAAATAATATTCTGGTGCGTTTTGGAGTTTTGTCCATTGGAACACGTGGAGGAGCGTTGTTTAACAGCGTTTTTGTGGATATTGGACTTCCTTGGATAACCTGCTAGTGCCGAACCCTGTTGTTCTACCGTGTTATCTTGTTTGGAACATCCAGAGGACTTTTTTGAAGCAGTGGAGATAGGTTTACTCTGGTGTTGACGGGCTGAGGGAGCCTGCTCGATGGTGTTGACCCTTCTGTGTGTGCGCTAGATGGGGTCCCTAAACAGAAGTACCTCTCAATTCTCGGGGTTTAGCCATAATCACAGACGCAGATTCTTTACTGTAAGAGCAGTGAGACTATGGAACTCTCTGCCGTCTAATGTTGTATTGAGTGATTCCTTACTAAAATTTAAGAAGAGACTGGATGCCTTTCTTGAAAAGTATATTACATGTTATATTCACTAGTTTCCTAGATATTGCGTTGATCCAGGGAGCTAGTCTGATTGCCGTATGTGGAGTCGGGAAGGAATTTTTTCCCCATTGTGAAGCTTACTGTTTGCCACTTGGTTTTTTTTTTGCCTTCCTCTGGATCAACATGTTAGGGCAGGTTAGGATAGGATATGGGTTGAACTAGATGGACTTAAAGTCTTCCTTCAACCTTAATAACTATGTTACTATGTTACTATGTAAAATCTGTCTTCAGTGAATACAGACACTCTCATTACTGAGATAGGAGAAGACAGTTGGTGCTTATAAAGTTTTATGGAAAGAACTGTAACTGTGGTATCGAGACAGCAGCAGAATGTTTGTGTTTTCCTATAGCTCCTCCCCACTTCATAGAATTTTAAAATCACCAACTGTCCTCTTCTATTTCAGTAATGAGAAAATCAGTCTACAATGAATACAGATTTTATACCTGAACTGAGAATAAATGATCAGACCAGGAGTAGAAAGAAACAGATTTCTCTGATGGGATATATTACAGAGTTATCTAATTTCATCTGTACTATTGATTTATGAAATACAAATTAAAACAATTATTCTTTAACACCTTCCATTGTAGTACATGCACGTGGTGATAGCATGATTGTCCCTGCTATTTCTCACAGCAGGGAACATGGCGCCTTCATCCTGGGAAGTGGTGACGCCCCCCCTCAACTACAATCGCTGTGATTAGCTGTTCAATCCTGAACAGCCGATTGCAGAATTTCACAGTGTTTCAATCAATCAGATTGCCTGAAATACCGATCCTAGGCTGCACATCGGTGTTTCTGGAAATCTGACGAGTTGTGACCTGCAAGTGATCGCCCTGTCCATCCTCAGTCTAGCTTAAGATGTGTACAGGGCGGTCACTCTGTCTGTGCGCCGTGCTGGGTCTTGTCGTGCCACATAAGTCTGTGCCATTACTGAGATCACTGCTGCTGCTTGCCTGTGTTCCTGCTGATCCTGCTGAAGAAGAAGAGTTCCTGAGTTCCTGATCCCTCCCTAATCTTTACCTAATCCCCCTCTACCCCTTTACACCCTTTTCCTCCCTCATCCCCTCCTCTGCTGCCGAGTGCTGATCAGTTCTTGTCCACTGATCAGTACTTGATTGCTAGTCTTTTGGCAGTTTTTTTCTTTTTTCGGGCATCCTGCAGCCGCCAAGCATTGATCAGTGATGCAATTCACTGATCAACGTCTGTGCTCGCTAGTTTCCAGGAATTTTTTTTTCGTTCCTGTCCATTTTTCTCTCCCCCTTTGCACTACCTACATGTGTGCATCCAGCAACCGCCTACCGTTAATCAGTGATGCAAAGGTCCGTACTCATGCTTGCTGTTTTCCACAATTTTTTTTTTCACTAACTATTTTCCCCCACCCATTTGCATCACTACGTGTATGTGTCATGCAGCCACTGATCAGACATACATCAGACGTACACCACTGATTAGCACCCATGGTTATTTTTGGCAATGGCTTTTTTTTCCCCTCCCTATTTTTTTATCCCCTTTTTGCACCACATCCGTGCATGCGTTTTACAGCTGTCGAGCACTGGTCGGTGATGAATATCATTATCACGGCCTCCGTTTTTTTTTTTTTTTTT
Organism: Oophaga sylvatica; assembly: GCA_033576555.1. Taxonomy (NCBI): domain Eukaryota; kingdom Metazoa; phylum Chordata; class Amphibia; order Anura; family Dendrobatidae; genus Oophaga; species Oophaga sylvatica. Next base: position 38,636,790 of record JARQOD010000001.1, read on the forward strand.
TAAAAAACGAATCCAGTAAAAAAAAAACATTTAGATTAGTTGATAGGATTAGATTAGTTAAAGACAGTAAAAATATACCATAGTAATTGTTGCCTACTACAGTATTTTTTACTTAATTGAGTTAGTGTCAGTAAAGAGAAAAAAATTAGATTAGCTGATAGGATTAGATTAGGGCCAGTAAAAATATACCGTAGTAATCGTTGTCTACTATGGTATTTTTTACTGAACTGAGTTAGCATCCACGCGGAAAAAAATAATTATCCATGCGTCCTACAGACATAGAGCGCTGATCACTGACACACATTAGTGATCAACCTCCAGTTGTTGGAGTTTTTTTTAAAGAATCAAAAAATAATTTAGATTAGGGACAGTAAAATATACCATAGTGATTGTCGACTACTACAGTATTTTTTACTGAATTGAATCAGTTATAGTGTCAGTTGCGGGCGCTCAGTAATTTGTTTTTTACTAAAGTTTGTTTTTTTATTTTACCAAATTTTTATATTTTTTTCCATATTCTTTTCTTTTTTTGTTTTCTAAATAAAAAAAAGAAGTTTACACCAAGCACTCACAAACACACCTTAATAAAATTTGGTACACACAAACACCACATAAGTGAAAAAAATGTTGATCCATTCGTCCCAAATCGGGTATTCAGCGGAGGAGGCATACGCTTTCCTTGCCTTTGTCACTGACAGTGAGGGAGAGGATCCCACCTTCCTTTATTGTATGCCCAGCAATTTTTATCCCAAAATCTGACTTCATCATTTGCCAACTGGACAACTGTAGACACCACAGAAATAATGAAGTTTTGAGTCCTTGGTCTTCACATGTGGATAAAGAAGAAGCCAGAAATTCGGCAATATTGGAGTGTTGACATTTTGTATAACAAAATACACACTTTGAGGCCATCCACAAATTATTGCATTACAGTGATAAGCAAAAAAAAAGCAAAAAAAACTGAACTGAAGTAGATTTGAATGACATGCAAGATGTAGAAGCATGTTCACACTGGCCATAAAAGCAAACAAGAGCAAAGGTAAAAAACAATGTGTGCATATACCCTAATGAAAATAAAAAAGTAAAAAAGCAAGTGTGGCACCCCAGGAGTTCGGTTGCCACAGTGACCTTGCCTCCCTCCAGGGGAGAGTGATGTCATGCCTGAAAGCAAGGAAGGATCCCTTTAACAAGTAACACAGCATACAACACCTTTCTTACTCCAGACCAGAAGGGGAGCTCTAACACCTGATTTCAGGAGAGCTCCTCTAGAACATTCTGGCTGTGGGAGGAGTTAGTGAGTCTGGCTGGAGGGTTGAAAGAGGAAAGACCTGTGGAGACAAGCTGGGGGAAGACAGGAGCTATAGGAAAGCTCACCCCCAGGTCTGAGCGCCAGAAACCATACCCCGGAGTATGAAGCTGATTGGGTTACTAAACTCCCAGCAGTAGAATCTGGAGGGCAGAAGACCGCAGGTTCTCTGCCCCAACCAAGACTCTACTCCACAGCAGCACATGTGAGCCGGAGACTTCATAGATGAGTGATTCCTGAAGCAGGTTACAGCTAGCCTGCTATGAGAGTGAAGTTCTACCTAGACAAGAGGCAGAGAGAGGAACTTGACCACAGCTTACAGCAGCAAGTGCCTCAGAGAATAGCGCTAGAAAGGAGACCTCACATCCCACCTGAAATAAGGAGATTCCAAATTGCTTTCAGGCTGACCGACTCCAGCACCATCTGTACTCAATGCCCTGGATACTTTGCCTGCAAAACTGTGAGTAAAGCTTTGGAAACTGCATCTGACTGTGTCTTCTCAAGTACTTCCTGCAAAACACACTTCCCTCTGCTACATCTCCCAGTATCATTACTTTTTACAACATCTCTCTGCCTTGGGACAAGCTTCACCTGTGGGAAGCTTTACCAAACTCTGCTGCATCTCACCATCTGTCCCAGAGGATCTGTACTGCAGCGCTGGTCACCTCTGACCAGAAACCACAGGTGGCGTCACGAACACCTTATTATAAACTCTATCATTCCCTGTAAATATTCCCCTTTTATTGGACGCCCAGGGCCACGGACCGGGTCACTGCTGCCGTGACACATCCCTTTAATATACCGACCTGGTACCGAGTATCCCACTGCCCTGGCGGACGATCCACAAGTGCATTAAATAATTAACATAAGGTACTTAGCAAACACTGTTTTGATGAAAAAAGTATAAAGCTGTCCCACCATGGCAAGGTGTACCCATTTGGGACAGTAACTACACTCTCTACGGTTAAAACCTACCTAGTGTGAATAGTGACAGAGAGTCTGGGTCCCAAACGGACACCCAGCTTTAGAGGGACTATATATGAACTACACATCTCAGTAGAAAGGAGGCCACACCCTATTTGTACTGAATGCAAAATACTAAAGAAAAGCAAAAAACTGAACTGAAGTAGACTTGAATGACATGCAAGGTGACACACATTGTTTTTTTCCGTTTGGGACCCAGACTCTGCCACTATTCACACTAGGTAGGTTTTAACCTTAGAGAGTGTAGTTACTGTCCCAAACGGGTACACCTTGCCGTGGTGGGACAGCTTTATACTTTTTTGATCAAAACAGTGTTTACTAAGTACCCTATGTTAATTATTTAATGCACTTGCTTTTTTTACTTTTTTATTTTCATTAGGGTATATGCACACATTGTTTTTTTCTTTTGGTTTTGATTACAGTGATAATGCACAATGTCCTCCCTGAGATGAACCCAACTTTGACCGACTTTTCAAAGTTCGGCCAGTCATTGAGCACTTCAGCAACAAGTTTGCTGAGGTCTTCATTCCCCAAAGTGACATCTGCATGGATAAGTCCCTAATCCATTTCAAAGGGAGGCTCAAATTTTGGCAATACCTGCCCAGTAAGAGGGCCAGATACGGAATTAAGCTGTACAAACTGTGTGAGAGTACCTCAGGGTACACCCACAAGTTTAGGGTTTATGAATGGAAGGACACCTGGATTCAACGTCCTGAATGCCTCCCTGTCTTGGGTGTGAGTTGGAAAATTGTGTAGGATTTGGTGCTGCTGGATCACGGTTATCACCTCTATGTAGATAACTTTTATACCAGCATCCCACTGCTCAAGTCAATCTCTGCGCGAGCTACCGCAGCCTGCGGTACAGTCCTCAAAAATCAGAGTGGCCTCCCTAGGACGCTAATTGGACAGCTGCTCAGAAAGGCCAAGGGCAGAGCCCAATGTAGTGACAACAAGTTGGTGGTCAAGTACAAGGAAAAGAGGGATGTCCTTTTCTTGACCACCATACATGGTGATGGCAGTACCCCCACCACTGTACGAGGTACCTCTACACAGGTCCACAAACCACACTGTGTACAGGAGTTCAACAAGAACATGGGGGCAGTTGATCTCTCTGATCAAGTCCTCCGGGCCGTACAGTGCCATGAGAAAAGCCAAGATGTGGTACAAGAAGCTGGCAGTGGACATCGTACAGATGGCAATGTATAACGCCTGTGTGCTATCACGATGTGCAGGCCAGACCGGGACCTTCCTTCAGTTCCAAGAAATAGTGATCAAGGCCCTAATGATTGGCAGTCAGGAAGGAGAGGACCCTAGTACTTCTGGAACTGAAAATGCCCATGTTGTACTAGGCCAACATTTCCCCGGTGAGGTCCCTCAAACGGCAAAGAGAGGAAGGTCGAAAAAAAGGTGCAAAGCGTTACAGAAAGGGGATAAGAAAGGACACCATTTATCAGTGTGACACCTGCCCTGACAAAAATGGTCTGCGTATGAAAGACTGTTTCAGAATCTACCACTCATCCACGAACTAATAATTTTTTTTCTGACTTACACAACTTACACATGCTAAACTGATTCACTCTACACAACTCATTTGCCAACCTGATGCACTCTACATTACTCACATATGCCAACCTGATGTACACTGCATAACTCACGTATGCCACCACAAAATTCACATACCAGGAAAATACTAGATCAATTCCAATATAGGGTCACTAGTGAGGGGTTTTCACTGTTTAGACACATCGGGGGCTCCAGGGACTCTCCAAATGAGACACGACATCTGCAGACCATGCCATCAAAGTCTGCATTCCAAAATGTAACTCCTTCCCTCACGAGCCGTGCAGTACACCCAAAGAGTGGTTTTCCTCCACATATGAGGTATCAACATACTTTAGAGAAATTGCACAACAGACTTGGGGTCCATTTTCTCCTGTTACCCTTGTGAAACTAAAAAAATTGTGGCTAAAAGATAATTTTTGTAGAAAAATTTAATTTTTTTTATTTTCACAGCTCAATGTTGTAATTTTCTGTGAAGCACCTGGGGGTTCACTAATAGCTATCCAGGTAAATACTTTGGAAGTTGTAAGGAAAGGGACGCCGCCATTTTGTATAGGGCCTATACCAGCCTCCATTTTGTCGGTTCACAGAGCCACAGACTGCTAGCTACACAGGGCCTGTTAGCATATCCAGTACGACCGGTTTTGATGTCCACTATGAATCAAAAGGGCTTTAACATGCTAATTAGTTTATGCCAGTGTCTGAATAAGATGGTCAGTCGTATGCTAAATAGCTCAAACTCAAGCCAGTATTTCCTGCTCCATATGAATTGCAGGCCAGTTAATATGCGTGCTTCAAAGCAAAGGGGAAGGGCCTAGCAGGTTTAAGAACTGTAGCCATGAACAGGCTGTTATCAATCCATTTTCTCACAGCAGCAATAAGCACAAGGGACAGATTTTTTTTTGCCTTGCCAAGGGTGCAGCAACACATGCTTTGGGGACTATCCAGCAACTGAAGACTGTTACCTGGGGACGGCAGAGCCCCCTGCCTTCCCATGACCATACTACCCGTAATATTGATCTATAGCTTATACCTTTAAGCCTTGTACATTATCGTTGTATTTTTTCTCTGACCGCAAATCCATTGTAATTACGTTGTATAGCTTTACTGTATATTTCTGTAATTATCTAGTGCGCCCTTAAGGCAATTAAACCATAAAATTAATCTTGGGCTGATGCTTTTACTCTGATCATGAATCTTAGAATACCCAGTGGGTAACAGGACACCCTCCCCGGCGGCCATTTGCTCTAGGTGCAGTTCCCTTACTGACCTGAGAGACAAAGGGGGCGCCGGAGAGCTGTACCTGTGGAGTTACGTCCCATTGGTGACGTGGGAGGAAAGGGGATCGTCCTTCACATTTGGTAGCGGCGGTGGGATCAGAAGCTGTGATACCCAGCTACCGTGTGGCGGTCGGTTCAGTTCCTCACAATTGGTGGCAGCGGTGGGATCAGAGCAATAGTGTGCGTGGGACCCCTACTCCCAGACACTAGAGACTACCAGCGGTACTTTCACTGCTGGGGTCTTAAGGTCAGCCCAGCACTAGACGGTCAGAGTGTAAATATAACAAGTTGTGTGCAAGGTCAGGGTTGCAGCTGTGTCAGTAACCAAAGGTTCCCAAGATGGCGGAAGGCACCATTAGTAGGGCAAAGGGGGAGGCCAATGCTATGGTCTATGAGGAGTTTGACACCGATGAGGGGGAGCTCAGCCAGGGCTCCCCAAGGAGCCAGATCCCCGTGCTCAGTCCCGCAGTGGACTGTCCACCCCCTGCCCGTCCCAGTGTGTACAGATCGGAGGCGCTTTTCCAAGCGGCTATGGCACAGCTCGAGGCTGGTAATGACGCCGCCTATGACAGACTCCTGGTGGCGGCAGAGAAAGCAGCAGAGCGTGAGCAAGCAGCAGCAGAGCGGGAGCAAGCAGCGGCAGAGAGAGCAGCGGAGCGTGAGCATACAGAACGCCGTGAAGCTGCGGAGCGCCGGCACCGACTGGAGATGGCTCAGCACGGGCCCCCGCTGGACGCACCAGGCCCACCGGAGACAAGGGCTTCCAAGGTCCGGGCGGAGGACTTTCCCTTGCTTGAAAAGGATGGAGACCTGGATTCCTTTCTGCTGGCTTTTGAGAGGATCTGCCTCCAACATCATCTGGCCCTGGATCAGTGGAAGTTTTGGGGGACTTACCTGCCGGGGAGGAGCAGGACTACAACAGCATCAAGCGGGCCTGATCCAGCACTACAACCTCACCCCGGAGTCGTACTGCAGGAAGTTCAGGAGCCTGCAGCGGGGCTCAAAGGACACCTGGACCGACCACATGCGGGCCCTGCTGAGAGCTGCGGAGCACTGGACCTCGGGTCTAGAGCTCACTACCCGCCAGGAGGTCCAGGAACTGTTTGTCATGGAGCAATTCTTGTGGAACTGCCCAGAGGACCTCCAGCAGTTCCTCCGTGACCGGAAACCAAAGGGGGCTTCTGCTACAGCCGCCCTGGCAGACGAGTATGCCAACAACAGGGCGCCGGAGCCAAAGAAGCCTGCCAGCAGCACCTGGAGAGGGGGTAAGCCCAATCCTGCCCCAGCCCCATATCCAGCCCCCAGAGTGCAAGGGGTGTACCCCCCGGCTGCCCTCTCCAGGCCAGGAACAGAACCCAGACGTTGTCATAATTGTAATCAGCCAGGACACTTTAAGGCTGCGTGTCCCCAGCGCCAGAAGGCCCCATCCCTGTCCCAGAAACCGACCACCGTTTTGTGTGTGGGAGGGGGTGGTGGGAGGTCCCTAGACAATTACCAACCCGTCACCATCGGCCGCTCAGCGGTCATGGGACTGCAGGACACAGGCGCTGAACGAACCCTGGTACGCCCTGAGGTGGTGTCCCCGTGAGACTTGGTACCTGGGAAAACCCTTTCCGTCTCCGGAATTGGAGGCGTTGAACCGGCGCTGCCCGTTGCCAAGGTGTATTTGGACTGGGGCGCCGGGAGGGGGATGCGGGAGGTGGGAGTAACGCCAAATATTCCTGCAAATGTGTTGCTTGGGACCGATTTGGGGCGGCTAGTGTCCCAGTATGTGGCCACTGAACCCCCAAGTTCGGCTCCCCAAGAATGTCATGACTCTACTGTGAATGCTATTGTTAATGTATTGAATGTGCCTCCAACAGTGGAGGAGGGAGTGAAACCTGATGGTAAGCCATGCACTGACACTACACACACAGGGCTCACAGTGAGGACAGGTGAGGAGGCTGCACGGGAGAGCTCTGAGGTGGGGGGAGGGGCTGCTATGGGCAGTGTAGGGCCCCTAAGTGAATCCCAGCCTGCTGAGTCTAGGGCCCCTGCAGGAAGAGGAACAGGCCATGGGGGAAGGGGCGTCCCGGGAGAGGAGCCACCAGGTAAGACCCCAGGGCAGGAGTTCCCCACATCCGGGATGTCAGGAAGTCAGGGAAGTCTGCCTGACCCGGCAACTTGGTCAGGGGACGAGGGAAAGCAGGCGCTACCCGTGGTCTCAGCGGTCGTGGCCGCTGTTACCAGGAGCGGGAGCGCTGAAGCCCAAGGAGCCTCGCGGAGGTCCGACGGTTTCCCCCTCTCCGACCAAGTGGCTGCCGAGTCAGACAGTAGCCAGGAGACAGATCCGGGGAACTGACAGAGGACATGGCAGTTTCATCAATTCTTGCCACATCAAGTCAGGGATTTCAGGCAGCGTTGGAAGCTGACACTAGCCTGAAGACTCTCAAGGAGCAGGCGGCACAGCCTCCCCCTGGAGTCCGACCGCGAGCGAGTGGTCTGGGACAAGGGACGGCTGTACCGGGTAACGGTCTAGCAGGGTTCACCGGAGGCGTGGCCCAGGGACCGACAGTTAGTGGTACCCCATCCGTTCAGGGCGGAAATGTTGCGGATCGCACACGAGATTCCAATGGCCGGACACCTAGGGATCACTAAAACCAGGGCCAGGCTAGCTCAGCATTTCTACTGGCCTGGAATGAGGACCGAGGTGATAGCCTACTGCCGTTCGTGTGACACCTGTCAGAGGGTGGGGAAGGCGGGGCCGCGCCCCAAAGCCCCACTGGTAACTCTGCCCATCATCGAAGAGCCTTTCTCGAGGGTGGCTGTGGATCTCATTGGACCTCTGTCCACTCCCAGCCGCTCCGGGAAATGCTTCATACTAACGGTAGTGGACTATGCCACCCGGTACCCGGAGGCGGTAGCTTTGTCGTCCATTCGGGCCGACAAAGTGGCCACTGCCTTACTGGAGATTTTCTCCAGAGTGGGGTTCCCCCAGGAAATGCTCACCGACCAAGGGACCCAGTTCATGTCGCAGCTGATGGAGTCTCTCTGTAAGCAGGTACAGGTGCAACATCTGGTGGCCAGCCCGTATCACCCACAGACCAATGGCTTGTGTGAGCGGTTCAATGGCACCTTAAAGCAGATGCTGAAGATGTTGGTCGACTCCCACGGGAGAGACTGGGAGCGGTATCTCCCACACCTGCTGTTTGCCTACCGGGAGGTCCCACAGGCCTCAACGGGGTTCTCCCCCTTTGACCTCCTGTACGGGCAACGTGTACGGGGGCCCCTTGCTCTGGTGAAGGAAGCATGGGAAGGGGATTTAGCCACCCCTGGAGTGTCGGTCATTGAGTATGTCGTGCGTGTCCGGGACCGAATGATGGCCTTGACACGGCTGGTGCATGACAATATGGCCCAAGCTCAGGCTGACCAAAGCGATGGTACGACCAGAATGCTTGTGAGCGGACCTACCAGGTGGGTCAAAAGGTGTGGGTACTGGTCCCCGTACCCAAAAACAAGCTTCAGGCGGCCTGGGAGGGTCAATACCTCGTGCACGAGCAGCTCAACGCTGTCACCTACCTGGTCACCCTAGACCACGCCCGTGGAAGGAGGAAGGCCTTCCATGTGAACATGATGAAGGCCCACCATGAGTGGGAGGCTTATGCCCAACCAGTGTGCAACCTTTCAGAGGACAGAGAGTCAGAAATCCTCCTGGATCTGCCACCCTAGCTAAGGAGAGGGTGCGGTAGGGCGCACGGGGGATCAGAAGCTGTGATACCCAGGCTACCGTGTGGCGGTCGGCTCAGTTCCTCACAGAAGTGATTAAAGAAGGGAGGCACCTGGGAAATGCCCGCAGACTAAACTAAATAGAGCAGCTGGGCTGTCCTGGGTGGGTTTGAGTGGTCAGTGGTTAGTGGGTGATAATGGAGGATGTAATGACATCAGCTGATTGAATTTAAATATCAGTGTTTAAATTTTGTCTTCCCGTCCTCCTTGTTTTGATGAACTGCATATGTTGTACTATGCCATAGGTCCCTGCAGTCAGGGGGAGGTGGAAAGTAATGTATAATTTTATATCTGTTATTTTTATAAATTTAATAAAGATGTGTTAATAAATTTAAAAAATGATTACACAGTGCCAATGTGGTGTCTGTATAATGCAGGATTGAGCAGATCCTCTGGAGGAATGTATGTTCTCTGTAATTGGTCTCCACTTTAGTGATGGAATGGAGATAGAGAATAGTGGACCTCCCTAATTTCCTAATAGTGGATATGAAAATTGGTTTCCTACACTAAACAAACCTAAGTAATGTTCCTTATGGCAAATAGTTTGGTGATTCCGTGTTAGCCCTTGATATCCAATGGCTGAATTTCAGTTTCTGTCACTCTGATTTTTTAGTACGTCACTGTAGAGTAGAACAAAGGGTTGCCAGACATCTATTGTCTAAGGGAGGTCCGAAAGTATGCAAGAGAGTTTGTACCAATGTTTGGGGTCCTCAACACTGAAACACTTCAGACCTGAGCACTGAAACTGCTACCGGTCTCTGCAGAGCTCTGTCTTGAATGAAGCGGTGGTCGAGCATGCACACACTTGCTCCATTCATTGTATTGCATTGCAAACTTGGTTACAAACCCTTTGAAGGACCTCCAGTTCATTGGTTACAACACATACGGTTTGCTATCTTTGTAGAGTATACCTGGCCATACATATTAGACTTATGTCTGTCAAACCTGTCTTTTGACTGACAGCCATCTTATGCATATGGCCTACTTATGTGTTGATAAATGGCTTGGTTCTTCTACTACTGATGTCCAGTAGTTTAGAGTCCCAAATGTAGTTCTGAGAACTCGAGGCTCAGAGTCCTAGTCCATGGTATTTATTTAGTTGGTGCCTCATTTTCTGACTTTCAATGCTTCAATCTTCAATGCCCAATAGTTTATGATCCCAACATATACTATGAACAGTGGTTTGGGAGCCTAATGCTGACATCATATAGGCTAGAGTTATAAGGCCCCTATACACATGAGACTAATGTCACATCCCGCTATATCGGATTCCGTTAGGGACCTTCCTGAAGAGAGCACGGGAGCACTCGGCAGAGTGAATGCTCCGGTGTACAGAGGAGTCGGAAGAGATGCCTTCAAGCCGAACAATTATTAGATGACAGGTATTTATTTCGTATTGTACCCATGGTTCTCAACTGTCCTGAAATTCCTGGACAGTCGGTAAAAATAGGGCACTTTGTAAACCACTCCATGAAAAAAATTTGATGCGTTTGTAAATTTCTGGAAACTATAGAAACTTGTTGTTTTTTTTACTGTACTTATCGTTTTTTTACAGTTCACAGTGAATGCAGTAAATGCTTTCATATCAGAATTATGAGCTGTAGACTTGTATCATTTATAAGCTTAATGATTTATCATGGTTTTTCAATGCATCCATAAAAAATATTGGCTGTCCTGGATTTTTCGATAAGCTGTCCAGAAAAAAAAATCAAGTTGGCAACTCTGATATGGCCCCTTAGATTTGTTAGCATCTTGGGTTCTATAAAGGGGTGCTATAAAGAGTGGGTGATACAATGGTTCCACTTTTATCTATTCCAACTCAGTATTAATCAATGTCTTCTGTGGACGCTGCTTTTATGTAGCGATAAGGTTAGTGTGAAAATCATTAAAAAGATACAGGATCAGGACCTCAATTTTATAAAAGAACTTCGGTTCAAAGTGACATTAAATTTGGATTAAACGATTTCTTTATTGAAGAAAACATTTTCTTCTCCTCTAAATCTGGGCTGCGAAGGCAGAACAAGCGCATTGTAAGCAGCTTTGGAATTTTAATGATGACTTTAAGATCAACGTCAATGTGTGCCAGTTTTGATAGCATTAAAAAGTGCTTAAATTCTTCAGTCTATGACCATATAATCTGAAAGTTGCTGATTTAAAAAAAAAAAAAAAAAATAAAAATATTTTTTTATTATCAAATAGCTACAGTCCGCCCGCGACTTTCAGCTGCGTCAGCTCTACTGCAACTGTAAACTTATTGATGGTCGCGAACAGATGACATAATATTGCTTGCATCAAAGTTTTCGATCTGGTGGCCATGACATCTTCCACACCATGAGTATGATAACCCATTTTTCCTATGTTTGTTAATACCAGGTCCAGCTATATTGGAGTATGAGTAAATATCGCTATGTGGGCTCGCGCATGGGACCAATATTCATGGACGAGTGCTATATGTGGTTTTCATGGATAACACTCGTACCCATGATATTCCATAGGGCTGTGCGTATGTCTACATTTTTACTAGGACCACTCGAAGAAAAAAAATAAATAAAAAATTGGTGACATGTCCGATTTTGATCCGAGTGTTGGATCAAAATCAGTGTTTCAAGTCTATGGGTGTGTGAAAAATATTGGACCAGACTCGGATCACATCCGAGTGCGTCTGAATTTCATGGACTGGCAGAGTGGAGAAGGTGGAGAACTTTTTTTTTCTCTCCATGTCCGAGAAAAACTGATGCCACTTGGATCAAACTCTTATCAGAGTCTGACCCTTTTTCTCGGATTGAGAAAAAATGGTGTTTCGGCCTTAGCCTAAGAATGAGTAAAATGAGTGACAACCTGTGAGTGGTATGTAGTGGCAGCCGAAGTGGTTGTCACCCAAATTTTCTAGGAGCAAGTACAATTTGAAGGAGAATGACTCAGTGAGTTATGTAAGAGACAGAGGAGATGGTGGAAAGATCACCTTTACAGTCTCTGCTTTAACCTATGTTTGAGACTTATGCTGTGAGAGGGAGGAGGGAGCAGCAGGAGAAGACATCTGAACACACAGCACTGGTCTCCAGGGCCAAACTACGAAGAGACGACTAACAGAGATGGAAAAAATGGGTAAAAAAAACCTTATATCCATGTGATAAGTAGTATTTCTAGCTGAACTGTACCAAATATGTGTCTACAGCTGCCTTAGAAGGGATTGCCCACTTACTTTAAAAAATGGTTTCTCAGATATGTCTGATGATTGTAGTGGATACAACTATGTTGGCCAAAATGTGCAGTCAAAGGACCATGACTTTGGCCAACAACCAATATGGGAAATTCCACTTTCTCTAGGTAAGTTTTCGCAAGTGATTACAAGTTAGAAAGAGATTTCAGGACAGGTAATTTATTCTAGGCCACCAGTGCTTTCACCTAAGGGGGCTTTCCACTACTAATAAAGTTTTTTAAACATGGGCTCATTGGCAGTGATAAAATATATATATATATAAAAAAAAACTATACTCCCCAACTGGACACCTCACCGCTCCTCCTTCTGGCTGCTTCTCATTGGAGACGTAGGGACAACTGCAGACAAATGAGTGACTGATTGGCTGCAGAGATCACCAGAGACTCTTACTGAAAAAACAACTTCCCAACTTTTTTTCTGGCTCAAATGGAATGTTGTTAATTGGTTGCAGTGACCATCTGATGCCCCTACCAGAATAGGTATCCAGTAGGTGACACCGGTAGAAGTATGGTTGTCTGGACTCGAACCCAGCAGCTCTTGTGCACCAGGCAGCTGCTCTTCCCTCTGAGCTATTCAGCTCACTGAACAGTTCCTAGTAAACCCAGATACTAGTACCTATGTTGTTTCTGATTGTCTCCACCCTGATTGTACACTGGACTTAAACATGGCATTGCACTTCTTTCCTTGCAAGATTACTGAGCTCCCAGCCTTTAGTCAAGCTTCCTTTCACCTGCTCCTTCATTCCAAGATTATACTGCTGCTTGCATGTACTGACCCCTAGCTATTCCTAACTACGCCACCTGCTGATCCTTTACCTACATTGCTGCTCCTGGGAACTGACCCCTAGCTATTCCTAACTACGCCACCTGCTGATCCTTTACCTACATTGCTGCTCCTGGGAACTGACCCCTAGATATTCCTAACTACGCTACCTGCTGCTGCTCCTGTGTACCGACCCCTAGCTATTCCTAACTACGCCACCTGCTGATCCTTTGACTACATTGCTGCTCCTGTGTACCGACCCCTAACTATTCCTAACTATGCTACCTGCTGATCCTTTAACTACATTGCTGTTCCTAATTACTGACCCCTAGCTATTCCTGACTATGCTACCTGCTGATCCTTTACCTACATTGCTGCTCCTGTGTACCGACCCCTTGCTATTCCTAACTACGCTACCTGCTGATCCTTTACCTACATTGCTGCTCCTGTGTACCGACCCCTGGCTATTCCTAACTATGCTACTGCTGATCCTTTAACTACATTGCTGCTCCTGGTACTGACCCCTGTCTATTCCTGACTATGCTTTTTGCCAGTGCTGCCCCTAGTGGTTACAATACCACTACTCCAACCCAGGTCAGTCCATAACAATGGTTTTCCATTTTACCAACACCATGAGCCCATTGTTAGAAAATGTATAAGTAACGACAACCCCTTTAGTCTGTAATGTGGACATGTTTTAGCTTCTGTATTCGCCTTATTTTAATATTTATTTTTAAAAAATTATTTATTATGTATTACTATATTACATTCTGTAGTGCATGTTCTAAACCAACGGCAAATCTAAAGGGCCAGATTAACAACATCACACGTCCTTATTATAGGCAAGAGGATGGAGGGCACCATGTTATAGATTTGTCCTACGCCGTGGCTGAGAATCATGCTGTGAGAGGGTAAGGAGCAGCCAGCTGGAAATGTATAAAGCAGCTCCACATTGGGTTAGGGCTATGTAATAGAGCTATTGGCACAAAAAATACCGTACATATGCAGTAAGAAGATTGGGGAAGATTATCCAAAATCTGCAGCATTTTTATCACCAGTACAACTAATAAGTCTACAGCTGCTTCAGTTTTTCACTTTTTTAATGGAGTACTATGAGCAACTTTGGGCTGAAATCTCTATGAATGTTTGAAATAAAAAAGTTACTAGCACAGGAACATCTTTGCTTATTTTACAGGTGTTCTAAGATGAGAGAACAAACTATGAAGTTGTGATGTTGCACTACTGAGCATTGCAGGCCCTCCCTTACAGTGGGATTCCAAGCTCACAGACCTCCACCAATGTCATGTCATCGACGCATGAAAATATTTTGACGTTGTGGGAAACGTGTGAACCTCGAACTCTAATAAAACAGACATATAGCTATTCAACAGCTGAGCAGACCAACTCATATGGCTGGCCTATGATAAGGTAATATGCAGGAAAACCAGACAAGGCAAATAATAATTAAAGCTGATGTCATGAATTAAAGGGTTATTCTCAACATCAATCTTCAAGAGCGCAGCTTTGCCTCTTATCTTTATACTTGTCAGGGGGTAGAATGCTCCTGATTGATTGACAGTTTAGGTGGCTCAAATTGTGTGTTCTCCAATGCTGCAACTTTGCCTCTGCAGCACGGGAGGAGCACATAGCACCTCTTCTGTTACAGAGCAACGCTTACAAGTTTTATAGAAATAAGCTTGTAAGCGCCGCACGCCTTGCTTAGAAGACCAACCACGTTGAGAAAAGAGAATTTTTAATACCAAGTAAATTGCAAATTTGCTTGTTTTCACTATAACTTTACAACCTTAACAATCTGAATGTGCGCCAGAAGAAGCGTGTACTCATGCGAAACAGCTGTTGCTCATTTCGCTGATATCTCTGACTGCAATACTGTGTCCAAAATAAAGGGCATTTTTACTGCAATTGCCAGTGGTGAATGCTGCTCCTCTTGCTCTCCTCTAAAGGCTGGGTCTCACATAACGATACACCAGCGATCCTGACAACGATATGCACTTGTCAGGATCGCTGGTGTATCGCTACATGATCGCTGCTGAGCTGCCAAACAGGCAGCTCAGGCAGCGATCTGGGACAGCGACACTGCGGGTAACATCGCTTAGTTACCCGCAGTGTACATTGGATACCAGCGCCCTGATGCAGGGAGCTGGTATCCAAGGTACACAGCGGGTTTCCAAGCGCTGCGCGGTGCCTGGAAACCCGCTGTGTACCTTGGTTACCAGCGGATCGCTGGTCTCCCGCCTGTCACACGCAGCGATGCGTGCCTGTCAGCGGAAACCAGCGATCAAAAAAATGTCCTGACATTTCAGCGACGATCAGCGATACCCGGCAGGGGGGCTGATCGTCGCTGAATGTCACACACAGCGATATCGCTGGTGAGCTCGCTGCTGCGTCACAAAACTAGTGACTCAGCAGCGATCACGGTAGCGATATCGCTATGTGAGACGGGCCCTTAAGCCCTATGACACATTTAAAATAGTCTGTTTTTTTATAAGTAGCGCCAATTTTTAACAAATAATAATCTGTAATTTTAACACTGCTATGGTAGGACACAACCCTCCTTGCTAATGGCCTTTAAATCATGTCTAAGCTTTTGCAGCCACAATTAATTTCCATCTCGTTACATTCTTCTTATTTTATATTTATCACCAGAATTATTACAAAAAAATTATGTGGCTCCGAAGGGGAGAAGTAGCGTTATCGGAGCCGGTGCAGTGATATATTTTGCGAGCTGTTAATACATTTACACTGTAGGGTCTATTACTACGGATGTATTTTCTCCATGTCTGGCAGGAGTAATTAACATAGCCTAATAAAACAGTGATGCCTATGCAAGCAGTATAACTTACGGCCTCCCACTTGTTCTGCGGGCGTTTACTTAATCAAGATTCGCACAAGTGAAAAATGGTCATTAGGCGCTCGGCGAGCATTGCATAAATATAAATTATAATTTAAAGGAATGTTCTTCTTCTACTAATGAAATGCAGCATAATTTACTTCATTTAGCCGTCATATATACACTGATATAAACGTCAATTTAGCAAAGTGCTTAATTTAGGTAACTTCTTGCATACTAACAAGCATCTGTTTTCGTGTAGCCAGATGCAGACTGTAAATCCACCTTGCGCACCACGGGAAAATGGAACAAAATTAAAAGCAGTCTTTCCAAAACCAATATGTTTAATGCATATGTATAGACTGGAGGAGAGAGTGTAAGAAGTGTCCATGTTATTATTATAATTCTTTAATCTTTTTTTTTCATTTTCTTAAAGATCAGTTCTTTCTTGTTTCAAAACCTGCACACTCCTCCTCTGCTGCTGTAATAAGTCAAGTGACGTGATTGGCTACAAAATGTTCTACCCTGCCCATTTCATGACTCCTGCCTCAGGAAGCACTGGCTTCAATAACATAAGTAAACAGCTCATGCCCTTCCTCGAAATCAACATACTCCACTTCTGCTGCTGAAATATATCCATTAATTTAATTGGCAACAAGACTTTAGAACATCCCTGATCACTTTATAACAATGTCCTTGTCACATGAAGCTGTGCCTTAATTCAAGAGTAGACCGGTCACTGCCTCCATCAAGATCAACACAAACCTCTCCTGCTGCTGTAATCGGTCAAGTGATCTGAACTGGATACAGAATGAAGCATTGTTTTCATAATTACAATAGTGGAATGGTCACTGCATCCCACAAGATCATCACACTCTACTCCTGCAGCTGTAATCACACCATAGACCTGATTGGCTACAGGATATTCTATCCTCCTGACAATTTCTTATCTCTGTCCCTCTACATGAAGTCCTTCGTTAGGATAATAATATGAGTGGACAGGTCACTGCCTGCCACAAAATCATGACAAGTTTCTTCTGCTGCTGAAGTGAGCTCAGTGATCTGACTGCCTACAGAATATTCTACCACCATCCAATTCATGACTTTTCACGTGTCACAATAAGCCCTGCCTCCACTAACATATTAACATGAGTGGACAGGTCACAGCTAGACATGAGTGAAAAAATCTGAATGGAATTGAATTCTATTCCAATTTTACAAAAATCTGCATTCACCGAAATGCTGTTTTTTTTTTGTAATTTGCTTCCTTGTGGATTCAGCAAAATGTTGGCCATCGGCTGCCATTTTTCTGAACTGTAAAAGGCTGTAAAAAAGTAAATAAATCCTATAAATCTTTATACTCCCCTTACCGCTCACTTTTCCCGCCCCTCCGCTCCTTACTCACCCATCCGGTCTTCAAATTGTCGCCGCTCTCATTGAATTCTCCGGACCTCTCAGACTGGGCTATAGCTCCCCCTCCCAGGCACAACTCTCCCATTCGGAGCATGTGCACACGAGGTTATGTCACATGCCATGGCGTTAAGACCGTTGGTGCACGCTTACGCAGAACCCGGTAAATTCATCACGGGTGACGGTGACGGTGAGGAGTGGGGGAGCGGTGAGCAGTGAGGTCAATATTAGGATAAATATAATTTTTTTTATTCTTCACATATTACATTTATTAAGCTCTGGGGTACGGAGATACCCTAAAGCATAACAATATACATCCAATTAGCAGAAAATAACTACAGTAAGTTCCCAGCAATTCAAATTTCCCATGAAAATTTGAGAGAGCAGGTGAATTTAAATTTTGCCTAATCCAATTATTTCTAATCACTGCCTTCCACAAGATCATCACACTTCTCTTCTGCTGCTGCAGTAAATCCATGATCGGACTGCCTACAGAATATTCTATCACAATCCGCTATATGACTTTTCTTCAGTCACAATAAGCTCTGTCCTCACAGTGAAGGAAATAAGTATTTGATCCCTTGTGGATTTTGTAAGTTTTCCCACTGACAAAGACATGAACAGTCTATAATTTTAAGGGCAGGGTAATTTTAACATCGGGAGATAGAATATCACAAATAAAATCCAGAAAATCACATTGTATAAATTATATAAATGTATTTGCATTTTGCAGTGAGAAGTAAGTATTTGATCCCCTACCAACCATTAAGAGTTCTGGCTCCTACAGACCAGTTAGACGCTCCTAATCAACTCGTTACCTGCACTAAAGACATCTGTCTTACATAGTCACCTTCATAAAAGACTTCTGTACACAGACTCAATTAATCAGACATACTCTAACCTCTACAACATGGGCAAGACCAAAGAGCTTTATAAGGATGTCAGAGACAAGATCATAGACCTGCACAAAGCTAGAATGGGCTACAAAACCATAAGTAAGACGCTGAGTGAGAAGGAGACAACTGTTGGTACAATAGTAAGAAAATGGAAAAAATACAAAGTGACTGTCAATCGATATCGATCTGGGGCACCATGCAAAATCTCACCTCGTGGGGTATGCTTGATTATGAGGAAGGTGAGAGATCAGTCTAAAACTACACGGGGGGAACTTGTTAATGATCCCAAGGCAGCTGGGACCACAGTCACCAAGAAAACCATTGGTAACACATTAAGTCGTAAAGGATTAAAATCCTGCAGTGCTCGCAATGTCCTCTTGCTCAAGAAGGCAGATGTGCAGGCCCGTCTGAAGTTTGCCAATGAACACCTGGATGATTCTGTGAGTGATTGGGAGAAGGTGCTGTGGTCAGATGAGACAAAAATTGAGGTCTTTGGCATTAACTCAACTCACCGTGTTTGGAGGAAGAGAAATGCTGCCTATGACCCAAAGAACACCATCCCCACTGTCAAGCATGGAGGTGGAAACATTATGTTTTGGGGGTTGTTTCTCTGCTAAGGACACAGGAATACTTCACCGCATCAATGGGAGAATGGATGGAGCCATGTACCGTAAATTCCTGAGTGACAACCTTCTTCCCTCCGCCAGGACATTAACAATGGGTCATGGCTGGGTCTTCCAGCAAGACAATGACCCAAAACATACAGCCAAGGGAACAAAGGAGTGGCTCAAAAAGAAGCACATTAAGGTCAAGGAGTGGCCTAGTCAGTCTCCAGACCTTAACCCCACAGAAACTTATGGAGGGAGTTGAAGCTCCGAGTTGCCAAGCGATAGCCTCAAAATATTAATGATTTAGAGATGATCTGCAAAGAGGAGTGGAGCAAAATTCCTCCTGACATGTGCGCAAACCTCTTTATCAACTACAAAAACGTCTGACTGCTGTGCTGCCAACAAGGGTTTTGCCACCAGGTATTAAGTCTTGTTTGCCAGAGGGATCAAATACTTATTTCTCACTGCAAAATGCAAATAAATTTATGTAATTTATTGTCACGCGGTCTTATGATATGTGTACGATGTCAGTAAACTATTCTTAAAAGAACAACACTCTATACAACATATAGATTAGCAACATCAGCATGTAAATATAGAATAGATTTACCTGACACGATATCCGTTGAACTCAGGGTTAATCTTGAGGACTTGATACACTGTCACAGGAAAGAGGAGGACCGGGGGTCTAACCTGACCCTAAACTGGGGTCCTAACTAATCCCTCACCTTGGAGGTACTGATAATGGTTCAGAGGTCCAAGTCTCCAGCCTAACCCTGTCTCCTATCAGTCCCTGAACCCTGTAATCAGTCCTAAGAAGGATTCTGATTACCACCAAAGGGATATGGGCTGATCTCTGCTAAATACACCGATTAGACATATAAGACAGACTGGAGAAAACACAGACTTGCATACACACTCAAACACAGAAGGAACATAAATGATCTGGGATATTAAACTCTAAGCAAGGTGAGCTTAAAACAACTAAGGAGCTCTTTAACTTAAGTCTATACAGATACAATCCTATCTGTGGTCTGCATGAAGAATTTCACTGGCAACTCCCAACACAGACAACCAGAGATTTAAAGGAAACCAATCAACAAATAATTAATTGCAGCCGGAAGAAACTGCACCCAGTCCCAGAACTGAGCACAGACAGAATTAACTCCCTAACTGCCAAACACAAAGAAACAGCAACTCAGCTGTGAGAAGTCAGAATGTGCAACCGCGACGATCTTCGTGGCGATGCACACATGACAGTACCCCCCCTTCTACGAGGGGCCTCCGGACCCTCAGGGCCAGGTTTGCCCGGGTGAGTTCTGTGGAAGGTCCGCACCAAACGATCTGCGTTAATGTCAGACGCAGGAACCCACGTCCTCTCCTCTGGACCATACCCCTTCCAATGCACCAAGTACTGAAGGGACCGGCGATTCAGACGTGAGTCAATGATCTTTGACACTTGAAACTCCAAGTTACCATTGACCACCACTGGAGGAGGAGTAGAGGTGATGGTATGACTGGTGCCACGTACCTCTTAAGTAATGACTTGTGGAACACATTATGAATTTTAAACGTAGGAGGGAGGTCCAGACGAAATGCCACAGGATTAATTATGGAACTGATCCTGTACGGCCCGATGAATCTGGGGCCCAGCTTCCAGGAGGGAACTTTAAGTTTTATATTCCTGGTAGACAACCATACCAGATCGTTCACATTAAGATCTGGACCAGAAACTCTCCTCCTATCAGCCATACGTTTATAACGGTTCCCCATAGCACTCAGATTATTCAATACACCTCTCCACACTGAAGCAAGTGACGACGAGAAACGCTCCTCCTCAGGAACCCCAGAAGGGCCCCCCCCATTGAATGTACAAAACTGGGGATGAAAACCATATGCCCCAAAAAACGGGGACTTACCAGTGGACTCGCTCCGCCTGTTGTTAAGAGCGAACTCTGCCAGAGGCAAGAAAGAAGACCAGTCCTCCTGGTTCTCTGAGACAAAACACCGAAGATAAGTCTCTAGGCTTTGATTCAGACGCTCTGTCTGACCATTGGTCTGCGGATGAAAAGCCGAGGAAAATGACAATTGCATCCCCCGACGTAAACAAAATGCCCTCCAAAACTTGGACACAAACTGAGACCCCCTATCTGACACCACATCAGAAGGCAACCCATGAAGTCTCACAATCTCCCCAATGAACACCTGCGCCAGAGTTTTAGCATTAGGGAGGGCAGGAAGAGCAATGAAATGTGCCATCTTACTGAACCTGTCCACAACCACCAGTATGACAGTCTTCCCTGACGACTGAGGAAGGTCCGTGATGAAGTCCATAGACAAATGAGTCCATGGACGCTCCGGAAGTTTCAAGGGTAAGAGGGTCCCAGACGGACGGGTATGAGGGGTCTTAGAGCGAGCACAAACCCCACAGGACGCGACAAAAGTTAAAACATCTTTATTAACGTTAGGCCACCAAAACCGGCGAGAAAGGAGATCTAAAGTAGCCTTACTCCCTGGATGTCCTGCTAAAGCAGAATTATGATGTGCCTCAATAACCTTTTGTCTCAACTGATTTGGGACAAACAGTCTCCCTGGAGGTCCTGCAGGGGCGTCCCCCTGAGCCTCTAACACCTCCTCCTCAAGCTCAGAACATACAGCCGACACTACCACCCCCTCCTGAAGGATAGGAATCGGGTCATCCATTTTCCCGGCCCCTGGGAAACTGCGAGACAAGGCATCCGCCTTAACATTCTTAGATCCAGGGCGATAAGTGACAACAAAATTAAACCTGGTAAAAAACAACGACCATCGAGCTTGTCTGGAATTCAGACGCTTAGCAGATTCCAAATACAGCAGGTTCTTGTGATCAGTAATAACGGTAACCGGGTGGACTGCCCCCTCCAAAAAGTGACGCCATTCTTCAAAAGCCAACTTAATGGCCAAAAGTTCCCTATTGCCGATATCATAATTCCTTTCGGCGGACGACAATTTTTTAGAAAAGAAAGCGCACGGATGCCATTTACCAGGGGACGGACCCTGGGACAATATTGCACCCACCCCTACGTCAGACGCGTCCACCTCCACAACGAACGGCTGTGATGCATCTGGTTGGATGAGAACGGGTGCCGAAGCAAAACATTTTTTCAAAGAGGAAAAAGCTTGGCAAGCTTTGTCCGACCATTTAGAAAAATCCGTCCCTTTTCTTGTCATGTCAGTGAGAGGTTTGACAACAGATGAGAAATTACAAATAAATTTCCGGTAGTAGTTAGCAAACCCCAGAAAACGCTGCAGAGCCTTAAGATCCTCTGGCTGATCCCATTCAAGCACTGCTCTCACCTTTTCAGGGTCCATACGGAAACCGGAGGCTGACACCAAGAAACCCAAAAACTGAAGTTCCTGTACGGCGAATACACACTTTTCCAGTTTGGCGTATAGTTTATTGTCTCGCAAGATCTGCAACACCTGTCTCACATGCTCCTGGTGAGACACAAGATCTGGTGAGTAAATTAAAATGTCATCCAAATATACGACCACAAACAGCCCCACCAGATGACGAAAAATGTCATTAACAAAATGTTGGAATACTGCTGGTGCAGTAGTCAGACCAAAAGGCATGACAAGGTTCTCATAATGTCCCTCCGGCGTGTTAAACGCCGTTTTCCACTCATCCCCCTCTTTTATCCTAATCAGATTATACGCCCCCCTGAGATCCAATTTAGAGAACCATTTGGCGCCAACAATTTGATTGAAGAGATCAGGAATCAGAGGGAGTGGATACGGATCTCGAACAGTAATCCGATTAAGTTCGCGGAAATCCAAGCAAGGGCGTAGGCCTCCATCTTTTTTCTTCACAAAGAAGAACCCCGCGGCCACTGGGGAAGATGAAGGTCTAATATGCCCTTTGGCCAGACTTTCCGAAATATAATCTTTCATAGCCTGCCTCTCAGGACCAGAAAGGTTATATAACCTAGCTTTAGGTAACTTAGCATCAGGAAGTAAATTAATAGAGCAGTCATACACGCGATGAGGAGGCAACTCCTGACACCCCTCCTCAGAGAACACATCCCCAAAGTCCTCCAAAAAAGGAGGCAAAGTACTAGGCACGACCGCACTGATGACTGTGTTCATGCAGTTACTTTGCAAAACTCCCCCCATTGGCTTATATCTCTGGACTGCCAATTAATCACAGGGTTATGTTTAACCAACCAAGGAAGTCCCAACACAATAGGAGTAGGTAGACCCTCCAACACATAACAAGATAATAGTTCCCTATGTATTGCCCCTACCCGAAGGTCAATGTTATGAACCTCATGAACAAAGCTACCTTGGCCGAGAGGCCTGGCGTCAATGGAGAATATAGGGATCGGTTTGACCAATACACTCAGATGCATACCTTGAGCCTGAGCAAACTGAGCGTCAACCAGATTAGCCCGGACCCACTATCAAGAAGAACAGAAAATCTCTCCACTCTCGTACCAACCACCACCTCCACTGGTACAAGGAACTGAGAAGAACTAGCGGACGAAATACATACTCCCAGGTTGTCGTCCACCACACAACCTGGGATTAACAGTTTTCCGGCGACTTTTTGCTCAACAAGGCACGGGATGGACATCCCCCAACAAAATGTCCCTCTTTCCCGCAGAAGAAACACCTTCTAGTCCTGCGGCGTACCGCCAATCCCCTCCTACGAAATGATGTCCCTCCCAACTGCATAGGCTCCTCCGAACAGACAAGGGGAACCTCAACATAAGGGACTTTAGTAATAGGTGGAGTAACAACAGGGGGCGGAGTTACCTCGCACCTCTCCCGGAGCCGTCTATCAGTACGGATAGCTAGGGCCATAGCAGCCTCCAGTGATGGAGGAGAATCATACTGAGCCAAAACGTCCTTTAATTTGTCAGAAAGCCCATGACAAAACTGGCTCCTAAGAGCTGGGTCATTCCACTGAGTATCTGTGGCCCATCTACGGAACTCAGAAGCAAATTCCTCCGCCGGACGATCTCCCTGCTGTATCTTACGTAATTTTGTCTCAGCAAGAGAGACCCGATCTGGGTCATCATATACCAAACCCAGGGCAGTAAAAAATCGATCTACTGACTGTAGAGCCGGGGATCCCGGAGGAAGGGAGAAGGCCCAGGATTGAGGGTCCCCTTGTAGGAGCGAGATAACAATTCCCACTCTCTGCTCTTCACTCCCTGATGATCGAGGCCGAAGCCGAAAATACAATTTACATGCTTCCCTGAAGGTAAAAAATTTGTCTCGCCCACCAGTGAACCTGTCCGGGAGAGCTACTTTAGGTTCAAATCTGGTTTGCTCCGAGGGAGACAAAACTTTGGACTTAATGTCCGTCAGCTCCATGGATAATCCCTGCAACTGCAGAGCCAGCTGGGCTACTGGATCCATGGCAACTGGGAATAATTTTATGGGCCAGTGAAAATGTCACGCGGTCTTATGATATGTGTACGATGTCAGTAAACTATTCTTAAAAGAACAACACTCTATACAACATATAGATTAGCAACATCAGCATGTAAATATAGAATAGATTTACCTGACACGATATCCGTTGAACTCAGGGTTAATCTTGAGGACTTGATACACTGTCACAGGAAAGAGGAGGACCGGGGTCTAACCTGACCCTAAACTGGGGTCCTAACTAATCCCTCACCTTGGAGG
This sequence comes from Oophaga sylvatica, assembly GCA_033576555.1. Classification (NCBI taxonomy): domain Eukaryota; kingdom Metazoa; phylum Chordata; class Amphibia; order Anura; family Dendrobatidae; genus Oophaga; species Oophaga sylvatica. Next base: position 38,661,111 of record JARQOD010000001.1, read on the forward strand.
TACTGATAATGGTTCAGAGGTCCAAGTCTCCAGCCTAACCCTGTCTCCTATCAGTCCCTGAACCCTGTAATCAGTCCTAAGAAGGATTCTGATTACCACCAAAGGGATATGGGCTGATCTCTGCTAAATACACCGATTAGACATATAAGACAGACTGGAGAAAACACAGACTTGCATACACACTCAAACACAGAAGGAACATAAATGATCTGGGATATTAAACTCTAAGCAAGGTGAGCTTAAAACAACTAAGGAGCTCTTTAACTTAAGTCTATACAGATACAATCCTATCTGTGGTCTGCATGAAGAATTTCACTGGCAACTCCCAACACAGACAACCAGAGATTTAAAGGAAACCAATCAACAAATAATTAATTGCAGCCGGAAGAAACTGCACCCAGTCCCAGAACTGAGCACAGACAGAATTAACTCCCTAACTGCCAAACACAAAGAAACAGCAACTCAGCTGTGAGAAGTCAGAATGTGCAACCGCGACGATCTTCGTGGCGATGCACACATGACATTTATACAATGTGATTTTCTGGATTTTATTTTTGATATTCTATCTCCCGATGTTAAAATTAACCTACCCTTAAAATTATAGACTGTTCATGTCTTTGTCAGTGGGAAAACTTGCAAAATCAGCAAGGGATCAAATACTTATTTCCTTCACCGTACATAATAACATGAGTGGACAGGTCACTTTCTCACACAATATGAACACACTCTTCTCCTGCTGCTGTCATCATTGCTGTTGTGATTAGCTACAAAATGCAGTTTGTAAATAAATCCTCATTTTATTTACTAAGAACTGTATCTAGTTAACAATTCCCTCATATTTCCTTGACCCTCTATAATTTGAGTGGAATTTTTTTTTAATACAGTAAAGGGATATCGTTCCATTTTTGTCCCTCTCTTTTCATTGAATTTTTGCTTAGAAGTAGACTGTAATACCAAATTACTGTTTCCACATAGCACTGAAGAATTGATGCCACTGTGAGAACTGGATAAGTCCTGCCGTGATGAATGGCCTTGTAAAAAAAAAAGATCAATCCATAGAAACTCGTACCGCCACTATCAGCACAATAATTCCCGTGCAGCATCAAAAGTAAAAATATCTATGTCCAAATTAAATATATCACAGTCAAAAGAATTAATCATATGTAAAAAGATGTTAATGTATTCGGCACTCATCTGTGCAACCAAAAGTTACTTTATTCCAAACATTACCATATACAATAGTAAGTGAGACAATGTTGTGTATCAGTCTATGAATATGATGCACAACTGTGTATATATAAAATTCAAATTTTATTTATTACCAAATTATAATAATCACATTATTATATCCAATTGATGTATACTAGCAATCATTGATATAATGCCTGCTTCAGGGCAGTAGCACACGCGCCACTAGGTGGCGGAAGAGTATTCAGACAAGCCTGGTCAGCAACAGAGTGAGAACACAGTACCAGAGGAAACAGCAAAACATGTGGTCAGATACAAGCCAGAGAAGTCAGAGCCAGACGGAAGCAGAGATACCAGAGACGGGAGACAGTCAAACAGATCAGAGGACAAGCCGTGTCAAATACCAATAGGTCACAGTATGGGGAGCAGACAAAAAGATGAGTGGGGTAACAGGAGAGGGCAGGCACAGGAACTCAGTAAGCGGGCAGAGGACGAATCAGAGTGTAACGGGGTCAGCCGCTCAAGCCGGGGCAGGAACTATAACTGACACTATCGGCAGACTGCAGCGGACTGAAATAGCCAAACAGATCCCAAAGCGAGGCAGAGAAAGTTAACCCCCGCATGACCAGGCTGGGGAGGGGAAAACAAGGAACAAACCCCGACCTGGATCATGACAATTGATTTTTGATATTATGTGACCTCCTGTCAATTTTAGCGGATTCCCTCTTTACAGTCACATCCAGTGAGTGTAGCGAGTGGGTGGTGTTCGTGACATATATCAATTCTAATTGCCTCACACTTCTTTCAGGGACACGCAGCCATCTGCCCACTATAGCTACCGATCTTCTGACCAAGGTAACCTTTTCTGGCATATCTGTAGAATAAATATGACAGATAACAACTGGTCCATCTGCATTGTCCTCTATGGATTTGAGAAGACCTTGAGAGGATAGCCTCACAGTCCCATTTATTTATACTATTTTGCGGTTTTGCAACTTACTGTATATATTTGTATATATTTCTTTAGATTGTGTGACATAATCATCGTCCATATTATGTATATACTTCTGATCACCTCTTCACTTGTATTTTGTACATATTGTCCAAGACAAAAAAAAACTATTTGGTTGAAACATTAATGTTGGAATATAATCGGTCATTCCTTGCAGAAGCAAATAAAACAACCTGGAGAATTAGAAATGCATTTTTATTGTCTATATACTTTATTGAGCTGGGATTACAAATCATTTTAGTATTTCACATTTCTTCTTGCTGTTTCTCACATGTTTGGAATAAAGTAACAGATTTTTGTTATGCATTGGTGAGGGTTGCATCTGTTTCTGTCTACTTGGATATATTTATTCCTTTGTAGCAAAAAAAAATGAAAAAGAGCATCTCGGTGTAATGCTATAAAATTTACCATAATTATACAATTAAAGAAACAAGACAGAAGAAGAATCAACGCCTTCGAAATGTGGTGCTGGAGAAGGATGTTATCAATATCATGGATGGCAAGAAGAACAGACATCAATTATGGAACAAATGAAGCCAGACGTGTCACTCAAAGCAAAGGATCACCAAGCTACGGCTTGCCTACTTTGGGCAAATCATACGAAGAGAGCGATCAGTGGAGAAGGACATCATGGTCAGAAGAATAGAAGGAGCAAGGCGAAGAGGAAGACCAGCAACCCGATGGCTTGACACTATCAAGATAACGGCAGAGAAGAACCTGGTGGTCATATCTAGGCTTCCACAAGATCGATCTTCTTGCAGATCACTCATAGAATCATAGAATGGTAGAGTTGGAAGGGAGCTCCAGGGTCATTGTGTTCAACCCCCTGCTCAATGCAGGATTCACTAAACCATCTCAGACAGATGTCTGTCCAGCCTCTGTTTGTCCATCAAGTCGCCAAGGCTCGGGAGTGAGCCCCACGTCGTTAAAAAAAAAATATATATATATACAGTTAGTTCTGTCTGTCTTTCTATCTAAGTAAAGCAAAATAAGATGAAAAAATGAGCAGAATTCAGTAGCAAATGCCATCTATGTATATATCTACCCTCTATCTAATATCTATCTGTCTATCTATCTATCATCTATCTATCTATCTATCTATCTATCTATCTATCTATCTATCTATCTCATATCTATCCATCTCTCCATCCATCTCTCCATCTACTGTTATTTTCTCTGTATTAATCTCCATTTTATCTATTTACCAGTTTCTGATTGCTGGGGGTCAGACTCTCTGCACCCCTACGGATGAGCTGACTGGCTGGCGCAGACAGTACTATTTGGCTGGCACTGCTGTGTGCGGCCTCATCACAGCCTTCACACACAGCGGTGAGGTTCTTGTTCTCATCTCTATGTAATCATTGGGTTCTGATATCAGAATGTGTTGTTTATACAAGTCCTCATCCTGAGAACAGCCAGCGGTCCATCGCCGTGTACCAGAAAAACTGTTTAACTCACCTTTGGAAGAGCATATTTTGGAAGCTTCATCTGCACAAAGTCTTTTCGCCGGTAGGATACATAGTATTTACTCTGGTTTCCTGCCGTTGTCTGCAAAAAAAAACACAAGCAAATTGTAAAATAATAGAGCAATGGTGTAAAGTCTATAAATAATAAATTACATAATAAATTGTGATTGGTTACTGCGTTTCATATAGCACAATTATTATACTATGATAATAGGAAAAAATGGCACATACTGTACTCTACTGATCCTGAGTTACATCCTGTATTATACCCCAGAGCTGCACTCACTATTCTGCTGGTGCAGTCACTGTATATATACAGTACAGACCAAAAGTTTGGACACACCTTCTCATTTAAAGATTTTTCTGTATTTTCATGACTATGAAAATTGTACATTCACACTGAAGGCATCAAAACTATGAATTAACACATGTGGAATTATATACTTAACAAAAAAGTGTGAAACAACTGAAATTATGTCTTACATTCTAGATTCTTCAAAGTAGCCACCTTTTGCTTTGATGACTGCTTTGCACAGTCTTGTCATTCTCTTGATGAGCTTCAAGAGGTAGTCACCGGAAATGGTCTTCCAACAGTCTTAAAGGAGTTCCTAGAGATGCTTAGCACTTGTTGGCCCTTTTGCCTTCACTCTGCGGTCCAGCTCACCCCAAACCATCTCGATTGAGTTTCATGTCTGGTGACTGTGGAGGCCAGGTCATCTGGCGTAGCACCCCAACACTCTCCTTCTTGGTCAAATAGCCCTTACACAGCCTGGAGGTGTGTTTGAGGTCATTGTCCTGTTGAAAAATAAATGATGGTCCAACTAAACGCAAACCGGATGGAATAGCATGCTGCTGCAAGATGATGTGGTAGCCATGCTGGTTCAGTATGCCTTCAATTTTAAATAAATCCCCAACAGTGTCACCAGCAAAGCACTCCCCACATCATCACACCACCTCCTCCATGCTTCACGGTGGGAACCAGGCATGTAGAGTCCATCCGTTCACCTTTTCTGCGTCGCACAAAGACACGGTGGTTGGAACCAAAGATCTCAAATTTGGGCTCATCAGACCAAAGCACAGATTTCCACTGGTCTAATGTCCATTCCTTGTGTTCTTTAGCCCAAACAAGTCTCTTCTGCTTGTTGCCTGTCCTTAGCAGTGGTTTCCTAGCAGCTATTTTACCATGAAGGCCTGCTGCACAAAGTCTCCTCTTAACAGTTGTTATAGAGATGTGTCTGCTGCTAGAACTCTGTGTGGCATTGACCTGGTTTTCTAATCTGAGCTGCTGTAAACCTGAGATTTCTGAGGCTGGTGACTCAGATAAACTTATCCTCAGAAGCAGAGGTGACTCTTGGTCTTCCTTTCCTGGGGCGGTCCTCATGTGAGCCAATTTCTTTGTAGCGCTTGATGGTTTTTGCAACTGCACTTGGGGACACTTTCAAAGTTTTCCCAATTTTTCCGACTGACTGACCTTCATTTCTTAAAGTAATGATGGCCACTCGTTTTTCTTTACTTAGCTGCTTTTTTCTTGCCATAATACAAATTCTAACAGTCTATTCAGTAGTACTATCAGCTGTGTATCCACCAGACTTCTGCACAACACAACTGATGGTCCCAACCCCATTTATAAGGCCCGAAATCCCACTTATTAAACCTAACAGGGCACACCAGTGAAGTGAAAACCATTCCCGGTGACTACCTCTTGAAGCTCATCAAGAGAATGCCAAAAGTGTGCAAAGCAGTCATCAAAGCAAAAGGTGGCTACTTTGAAGAACCTAGAATATAAAACATAAATTCAGTTGTTTCACACTTTTTTGTTAAGTATATAATTCTACATGTGTTAATTCAGAGTTTTGATGCCTTCAGTGTGAATGTACAATTTTCATAGTCATGAAAATAAAAATCTTTAAATGAAAAGGTGTGTCCAAACTTTTGGTCTGTATTGTATATATATATATATATATATATATATATATATATATATATATATATATATATATATATATATACTGTATATATATATTGCATTACTTATCTTGTAATGATCTCAAATTATAGCCTGTATTTTTCTCCAGAGCAGATTTAGTCTGGGGAATTGCATTGTGGGAACTTTAGTCTTTACATCAGACAGTTTACAATTCTGATTTAAAATATGGCCTCTCCCCGTCTATTACAGGTGCTCAGGTATGGCTTGAAGTATGTGTCTGCTGAAAACCTTGCTTACTGTTTTCAGCAACACCCAGCAGACTTATGATTGTAGCTGTGGAGTATAATACAGTCTGGCATTCAGAATCAGTACGTGATAAGAAATGTCATTTATTTACCGAGTTAATCAGATTATACATGTGATCCATTGGTTTTCATATCTATTGCATTCTGTGGGTGGTTTCAGGGGTTTAGAAACTTTCCATCTAATTCCTAATGGCAGCTACAGCATACCCATGAGTTGGCCGTTAGATAAGTGCTCATTTGGATCAACAGCTATTCCTTGCGACTCCACTCCTCCCATGCATGCTTGGTTTGGATGAGCGTTATATGTTTTGTATTGGAGAAGGGAGTAAAGTGCTGCCAGACACAGCAGCTTATTTCACCTAAAACAAAAGGATTGGGCATGTTGAAATCCAACATGCTCATTCTTTCTTTTCTTCGAAGTCTGACATCAGGCGAGAGTTAGGATACCAAAATACGCATTAGATGGCTGGCCAGTTCCACCAAGATTGGCAAGTTTGGCAACCATTCATCTACTCTGCATGGTCACTATAAGACTTATTATTATGTGTTTAGGTGTTATTTTCTTTGAACCTCTCCATGTAGCCACATGTAAACGCTGCCCACACACCTCATGAGCTAATTTCAGGAACTGTTGTAGGAAACAAAGGGTTTTCCAGTACTTGATGTTCCTACAGGTCGCCGTGATTGTAAATTCCCATGTAGCAGCAGAACCTATGTTTACCTTCCATTTTCATAAATCACTCAACCTCGCATCATATCTCGACAATGTGCAGTTCATAAAGGAAGAAGCCATTTATACCATCAATCACTGTCCCTCCTCATCACTGCGGCATGAACATCAAGCAAAATGAATTACCCCTATCTGCTGCTGGTAGCACTTTTGATTTAAGTTCCTTTTTTTGACATAAGCAAGAGATTCAGGAGGAAACAGTGAAGTGGCCGGACACCACACAGAATTTAATTAGATTACGTAGATTTATGGGGCAAAGGGATTGTATAATACATCCTGCTGTGCCTGGCTTTTTGATTATTTATTGTACTGAATACTGGGACAGTTATGTCTTCAGATAAAGTTACAGAAAGATCAAACATAGCATCACATTCATATCTGTAGAGTAGCAAAGGCAAACCTGTGTGGAGTCTGGTAAGCAGGGGCATACCTATGTGGAGTCTGGTAAGCAGGGGCATACCTATATGGAGTCTGGTAAGCAGGGGCATACCTATGTGGCGTCTGGTAAGCAGAGGCATACCTATGTGGAGTCTGGTAAGCAGGGGCATACCTATGTGGAGTTTGGTAAGCAGGTGCATACCTGTGTGGAGTATGGTAAGCAGGGGCATACCTGTGTGGAGTCTGGTAAGCAGGGGCATACCTATGTGGAGTCTGGTAATCAGGGGCATACCAATGCGGAGTTTGGTAAGCAGGGGCATACCTATGTGGAGTTTGGTAAGCAGAGGCATACCTATGTGGAGTCTGGTAAGCAGGGGCATACCTAAGTGGAGTCTAATAAGCAGGGGCATACCTATGTGGAGTCTGGCAAGCAGAGGCATACCGCTCTGGAGTCTGTCAAGCAGAGGCATACCTATGTGGAGTTTGGAAAGCAGGGGCATACCTCTCTGCAGTCTGGTAAGCAGAGGCATACCTCTAAGGCTTCTGGCAAGCAGAGGCATACCTCTAAGGCTTCTGTTAAGCAGGGGCATACCTATGTGAAGTTTGGTAAGCAGGGACATTCTTTTGAAGCTTCTAGTAAGCAAGGGCAACACCTCTGCAGAGTTTGGTAAGCAGGAGCATATTTCTAAGGCTGCTGGTAAATGGGGTCATACTGCTGTGGAGTCTGGTAAGCAGGGGGTCTACTTCTGAGGCTTCTAGTAAGCAGGGACATATCTCTGTGGAGTCTGCTAAGCAGAGGCATACCTCTGAGGCATACCTTCTGGTAAGCAGGTGGATCACCCACCAGGGCAGTGGGGTACTCAGTACCAGGCTGGTGTCTTAAAGGGATGTGTCACGGCAGCAGTGACCCGGTCCGTGGCCCTGGGCGTCTAATGAAGAGGGGAAATATTTATAGGGGATGATAAGAGTTTCTATTGAAGTGTTCATGATGCCACCTGTGGTTTCTGCAGCGCAGAAGTGACCAGCGCTGCAGTGCAGATCCTCTGGGACAGATGGTGTGATGTAGCAGAGTTGGAATAGCTTCCTACAGGTGAAGCTTATTGTCCCAGGGCAGAGAGATGTTGTAGAGAATAATGGTGCTGGGAGATGTAGCAGTGTGGAGTGTGTGCTGCAGGAAGAATTTGAGGAGACAGTCAGATGAAGTTTCCAAGACTTTACTCACAGTACTGGTGCACACAGGTGCCCGCTTGGTGCCACATCCTCCAGGTAAGGAATCCAGCCACCTCCCAGGTAGGTGGAGAACACCAGTCCAAAGCTCCCTGTCAGTATTTGCCTTCCCTGGCCATCTCACTGTGCTGATTCCCACTCCTGACTTCCTTCCCAGAACCTAACAAACAGTGTCCCAGTCCGGTAGCTACGAATCCTGTCGGAAAACGTGACCCAGGCGTTTCCTTGATTCTATATAGCTTTCCTTCCCGGAGAAGATGCTTGTGGTTGTGGCTGTGACCCCTAAAGTTGTCACAGCTGTCGGCTTGCTAGCTGAGTCCTGTTGTACGCTCCACTAGCCTAGGGGCCGAGTCCCTTCCGCGACCTGAATTCTCCCAGCTGACTTCCGTCAGCCTGGAACGAGCCCCACGGGTAGCCTTCTCCTCAACCGTTCCTCTGAGAAATCCCTTTTCCCTACAGGGAACCTTCTTTCTGTCTTTCTATCTGTGAGCAGCTCCTCAGGACCTGGAGCCTGCTGCACATTTCTATCTCTTCCCTCCTCCCCTATGGGAGGGCTGCCTATGCACGTCCTTCTACTTCTTCCCCTACGGGAAGACTCACTCTTACTTCCCTCTAACTCCTGCTCTGACCCACAAGTTCACCTACCATCTGACACCCTTTCCTAGCTACAGGCATTCTAGAGGAACTGAGCTAGTGTGTGATGGATGCAGTGTTGTCAGAGCCAGGTTTGGTGTCTCCATCTTACCTGAAAGGTGGGATACCACATCTCTGGCTGAGATGCAGTATTTCTGTGGAGACTAGACCCTCAGGGGCGCCACACAGGAGCATTCCTCTGAAGCTTGTGGAAAGCAGGGGCATTCCTCTGTGAAGATTAGTATGCAGGGACATACTTCTGAAGCTTTTGGTAAGCAGGGGCAATACCTCCGTGGAGTCTGATAAGCAGGGGTTTAATTCTGAAGCTGCTGCTAAATGGGGTCATATCTCTGTGGAGTCTGGTAGGCAGGCGTATACCTTTGTGAAGTCTGGTAAGCTGGGGCATACCTCTAAGGCTTCTGGTAAGCAGGGGCATACCTCTGTGGAGTCTGGTAAGCAAGAGCATAATTCAGAAGTCTGATAAGCAAGGCATACCTCTGTGGGTTATGGTAAACAGGTGCAAAGCTCTAAGGCTTTTGGTAAGTAGGGGCAAGGGGCATACTTCTGAGGCTTCTGGTATGCAGGGGCATATCTCTGAGGCTTCTGGTAGGCAGGTACATACTTCCAAAGGGTCTGGTAAGCAGGGGCATATTTCTGAAATGTCTGGCAAGCAGAGGCATACCTCTAAGGCTTCTGTTAAGCAGGGGCATACCTATGTGAAGTTTGGTAAGCAGGGACATTCTTTTGAAGCTTCTAGTAAGCAAGGGCAACACCTCTGCAGAGTTTGGTAAGCAGGAGCATATTTCTAAGGCTGCTGGTAAATGGGGTCATACTGCTGTGGAGTCTGGTAAGCAGGGGGTCTACTTCTGAGGCTTCTAGTAAGCAGGGACATATCTCTGTGGAGTCTGCTAAGCAGAGGCATACCTCTGAGGCATACCTTCTGGTAAGCAGGTGGATCACCCACCAGGGCAGTGGGGTACTCAGTACCAGGCTGGTGTCTTAAAGGGATGTGTCACGGCAGCAGTGACCCGGTCCGTGGCCCTGGGCTTAATGAAGAGGGGAAATATTTATAGGGATGATAAGAGTTTCTATTGAAGTGTTCATGATGCCACCTGTGGTTTCTGCAGCGCAGAAGTGACCAGCGCTGCAGTGCAGATCCTCTGGGACAGATGGTGTGATGTAGCAGAGTTGGAATAGCTTCCTACAGGTGAAGCTTATTGTCCCAGGGCAGAGAGATGTTGTAGAGAATAATGGTGCTGGGAGATGTAGCAGTGTGGAGTGTGTGCTGCAGGAAGAATTTGAGGAGACAGTCAGATGAAGTTTCCAAGACTTTACTCACAGTACTGGTGCACACAGGTGCCCGCTTGGTGCCACATCCTCCAGGTAAGGAATCCAGCCACCTCCCAGGTAGGTGGAGAACACCAGTCCAAAGCTCCCTGTCAGTATTTGCCTTCCCTGGCCATCTCACTGTGCTGATTCCCACTCCTGACTTCCTTCCCAGAACCTAACAAACAGTGTCCCAGTCCGGTAGCTACGAATCCTGTCGGAAAACGTGACCCAGGCGTTTCCTTGATTCTATATAGCTTTCCTTCCCGGAGAAGATGCTTGTGGTTGTGGCTGTGACCCCTAAAGTTGTCACAGCTGTCGGCTTGCTAGCTGAGTCCTGTTGTACGCTCCACTAGCCTAGGGGCCGAGTCCCTTCCGCGACCTGAATTCTCCCAGCTGACTTCCGTCAGCCTGGAACGAGCCCCACGGGTAGCCTTCTCCTCAACCGTTCCTCTGAGAAATCCCTTTTCCCTACAGGGAACCTTCTTTCTGTCTTTCTATCTGTGAGCAGCTCCTCAGGACCTGGAGCCTGCTGCACATTTCTATCTCTTCCCTCCTCCCCTATGGGAGGGCTGCCTATGCACGTCCTTCTACTTCTTCCCCTACGGGAAGACTCACTCTTACTTCCCTCTAACTCCTGCTCTGACCCACAAGTTCACCTACCATCTGACACCCTTTCCTAGCTACAGGCATTCTAGAGGAACTGAGCTAGTGTGTGATGGATGCAGTGTTGTCAGAGCCAGGTTTGGTGTCTCCATCTTACCTGAAAGGTGGGATACCACATCTCTGGCTGAGATGCAGTATTTCTGTGGAGACTAGACCCTCAGGGGCGCCACACAGGAGCATTCCTCTGAAGCTTGTGGAAAGCAGGGGCATTCCTCTGTGAAGATTAGTATGCAGGGACATACTTCTGAAGCTTTTGGTAAGCAGGGGCAATACCTCCGTGGAGTCTGATAAGCAGGGGTTTAATTCTGAAGCTGCTGCTAAATGGGGTCATATCTCTGTGGAGTCTGGTAGGCAGGCGTATACCTTTGTGAAGTCTGGTAAGCTGGGGCATACCTCTAAGGCTTCTGGTAAGCAGGGGCATACCTCTGTGGAGTCTGGTAAGCAAGAGCATAATTCAGAAGTCTGATAAGCAAGGCATACCTCTGTGGGTTATGGTAAACAGGTGCAAAGCTCTAAGGCTTTTGGTAAGTAGGGGCAAGGGGCATACTTCTGAGGCTTCTGGTATGCAGGGGCATATCTCTGAGGCTTCTGGTAGGCAGGTACATACTTCCAAAGGGTCTGGTAAGCAGGGGCATATTTCTGAAATGTCTGGTAAGCAGGGGCATAACTTTGAGGCTCCCAGTAAGCAGGGGCAAACTTCTGAAGTGTCTGGTAAGCAAGGGCATGCCACTAAGGCTTCTGTTGAACAGGTATACCTCTGAAGTGTCTATTAAGCAGTGCATATCCCTGAAACCTCTGGTAAGCAGAGACAAACTTCCGAGGCTTCTGATTACCAGGGTATTCCATTTAGGCTTTTTAGGCTTCTGGTAAGCAGGGTTCTACTTCTGAAGCATCTAGTAAGTAGGGGCAAACCTCGGACATAATGCTTTGTGTAATTAAAACATACACCCCAGAAATTTCTTAGAAGTAATGTCACACCTCTGAGGCTCCATGTAAAAAGTGATATCTCTAAGTTCTCTTGAAATCAGGTAAGACATTTCTAAAGCTTCTGCTTAGCAAAAGGACATTCTTGAGTGTTTCCTGGATCTGAAACATTGATGATATAACTTTATGAAGCTCAGTCCTAAATGCTATGGTCCCTTTATTCTATTAAATAATGGAGGTCACAAGGTTGGGTTTCCATCGATCAAACACTGATGTTCTATATACTGAATGTCTGATTAGGTATGTATATGTTTATATACGTATGTAAACATCTGTGGCTATGTGTATATATACAGTTGGTATGTGAGTGTATGTAACCTAAAACTCACAGGTCCTAGCAAATTTGAAGAATTTGGATTAGATTAGTTCAAGTCACCAAAATAATGCTCACTGTCATTATACACATTACAGAAAATTTAATTAGCCACAGAAGGCTGACATGACTTCAGGTGTAACATAATTGGCTTCCTCATAATGCTTTGCTGCTATCCATCACATTATATAGCGCAGCACGAATAAAAGCTGAGGCAGAGAATGCAGCAGCAATTTTGCAATAGTGAGAGCACTTAGAAGCTAACAGCTCAGCAATTGAGACAGGAAGAGAAAGCCCTAAAATATTTCACAAATATTCCAACCAGTACTGTGTTGTAGAACTATAGCATTGAAACAGATTCAAATGAGAGTAGTAGTCTGCAAATAATATAGAGGTTCAATTAATAGAGAGATAGAGATAGGACAGGAGCCTGCAGCAGTGCCAGATTCAGTGTGAGTGATCAGTGGTGTAGCTGGCATCTGTCCTGTTGCATATGAATTATAATTATTAGTTTCTTTCTTCATTTATAATGCACTTCAAAGCATTACTCTGATGACAGATTTACCTCCCTTTGGCATTCTCTCAAGCAGCTTCATCAGGTTGTTACCTGGAATAGCTTCCAGTGATGAGCGCAAGTGCTCGTTGCTCGAGTTTGCTGAGGGTGCTCGGGTATGCACCGAGTAACACAGGTTCTAGAGTGACATGTTTGAGTCTCCGCAGCCACATGTTTCATGGCTGTTAAACAGCCATGAACCGTTAAAAAAAGTTTGGTTCAGGTACCAGAACAGCACCCGAACCTGAACCTGGACCAACCAGTGTTTGCCTCACTGTGATGTGCATGACAGCGCGGCAAACACTGACTCTGATCAGCGCTAAAATCATTACCACCGATCAGACAGCGGTGGTTCCCATGCTGTCAAATAACAGCGTGAGCACGCAGCTGTGACCGGAGGTAAAAAGTTTACCTCCGGTCACTGGCGTCGGCTGATTGGACTACTAATCTGATCAGTCTACACCTGCTGCCACTAATAAGCAAGAGCAGGCAGCAACTGATGGGAGTATTCATCAGTCGGCGCCTAGGGGCTAAATAAATAATTTTAAAAAAACACGTGAGTTCCCCTGTATCTTTGATAACCAGCTAGGCAAAACTGACAGCTGCAGGCTGCAACCCTCAGCTGTCTGCTTTAGCAAGATTGGTAATCAAGAATAAAGGTGTTTCCAAGCCTCTTTTTAATTATTTACATAAATAATGAAAAAAAGGAGTGGGGGTCCCCTCTATTTTTGACAACCAGACAATCTAAAGCACATAGCTGGGGGCTGGTATTCTCAGGCTGGTAAGGGGCCATGAATAGTACCCCCTCCCAGCCTAAAAAAAGCAGCCCGCAGCTGCATAGAAAAGATTGATGAATCAATTCTGGCGCTTTGCCTGGCTCTTTCCACTGTTTCCTATGAGACACCTATCCATTACTAATCCTCGAATGAGAATGCAGCCTCAGTGACCTGAGGTCTTCTCAATGAGGTCACCGCTGCTCACTGATGCTACGCTCGCAGCAGCTCATACCTCAGTGGTTCTCAGCCTGGACGGTCACATCTTGGCACCGTTCAGGTTGAACACTGTTTATCTCCAGACATGGATTATGGTGTGGGATAGAATGACAGACAGGTGAAGGGTATGGTTGCTTTTTTATTTTTGTTTTATTACAAGAGACGAGGGCTTCAATGGAATGGGCGTTAGGTGAGTATAACTGTGTCTGTGTTTGTTATTTTTAAATAAAAAAGTAAAAGTGTGTTTTTTTTCAAATAAAGTACTTTATTCTGGTTGTGTGTTTATTTACAATAGAATTATAAGTTTAGTATTATATAGGTGTCTTATAAACGCCTCTCCATTACTAAGCTGTGGGCTTGATGTCCCCAGACAACACAAAGTTGACATCAACCCCACAAAAATGAACCCCACTTGCCACCCCCACAGAGCAAGTGTGAAGAGCCGGTCAAAGCATAGCATCAGTGAGCAGCGGTGACCTCATGGAGGTTACCGTAGGTCACTGAGCCTGCGTTCCCAGCCAAGGATCAGTAATGGATAGGTGTCTTATAGGAAACAGGGAGAAGTGGGAAGAGCAAGACAAAGCATCAGAATTGGCACATCTAATAGATGCACCTTTTCTGGGCAGCTGCTGGCTGCTTTCTTTAGGCTGGGGGTGGTAATATCCATGACCCCTTACCAGTCTGAGAATACCAGAACTCAGTTGTTGCCTTAGCTTGGATGGTTGTCAAAAAACGGGTGGACCCAATATTATTTAAATAAATAATTTAAAAAAAAACAATTAAAAAAAATAGCATGGGGACCCCTGTATTCTTGATAACCAATCTTGCTAAAGCTGACAGCTGACTCGCAACTGTCTGTTTTGCCTGGCTGGTTATCAAAAATACATGGGAACCCATGCAAGTTTTTTTTTTAATTATTTATTTAGAGAGCAGGCACCAGCTGACAAATACTCCCAACAGTCTCCCCCTGCTCTCGCTGTTATTAGTGGCAGCAGGTGTAGGCCAATCAGCCAACGCCAGTGACCGGGTTCTGGAAAATTGCTAGAACCTTGAAGGTATTAACAAGTGCTGTCATGAAAACCATTAATCGCTATGATGAATCTGTCTCTAATGAGGACTGACCTAGTAAAGGATCACCAAGAATTAACTCTGCTGCAGAGGATAAGTTCCACAGAGCAACCAGCCTCAGAAGCAACAAATTGACAGCATCTCAGATAACAGCCCTCGTAAATGAAGCACAGACATTAAATAGCAGAAACATCTCAATATTAAAAGTCCAGAGGAGACTGTGAGAAGCGGCCTTCATGATTCAATTGCTGCAAAGACACTACTGAGACATACAAACAAGAAGAAAAGAGATGATTAAGCCAAGCATAAGAAAAATGTGATGTTAGATAAGAGGAAATATGTCCTATGGTCTGATGAGTCAAAATTTGAGACTTTTGGTATCAACCATGTCATGTCTTTTTTTAGGAACCTAAAAGGTATTTGGATGACTTTTATGTGTGGAGTGCCCACCGTGAACCATTAGGGAGAGATCCTGTGGGGGGACTTTACTGGTGAAACTGTTGGTGACTTATTAGAAAAACAGGACACGCTTACTCAGTATGGCTACGGCAACATTCTCCAACATCAAGCCATCATCTGGTTCGCAATTAGTGGATCAAACAAGGCAATGACTCAAAACACATTTCCAGGCAATGTAAGGGTTGCGTGACCAATGAGAAGAGGATGGAGTCTGTGTCAGACTGCATGGCCTCCCCAATCACCTGACCTCCAATTGAGATGGTTTGGGAAGAGTTGAACTGCAGAGTGAAGGCAAAGCAGCCAACAACTGCTCTGCAACTGTGGGAACAACTTCTACACTGTTGGAAGCCATTCCAGGTGACGACCTGATGAAACTGCTTGAGAGAAAGCCAAGTGAGAGTAAATCTGTCATCAGAATAAAGGGAGGAGAGGAGTTCTTTCAGGAATCTAAGGTTTAACACATTCTGGTTGTTTCACACGTGTTCTTTACTCCTTGTTTCCATATGGGTTCCTCGATGGTTTTGCTGCCTTCACTGAGAATCTACAAAGTGAACATTCCGATTAGAAAAAGGAAAATCACTGCATCAACCAATGTGTTCAAACTTTTGACCGTACATATATCTATACACACAAATGAATTCAGTGGCTTGTACTGTAAGTAGAACGCTGGTAACACCAGAAGCCCCAGGAGTAGTTGTCTTGTGGCTGATTCTATCTAAGCCTCTTTTAGCCAATTATGGTGCTTGTTAAGATCATAGTTTTGCAATAATGGAGATGGTGCACTGATAGCTGAACCGTGAAACGTGATTATGTTAAGCAAGATGGCTATGGATTTCATGAGGCGAGGATTTTGATTTTCTAACAGAAGCCATTTCTGATTAAAACTGGCAAGTTAGCAGTGAGAGTCTTTGTAACCTTGCAAGAATCCATTAAGTTCTCCAGTCCAGCAGAAGACATGCCTATTGATTTTTTTTTTAGACAGTGTAATGCTGTTAATGTATGATCATTAACACCTTAGGTGCCTGAATCTATATATCCATCAGTAAAGATATTTCTCATTTACATGCACTTATATGAGTTGGGTGCATGTTTCATGGAGAACCTAAAGCTGGGACCCGCTCCAGAATGGAAAAGTTGTGATCCCTGTTGAAATGGAATCATGGTGGCCCATGATTGCTGCCACTCTATTCAATTTCCATGGGACTGTTGAAGATTTATCTCAGCAATCCATATTGTCATCTCTGATGGTTCCTTGAGATTTAGTTAAGGGGCAGCATTTAAATGCAGCAACAGATTAATTCAAGTGCGGCACACAAGCCCCCAATTCTGGTGGTCAGCTGGATCTTCACAAATTTGGTAAATGTAGCCAAAAATTAATTATTTTATTTTTTACAACGGAAGCCTGTGTTTGATGAAAGCACAATGAAAAAGTGGGATAAAAAGAGCCAAGGCTACGTCCCTCAGGGCAAGAAAATGATTTTCTTCTTCATATTTGATTGCGGAAAATACAGTCCACTTAGTTTCTCAGTGCCAGCATAAAGCATGAGATTTTACGAAATCTCACTAACATGCTGCAAAATATTTCTGCAGAGTAAATTGACAGGTGCTGCAAATTTGTTAAATAAAGCTGCGGAGCTAGATGTGAATTTCACCCTTTGCAAATAGATAAATGTGTGTCTCCCTGCTACTTCTTTATGTGCAAAAAGTAATACTGCTACGGATATCACTGCCGAAAAATGGATGCGATTTCGGCAAATCTCATGCCCACTGTGCATTTAAAGACACTGTGTTTTTGGTGCATATTTTGCCTTTTAGGCTTCTATGGAAATATGCATTTAAAAATGCAGAATCCCAGCATTTCTTCATTAAAAATACATTATAAAAAAAACACAGCTGCACCAGAAATGCATAAAAAAGGGGAAAACGCATTAAAAAACAGCAGCAAAAATCCAATAAGAAGAGTAGATTGCTACTGTGCCGTCATCAGCAGAAAATAAGGGCGGAAAAAAACAGAGTATTTGCACATCGGCACATGGCGTAAAAGTCACAAAAAATATTATACTCTTTGAAAAATAGGCAAAAAAAATAAATAATACAGCGGACGCAGTGATAAATCGGCTGGACTGTTGAGCCGATGCTGCCATCTCCTCGATATGATTGCCAGCTGCCTAAACACATCGGTAGTCATCTATCATGAGTCACGGAGGTGTGAAAATACCTTGCTTTTGGAAAAAAGTGAATTGTTTATTAAAAAAGGGTTTTCCGGTTTTGGAAGATCCTTGTCCTTCGGCTTTAGTTTGTTTTTAAAAAATCAAACTCTGCTTTACTCTCTCTCCCCGGATCCAGCGCTGAGTCTCCGGTTTTGTTCCCAGTGTCTGTTATTGTCTGTACCACTGACGTCACGTTAACACCGCTGCAGCCAACTAGTGGCTGTGCCGGAGTTGACGGCATAAGCTGCTGAGCTCACTGATTGGCTGCAGCGGTGTCACGTCATCAGCAATAACAGACACCGGAGCAGCATGAGACCCGGGGAATATAATATAATAGAGGGCAGTCCATTTAGTAACGCATCTCCATTGCATTATCGATGTGATCCTTCCATGGAGCCGGCATTACATGATTCTTCACGATGCTCACAGCTATATTAATGTGATGGCACGTACCTTCAGAAAGATGTAATCATCCTGTACAGTCAGAGAATTGCGATCGATGTCTCCATTGAACTGAATAGTTCGTGTTTTGTCAGAGCAGTTCTGAATCTGGCATGTCACATATCGATAACCTGCGGAGTGGAATCAATAGTGGAAACATTAAGTATCTGGAAGTGACGAATGGCGTTTTCCACACTATAATATTGACTTTTATTTGCAGTTAGGATGAGATGCGGCGTGGAGAGACGGCGCCGACCACCGCCAAATAAATGTATGAAGATATGAGTGTGGTGCATCTTGCCAAATCTGCAGAGCCGACGTCTACTGGAGCTGTGATCATACACAACCTCAAAAGCTATAAATCCCTAAATATGTGTAGGAGACGGAGGAGAATAAATAGAGCCAGGGATCAAAACAGCTTTATAAGGTCACATTTAGACGTCCAATGACCGCAATGGACGGACTGGCCAAGACTCTCCCGACCAGAGGGTGGCAACTTCATCTATAATATAATCGGAGATGTGTCCTTCTGTTCGAAGCCTCTAGCGCATGCACAAGGTTGTGCAGGAGTAAGCACATGCTGCACTACCATTATCTCCAGGACATCGGCTGGAGCAGCAGCTTCACTGGCGGTGAGGACAGAGAGACAGAGAAATAAAAAAAGCTTGTCACCCGAGCATAGAACGGGTTCAATAGCTGGTCTATACTATATTCTGAGATGTGTCCTTCTGTCCGAAGACTTTGGCGCATGCGCAGGAGTCAGCGCTTGATTAGACGTTGGTTGGAACAGCGGCTTCACAGAGACAGAGACAGAGAGAGAGAGAGAGAGAGAGAGAGAGAGAGAGATGCTCGCCACCTGGATGTAGGACGGGTTCAATAGCTGGTCTATACTATATTCTGAGATGTGTCATTCTTTATGAAGACTTTGGCGCATGCGCACGAGTCAGCGCTTGATTGGACGTCGTTGGAGCAGCAGCTTCACAGAGACAGAGAGAGAGAGAGAGAGATACTCGCCACCTGGACGTAGGACGGGTTCAATAGCTAGTAGAAATGTATAAAGCTGTCATGCTCAGGTCAGGAGACCCGTGGCCAGTCTGTGCATTGTGGTCTGATCTCTATGGCCATCTGAATGCACCCTAAGTCGTACGAGCTTGTTCAGGTGGGCATATATATTAGCGTCTGTTTTTTGCGGTATGTGTCTGCACTCTAGCCGTTCGGCCAAGTGCACATGTTTTCAATGAAAAAAAGTGGTATAAACCAATGCACATCAGGGGTCCCGAAATCTTCAGGAGGAAGAGAGTCAAGACACCCCCAAACACAAGAGATAGATAGTGATCAGTAAATCTACGGAAATTCAAATTCAGCTCAAATTTGGACAGGAAACTCAGTTCACATTGAATTTATTCAATGCTAGTTAAATGTGTCTATAATATGCTCTGGGGTTTGTCCAGGCGCTGGGGCCATAATAAATGTAGGGTAAAAAAATTAAAATTAATACTTATCTCTCCCTCCCCGATCCTCATCTCCTCCATGCAACTCCTCTCTTGGTCACTGCGGTCTACATTTATTGGCTGCCAGTTTCCTTCTCACTATGAGTCCTATTGGGTCTTGGGTCAATGTCTTGCAAAGTCATAGTGTAGAAAGACCTAATAGGTGCCATTGGCATCAAAGATCCAGCAGGATCCATAGCATGAAGAAGTCCGGCGGCCTGTGAGTGAAGACTGGACTGGAATGTTAAGGCAAGGAGTTTCACTGACTGGGCTTGCGCAATTTTCTCTTAGATTTTCAGGATTTTCACTGAAAGAACTTGTACCCATGATATTCTTTGGGGCTGTGCACATGTCTGATTCTTTTCTCAGACGAAGTGGTTCAAGGAAAAATCGGAGACATGTCTGAGTGTCAGATCAAAATTGACAATGCAAGTCTATGGGTCTATGAAAAAATTTTTCGGACTGCAGTCAGATAACACCGAGAACCGAGATGTGAAGACTCTACTCATATATTGATGGCCTTTAGAGAATATTTTTACTCCCGTCTCCCATACCTTTTGAATTCAGTAACATGGCAGTAATCGCAAAAAGAATCTGAATCTGGCAAATCTGAACTTTTTGCAACAAAGTGATTCACTCATCTCTAATTCTAGACAATTCTGTCAAAATCGACAGGTTTGACCAACTTTTCACTAATGTGTACAGGTCTAGCGTTAGTTATAATGACAAGCGACACCGTTGTCACCGAGACCAGATGGGAGACAATGGATTGACAGATACAAAATTTAATTTGTACCAGAAGGGGGCGCTACACAGGAAATGACTGTGATCATGTTACAGAATGTTGTGTATTTAACATATGTGAAATGAATGGACTCACCTCCGTCTGAATTTGTATCTCCATGTGGACCAGACCTGGATCTGTATCTACTCCAGCAACAGACCTGCAGAGACACAACAGAACTGTGTATATCACCTTGTTATTAGGAAACGTGGATGATATTTATTCCGGCAAACACATATCAGCTGCACTACTGATGTGCAAACATTCATAGTAATTTACCAACCAGGACATTCACCAGCAAACATCTGTAATGTAGTAATCATACTCCTACATTTCTGGCTTTTTCAACTCGGTGGCAGGATAGATCGATAGATAGATCTTAGCTTAAAAATGATCCCTGGTGCCCATTGGATATAAAAGGAATCTCCATCCCTGCCCTGAAAAAAAACATCAGACAGGGATGCTGCTCGGGAGGAATTGGTCTGGTGTAACAGTACATCAAATCGGTAAGAGAGGAGATGGTCACATATGGATCAGAATGAACAGCTTTATCCTCACCTCTCAGTCTGATGTCAACCTCTGTGCCACCTACATACTGCCGCCAGAGTCACCTTACTTCAATCCAGACAGCTTTGAGATCTTACAAGGAGAAGTCGCCTATTATCAGGCCTTAGGCAAAGTTCTCATCTTTGGAGATCTCAATGCCAGGACATAGAGAGAAAAATACTTTCTGACCACAGATGGAACATCTACATATTTGTATTATTAGAGACTGATGGCCAGTACACAGGGAGAGAAACAACTATGACAGTACAGTCAACAAAAGTGTCAAAAAAGCTCCTGAACTATGTAGAAGTTTAGGACTTCATATACTCAATGGCCTCACCATGGGAGACTCTCTAAGAAGATATACATTAAACTCCCATGTAGGAAGGCGTGTAGTAGACTATGCCATTACAGAAATGGACCTGACAAACTTAAACAACTCCAAGACTATGGAATAACATGGGCACTAAAAGCAAGAAAAGCAACATACATATCCAAAATGGCAACATCTGGCTCCAGTACTTCAGAGACCTCTACAAAGACATCTCGAAGGAAGGATTAAGCCAAGAATAGAAAAACATAATGGCAAAACTAAAGGAAAGGAGGAAAAAGTCAAACATTTCCAAAACCCTCTGGATTCACCAATTACATTACATCAAGTTACACAGCAAGTTACAGAGAGAGACTCTCTTCCATAAGGTGTAGAAAAGTCAGTGGCCTGGATGGAATCCCACCAGAAATGCTGAAATACAGCCCACCAGAAATACAGGCTGCAACGGCTAAACTGTGTAACACTGTGCTGAGCGCTGGCTACTTCCATTGTACCTGGAAGCAAGGCCTCATCACACCCATTCACAAGAGTGGGGACAGGTACGACCCTGCCAACTACAGAGGCATAAGTGTCAGCAGCAACCTGGGGAAACTGTTCAACAGCATCCTGAACAAGAGGATCCTCATTCTCGTCACTGAGCACAACATCCTCAGCAAAAGCAAAGAGGGTTCATGCTGAACCACCGCACTACCAACCACATCTACACCCTGCACAGCCTTATTCAGAGCCACGTCCACAGCACAAAGCATGGGAAGATAAACTTGGGAAGATATACGCTTGTTTTGTGGACTTTAAAAAGG
This sequence comes from Oophaga sylvatica, assembly GCA_033576555.1. Lineage (NCBI taxonomy): Eukaryota > Metazoa > Chordata > Amphibia > Anura > Dendrobatidae > Oophaga > Oophaga sylvatica. The sequence continues at coordinate 38,682,940 of JARQOD010000001.1, forward strand.
CCTTCAACTGAGTATGGCACTCGGGCCTATTCCTGAAACTGCTATGGAGTGGAATAGGAGGAAAGACATATGATGTCATCAAAAGCTCCTACACCGAGAACCGCTGCCCTTATTTCCAGCAGAGCCAAGGAGTCAGACAAGGTTGTACCCTAAATCCAAAGCTCTTCAACATCTACATTATGTTACACTCGGTCCCAGCGCTGGCTCTGCACTCCGTTCTGCTCACTCACCTGTTCCTCTAGCTGTCCCTCTGCAGCAGTCTGCGCGCGGGCTGGGGTCTCCTGTCCCATCTGCTCCTCGGCGTCCTGTGTCCTCCTCCACTTCCTGGCACGCTGCTGGCAGGCCTCCAGATAGACTGCTTAGGACGCGAGGCCGCGCCCACCGTATCTCTTAAAGGGGCAGCGTGCATTTTTTGAAATAGCTAATTAACCAATGGCTGCGCACTCAGTACTATATCTGGTCACTCCACCATTAAGGGAGTGCCGGAGCAACGTGTTCTATCATTGCTACATCCGGTTCTGTTCCTGATCTGTCTGCGCTGCGTCTGCAGTCTCTGTGCTTCGCTTACACTGTTTGTCTCCTCAGAGCATTGCTAACCTGTATCTGGCTAACCTGGACAATCTCGGCTATTACTGGCGCAAGTGTCATCCCGTTCCGCCATCAGCCATCCGTACCCGTGGACCGTGACAAGGTCACTGAAGCCAGCCTACTACCATCCGTTCTGGACCAGGATCTTACCCTTCTCCGTCAAGAACCCTCCACGGACTCTGTAAATACCTGTTACCCTTTTGGTCCCTCTGGGACAGCTGCCACGTGTCCGGGGTCTAACTGGAGGTAGCACCTGTGCCCTCCGGGTATTCCATTCTGGTCCTGTTCGAGGGGCCTTACTACGGGTACCCGGGGCTCACTAGTTACGCCCCTTCGGAGCCCCCCGGACCGCGGTCTCGAGGTTCCACATTAAAAAATAAAAACGAATGTGAACTTCACCACCTCTGCCTCCGCTTCCATTCGTTACAGATTGCTCCGGCCATGGAACCCGCTGGATCCCAGAGATCTCCGACCACGGATCTGTGCCAGGAGGTGACCCGTTTGGGAGTTCAACAGGACAAGATCACGACTTATCTACACTTATCTACACAGCTTGTCTACCCGCATGGATTCCTTGGGGTCCTCGTCTGCACCTGACTCTTCTATCAATAATCAGGTACCAGTTCCCATGGCAAGTCAAGGTCCCCGTCTGGCGGCTCCTACCCGTTTCCAGGGTGACCTTAGGGTTACACTTCGAAATCTTGGGGCATATGTTTGCTTCTGACCGAACCAAGGTGGGCTTCATCATGTCACACCTGGGAGGAGAGGCCCTCGCCTGGCTAAACCCGCTATGGGAGAGAGGGGATCCGCTGGTTAACGATCTTCAATCTTTCCTAGAGGCTTTTCGCAGGACTTTCGATGAACCTGGTCGCACCACTTCGACTGCCTCAGCTCTGCTCCGCCTGCGCCAAGGCACTCTCACGGTAGCTCAGTATGCTGTTAAATTCCGCACCCTCTCGTCTGAATTATCGTGGAACAACGAGGCCCTGGTTGCTAACTTCTGGGAAGGCCTATCCGGAAGAATCAAGGATGAACTGGCGGGACGGGACAGACCTACCCTCTTGGAAGAGCTAATATCCTTGGCAACCCGAATTGACCTGCGTTTTCAGGAGCGCTCCATGGAGATCAAGCGGGACAAAAGGTCCTATCACCTGGACTCTAGTTTGTACAAAACAGGTAACTCGCCCTCCGCCTCCGAGGCCATGGAGGTGGACCAGGTAAGTTTGGCCACCCGCCGCCGGGAGGCACGTCGCAAGGAGGGAAGTTGTTACTACTGCGGTGGTTCTGAACATTTAATCCATTTCTGTCCTAAAAAGTCGGGAAACTCCAGTGCCTAGGTCCGGTAGGAGGGGCCAACCTAGGTAGAGAACAGTCCTCTCCCTCTTTACACATCTCAGTCTCCGTGTCCTATGGAGCAATAAAATTCTCCGAACATTGTCTACTGGATTCTGGAGCTGCAGGGAACTTCATCCAGCAGGCGGTTGTGGATCATTACCGCTTACCAGTCCAGCGTCTTCCTGATCCGTTACAGGTGTCCGCCGTGGATGGCAAACCGCTGACCGAGCCCGTCCAGTTTCAAACCGAGTTGGTGGAACTCCGGGTAGGTCTAATGCATACTGAACGAATGCGATTTTATGTATATCCCGGTTTATCCCATCCCATGCTTTTAGGTTTACCTTGGCTCCAGATGCATGAACCAGTCCTTAATTGGAAAACTGGAGAAGTTCTGCGTTGGGGAGATACCTGCATGAATCGTTGCTTAACCCGGATTCAACCTGTTTCGCCTCCAGTCCAGCCTGATACCCTGCCAGGGTTGTCTTCCACCTATTGGTCCTTCTCTGACGTTTTTGGGAAAAAGGAGGCTGAGAGACTACCTCCACACAGGTCGTATGACTGTCAGATAGAGCTTCTTCCAGGAGCATCTCCTCCTCGCGGGAGAGTTTATCCCCTTTCACAGGCAGAGACTCAGGCCATGTCGGACTACATCCAAGAGAATCTGGCTAGAGGATTTATCCAAAAGTCATCGTCACCGGCAGGAGATGGATTCTTCTTTGTGAAGAAAAAGGATGGATCCTTGCGGCCCTGCATTGACTATCGGGGTCTAAATCAGATCACGGTAAAAAACAGGTATCCATTACCTCTTATTTCAGAGCTGTTTGATCGTCTCCGAGGGGCCAAGATCTTCACCAAATTGGACCTCAGAGGGGCCCCTCAGAGGGGCCTACAACCTGATCCGAGTCAGAGAGGGGGACGAATGGAAAACAGCCTTCAACACCCGTGACGGCCACTATGAATACCTGGTAATGCCATTCGGCCTAAGCAATGCACCTGCGGTCTTTCAGGAATTTGTTAATGACATTTTCAGGGACTTGCTCTATACTTGTGTCGTGGTTTACCTGGACGATATTTTGATTTTCTCTGCTGACTTGACGTCACACCGGAGGCAAGTACGCCTGGTCTTATAAAGACTGAGAGAGAACAGGTTTATATGCCAAATATGAGAAATGCCTCTTTGAGCAGTCTTCCTTGCCTTTCCTTGGGTACACTGTATCTTCCACAGGATTAAAGATGGATCCGGAGAAGTTGTCTGCAGTTCTCAACTGGCCTCGTCCGTCTGGGCTAAAAGCCATACAAAGGTTCCTAGGGTTCGCCAATTACTACCGGCAATTTATTCCACACTTTTCCACCCGAGTGGCTCCAATCACAGCCTTAACCCGGAAAGGTGTAAACTCTAAGGAATGGTCCTCCGAGGCAGAAGAGGCCTTTGTTTCTCTCAAAAAAGCCTTCGCTTCCGCACCCGTTCTCCATCGTCCTAATTCAAGTGAGCAATTTTTTCTTGAGGTTGACGCTTCTTCCATAGGTGCAGGAGCAGTTCTGACCCAGAAGTCGTCTACCGGGCGGATGATCTTGTGTGGTTTTTTTTCCAAGGTTTTTTCTCCTGCAGAAAGGAACTACTCTGTCGGTGATCGCGAACTGTTGGCCATCAAATTGGCTCTGCAAGAATGGAGACATCTTCTTGAAGGAGCTCATCACCAGGTAATAATATTCACCGACCATAAAAACCTTGCCTATCTCCAATCTGCTTTAAGACTGAATCCCCGTCAGGCATTATTTTTTGCCCGTTTCAATTTTGTACTTCATTTCCGCCCAGCTGACAAGAACATCAAGGCAGACGCACTCTCTAGAGCCTTCTTGCCTCCTGAACTGGAGGAAGAACCTCAGCACATTATTGAACCTTCTAAGTCTCTGTTGCCTCCACTGATCTGGCCCGGCTTCCTCCTGGGAAGACTTTCGTGTCCGCTTCTGATCGTAGTCGTGTTCTGCGCTGGGTCATTCTTCTAAGTTGGCTGGCCATGCTGGTCAGAGAAAGACGCAGCAACTCATCTCCCGTTATTACTGGTGGCCTACCATGGGCAAGGATATCCAGGAGTTCGTCGCAGCCTGTCCTTCATGTGCCCGTAACAAAACTGTTAAACATCTACCAGCCGGCAGGCTTCTGCCTCTTCCAATTCCGTCCGCTCCCTGGCAGCACATCGCGATGGATTTCATCACGGATCTTCCCATTTCTTCTGGCTGCTCAGTGGTATGGGTTGTGGTGGATCGCTTCTCTAAAATGGCCCACTTCGTTCCGCTATCTGGCCTCCCGTCTGCTCCAGAACTGGCCGCTCACTTCATTCAGCACATCTTCCGTCTACATGGATTTCCTCTCCACATCGTGTCTGACAGGGGCGTCCAGTTCACCTCTAAGTTCTGGAGAGGACTCTGTAAAATGGTAAAAATTGAACTAGATTTTTCTTCTGCATATCATCCCCAGTCTAATGGGCAAGTGGAGAGGATCAATCAAATCCTGGCTGGATACCTGCGGCACTTCGTCAACGCTCATCATAATGACTGGGTAGAATTACTGCCCTGGGCGGAATTCTCCTACAACAACCAAGTAAGTGAATCTTCTGGAAAGTCTCCCTTTCAGATTGTGTTTGGACTGCAACCCGGAATTCCTCTTCCTGTCTCGGGATTGTCTGATGATCCGGCAGTCGATACCTTGTCTAAGAATCTCTCGGACATTTGGAGAGAGACCAGGTCGGCTTTGGAGAAAGCTTCTCAACGTATGAAAACGCATGCGGACAAAAGACGTTTGGAGGCTCCCATCTTTCGTCCAGGAGACAAGGTATGGCTCTCCTCCAAGTACATCCGTCTGAAGTTACCATCGTACAAATTGGGTCCCCGTTTCATTGGTCCCTTTGAAGTCTTGAGACAAATCAACCCGGTCTCTTATAAACTGAAATTGCCTAATTCTCTACGAGTACCTAACTCCTTTCATGTTTCCCTCCTCAAACCAGTAGTGTTGAGCTCCTTCTTTAAGGACCCGGGTACCACTCCTGATCCGGTCTCTGAGGATGATGTTTTTGAGGTAAAACATATCTTGGCCTCTAAGAGAGTAAGAGGTAGGATCTATTACCTGGTGGACTGGAGAGGTTTTGGTCCTGAGGAGAGGTCTTGGGAGCCTAAAGAGAACATCCAGGCTCCTCTTCTTCTTAAAAGATTTCACGCAGGCTTGAAAAAGAGGGGGAATAAAGAGGGGGATACTGTTACACTCGGTCCCAGCGCTGGCTCTGCACTCCGTTCTGCTCACTCACCTGTTCCTCTAGCTGTCCTTCTGCAGCAGTCTGCGCCCGGGCTGGGGTCTCCTGTCCCATCTGCTCCTCGGCGTCCTGTGTCCTCCTCCACTTCCTGGCACGCTGCTGGCAGGCCTCCAGATAGACTGCTTAGGACGCGAGGCCGCACCCACCGTCTCTCTTAAAGGGGCAGCGTGCATTTTTTGAAATAGCTAATTAACCAATGGCGGCGCACTCAGTACTATATCTGGTCACTCCACCATTAGGGGAGTGCCGGAGCAACGTGTTCTATCATTGCTACATCCGGTTCTGTTCCTGATCTGTCTGCGCTGCGTCTGCAGTCTCTGTGCTTCGCTTACACTGTTTGTCTCCACAGAGCATTGCTAACCTGTATCTGGCTAACCTGGACAATCTCGGCTATTACTGGCGCAAGTGTCATCCCGTTCCGCCATCAGCCATCCGTACCCGTGGACCGTGACAAGGTCACTGAAGCCAGCCTACTACCATCCGTTCTGGACCAGGATCTTACCCTTCTCCGTCAAGAACCCTCCACGGACTCTGTAAATACCTGTTACCCTTTTGGTCCCTCTGGGACAGCTGCCACGTGTCCGGGGTCTAACTGGAGGTAGCACCTGTGTCCTCCGGGTATTCCATTCTGGTCCTGTTCGAGGGGCCTTACTACGGGTACCCGGGGCTCACTAGTTACTCCCCCTTTGGAGCCCCCCGGACCGCGGTCTCGAGGTTCCACATTAAAAAATAAAAACGAATGTGAACTTCACCACCTCTGCCTCCGCTTCCATTCGTTACACATTAATGAGCTGGCCACTGCTCTGGAATCCTCCACGGCACCAGGTCTCACACTCCATGACACCCAGGTGAAATTCCTGCTGCTGTCACCAACCGAGAAAGGTCTCCAAGAAAACCTGAAATCTTGGAGAAATTCAGCTCCAAATGGGCACTACGCATAAACTCAAAGAAAAGCAACATGGTGTTCCAGTGGTGTTCCAGTGGAGAAAGCCAAGATTGGATCATCACCCTTCATTTGTGCTAAACAACTGCGCTCTTATAGGAATAGACAAATACATCTATCTGGGCCTGGAAATTCACCAGTCAGGAAGCTTCAAGTAAGCTGCAGAGACCCTGAAGGACAAGGCCTGCAAAACCTTTTATGCCATCCAAAGGAAACCCTACCATCTGAAGCAGCCGGTGAGGGCCTGGCTAAAAATATTTAATGCCATCATCGCCCCAATCCTCCTGCATGGCAGTGAAGTTTGGGGCCCTCACACATACTCAGACTGGTTAAAAGTGGGATTCCAGTCCAACAGAAATATTCCACCTGGAATTCCGCAAGCACCTTCTTCAGGTCCTATGGAGCACTTCCAACAGCTGGGCAGATTCTCACTGCACCTATCAGTCCTTCCAAGCTCACCTACATAGTAGCAGTCCAAGCTCCTATCGTCATACAGCCCTACAAGATGTAAGAGGGCCAAACAATCCGGTAATCCCAGAACAACTCACCAAAACTCAACTGGTCCAAAACAGCAATCACAGCAGCCTCACAAAAACCAGAATCAAGAAGATGGTAGACGAGGGCCAGGAGAGGTATATCAGTGACTGGAAGAACGATATTGTCACCTCACAAAAACTATTCATGTACAAGAGTCTACAGAGAGACTACAGACTGGCTCCATAACTGGAGAAACTGCCGGAGCCCAGAAACAGCCAGATCCTGAGCCAGTAAAGACTCAGTGCCCACATTCTGGCCATCGAGCCCAGCCGGCACAGACAGAGCTACAAGCCCAGGGAGGACAGACTGTGCAAACACTATGACCTGGAGGCCCTGGAGGATGAGACCCACTTTCTGCTACACTGCACCAAATACTCAGCAGTTAGGGACACTCTCTTCAGGAGACTCTCACATCTCTTCACGATTTTCAGCTTTATTAAGGAGCAAGAGAAAACATATATCCTGCTGGTGGAAGAAGAGAGCATGGTGCAGATAGCAGGGCAATATGTAAGTGTGTGCCATAGGCTGTTATAAAGACAACTATGATATGCCATGGACTTCCATAGCCCCCACCCTGGATGTGCCCCATCCATCATTCCACAGTCACTAACCCTATTCCCTACTGTACACGTCAATTTGAATTAGGTAGATAATAGATAGATAGTAGTAGATATAGAAAGCTAGAAGATGCTATGCCTTTGGAGAGTCCATTGATGTTCGGAATCAGATCCTTTGGTCCAGGTTGTCCTACCTGACCGTGTAACAGGTATAAGTGCTGGCAGCCCTGTATTCTCACTCAGGCTCCTAATTAGGAGCAGCTTTCTTGGTATTACTTGGCTGTATTTCAGTAGTAACTGCAATGATGATGCTATAAATGATCCTTATTACATAGTGAGACCTAATTATTGCTTCATTCATTTCACAGGGAAATATCCTGGAGATTCCACTTCCACCCAGAGCAGCGGAGCTGACGCTCATCCATAAAGCGAATGTTGTTCCGAGACTTCAAAGCTTGAAAAACACCAAACGTTCTTTCTTCAAAGAGAACAATCGCTGGTAAAGTCTCGATAATAAGGCACAGCAGAAAGTCATTATTTTAATACCTGGCCTAGTGAAATGTATTCCACAATCTTCGGTTTTCTGTACTTTAAGCCAATTTATCAAGTTAAAAACACAAAGCCATACTGAGCCTCGAATAAAGCCCGGCATGTGTAATTAATGCCGCATAATGAATATAAGATTAGATCACCAATACTACAACAATCTCTCACTCAGAAAAGGAAACTCGCCCAGGAACATAAAAAGATAGGGAAAAAGTCTTATTTATCTTCTATATAAACATCACTGAAAGCAAAGCATCAAAGTGCGTGAAGTCATTAATGCCCAGCGGGGGCGGTATATTATAGCACCGAATTAATGGCTGGAGATACTTAATAAACCTTTATATGGAATAATATATGCTGTTTTTTATTTTATATTCTGAAAATAATGCTCAGCAAATAATTGTATGTACTTTTAACCCCTTTCCGACAATGGGCAACATAGGTCGGCATGATAACAAGAGGTGTGAAGTAGACCTCTATGGTTGTCATTGCCGGATTGCTATGAGCGCCACCCCATGGTCAGCGCTCATAGCAAGTGAGCATTTCTGCTAAACAGAGGCGATCTGATCATCGCCTGTATGTAGCAGAGGCCATCGAAGTCCTGCAGCTTCTAGTCTCGCATGGAGACTATTAAAGCATGCAAAAAGTAAAAAAAAAGTTTAAAAAAAATATAAAAAGTTTAAATCACCCCCCTTTCACCCCATTCAAAATAAAACAATTTAAAAAATCAAACATACACATATTTGTTATTGCTGCGTTCAGAATCACCCGATCTATTAATATAAAAAAAGAATTAACCCGATCGTCAAACGGCGTAACGAGAAAAAAAATTAAAACATCAGAATTAAGTTTTTTTGGTGGCTGCAACATTGCATTAAAATGCAATAACGGGCGATCAAAAGAACGTATCTTCATCATAATGGTATCAATAAAAACATTAGCTCGTCTCGCAATAAATAAGCCCTCACCCAACCCGAGATCACGAAAATTGCGTCATTTTTTTTTTTTTAAACAAATTTTGGAATTTTTTTTTTCACCACTTAAATAAAAAAGAACCCATACATATTTGGTGTCTATGAACTCATAATGACCCGGAGAATCATAATTGCAGGTCAGTTTTAGCATTTAGTGAACATGGTAAAAAAAAAAACCACCAAAAAACTACTGTGGAAATGCACTTTTTTTTGCAATTTCACCGCACTTGGAATTTTGTTTCCCAATTTCCAGTACACGATATGTTAAAATCAATGATGTCGTTCAAAAGTACAACTCGTCCCGCAAACAATAAGCCCTCACATGGCCATATTGACAGAAAAAAAAGAGGACCAAAAAACAGAAATTCAAAAACTGAAATACCCTGGCCATTAAGGGGTTAAAAGGTTTGTCCAGGATGATCATAGGCAGATTAAAATGAGGGCAATCTGGGCTACCTCCCGGGGCCCAAGGCTCCAAAGGGCCCATGGCCAGATTGCCCTCATTGTAATGTTTTGTGCAGTGCACATATCCCGGCAGGGAGCTTTCCTGGGCTCCGCTGCTGACAATACAGAATAGAAGAGCAGCTCCATGGGAGATCTTGTTGCCTCTGCTGGGACATGCCGGCGCAATAATGTCATCAGCCAGCTCCCGCCAGCATGTACACACCACAAGTACAAGTGGAGCCTTGGGGAATGGAGCAGAGTGCGGGGAACAGGATCGAGGTGAATATGTATTTTTTTTTATTAATATGTGTATGGGATGTGTGCCTATATATATGGGCTATGTGAGGGCTCATACTGTATATAGGAGGCTATTTGGGGGCTCATGCTGTACATAAGGAGTTATGTGGGGTCTCATACTGTATATAGGGGGCTATGTGAGGGCTCATATTGTATATAGGTTGCTATGTGGGGAGTTTATACTGTATGTAGGGAGTTATGTGGGGGCTCATACTGTATATAAGGGGCTATGTGAGGGCTCATACTGTATATAGGTTGCTATGTGGGGAGTTTATACTGTATGTAGGGAGTTATGTAGGGGCTCATATTGTATATAGGGGGCTATGATAGGGCTCACATTGTATCTAGGTAGCTATGTGGGAGCTCATACTGTATATCAGGGCTATGTGAAGGTTCATACTGTATGTAGGGGCTGTGTGTTGACTCATGTATACAGGGGGGCTATGTGGGGGCTCATACTGTATGTCTGGGGCTATGTGAGGGCTCATACTGTATATAGGTTGCCTATATGTGGGGAGTTAGTATTATACTGTATTTGTTGCTATGGAGGTATGTTATGTGGGGGCTCATACTGTAAATAGGGGGCTATGTGAGGGCTCATACTGTATATAGGTTGCTATGTGGGGAGTTTATACTGTATGTAGGGAGTTATGTGGGGGCTCATACTGTAAATAGGGGGCTATGTGAGGGCTCATACTGTATATAGGTTGCTATGTGGGGAGTTTATACTGTATGTAGGGAGTTATGTGGGGGCTCATACTGTAAATAGGGGGCTATGTGAGGGCTCATACTGTATATAGGTTGCTATGTGGGGAGTTTATACTGTATGTAGGGAGTGTTACTGTGGGGGGCTCATACTGTATATAGTTATGGGGGCTATGTGTAGGGCTCATACTGTATATAGGGGGTTTGGGCATATGTGTTTTTGGGAGTTTATACTGTATGTAGGGAGTTATGTAGGGGCTCATATTGTATATAGGGGGCTATGATAGGGCTCACATTGTATCTAGGTAGCTATATGGGAGCTCATACTGTATATCAGGGGCTATGTGAAGGTTCATACTGTATGTAGGGGCTGTGTGTCGACTCATGTATACAGGGGGGCTATGTGGGGGCTCATACTGTATGTCTGGGGTTATGTGGGGTCTCATACCATATATAGGGAGGCTGTGTGGGGGCTCACACGGTACATAAGGGGGCTGTGTGGCGACTCATATTTTATGTAGGGGCTATGTGGGGGCATATTGCCTCAGCCTGTGAGTTGATATCCTCATTGCAGTACGGCTTATGATCTCTTTTTCTTGTCCCGATTGAAGGAATTCCCTGATAAAACCCTGAATGATCAAAAGAGGGGGGAAACGCGTCATAAGAAGATGCCATTAAGCTAAGTACACAACTGTTCAGGCCATATAGGGCTGTTATACTATTAGGCTGGTTTTACACTTGCCATATTGCCGTTTTTGCGGCCCCAATGCATTTCTATGGGGCTGCAAAAACGGGCCGCAAAAATTCGTCGGAGCGCCGTACGCTGTAAGGCCATGAAGGCCGTATTTACGGCCGTGAAAAAATAAGCTTGATATATTTCATGGCTTACGGACACGGCCCCCATTGAAAATCAATGGGGCCGCAAAAACAACGAAAGTTTGTTTTTGCGGTGCACCATGACTTCCAGTTTTGCGGAACATGTTTTTTTTCCAATACTTTTTCCATAGTATTGGAAACCGAAAAATGGCGATCCGCAAGTTTTTTGTGGTCAGATACTGCAGCAGACTGTGAAAATTGTGGCGATACGGCCCGCAAAAATGGCCCGCAAAAAACCCAGTAAGTGTAAAAGAAGCCTTAAACGTGGCTATTATATATTTATACCTATCTATCTATAGTTAGATAGATAGGTATAGATATATAATAGCCACGTTTCTATAGACACAGGCTATGAGGTATATGGGTTTTTAAACTAGCTATATAAAGATAGCAATTTTAATGGTTTTTCTTGTTATCGTTTACATGTATAAGTGCCCCATGGGTTGATCGCTTTGGTTGTTGATTGAGGGGGCTATGTGGGGACTCATACTGTATACAAGGGGATATCAGCATATTTAATTCTGCTCAATATTAAGTCATACAAATAATATAAAGAATAATTATAATTCAAATGTTATTATTAATATTGAGCAGAATTAATTTCAGCCTCCACAATAGTCATGATCTGTCATGTTGCCCCTTGGGAGAATTAATCTATTTTGTATGGCGCTATGTTATGTATAGTGCCGTGCATAAGGGTAAACTTTGCCCTACGTGCGCTGCTATCTCTGTCCTTTTCCATCTACAGGTGAGCACCTGTGTGTTACTCACATTACCTATCACATGATCGATCAATGGGGATCATGTGACATGTCATGTGATACATTGGGTACCAGAGCGGGGCCCGCATCTTCTACATTTCTGCTCTAATGTAGGCTTCTTTTGTGGTGTCAATCGTTTCCTCTCGGCTGAGCTCCATCCACTTTTCAAAAAGTTGGCAAAGTTGTTAGGACTGGCTGAAGACCAACAAACGTTGCAATACTTGAGCGTTGAGTCTCCGCTGATGCTAAGGTCTCTCATTTGACTGCAATAGTGACATCGCTGACAGCTCTGAGCTCAGTGTCAACGTGACATCACCACTGCAGCACAGCAAAAAAAAAAAAAAAAACACACATTGGGGTATCAGCAGAGACACAGCACTGGTCCTGTGGAGGGTAAGTAAAGCAAATTTTCTAAAAGGGGAACACTCCTCTAAGATTTGATTTCTTTGTGGTTTAGTGTAGAATACGGGGTTAATATTTTACTCACTGGTGATGTAGAGCTCAAAAAGGAGTTAGAGTAATTCCCATATAAGTCATTTATGGCTCTGGAAATGGCATAAATGTTATGTATCTCTACAATGGCGTTTCCTGACCCCAGTCTTGTGGCTTCTGTGATCGTCGAGGTGGTCGTGAACATGTGTCTGTCTTCATTTACTTCTATGGGAGTTCAGAATACAGCTGAGGCAGTATGGCTGTGCTGTTAGATAATCTTTTGCCAAGACTTTCAGCCATTATAGGACATTATCTGATGTATATGGTTTAATTCTATGTATTGTATTTGTGTACTTTGCTGCCATCTACTGGCCGTTGTTATATTATGTTGTTCATGTATTATTACTGTGCTTTACCCATAATACCTTTCTTTCTGCAACTCCTCCTATCTTTATCTCAGTTCCCTCTTCTTGGTCAGTGCCATCTTGGATAACACATGTTACAGGGCTGGAGAAAGGATTCTCTTGTTACCTCTAACTTCGTGCTTCTAATATCAGCTCTAACTTCTACTTCATCTTCCTCCCTTCATCTTCCCAGATATCTCACCTCATCTCATCAAAGTACTGTGAATAAAGCCTGTTGAATTCATCACTGCATCAGCCTTCTGGACTAATACGTACAGCTCATCAGGAATAGAGGCAGAAGATAGCGAGTCAACGCTATCTGCCATTGCTTATACAGAGAACCATGTTCACATCCCTCAGACACACCTCACCCACGTAAGGCAGAAGATAGCGAGTTAACGCTATCTGCCATTGCTTATACAGAGAACCATGTTCACATCCCTCAGACACAGCTCACCCATGTAGAGGCAGAAGATAGCGAGTCAACGCTATCTGCCATTGCTTATACAGAGAACCATGTTCACATCCCTCAGACACACCCACCCACGTAGAGGCAGAAGATAGCGAGTTACGCTATCTCCATTCTTATACAAGAGGAAACCTGTGTATCACGCATCCCTCATACACAGCTCACGATAGAGGCAGAAGATAGCGAGTCAACGCTATCTGCCATTGCTTATACAGAGAACCATGTTCACATCCCTCAGACACACCTCACCCACGTAGAGGCAGAAGATAGCGAGTAACGCTATCTGCCATTGCTTATACAGAGAACCATGTTACATCCTCAGACACACCTCACCCAGTAGAGGCAGAATATAGCGAGTCAACGCTATCTGCCATTGCTTATACAGAGAACCATGTTCACATCCCTCAGACACAGCTCACCCAGTAGAGGCAGAAGATAGCGAGTCAACGCTATCTGCCATTGCTTATACAGAGAACCATGTTCACATCCCTCAGACACACCTCACCCACGTAGAGGCAGAAGATAGCGAGTCAACGCTATCTGCCATTGCTTATACAGAGAACCATGTTCACATCCCTCAGACACACCTCACCCACGTAGAGGCAGAAGATAGCGAGTCAACGCTATCTGCCATTGCTTATACAGAGAACCATGTTCACATCCCTCAACACAGCTCACCCACGTAGAGGCAGAAGATAGCGAGTCAACGCTATCTGCCATTGCTTATACAGAGAACCATGTTCACATCCCTCAGACACACCTCACCCACGTAGAGGCAGAAGATAGCGAGTCAACGCTATCTGCCATTGCTTATACAGAGAACCATGTTCACATCCCTCAGACACAGCTCACCCACGTAGAGGCAGAAGATAGCGAGTCAACGCTATCTGCCATTGCTTATACAGAGAACATGTTCACATCCCTCAACACACCTCACCACGTAGAGGCAGAAGATAGCGAGTCAACGCTATCTGCCATTGCTTATACAGAGAACCATGTTCACATCCTCAGACACCCTCACCCATAGAGGCAGAAGATAGCGAGTCAACGCTATCTGCCATTGCTTATACAGAGAACCATGTTCACATCCCTCAGACACAGCTCACCACGTAGAGCATAAGATAGCGAGTCACGCTATCGCCATTGCTTATACAGAGAACTGTTCATCCTCAGACACCTCACAGTAGAGCAGAAGATGCGGTCAACCTATCTGCCATTGCTTAAGAAACCATGTTCATCCCTCACACAGCTACCATGTAGATCAGTAGCAAATATGGCTGATGATGGCTCCATTTGGGAGTAGAACATTACCTCTAACATGCTGAATATAGGACTGTAATTTGAATCTGTGGGAGCTGCCTCTTCTTGGAATATGGATACTGTGGAAGTCATTGAGTGGCATTTATAGGGTCTTCATTTGGATTTCTTGAATTGTTAATTTACAGTGCCGCATCTTTTTTTTTTTCTTTTTAGATAGAAGATATAATACTATGTAGTAGATCATTGCACATTGTAGGAGTTAGCAGGATACTGAAGAACTGCATACACTGACCTGAAGTAAAGGCACAAGACAGGCAGCAGGCTGTGCCTGTACAGCAGCATGCATAGTGCAGGCAGCGTATTCCTAGGAAGGGATCAATAGCCTTATATCACCTACAGAAAGTAGCCTGGAGGAAGCTCACTGACAGCCTGACGCGTTTTAAAATGTTCAATTACTTGACAGTATCAGAGGCCATCCTCACTATTCACAGCTTACATTTGTGACACAGTAGCAGTGTTGTCAAAAAAACAATAAAAACCTCCCTTCTTTGCAACGCGCTTCTGATGTGATGGCAAACATGGGGATAGGGAGGAACAGAATATGAATAAAATATAACGTTTATTTTGGGTATTATAATTTCACCCTGTTCCCAGCTTTTCTAGACAAGGACCCTCAGAAAAGGGGGATTCAACCAGTGTTGGTCCGATCCCCTTCCTTCTGGGTACTGAGAACCTGTAAACCCATCTAGGTTCCAAAGGAACCGCATCTGTGCTGAACAAAAGGGAGAAATTTGCTCAAAAGTCTTTAAAAAGTGTGCGCAAGGTGAAACGAAGATCAGATCCTTCTGTTCTGGGTGTCAAAAAATGACACCATAATGAGGAGGACCCATAATGGTCTATACGATGAGTCGTCTCCAACCTGTGGTTTCACTTATGAAAGTCGTCGTTCTGTGACAGCTGCCGAGGCTCAGGGTGGAGATCTCTGCTTTAGACGAATCCTAAATTCGATCAGTCATCCAAACATCCCATATCTTGCTTCATCTTCTAAAATAAAGTGATTCCATTTGCAAAAACGGTTTAATTAAAATTTGCAGGTAAAGGAGAAGTGACAGCCCTGAATCTGCTAACAATCAGTGGGGAACTTCAAGGGGCTCCTCGTACATCAGCTGCGCTCTTAAATATTTCATGCGCCTCACTTTGATGCCACCTCATTTCTCACAGAGAGTGTCACATTTTCTGCACCTCAAAAGACTCGGGTGCATATGTCTCCCATCAACAAAATAATGAATTCTGGGGCTGCACCGAGCATTTTATCCCATGTGAATGATTCATGCCGCCATATGCTTCATGGCCGGCTTCAGAAATCCTGTCTCCAGACATATTCAAAATATCTAGTGATGCGATAGGACGTCCTTGTAATAATAATAAGAATATAAAAATATTCATTATTCAGTCTTAAACCTGACCATTTGTTATTGTTATTACTTCTTTTATTATTTAGATTAATTACTGATTTAATTTATATTATAGGTTTATTATTTATCATATAGTATTAATATATTAATGATATATTTATTTTTAATAACATTTAGTCATTTATTTTATACATTTATATTCATATTTAACAATTTATTGAAATCATTATGTATTATATAATATTTATTATATTATTTATAGATTTAATGTATGTTATTATTTATTATACATTAATAATATATTCAGTATCTGTTAATTTATTTGTACTTATTATATAATAATAATTCTAGTTATTATATTATTTATAAATGTATTATGATATGTTATTGTTTATTATATATTAATGATAAATTAATTATATATTTTTATAATTTATTTTTAATAATGTTTTTAAGTTATTTTTATTATATCATAATAAAGCCACTTATTATATTAATTATAAATTAATTGTTATTATTTATTATATATTAATAATAGATTTGTTATATATTTATTTTAATAGTTATTATTAAAATAATGAATTATAATTATTTTCTAATTAATTTTTTATATATATTTTTACTAATAATATATTATCTAACAATAATATAATGATATTTATTATATTATTGATACATGTATTATTATTACTAATTTGATTATTATATTATAAATGAATTAATATTTATTATTTTCTGATTTATATTATATAGTATTTATTGTACAATTATCATGCTGTTTTCACCAGAATTCTGGAATAAAACTGCTTCAAAAATTGCACCAAAAATTGCAATGTTTTTAACGCCAGTGTTCACCAGCTTGGATCAATTTTTAATAAGTTGAAAAAACTTTGTGGGATGGGGCAAGGCCAGTACCACTAAAATGTACTCAAGTCTCCAACTGGTGTACGTTTCTGGCGGTGGTCATCGATCAATAACAGAAGTGCCAAATTGATTAAAGAGGAATGTGCCTCCAAAGCAGCTCCGTTGACTATATAGTGGCCATAGAGCAACGCAGTGCCCGGCCGAGGTCACTTTTCCGCTTTTCCGGCCATCAATGTTAAAGTCATGGACAACCTATTTTATGGCTCACACTAATATAACAGGAGGTGAGAGACGCTGCTGATGTTACTTTCGTCGGCTGCATGTCAGGTATCAGGAATATATAAAATTCTAAAAAAATAGAACATTTGCATGCTACCTACCAGGCATGCACAAGACCTGGCAAGCAGCCGATGGATGTCACCTTAGCTAAGACTTTCACCCTCTGGTGTGCAAGAAAGAGGCGCTGGTTAACCTCTTTAACTCACAAGAAACTGGCTTGACTGGATATCCATATACCGTAATCAACTTCTCCGCTGTGAGAGGTACTAGGTTTTTACCAGGTTTATTGGCTCTGTACCTGATTGGACAGAATTTTATTTCACTGTTGCCTCCTAAATGTAAAGCAACTTTCCAAATAGTTTTCAATAAAAACTTTCTACAATTTTGCGGCTGCAGAAAGTCTGTAAGTCCTTTGACTAGCAGGGTGCTATGCAAAAATGTTACAATCTGTTAGTGCTCCTGGTTCTGAAGGCTCTTTCTGCTCTCCTTCCCCTTCTCTCAGTGTTAGAGATAGCATTTTGCATACAGAACGGTAGTGGAGGGATAAAAAAATATTTGACGTTTTACAGAGGGCAAACGGGGGCAATTACATGGTGAAGAAATACAGTGTTAGTGCAGGATAGAAGCTGTGCTGATACATGAAAGCAGGTGAAGACAGCAGCGTCCTGGATATGCAGAAATCTCATATCCAGTCTATATTTATGGGAGAGACACTCCCACACAAAAATCATAACTTAAGGCTGAAAACTGCATATCAGGTATGAAAATGAATATAAAAATGATAATTGCTGACTGGACAGAGTATTTTTTTAAAAAACTAAAGGTAACTACTAATATATGTGAAAACATGTTTTTCCATGTGAGAAGTGTTCATAGCCCTTAAGATTCTGGATGCACGCCTAAATGCTTTGAAAGCACAAAGTTGTGACATTTCTCACGATCCAATTACAGGGGTTGTTTCAATACAAGAACAAGTTAAGAGAAATGTAGTTTTGCTGGGTGTAGTTTGTTGACCCATTTTTAGTCCCCTCTATGACATCTATATGGGTATATAAATGGGATGCCCCATGAACTATCTCCTGTGAGCCCACACATATCTCTCAACATCTCCTGTGCACGATATAATGCGGAATTCAGAATTTTAGATGTTCCCTGTGACCGAAGAACAAATTCCTATAAAACTGTCTCTTAAAGGGTTAAACTACAGAGATAATCTAATTTACTCGCCTCGCACTTGTGCTCCATGCATCGCTGTTTCCAACAGCCCATTACCTTGTTAGATTTGTTGCCCCCTCGGGCAATTTCAATGTAAATTGTGTAACATAATATCATAATAAAGTCCCCATTGATGTCCTGCCCCGCACAATGTTCTGCATTTGTATGTCGTTTGCTTTGCTCCAGGTGGAATAATCATTCCCAGATGGAACTGATTCACGGCGGCTTTCTTTTCACATGTGATTGAGTTCAAGGGTCTTTATTGGGTCCTAGAGCAAAGACGATTCATTACGGGCTGTTATATATTTCATCAGGCTGATGGTTTCCACCAGGTTTATCGGAGGTGCTTGGCATGGACACGCGTGTCTACCGGAGGTTAAGTCGGAGGAATGTTCTCTGACTACGGAGGGATTATAGGTACTAAGGAGCCTCATTGGCTGGATGGGTGCTTGGAACTCATTATATTCAAAGAGGAAAGCAAAAAGATCTATGAGGAGAAGTAATAGAAGAAGAAAGAGCTGTAGGGTCACCACAGATCACTGGTAAATCTTCACCAAGAGCAATGTACTTGTTTCTGAAGCCTAAATCTCCCCCGAGATGCGTTTACAGTAAATCTGGTACATAAAGGGATATGCGCATTATCAGGTTAAACAACACTGGAGACTAAACAGGTCATGTAATCCTTATAGATCCGCTCCTACCAGAAATCAGCCCAACGCTGAAGAGTTAATATACCAAATGTTATGAAAAGGAGAAAAAGCAGGTGAAACTCACCATTCCTATTAGAAGACTTTTATTTCATCTGTTTAAAAAACATTGAGCTGGGGAGAAGTGTGGAGAGCAGGATGAACGGTCGACGGTCGTTTCGCACTGACTGCACTTCATCAGGTCCTAAGTTGAGGAGGAAATGATGTGAGAGCCATTTAAACCTTAAGTCCTGCACCTGATGGGTGTCAGGGGGAAAAACCTCCTCTACCAGACAGTTTAACCCTTCAAGCAAAAAAAACAAACATATATACAGAAAAAAACACCAAAACAACATGATGATGGCCTATCCCTTTCCAGCAGGGGGTGGGAATCTGCACAAGTCACTTTTGATGAGGGAATCCAGATGGATCATGCGCATGAAAGCGCAAGGTCAAATTGTATATTTTGGTGTTTTTTCTATATATATGTTTGTTTTGTTTTTTTTTGCTTGAAGGGTTAAAAGGTATGATATAAATGAAAACACCAAACAGTCCCACAAAAAACAAGAACTAATTAAGCTCAGTAGGCAAAAAATAAAAAAGTTACAGCTCTCAGAATAGGATGATGCAAAAACAAATAAATTTTGCTAAAATATTGTTTTTAGTGTGTGAAAATGGCAAATCATAAAAAAAACTATATAAATTCGGTATCGCTGTAATTGTACCTACCCAACGAACAAATCGGTCTTATTACTTTTACCACACAGGGAACAGCGCAAAAAAAAAGTAAAAACAATAACTGAATTGATGTTTTTGTTCATTCTGTGTCTGAAAATTTTGAATGAAAAAGCGATCACAAAATATTATGTACCCCAAACTGGTACAAAAAAAATCTAAAAACTCGTCCCGCCAAAAATAAGCCCTCATATTTCTCTGTTCGCCAAAAAGAAAAAAAGATACAGCTCTCAGAATATGGCGACAAAAAAACTCACTTTTTATAATAAAGCATTTTTATTATGTGATAGCAGCAAACCTTAAAAAAACGCTATAAATCTGGTATTGCTATAATCGCACTGACCCGAAGAATGAATCCACCTCATCACTTAAACCGCACAGTGAACAGCGAAAAAATAAAACTAAGAACTATTCTTGTACTGCTGTCTGTTTATTCTGCCGCCAAAAAATCGGAATAAGGCCTGGCTCACATTTATCCTGCGCTCTTTGCTGATCGCTTAATTCAGGGTTTCCATGTAAATTCCCCAAATCCGCGATTCAAACAAAACCCCAACGGAACCACTCACTTATGAGGCAGATGGAGTCACTTTGGTCTGGTCTGTGTTCCAGCAGTGTCACAACATTTTAGGCGTCTTTTTAGCTCACAAGTGTAAAGGGTTGGCCGAGGGTGAACTCAGGGCTGGCGTCAGCACCCGGCATACCCGGGCAAGTGCCGGGGCCCTGAGCAGGCGGGGGGGCCCACTCGCCGTCGGGCACCCCGATGCCCGTCAGCGGATGAGAGCAGTACCAACGCTGCCACTGGCCCCCCCCCCCGCTTGCTCAGCAGCAGCCGGCGCAATACTCACCTCTCCCCGTGCCTCCGCTCCGGTTCCAGGGGTGCCTGCAGGGCGCCGGCGCTTCCTCTCACAGCAGCGCCGCTGAATGACGTCATCATTCAGCGGCCGGCTGTGGCAGAGAGAGCGCAGACGCCGGACAGGTGAGATGTGAGGTGTGTGTGTGTGTGTGAGAGTGCAGCGGTGCTGTCTGTGTGATGGTGGTGGGGGGGAGCCGGGCCCGGAGGCAATGATGATGATGATGGGGAGGCAATGATGATGATGGGGAGGCGATGATGATGGGGAGGCGATGATGATGATGATGGGGAGGCGAAGATGATGGGGAGGCGATGATGATGGGAAGCAATGATGATGGGGAGGCGATGATGATGGGGAGGCAATGATGATGATGATAATGGGGAGGCAATGATGATGATAATGGGGAGGCGATGATGATGGGGAAGCAATGATGATGATGATGGGGAGGGAATGATGATGATAATGGGGAGTCTTTCCACAGTGCCCTTTCCTGAGCTGTAACAGTGCAGAACGCAGCACAGTGCAGAGGAGAGCTCCACATTTTGTATGGAGCATTATATGGGGACCAGTATCCTGTATGGAGCATTATTTGGGGTCCAATATTCTTTACTGAGCATTATATTTGGCCCATAATACTGTATGGCGGACTATGTGGTGCCCATAATATTGTATGGAGGACTGTACTGTCCAGTCTGTACTGTGCGCTGTGAGGATTTGGCGGTTTTTGAGCTATTGTAGAATTTACAATAGATATCACTCATGTAATGGAAGAAGCGAAGTGTTTGGCATTGTACTATACCTATATTTCTCTGCCGTATCTGTGCATCATGAATCGTGGTCTGTGTTAAAGGGGCCCACTGAGACTCTTTCGCCCGGGGCCCATAAAAACCTGGAGCCGGCACTGGTGAACTTACTGGAGGAGCTGTATTCTTTACTCCGGTTACCTCTATTCTCTTGGGGTGTTCCTCCCCCGTGACAGAGTATACAGAATAATTAGAATCAGAGTCCAGTATCACGTCAAACAGTTCTGCTTTATTTTCCACCGGAAACAGCACATCCAAAACACCATTAGCACATCTTATACGATACCAGCAGTACATTTTCCACAACTCCGCTTCTTCTCCTCTACTACACCAAAATGGACCACAAAGTATTGACGGGACGAGGAGCCCGGTGAAAATGTCACTTCGATCTGTTTCCCAAGAGACACTTCAATCCAGTATAGAAATACACATCTACTAGGTCGTCCACCCCTCTCTGGTTATCCTGCCCGGATACTTGCTGGTGGCCAGCTCGCTACTACGCTCATGCACGCACACTTCTGCTGAGCGTTCCCACAGTGGATCTTCCACTGGCCTCTGCTACATCAACCCACAGACTTTGGGCTCACCTTACCATGGTGAATCCTTCACCAGCTGCTCTCAGGTTGCTGGCACCTTCCTCTCTACTTGTCTCTGCTTCAGGGCCCAGGAACGTGGACGTCCTTACTCTAGCAAGGTCCACCCCCGACTGACTTCCGCTACGAGGAAATCTTCCTGTCAGACCTCCACTACGAGGAGATCTTTCCCCGACAAAAAGTCCCTAACCATTTGTCCCTACTGGACTGGATGTGCTCAATGCCCTCATCTAGAGTCCTACCTAAGTACTGCACTGACTATTTTACAATTCCCTAACTGGATCTCTACCATGCCCCCAACTAATGATCCCTCGCAAAACTATATCTACTAAAATATATATATTCTACACTACTAGTGCCCCCTCTAATGTCCCCAAGAACGCACTGTCTATCTATATCTATACCCCCACTAATCAGACATAACACTAGATGACATCATACAGTATATAAAAAGGCATACATTTACACACATATAAAGAATAAAACATTTCAAACATTGACCTCCTTACACACCCCCTTCCTTTAACTATTGCCATCCCCTGCAATAAGGGGCACTAATACACACTTTATTAACCCTGCTGTTCTGTTCGGGTTTACTATACACTTGTTATGTTCGGGTCATTTTTGACCCGAACCTATTAAAATGTTGTTTTGAGCCACTGAAAAGTTCTTTTTGAATACCTGTTGCATTATTATTCTGTGTGTGATCATAGTTGTTCATTATCAAAGAAAAATTGAATAAAAAAACTTAATTTTTTTAAATTTTGTGTTGATTAATGTAAAACAGCCTAATTGCATTTTACACCAAAGTAACAAACTTGTGCTTAAATAATCAACTATATCTTTTACAACAACATCAACAACAACTTTAGGTAACTATTAGTACAACTAACTTAAAACTAAAATAAATTTTAACAGTATAAAAGCATTTTGAAAAAAAAATAGTAAAAAATAATCAGAAAAAAATAAAAATTTAAGTTTTTTTTAAAAAAAAGGTTTCTACTAATCTATTTTTTGCAATTAGCACAACAATAATAAACATGTCTGTTGCATATATATTTTTCACAATTGAAACATCATATTTGTTTTGCGGTCACTGGCAGGAGGACAAAAGCTGCATCTTTTTCTTTTTTTGCTTGTAGGTGTGCTTGTGAAGGATGTTTCGGTAGCAGAGCTGGTGGAGGATGTGTTTTGAGTTTGGTTCTGGATTCTTTCAACAATTTTAATTGATCCTTCACTTCTTGGATGTATTTTTCTCTCTGTCACATAAGGCCAATAAGGGATTGTCCTAATTCCTCCAGAAACAGTCGTCTTTTATGTAGTTTATTTTTGTTCCAGTTTTGATCAATTTCACACCATAAAACTAAGGCGTTGTAGGCGGACACATCCAGAATATTATAGAAAACAATCATTGGCCACCGATTGGATTTTCGTTTGCAAGTGTAAGTATTTACGAGTTGGTCAAGCGTATCTACAGCCCCTTTTGTTGCATTGTAGTCCATTATTATGTCCGGCTTTTTGTCTTCTCTATCGCTTATTGCAGCATCCTTGTGCATCGTGCTCATAAGAATAACATGTTTGTTTTTTTTGGGCACATAAGAAACCACTGTTGTGTCTTGAGTGAAATAAAACGTGGAACTGTGTATATCTTTTTTGCAAAGAATACCTTCTGGAAGCTCAGGCTTGTTTTTTCTAACTGTTCCTAGTGACGCGCACCACATTGGTGGTACCAGGACTATGGGGTACTCGGCACCGAGCCCATGGAAGTCTATGGGAGTTGTCACTGGCAGCAGAGCTCGGTCCGTGGCCCTGGCGGTCATGCAATGGGGGAATATTTACAGGGGATTGTAGTTATAGTAGTTCGTGACGCCACCTGTGGTTTCTGATCTGATTGACCAGCGCTGCAGGGTAGATCTCTGAGGGGATGTTATGGCAGCTAGGTGTTAAGTCCCCCACAGGTGGGACTGGTCCCTCAAAGTCTATGGTGGTGATGCAGGGTGTAATTTAATGAAGCAGTCTCACACAAGGCAGTCTCTTTCCATACCTTTACTTGTAGATGTTTCAGGCAGGTCCCGGGAAGCTGGTCGGGGTGGAGAATGCACATTCAGGAAAACCGCTGAGCAGGTTAGAGGCCTCCTTTCTCCTTGTAGTGTGTGAGTACAACTTGCATAAAGTCAAGTGCAACTCTGTCAATAGCAGCAACGCCCGGCCGACATTGTGGTAGAGCCTTTTAGTTGGTAAGAACAGAGTCCCTACTTTTGTAGCGTCCCACTCAAGGTCCTTGTTCTACCTGACTCCAGTTACGTATCGACACATAGGGCTACCATCTGCGACTTGAAGTCCAAAAGGTCTCCGGATTTTCTATTACTAGACATGAAGTACTAGCAACTCTTCGGACCCGGTGTCCGGTCAGTATCAGTGCGGGTAATTCTGTACCTGATGCACTTGTCTCTATCTTTCTCCACTGTGCCCTTCGCCCTGCTCTTGCCTTTAACATAAGCACAATAGCAATGGATGTTGAAGTCAGCTTTTCCTACAGCGCTCACTGACCAGTTCTCAGTTCACTCGTTGTTACTACTGCTGTGATTCCTTCCTTCCTTTCTTCCTTCCTTATACCCCACTTCGAGTGGCTACCAGGACTCTGTTAACTGGTTTCATGCACGCTCTGAGGGTCACCTTCCACTTCCTTAAGGAATACAGGCAGCTTGTCCTGAGAATACTGGTTCTTTGCTCTTCAGATTCTGACTAGGCTGGGAATGATCTCTAGTCATCCGTTACTAGACTCCACTTGTTTGAACTGAACAGCTTTGTCCTAAAACAAGGAGCTTGGAAGCAATGTCTGAGCTCCTGCTCTGACAGGAAACTTGGCTGACTGATCTGAACTCCTCTCCCTCCAACAGATCTAATCAACTGACTGAACACTGACTGCTACATGTCACTACCTTTTTTACCCCTGGTGGTGGTGTTGGGTAATGTGAGTGACGTGAATGAATATCAGGCTTCACGGTTACCTTCTTGTGCATTTTCCTGGAATATGTGTGCCTGACGCAGCTGGGCCACACATCCCCCCTTGGTTAAACACAGCACTCCCGGGCTGTAAAAGAGAAAAAGAAAAACATTTTGTTTTGCATATAACATCAAACAGTTTTAACTCATCCCTTGCGGGAGGTAAGAATTCTTGAACGTTACAATGTATACGTAGAAAAATATAAAAGTATCAAAAACACTTTCATAATACAAGACAATATTCTTGTGGAGGACCCGCACCAAAAACCTCCCACGTGGGTCCTGGTGGGGCTGCAGGACTTCATTGCTGCAGACCTCACTCTAGGCCACACCATACGGGTTTTTCTTCAGAGGTAGTAAGGTTTTAGGGCGCCGAAGTGCGAACTATTTACAATAAAAGTTCTTGGGCTGGCACAGTCCACAGCCACGCAGTCCTTGCTCGATAAAACACATTTCAAGAAATCATTAACTCTTCACTTTCACTTTACCCAACTGGGGTATTCTATGCAAACTATGCAATCATCATCACATTTACTCTTTACCCAGCCGGGTATTCTACTTAAATATGTAAACATCATCATACATATTATTAAACATTAATAAAGTGCAAATCTTGTAAAACTTCTTCATCAACTTCTTTTTCAAAAACTTTTTACACTTTCTGTTGCAGTAAACCCCTGTCTGGGTCCTACTGACTTTCTTCTTTCTTGCAATTTACAACGACGTCTTCCACTCCTGGGGCTGGAACGACGCAGTGCGTTTTTGAACGCATAACAAATAGATCGTGTCCTGCTATCAGCGTTTGAGTAGCGACATTTTCCATTCGAACAGTGGACCCAACGGGTGCTTCTCTTGTGTAAGACGCAAGTGGCGTTGCAGAAGGTGCCGTAGTGCACAACTCTGGTTGCGATGCAGGACAGGTCGCAGATTGCGATGCAGGACGAGACGTTGGCTGCGATGCTGAAGGAGACGTAGGTAGAGAGGAGTATGCAGGGGGTGATGCTGGTGCACGGCCTGGTGCTGTGGGGGCCCGGGACTGGGACGCTGCGGCATGGTGTACGTCACCGGCGTCGGGTACGGGATCACTGACAATGGTGACGTTTAGGGCGTACCATCCCTTTAAACCCCAGTGCCGCGTGTAGCTGACGATGTCCCCATTAATGAGATCCCTTCCCGGGTGTCCGATCGGCAGGTGGGACTCTACATCCCGGCGGCTCACGAAGACTCCCTGATATAAGCCCGGCTCACGGATAAAGCCCCAGCCTTTGCGGAGTTTAAATTCCGTAACGCACCCCTGGCGCCGCGGCTCCCGGAGCGTACCTTTATCCCGGGGACAATCTCCTTGTCGGCGAGGAACTCTTCCAGGTGCCACTGACGGAACTGCTGTAACTCCCTCTCCTTTTGCTGTCGTTGCCTCTCCTTTTCACGACATAGCTCCTCGGTGTCCACTTTTGCAGCATACGTGATGTCGTCAAGGTACTCCATCTGCTCCCAGTCTACTTCCAGATCCTCCTGCTGGACTCCCTCCAGTGTCCCTACCGGGGAACTGCACTCCGCTGCGGCCTCCTGGCCTGGCTGGTATACCGGTTCATCTCCCGTCACATCCTCAGTGGAATCGGGCTCAGCTTCTGCATAGCTGCTCTCCGGTGTCCCTTCAGCCTCCGGCAGTGGTAACGCAGGAGTCACAGGTAACGGTTCTGTTCCTGGAGGGGGGAACATGGCGTCCCACAGCAGCCGCTGTTTCCGGGCACGCCAGCGTTTTTCCAGCTCCTTCACCTCTTCTTGATGTCGGATCAGATCATCCAACACCGCATCCACGTCTTTTAGTTCCGACATAGCTGGGTCGGTGTCCCGTCCTGGGGACAGCTCCGGCACGGGCAGAGGCTCTTCAGGGGAACAGGGCCTGCGCGCCACTGCTCCTCCGCATAGCGTATCCCGTCCTTCCGCCATCTCTCTCCAGGCCAGACTGTGCTTTCCATCAGGGACAATCTGGTCCTTCCTTTCCGTGGAGGCGGGATTTGCGCTTCCTCTTTTTTGCATAGAAGATGAAGAGGAGGCGGATCTCCCTTGCAGTGGGGCCATTGCGGATATTATAATAACACTTTGAGAGGGCGGCCATAACTTTCGCGCCACAGGGGGGGTACACGCCCACGAATGCACGCCCACCTTCTTCACCAGCGCCTCAGGGCGCGAATATGGCGACAAAAATGGCAGAAAATGGCGCCAAAAGTGACAAACAGCAAAACAGTCTTTTCTGCACAAATCAGTCAATATAGGCAACACAGGACTCACAATTTGCAAGCTTCGTATCCTGTTCGTGACGCCAAAGATGACACGCACCACATTGGTGGTACCAGGGCTATGGGGTACTCGGCACCGAGCCCATGGAAGTCTATGGGAGTTGTCACTGGCAGCAGAGCTCGGTCCGTGGCCCTGGCGGTCATGCAATGGGGGAATATTTACAGGGGATTGTAGTTATAGTAGTTCGTGACGCCACCTGTGGTTTCTGATCTGATTGACCAGCGCTGCAGGGTAGATCTCTGAGGGGATGTTATGGCAGCTAGGTGTTAAGTCCCCCACAGGTGGGACTGGTCCCTCAAAGTCTATGGTGGTGATGCAGGGTGTAATTTAATGAAGCAGTCTCACACAAGGCAGTCTCTTTCCATACCTTTACTTGTAGATGTTTCAGGCAGGTCCCGGGAAGCTGGTCGGGGTGGAGAATGCACATTCAGGAAAACCGCTGAGCAGGTTAGAGGCCTCCTTTCTCCTTGTAGTGTGTGAGTACAACTTGCATAAAGTCAAGTGCAACTCTGTCAATAGCAGCAACGCCCGGCCGACATTGTGGTAGAGCCTTTTAGTTGGTAAGAACAGAGTCCCTACTTTTGTAGCGTCCCACTCAAGGTCCTTGTTCTACCTGACTCCAGTTACGTATCGACACATAGGGCTACCCTCTGCGACTTGAAGTCCAAAAGGTCTCCGGATTTTCTATTACTAGACATGAAGTACTAGCAACTCTTCGGACCCGGTGTCCGGTCAGTATCAGTGCGGGTAATTCTGTACCTGATGCACTTGTCTCTATCTTTCTCCACTGTGCCCTTCGCCCTGCTCTTGCCTTTAACATAAGCACAATAGCAATGGATGTTGAAGTCAGCTTTTCCTACAGCGCTCACTGACCAGTTCTCAGTTCACTCGTTGTTACTACTGCTGTGATTCCTTCCTTCCTTTCTTCCTTCCTTATACCCCACTTCGAGTGGCTACCAGGACTCTGTTAACTGGTTTCATGCACGCTCTGAGGGTCACCTTCCACTTCCTTAAGGAATACAGGCAGCTTGTCCTGAGAATACTGGTTCTTTGCTCTTCAGATTCTGACTAGGCTGGGAATGATCTCTAGTCATCCGTTACTAGACTCCACTTGTTTGAACTGAACAGCTTTGTCCTAAAACAAGGAGCTTGGAAGCAATGTCTGAGCTCCTGCTCTGACAGGAAACTTGGCTGACTGATCTGAACTCCTCTCCCTCCAACAGATCTAATCAACTGACTGAACACTGACTGCTACATGTCACTACCTTTTTTACCCCTGGTGGTGGTGTTGGGTAATGTGAGTGACGTGAATGAATATCAGGCTTCACGGTTACCTTCTTGTGCATTTTCCTGGAATATGTGTGCCTGACGCAGCTGGGCCACACATCAGCATGGTCATTTTTTCTTTTTTCAATATCTGCCCCAACTGGTATGACGTAAAAAAGTTATCACAAGTCACATTTTGCCCCTTCAGTCCTTGTGTCAAGTCAACAACTACTCTCATGCCCTGATTTTTTTCAGGTCTTACCCCTTGCTTTTTTCCAGTATATACCTGAGCATTTACCGCATAGAAATTTTTACTATCACAAAGTGTCCAAATTTTTATTCCATATTTTGCTGGCTTACTGGGAATATATTGGCGGAATGGGCATCTTCCTCTGAATGAGACTAGTTGTTCATCAACCGTTACATTTGGACCAATGTTATACATTTTTGGTAGAAGATCTACCCATGTATCCCATAAATTTCTTATAGGGGCCAGTTTATCTGTAGCTCGTCGTTCACTTCTATCTTTTTTTTCATCAAATCGTAGTACACGAGAAATGGCATGAAATCTCTCAAGAGACATTGTGGCTCTAAAAATATGCCTACCAGTTTCTGGGTTCCACAAGCTCTTAGTAGATTCTCCATAGGATTTATACACTCCTGCTAAAAGTAGCAAGCCAATAAATGCATTCAGAGATGTCGAATCCAAATGTTTCCATTTATCACCATACACTTTTTGTCCCTCAATGTTTGTCATTGCGATTATAATATTTTGTATAGTATTATTCAGGAACAAATGGAATGCTGATTCTAGATCAGCTATTTTTGAGATAGCATACCTTGTAGGTCCAGAAGCAGTATTTATGACATTTGCAGCGTGCATTTTACCAGTTTGTACTGGAGGTTGTAAATTCCAAAGTATTTCTTTATTTTTAGAATAGACTGTTTGCATCCGACTACTTGTCAGGGGATCATGGTCCTCATCATATTCGACTTCTGATTCTGAATGTTCAACATTACTTTCTTCGGAACTCAAGTGATCCTCCTCGGACACAGTTTCCAACGGGATGTCATCATCCGAATCGGAGGCGTTGATAAGCTCCATCAATTCAGAGTTGCTCAATCCACGTTTTCGCATCATTTTTGCAAAACTTCAACAGTCATAAATACCACGGGTACCATGTATTCAAAGCTGTGAGGTAAACTCTGTGTGCAGCTCCAGACTCCACCTCCTCTCTCCAACAGCCTTGGAATGTCTGACTGAACTACTATACTGACAAGATAAGGGCGGAGACACACAGGCACCTTCTGCAAGGCTAAGATAACACACAACAAAATACATTCTCATTAGCTTGTCAGTTCACAAGGAAAATAAACTTTTCTTTTGCAATCTTGAAAACTGAATTGATTTATTTGTAGAGGAACAGCAGGCCTTTAGATACAGCAATAAAAATTGTACTGAAAGACAATGCGTATGGTTTGTACTGAAATCATTTGTATACATGTATCCATCCATTTATGTCCATCTGTGCACCTAAAGCAACTAGATAACTTGATAAACAATAGTAGATGCAATAAGTAGTCTCAAAATAAACTAAAAATCCTTTGTTTTACTCAAAAAATGGCTGTAGATTAGTATAAAAGGCTAACGGGTCATTTTAGACCCGAACATAACAAGTGTATAAAAGACTGTAGCGCAAAAAGTAAAGCACCGAAAAAAAAAAATAAAGTACCCTTAGTATGAACCCCGTAAATTAGGAAAATAGAAGGAACCACAAGTTTCAAAATCAAAAAATGAATGAATAAAATAATATCTAATTTCCAAAACGGGTCATTTTTGACCCGAACAGAACAGCAGGGTTAACAATTGACACATTTACTAGGCATTTTTAATGAGGTAGAGTAATAAAAATAAAAAAAAACAAAATGTCCTTGTCTCCTCTTTCCTTTGAGGGAAGCACTGCTCCATAAAAAAAAAAAAAAAACACAAAAACAGTTTCTTGAAGGTCCCGTGGACTGTTTTCAGCTCTCCATGGGAGTGTTGCAGGGTTCCTTACCCTGGGGGACGCGGAACAGTCCCTGAAAGTTGCAAACGTGCACTAGAAGGGAAAAGGGCCAAGGATCTTTCGGTAGCGCACATTCTGCGCGGTTTTTCCACTTGATGCCCGGCCCCTGCCATGGGCTGAAGGGGACTCTGCAGCTGCAAAGTCTCCAGGGTGATAGGCATGGTCAGGGGCAGAGGTGTCCTCGGTTGCCTCTGTACGAGGATCCACATCTTCTCCGACGGGATCGTCTTCCGCAGAAACCTGACAGGAGTGCGGGGGTGAGATGGCTCGGGTCTTAGGCCTAGCAAAGCGATGGAGCAGGGGCTGTGGGACCCGTCGCGCGCTGGGGTGAAGGCTCACTCACCGCTAGCGATCTCGCTATTCCGCTCAGGCTGGCGCTCATCTCCTGCAAGTACTGACGCATGCGAGAGGCCTGGGTTTCTTCCGGCTCCACTTCCTCCTTTTCCTGAATGTCAGCTGCACTCTCAGACATAGCAGCGGCGTCCTCCTCTGGTCGGGTGGTCCCTGTCAGCTTACGGTCACTGTCGGTATTTGTTTCCGGGGTGCACTTGTGTTCCATCTCCGGCGGTCCGACGGGAACAGTTTCCTAACCCTGCCATGTGTCCAAGCAGAAGTTTTTGACCACATATGGGGTATAGTCGCGTTCGGGGCAAATTTCGTAACAAATTATAGGGTCCATTTTCTCATATTATCCATTGTGAAAATTGCAAATTTGGGGCTAAAACAACATTTTCATAAAAAAAATGAACATTTTCAATATGACTACCTAATGTTATCTAATTCTATGTAGTACCTTTGGGTTCAAGATGCTCACTGTATGTCTGGATAAAATCCTGAGGGTGTAGTTTCCAAAAATGGAGTCACTAGTGGGGTTTTTCACTGTTTATGCACATCAGGGGCTCTCCAAATGTGACATGACGCTCACAGACCATTCCATCAAAGTCTACATTCCCAAAAGTCACTTCTTCCTTCCGAGCCCTGCAGTGCACCCAAACAGTGGTTTTCCTCCACATATGGGGTATCGGCGTACTCAGGAGAAATTGCACAACAAATGTTTTGGTCAATTTTCTCTTGTTACCCTTATGAAAATAAAAAAAATTGGGGCTAAAAGTACATTTTTGTGGGTAAAATCTGATTTTTTTATTTTCACAGCTCTACATTAAAAACTTCTGTGAAGCACGTGGGGGTTCAAGGTGCTCATGACACACCTAGAAAAGTTTCCAAAGGGGTTTAGTTTCCAAAATTGGGTCACTTGTGGAGGGTTTCCACTGTTTAGACATATCAGGGGCTCTCCAAATGCGACATGGTGTCCGCTCTCGATTCCAGTCGTTTTTGCGTTCAAAAAGTCAAACGGCTCTCCTTCCCTTCTGAGCCCTGCCGTGCGCCCAAATAGTAGTATTCCCGCACATATGGGGTAGTGGCATTCTCAGTAGAAAATGTACAACAAATTTCGGGTCCATTTTCTCCTGTTACCCTTGTGAAAATAAAAACAAATCGGGCCAAAAGTACATATTTGTTGGTAGAAAGTGATTTTTTTTTATTTTCACAGCTCTACGTTATAAACTTTTGTGAAGCACCTGGGGTTCCTGGTGCTCATGACACATCTAGATAAATTCCTTGGGAGGTTTAATTTTCAAAATGGGGTCCCTTGTGGGGGGTTTCCACTATTTAAGCACATCAGGGGCTCTCCAGACGTGACATAGTGTCCGCTCTCGATTGCAGCCGTTTTTGCGTTCAAAAAGTCAAATGGCGCTCCTTCCCTTCCGAGCCCTTCCGTGCACCCGAACAGTGGATTTCCCCCACATATTGGGTATCAGCGTATTCAGGAGAAATTGCACAACAAATTTTAGGGTCCATTTTCTCCTGTTATCCTTATGAAAATAACAAATTTGGAGCTAAATTAAAATTTTTGTGAAAAAAAGTTAAAATGTTCATTTTTTCTTTCCACATTGCTTTAGCTCCTGTGAAGCACTGGAAGGAATAATAAACTTCTTGAACATGGTTTTGAGTACCTTGGGGGGTGCAGTTTTTAGAATGGTGTCACTTTTGGGTATTTTCTGTCATATTGGTTCCCCTAAAAAAATGGTTTTGTAAATTTTGTTGTAAAGATCAGATATTGCTGATCAACTTTTATCCCTTATAATTTCCTAGCAAAAAAAAAATTATGTTTCAAAAATTGTGCTGATGTAAAGTAGACATGTGGGAAATGTTATTTATTAACTATTTTGTGTGACATAACTCTCTGGTTTAAGGGTATAAGAATTAAAAGTTTAAAAATGGCAACATTTTCAAATTTTTCGCCAAATTTCCAATATTTTCACAAATAAATGCAAGTAGTATTGGAGAAATTTTACCACTAACATGAAGTACAATATGTCACGAAAAAACAGTCTCAGAATCAGTGGGATTCGTTGAAAAGTTCCAGAGTTATAACCACATAAAGTGACACTGGTCAGATTTCAAACATTTTGCCTGGTCATTAAGGTCAAAATTGGCTTGGTCACCAAGGGGTTAAAGAGTAACTAAACGTTAGTGAGACACAGCAGGTGCCAATTTTTTCACTGCCATCATCTGTACTCCACATGAGCATGAACTGATATCAATAAAGCTGAAACATTTTGTCGCCATTTTCTGACGCATTCCTTTTTTTTTTTCATTTTTGAGTTGATGGGGAGGTGTGAGGGTGTTTTGTTGCAGAACAAGTTTTTATTGATATTATTTTTGTGTACATACAACATTTTGCCTCCTAAAAAAAAAGAGGACTTGTACTCTATAGCGCCACCTATTGGAAGTAGCGATCCTACAAGTCACAATCAACCCTTTAACGAGTCTTGTAATATGACTTAGGATAAAAGCCAAATCAGAATCTCCATTTGCAGACACGGTGTTTCGGACTGTTGGTCCTCGTCAGTGCAAAGTAGGAGAGATCTGATTTGGCTAGATGAGAGGCTCTGGACTGGGGTCTGGGGGGTAAGGTTACTCCTTGTGGAGAGAGACATACCAGCTCTGGCGTGTCGAGGTAGGGAGGCTTATTCGCCGTGCAATGCTCCTCTGGGAAATTTAATATGCAAATTGCCTCTTAAAAAAAAAAGAGGACTTGTACTCTATTACCCCTTAGACCAGGGGTCTCAAACTCGCGGCCCGCGGGCCAACTGCGGCCCTCGGGACACGAGTTTGCGGCCCCCACCTCATGAGCCCTCGGTATATACTTTGCGGCCCTCGGCTGGGATCTCACATGCGAGAAACACACCGCATGTGAAATCCCAGTCACTCGTAGTACCGGTCATTAAGGTCATGAATATGGACGCCACTCCTCTCATAGGCGTGACGCCCATATTCATAAGCTTAATGAGCGGTACTACAGAAAGATGGCGGCGCCGGGCATACTCACCTCATCTCTGCTGCTGCCCGTGCTTCCTGTCTCTGACACAGAGAGCAGCGCCGCTGAATGACGTCATCATTCAGCGGCCTGCTCTGTCAGAGCGAGGAAGCGCAGGCACCGGCGGTGATGCTGCGGACAGGTGAGAGGTGGTGTGTGTGTGTGTGTGTGTGTGTGTGTGTGTGTGGACAGGTGAGAGGTGGTGTGTGTGTGTGGACAGGTGAGAGGTGGTGTTTGTGTGTGTGTGTGTGTGTGGACAGGTGAGAGGTGGTGTTTGTGTGTGTGTGTGGACAGGTGAGAGGTGGTGTATGTGTGTGTGTGTGTGTGTGTGTGTGTGTGTGTGTGTGTGTGTGTGTGTGTGTAGGAGAGCGATGGGGAAAAGCAATGATGGCAGTAATGGGGAAAAGCAATGGGGAAAACAGTGATGGGAAAAGCAATGATGGGAGTAATGGGAAAAGCAATGATGGCAGTAATGGGGAAAAGCAATGGGAAAACAGTGATGGGAAAAGCAATGATGGGATAAGGGGAAAAGCAATGATGGCAGTAATGGGGAAAAGCAATGATGGCAGTAATGGGGAAAAGCAATGATGGGTAGAAATGGGGAAAAAGCAATGATGGCAGTAAAGGGGAAAAGCAATGATGGCAGTAAAGGGGAAAAGCAATGATGGCAGTAAAGGGGAAAAGCAATGGGGAAAAGCAATGATGGCAGTAAAGGGGAAAAGCAATGATGGCAGTAAAGGGGAAAAGCAATGGGGAAAAGCAATGATGTCAGTAATGGGGAAAAGCAATGATGGGAGTAATGGGGAAAAGCAATGATGGCAGTAATGGGGATAAGCAATGATGGCAGTAATGGGGAAAAGCAATGATGGCAGTAATGGGGAAAAGCAATGATGGGAGTAATGGGGAAAAGCAATGATGGCAGTAAAGGGGAAAAGCAATGGGGAAAAGCAATGATGTCAGTAATGGGGAAAAGCAATGATGGGAGTAATGGGGAAAGCATTGGGGAAAAGCAATGATGGCAGTAATGGGGAAAAGCAATGATGGCAGTAATGGGGAAAAGCAATGGGGAAAACAGTGATGGGAAAAGCAATGATGGGAGTAATGGGGAAAAGCAATGGGCAAAAGCAATGATGTGAGTGATGGGGGAAAAGCAATGATGGGAGTGATGAGGGAAAAGCAATGATGGGAGTGATGGGGAAAAAGCAATGGGGGGGAATGAGCGCTGGGGGAGGATGAGCGCTGGGGGAGGATGAGCGCTGGGGGAGGATGAGCGCTGGGGGAGGATGAGCGCTGGGGGAGAATGAGCGCTGGGGATGACTTCTTGCTGTTAACCAGTTAATGTTTACTTGTCCACCACACTGCAGTGTCAAAAGAGGAAGACAGCGAGACAGGCAGCAACATCACATCAGAGAGCTCTTGACCTTGAAACAGAAAATCCTCAGATCCTGGTATTGTAACATAATATTAAGGATAATATTTATTCATTGATATTGCGCTATTAACTCCACAGCACTATACATACATCATCAACACTGTCCCCATTGGGACATTTGATAACATTGGAATGTTTTTGTAAGAGCTTTTCTTGTGGAAAACCTGATGCGGCCCAGCCTCACCCAGATTCTACCTCCAGCGGCCCCCGGGTAAATTGAGTTTGAGACCCCTGCCTTAGACCCTAGTCCAGAGCCTCTCATCCAGCCAAATCAGATCTCTCCTACTTTGCACTGACGAGGACCAATAGTCTGAAACACCGTGTCTGCAAATGGAGATTCTGATTTGGCTTTTATCCTAAGTCATATTACAAGACTCGTTAAAGGGTTGATTGTGACTTGTAGGATCGCTGCTTCCAATAGGTGGCGCTATAGAGTACAAGTCCTCTTTTTTTTTTAAGAGGCAATTTGCATATTAAATTTCCCAGAGGAGCATTGCACGGCGAATAAGCCTCCTTACCTCCACACGCCAGAGCTGGTATGTCACTCTCCACAAGGAGAAACCTTACCCCTAGACCCTACAACATTTTGATCGCTTATTTTTTTGAGCGAGGGACGGCCAATCTGGAATTTATATTTTTTCTCTCTTTACAGCATATACTATACAGATTAATTAATTATACATTGCAAAAGATGGTACTTCTACAGGCATGGTGATACCAAATGTTTATTTTGTAAATTAATTTTTGAACTGGGAAAGGGGGGTGATTAATATTTTTATATATTTTTTTAATTTTAAAAAGATTTTTTAATTTAGTTTACATTGGGGATTTGAAACTGCGATCGCTTGTTCTATATGTTGAAATACTAAGGAGTATCCTGTTCTGTATAAATTGGATAGGTGAGAATTATTAGATTGGTATGAATCTGAGTAGTGGAGCCTCCGCTGATCGCCAATCCATTTTGAGTCTATGTTACTGGTAAAGATATCCAAGGACAGTATGGCACTTGGCTATCCTCACACTTTCAGTGCCATATAGCTTTAGAACAGATTGGCAGGGTGTTACCATGTTCCAGCTGGCCCACTTAAAGGGAATCTGTCAGCAGGTTTTGCTATATAATGTGTCAGCATCATGATGTAGGGGCAGAGAGCTTGATTCCCGCAGTATGTCACTTAGTTGACTGGGTGCAGTAGTTGTGAAAGAATCACTGTTTTTTCCTCTGCAGATCTGTACACTGCAGATTACAACTACAGGCCTAGGTGTCTCGTGCCTCCTGGTCCAATGCGACCCCACCATGAATTAGAGCGTACACAGAAAGCTGTCAATCAGTGATGTGGGTGGAGTTATACCAAGGAAGCAGCCAATAAGTGGTGTGGGTGGGGTTATACACAGGAAGCAGCCAATCAGTGATGTGGGTGGGGTTATACACAGCAAGCAGCCAAACAGTGGTGAGGGTGGGGTTATACACAGTAAGCAGCCAATCAGTGGTGTGGGTGGGGTTATACACAGGAAGCAGCCAATGAGTGGTCTGGGTAGCTTTCTGTGTACGTCATTGGTTGGCAATTGCACAGGGAGCTGCCAGCAGATGATTTTGATGATTTGCCCAAGTGCATTCAGCGTGACAGAACAATCCTCAGATGAACATTAATATAACTTTATTGATAGCAGCCAAAGTGTGCAAGTGTGGGTGTTTCTATGTGTGGTCAGCCCCTCTCTCAATCATGGCTGATTCTTTGACACAGAAGGGGAATGGCTTTGCTAATGAAATGAGCAGTTTGCTCCCTTTACACACAGCATTGGTCATTTCATGACTAAACAGAAAGGGGATGAAGCTCTCCCTCTGTCATGCCAAACAAGCTACTGGGTCAGCAGGAGGGAAACTTTTGCAGTAGTAGAAGAGAACAAGAAATACAATTCTGGAAAGACAAGGAACATTTTATAGACTATTTTGAATCTTTGAAAACCTGGGTGAAGCCCTCGGGTCCTTGTATTAGCGGCTTTTTATGCTGTTTATCTGATTCTATGTAGGAGACCAAGAATAATCACAAACAGATTAATGGAATGTGAAGCCTACAGAAAATTCTCTAGAATTTTTAGTGTATTGCAAAAGTATTCAATACCCAACTGCCTTGCTAAAAAACATTGCCTTTAACTCAAAAGTATGGACACACGTGGCACAGACATACAGTGGGGGAAATAAATATTTGATGACTTCCTGATTTTGTTAGTTTTCCCACTGACAGAGACATGAACAGTCTAGAATTTTAAGGGTAGGTTAATTTTAACATTGAGAGATAGAATATCAAAAATAAAATCCAGAAAATCACATTGTATAAATTATATAAATGTATTTGCATGTTGCAGTGAGAAAAAATTATTTGATCCCTCTGGCAAACAAGACTTAATACTTGGTGGTAAAACCCTTGTTGGCAGCACAGCAGTCAGACGGTTTTTGTAGTTGATGATGAGGTTTGCGCACATGTCAGGAGGAATTTTGCTCCACTCCTCTTTGCAGACCATATCTAAATCATTAAGATTATGAGGCTGTCGCTTGTCAACTCGGAGCTTCAACTCCCTCCATAAATTTTCTATGGGATTAAGGTCTGGAGACTGGCTAGGCCACTCCATGTTTTGGGTCATTGCCTTGCTGGAAGACCAACCACGGCCCATTTTTAATGTTCTGGCGGAGGGAAGGAGGTTGTCACTCAGGATTTTACGGCACATGGCTCCATCCATTCTCCCATTGATGTGGTGAAGTAGTCCTGTGCCCTTAGCAGAGAAACACCCCCAAAACATAATGTTTCCACCTCCATGCTTGACAGTGGGGATGGTGTTCTTTGGGTCATAGGCAGCATTTCTCTTCCTCCAAACATGGAGAGTTGAGTTAATGCCAAAGACATCAATTTTTGTCTCATCTGACCACAGAACCTTCTACCAATCACTCACAGAATCATCCAGGTGTTCATTGGCAAACTTCAGACGGGCCTGCACATCTGCCTTCTTGAGCAGGGGGACCTTGCGAGCACTGCAGGATTTTAAAACTTTATGGTGTAATGTGTTACCAATGGTTTTCTTGGTGACTGTGGTCCCAGCTGCCTTGATAACATTAACAAGTTCCCCCATGTAGTTTTAGGCTGATCTCTCACCTTCCTCATGATCAAGGATACCCCACGAGGTGAGATTTTGCATGGTGCCCCAGATCGATGTTGATTGACAGTCATTTTGCATTTCTTCCATTTTCTTACTATAGCACCAACAGTTGTCTCCTTCTCATCCAGCATCTTACTTATGGTTTTATACCCCATTCCAGCTTTGTGCAGGTCTATGAACTTGTCCCTGACATCCTTATAAAGCTCTTTGGTCTTACCCATGTTGTAGAGGTTAGAGTCTGATTAATTGAGTCTGTGGACAGGAGTCTTTTATAAAGGTGATTATGTAAGACAGATGTCTTTAATGCAGGTAACGAGTTGATTGGGAGCGTCTAACTGGTCTGTAGGAGCCAGAACTCTTAATAGTTGTTAGGGGATCAAACACTTATTTCTCACTGCAAAATACCAAATAAATTTATATAATTTATATAAAGTGATTTTCTGGATTTTATTTTTGATTTTCTATCTCTCAATGTTAAAATTAACCTGCCCTTAAAATTATAGACTGTTCATGTCTTTGTCAGTGGGCAAACTTACAAAATCAGCAAAGGATCAAATACTTACGGTATTTCCCCCACTGTAAGTAAAATTACCCAGGAGGCCAAGACGTGGCCACAATGTGTCCTTAAAACTGCACACAGCAGCATGCTTTCTAAGGGATTTTTGAGGGTATGTTCACATGGTGTCTATCTGCTGTGGATTTTCCACTTTGACCTCTGTGCTGAAAATCTGCTGTGTAATTCAGTACCAGATAAGTAAATGAGATTTCAACAAATGTCATCCAAATGTCATTGCTGCACATTTCTCTATGGCTTAAAATCTGCAGCGTGTCAATTTACAGGATGAAAACTTCTGCGAATCTGAAACAAATCCATAGTAAAATCTAATCTGTCTATCTATTTATCTGTCTGTCTATCTACCTATCTCATAGCTATCTATTTAATCTATCCATTTATCTAATCTATCTGTCGATCTAATATCTATGTATCTACCTGCAAAAAACAACAAACCGTCCAACAGCTCCTAAGACAATAAAGAAAATGTTAACAGGCGCAAGAAGTTACTGCATAATATACAAGAAGCAAAGTATACAGCAGCCTCTGTAATGTGCAAACATTGAATACAGGGAATTTAACCAGTTGAAGACTGGTACATTTAAACCCGTTCCCACATTTTTTCATCCTTGAGGGTTAAAGAGCTGTCAAATTTTTCTCATTTGGATAGTCAAGTATTTTGTGCTTTTTTCAAGATACATGGGACTTCATTTTTATGTCACTGTCATATTCTTTTTCTTTCATTTTTTTCTGATATCCAGCTATTGGAAAATAATTGTCTTTTTTTCATTTTTTTATGACCATGCAAGACCACTAAGATACACTGATTTTTTTTTTTTACCAATTCTGTAACAAATATTTTTATTTATCATACACATTTTTTAAGGGTACGAGGCTAGTAACAGCACTTTGGATTGACAGTGGCATTTTTATTTGTTTATTTTTTTACCAGCTATTTTTTTAACCTTTAATTTTCATTTATTTTACACATTTTGCCCTGCCTACCACTACCCCATCCTTTTTCCCATAAGTTTATGAAAGACCTTTGGGGTCATTTAAATATTGAAATTTTTTTATTTTCAAATTATTTCCCTTTTAACTGGGGCTGGTAAATTATCCCTAGTTACAGGGTAAATTCAGCATCCTGATTGCATACCAGAGCTGTCTGAGTCTCCTATGACCCAGCATCTCCTGCTTCATCTCTGTATATGGCGATCACAGGACTGCTGTGTATGGAAGAGGAAGCGCCATCACCGCTTCCCATTACTGCAAACACAACACTTGTTTATACAACGATCGAGAAGGCAGAGACGGTAAAAAAACATCTCTGCCTTCCCCATGAAGACTCCAAATATCTCTGACAGCCTGATCGCTGCACAATCGCGCGTATCTGCACTCCTATTCAGTGATGCTTTAGAATGTCACCGCGAAGTAGGAGCGTGACCACCTAGATTATTAGCGGAAGCAGTTACATCGGGTTACTGCTATGTAGAATATACTTGACATTTTCAGATGTTTTTGGCTGAATCATATTTTATTTTTTATAGAAAACCTACACCAGACCCCTGCCTCCCATTTATGCGCAATTCTTGCGACATTTCAGCAGAACGCGCATTTACGTAAAAAGTCTTTAAAAGACGTTGAAGAAAAATAATAAAGAGCATTTTTTGATTTTTCGCAAAACATTTGGCATAAGAAAAGTCTACAAGGCAAAAAAGAAACATGACTTAAAAAACAAACAAAGCAAAAGTAAATTATTATTTGAGCCCATAGTGTGACATTTACAGTTGCTGGTATAATGCTATGGATATAAATTAATTGGGATGATAACAAGGGAATCAGCAACCCAAACAAGTCACGTAAGGCCGGCGTCACACTAGCGAGTTTGATGCGAGTTAGTCGCACAACTTACTCGCATCAACACCCGGCACGGCCGCCAGCTCTCAGACCAGAGTGCGCAGCTGAATGTATTTCTATGCCGCCGCGCACTCTGGTCCGAGAGTGGGCGGCCGTGCCGGGTGTTGATGCGAGTAAGTTGTGCGACTAACTCGCATCAAACTCGCCAGTGTGACGCCGGCCTTAGGGGGAATGTCTAGATTAGAAAGCTCTTTTTGGTTTACTCTTTTAGGAATCCTTATCTCTCGTCCTGAGTGGACAGAAGTTACAAAGAGCGCCTCTCTCTCCGGAGGACCCGTCCTGTCCTGCATTACACAGACAAACCATTGAGTTGAATGTGTAATGTGTAATACTTGATTTCTCCTGTGGTGGCGCTGCAGAGAAATAAAACTCTTACTGCCAGACTTCCCCTGAGGTACCAGCCGGCCACTAAAGGTCCCAACAAGGGGAAACTTAGCCATTACCCAAAGCAGAAACCCCTTTAAATTTACCATGAAGGGCATCATAGAATGCAATATTTAATTGTAAAAAAAAGGGGTTTTATTTTATTTCCCGTCACAACATCAATATATTTTACAGACGTCAGGACTAGTTCACACTGGGTAATAAAATAAGGTTCATGGATCCATTTATATAGTAATAAACTTAGGAGCCGGAGAGGGATAAACAGGTGAATTCGGCAAATACCCTACAATAAAAGCCACATGACGGATCATTTTATAAAGAGACGCAGACGGCAAGGATTTGTGCAGACCTACAGATACAGAATTAATATATTTTTATATCCTCAGAGGCAAAGAAAGCAAATCGCTAAATTCAGAAATGAAGTTTAGAGAGTTTTTTTAACGCTTACAATTTTAGGGTAAATTCACGCACTATATTAGAAGCTGCGTTTTGACTAATTATCAAAGGAGTCAAATTGCATCCAGTCCTTTTTTCTTTCCTACTATTTTATTTATGCATTGGCACAACCATATTCACTGAGCTGCAATACCAAAAACTGCCTATTCACAGGGGAGGCGCTGTTTTTCATTTTTCTTTTAAAGCAAACCATTTTTCTACTCTCGTACAACCCCTTGTATGAGGAATTTTACATTACAAAGAGTTTATTGTATCCTTTATGATAAAAA
This sequence comes from Oophaga sylvatica, assembly GCA_033576555.1. Taxonomy (NCBI): domain Eukaryota; kingdom Metazoa; phylum Chordata; class Amphibia; order Anura; family Dendrobatidae; genus Oophaga; species Oophaga sylvatica. The sequence goes on from JARQOD010000001.1 coordinate 38,724,996, forward strand.
AAAAGGATATATCCCCTAACGTAAAAAAAAAAATGGACTCGGTTCTTTATGTAAAACTATTATATCTATTATATTCTTCCCGAACAAGAAAAAAAAATGTAGTATTGTTATAGAATTTTCCATTATTATTATTATTCTGAAAAGGAATAAATGCCGTGTGATACTAGGGTCACTTTCTCTGGGTTAATTAAAGTCTCCCTCTGACTATTGTCTGCGGCGCTCACAGACGCTTCTCCTTAGAAATCATTATGGTGGAGCGGTAACAGTCCATTCACCAAAGTGCTGTGAACCGATACATTCTCAATTAGCTCCCGGCCAGACACCGATGAAAATGATGGGGTTTTATTCTGGAAGGGATAAAAACAAAGGACCTGAGTGATTTCCAATGTTCTGCCAAACATTTGTCCTCTCGAACACACAGAAACCAAGCCTGGCTTCAAAGAACTGCTGAAAAGTGCTTTAAAATGAGAGAAAACATAGATACTGCTAAGTACGAGGCATTGGGACGGCTTCCAGATTCAGAAATGGGACAAAACCTCCAGAAAAATGAAATGTATCAAGAAAACAACCAGTGGAACTTGTGTATCGGACTGGGACTGTACTGGGATAGACCAACACATCCACTGTCCTCCTTTCCGCTGCATCTATAGCTGTGTACTGGGAGAGACCAACACATCCACTGTCCTCCTTTCCGCTGAATCTATAGCTGTGTACTGGGAGAGACCAACACATCCACTGTCCTCCTTTCCGCTGCATCTATAGCTGTGTACTGGGAGAGACCAACACATCCACTGTCCTCCTTTCCGCTTCATCTATAGCTGTGTACTGGGAGAGACCAACACATCCACTGTCCTCCTTTCCGCTGAATCTATAGCTGTGTACTGGGAGAGACCAACACATCCACTGTCCTCCTTTCCGCTGCATCTATAGCTGTGTACTGGGAGAGACCAATACATCCACTGTCCTCCTTTCCGCTGCATCTATAGCTGTGTACTGGAGAGACCAACACATCCACTGTCCTCCTTTCCGCTGCATCTATAGCTGTGTACTGGAAGAGACCAACACATCCACTGTCCTCCTTTCCGCTGCATCTATAGCTGTGTACTGGGAGAGACCAACACATGCACTGTCCTCCTTTCCGCTGAATCTATAGCTGTGTACTGGGAGAGACCAACACATTCACTGTCCTCCTTTCCGCTGCATCTATAGCTGTGTACTGGGAGAGACCAACACATGCACTGTCCTCCTTTCCGCTGAATCTATAGCTGTGTACTGGGAGGACCAACACATCCACTGTCCTCCTTTCCGCTGCATCTATAGCTGTGTACTGGGAGAGACCAACACATCCACTGTCCTCCTTTCCGCTGAATCTATAGCTGTGTACTGGGAGAGACCAACACATCTACTGTCCTCCTTTCCGCTGCATCTATAGCTGTGTACTGGGAGAGACCAACACATCTACTGTCCTCCTTTCCGCTGCGTCTATAGCTGTGTACTGGAGAGACCAACACATCTACTGTCCTCCTTTCCGCTGCGTCTATAGCTGTGTACTGGGAGAGACCAACACATCCACTGTCCTCCTTTCCGCTGCATCTATAGCTGTGTACTGGGAGAGACCAACACATGCACTGTCCTCCTTTCCGCTGAATCTATAGCTGTGTACTGGGAGAGACCAACACATCCACTGTCCTCCTTTCCGCTGCATCTATAGCTGTGTACTGGGAGAGACCAACACATCCACTGTCCTCCTTTCCGCTGCATCTATAGCTGTGTACTGGGAGAGACCAACACATCCACTGTCCTCCTTTCCGCTGAATCTATAGCTGTGTACTGGGAGAGACCAACACATCCACTGTCCTCCTTTCCGCTGAATCTATAGCTGTGTACTGGGAGAGACCAACACATCCACTGTCCTCCTTTCCGCTGAATCTATAGCTGTGTACTGGAGAGACCAATACATCCACTCCTCCTTTCCGCTGAATCTATAGCTGTGTACTGGGAGAGACCAACACATCCACTGTCCTCCTTTCCGCTGAATCTATAGCTGTGTACTGGGAGGACCAATACATCCACTGTCCTCCTTTCCGCTGATCTATAGCTGTTTTCTTTTATTCTACTTTATTTCTGCAGCCTCTGTGTCACACTGTACATACATAACCAAAAAAAAAATTAACTGGCGTATAAGTTGGTATGTATGCAAAGTAGAAGCATGTTCACATTGGATATTAACAGACAAAACCGAAGGCAGACACAAAATGAACAAATAACCTGCTGTATATAAATAAGTAAAAGCAATATTGCATGTAAATAATTGGGATACCTAGTAAACACCGGTTTTGATCAAGAAAAGCATAAAAGTCATCCCACCAGCGCCAAGGTGACGGTGTACCCAAACCAGGATTGTCCTATTCTCTAGTATTAACACCTTACTATGTGTCAAAGTGAGTGACGTCAATGTGCAGGATTTTGCTGGGTACTCATGTTCGGGACCCGGTCCTGCTCACCCCTTATTCACATTGACGTCACTTTGACACATGGTAAGGTTTTAATACGAAAGGTTAGGACCATCTTGATTTGGGTTCACCTTGACACTGGTGGGATGGCTTTTACACTTTTTTAATAAGAAAAGGTGTTTACTAAGTAGCCTAATTATTTCTATGCACTTTTGATTTCACTTATTTATATACAGTTATATGTTCTTTTTGTTTCTGTCTTACGTTTTGACTGTACTCACATAGCAAGCTGGAGAATTGATAATAATAATAATAATAATCTTTATTTATATAGCGCCATCATATTCCGCAGTGCTTTACAGTTTAACAGTTTCAAAACACAAGTCATAAGTCACAACGTTAACAATACAATAATTAAAGCAAAATAAGACGGCCCTGCTCGTGAGAGCTTACAATCTACAATGAGGTGGGGGAGACACAAAGTACAGGTGTGTATATACAATAGTGCATTTACAATGATGGTCCAGCCATCTTGAGGGAGTGAGGCATGGATGGAGATAGTGAATGGGCTACACATACACACTTACACATAGAATGACTTTGATTAGTGAATGTGATAGGCCGCTCTGAACAGATGTGTTTTGAGGGAGCGCCTGAAACCATGCAAATTGTGGATAGTCCTAATTTCTTGGGGTAGAGCATTCCAGAGGATTGGCGCAGCGCGGGAGAAGTCTTGGAGTCGGGAGTGGGAGGTACGGATTAGTGCAGAGGTTAGTCGAAAGTCGTTTGCAGAGCGCAGCAGTCGGTTAGGCAGATAGATAGAAATGAGGGAGGAGATGTAGGGGGGTGCTGCAGTGTGGAGAGCTTTGTGGGTGAGAACAAGTACTTTGAATTGGATCCTATAATGAATGGGCAGCCAGTGTAAGGACTGGCGAAGAGCGGACGCGTCCGAGTACCGATTAGCCAGATGGATAACCCTGGCTGCTGCATTAAGGATGGACTGGAGAGGGGATAGTCGAGTAATGGGGAGGCCAAGTAATAGAGCGTTACAGTAGTCCAGGCGGGAGTGGATCAATGCTACAGTGAGGGTTTTTGTTGTTTCCATGGTGAGAAAAGGGCGGATTCTAGAGATGTTCTTTAGGTGTAGGCGGCAAGAGCAGGCAAGAGATTGTATATGGGAGGTGAAGGAGAGATTGGTATCAAACATAACACCCAGACAGCGAGCCTGCTGCCGGGGTGTTATTATGGTGCCGCCCACTGAGAGGGAAATGTCAGATTTAGGGAGGTTAGTAGACGGCGGGAGCAGAAGAAGTTCAGTTTTGGAGAGGTTGAGTTTCAGATAGAGAGCAGACATGATGTTGGAGACTGCGGACAGACAGTCGGTGGCGTTCTGTAGTACAGCGGGGGTAAGGTCGGGGGATGACGTGTATAATTGTGTGTCATCAGCATAAAGATGGTACTGAAAGCCAAATCTGCTGATGGTCTGTCCAATTGGGGCGGCGTAGAGAGAGAAGAGAAGGGGGCCAAGGACTGAGCCCTGGGGTACACCGACAGTGAGAGGGAGAGGAGATGAAGTGGAGCCAGAGAACGAAACACTGAAGGAGCGGTCAGAAAGATAGGAGGAGAACCAGGAGAGAACAGTGTCCTTAATACCTAGAGAGTGGAGCCTGGACAGTAGGAGACGGTGGTCAACCGTGTCGAAAGCTGCAGAAAGGTCGAGTAGAATGAGCAGAGAGTGGTCGCCGTTACGTTTTGCTGTCAGAAGGTCATTGGTCACTTTGATGAGTGCAGTTTCAGTCGAATGTAGGGGTCGGAAGCCGGACTGTGAAGGGTCTAGGAGGGAGTGAGTGGAGAGGTAACGGGTGAGGCGGGAGTAGACTAGGCGCTCCAAAAGTTTGGAGATGAAGGGGAGATTGGAGACCGGTCTGTAGTTGTTTGTGCAGGAAGGGTCAAGAGCGGGTTTCTTTAGTAGTGGAGTAATGATGGAGTGTTTGAAGGAGGATGGGAAAATGCCAGAGGAGAGTGAGAGATTGAAGATTGTAGTTAGGTGAGTTGTGACAACAGGAGAAAGAGACTGGAGGAGATGTGAGGGGATGGGGTCGGTAGTGCATGTAGTCGGACGAGAGGAAGAGAGGAGTCTGGAGACTTCTTCTTCTGTGATGGGATCAAATGTGGAAATTGAGCCAGGGGAAATGCAGGGTGGGATGGGAGTCACAGCACTTGGTGGTTGAGAGCAGTATCTATTTTTTCTATAAAGTGGGAGGCCAGGTCATCAGCACAAATGTCTGTGATAGGGGCTTGTGCTTTTGGCCTGAGGAGGGAGTGAAAAGTGTCAAAAAGTTTCTTGGGGTTGTTGGCTAGTGAGGAGATCAGTGTGGTGAAGAAGGTCTGTTTGGCGAGGTGAAGGGCAGCATTATAAGTTCTTAACATGAATTTAAAGTGGATGAAGTCTTCTGGTGTGCGGGTTTTTCTCCATAGGCGTTCAGCACTCCTAGAGCATCGCTGGAGAAGGTGAGTTTGCGATGTGAGCCAGGGCTGTTTTACTGTGTGTTTGGAAGTTCTGAGGGTGAGCGGTGCTACTTGGTCAAGGGTGCTTCTAAGAGTGTCATTGTAGTGCTGAACAGCCAGATTAGGACAAGAAAAAGAGGAGATTGGGGACAGCGAAGAGTGTAGGGAGTCTGAAAGTGTCTGAGGGTTAATGGCTTGCAGATTTCTGAATGTGCGGTAGGTAGGAGTTCGCTGGGGTGGTGGAGGATTTGTGAGCGTGAAGGAGAGAATGTTGTGGTCAGAGAGTGGAAGCGGTGAGTTATTTAGGTGGGAAATTGAACAGAGGCGGACAAAGACCAGGTCAAGGGTGTTGCCATCCTTGTGTGTCTCAGAGGTTGAAAGCTGTGAAAGGCCTAGAGAAGTGGTTAGTGATAGAAGCTGAGATGCAGATGTGGAAGTAGGACTGTTAATGGGGATGTTGAAGTCTCCAAGGATAAGGGTTGGTAGTTCTGAGGACATGAAGTGCGGCAGCCAGGCTGAGAAGTGGTCAAGGAACTGGGTGGATGAGTCTGGGGGCCGATATATGACCGCTATTCTGAGGGAGAGGGGATGGAAGAGCCTGATGGTGTGGACCTCAAAAGAAGGGAATGAGAGTGATGGAATTGGGGGGATGACCTGGAAAGTGCATTGTGGGGACAGGAGTATGCCAACTCCACCACCATGTCTGTTTGTGGGTCTCGGGGAATGGGAGAACTGTAAGCCACCATAGGAAATGGCAGCAGGGGAGACCGTGTCAGAATCCTGAATCCAGGTTTCAGTGAGGGCCAACAGATGAAGAGAGTTGTTCAGAAAGTAGTTGTGCAGGAAAGATAGTTTATTGCATGCAGACCGTGGATTCCAGAGGGCACAATTGAAAGAAGGAGATGAGGGAGTGCAAGTAATATTAACAAGATTATTATGGTTTCGAAATGAGGTAGGGTAGGGATTGAGGTTGGGGGATGGACCAGGGTTGGGGGAGATGTCCCCTGAAATCAGTAGGAGTAGGAAGATAAAGAGCAGGTAGTTGTTGGATTTATAAATAGGTTTTTTCTGAGATATGTTTGGGCAAGATGGGCTGAGTTTTCTTAGGAAGGTGAGGAGTGCATGGGAACTGTACATGGGAGGGAAGTATGGAGGGGCTGATGTATATGAGTCGTGATGGAGGGGGGATGGGGCAGTGAATGTGGATGGCAAGGGAACACAGGAGGATAGAGATAGAGAACAAATTTAAAAGAAAGCAAAGTGTGGGTTACCTGATTCCTGCCCTGATTAACTGCCATGGATAACTGCCTTTTACTCGATGCTTGTCTTTCATGATGCTTTGCTTTCTGTGATGCGTGCGCCCCCCTTACTGCGTGCGCCCCTTAGACTACTCCTAAATATATAGTCCACACTACAGGGTCAGGAAAGTGGGATTGTCGGGCTGTTTTGGGATAATTTGCCAGCTGGGGCTAGCACACCAGGGGGTGGTTAGATCATCAAAGGCTACCTGGCAACATCTATATGCTTTAGCACCTTCCACCTGATAGCATCTAGAGAGGCCCCAGTCACAGGGATTAGTGTTGAGCATTCCGATACCGCAAGTATCGGGTATCGGCCGATATTCGCTGTATCGGAATTCCGATACTTAGTTCCGATATTTTTCATATATCGTATACCGGAATCGGAAGTTCCCATAATTCTTTGAGAGGCAATGTGATTTTAGTCAGCCAATGAGGAATCTTATGAAGTGTGGGCACATCCTATAATGCTGCGGTCATCTTAACTAATGGCATGGCTGTGATTGGCTGCTGAAATGATGTCAGAATGCACTATAAAAGGCGCCGCCTCCATTTTAGCGTCACTGTGCTGTGAACTCAGTTAGGGACAGAACGCTGCTGTGCTGACTCTGAGGGACAGTTAGACATTGCGATTTTGTGTACTCTACTGTGCTTTAGGCAGGCTAGTTTACCAACCGCTGTGTAAAGCTTCCTTTTGCCAGTGTTGTTTTAACAGCTCTGTGCAAGGTGTGTGTGAGAGTGCAGGTGACGCTGCAGTTTGCTCTGCATCCACGCTGTTTGTAGGCATCTGCAGTGTCATCACTGACTCTTTTTTTATTTGATTTTGTGGAATTGGTGCTGCTCCATTATATTTGAAAAAAATCTAATCTATTAGTGTGACACGCTTCCATCCGTATACAATACATGGTTGCAAACACTATAGAAGTAGACAAAGGGGCCTTTCACAGCTACTGAACAGTTGTGTTTCAGTGTTCACTGTAGTCTGTGAGCTTTTCATTTTTTGAGTGCAGATCACGCTCCAGTTAGTTCTTCAACTACTGCTGGTTGTAGTCTGCTGAGCGTGTGTCACTGCCTCATCCTTCACATTTTTCTCTAATTGGTGCTGCTCCATTATATTTGAAAAAAATCTAATCTGTTAGTGTGACGCGCTTCCATCCGTATACAATACAGTGGTTGCAAACACTATAGAAGTAGACAAAGGGGCCTTTCACAGCTACTGAACAGTTGTGTTTCAGTGTTCACTGTAGTCTGTGAGCTTTTCATTTTTTAGTGCAGATCACGCTCCAGTTAGTTCTTCAACTACTGCTGGTTGTAGTCTGCTGAGCGTGTGTCACTGCCTCATCCTTCACATTTTTCTCTAATTGGTGCTGCTCCATTATATTTGAAAAAAATCTAATCTATTAGTGTGACGCGCTTCCATCCGTATACAATACAGTGGTTGCAAACACTATAGAAGTAGACAAAGGGGCCTTTCACAGCTACTGAACAGTTGTGTTTCAGTGTTCACTGTAGTCTGTGAGCTTTTCATTTTTTGAGTGCAGATCACGCTCCAGTTAGTTCTTCAACTACTGCTGGTTGTAGTCTGCTGAGCGTGTGTCACTGCCTCATCCTTCACATTTTTCTCTAATTGGTGCTGCTCCATTATATTTGAAAAAAATCTAATCTATTAGTGTGACGCGCTTCCATCCGTATACAATATAGTGGTTGCAAACACTATAGAAGTAGACAAAGGGGCCTTTCACAGCTACTGAACAGTTGTGTTTCAGTGTTCACTGTAGTCTGTGAGCTTTTCATTTTTTTAGTGCAGATCACGCTCCAGTTAGTTCTTCAACTACTGCTGGTTGTAGTCTGCTGAGCGTTTGTCACTGCCTCATCCTTCACATTTTTCTCTAATTGGTGCTGCTCCATTATATTTGAAAAAATCTAATCTATTAGTGTGACGCGCTTCCATCCGTATACAATACATTGGTTGCAAACACTATAGAAGTACACAAAGGGGCCTTTCACAGCTACTGAACAGTTGTCTGCAGTGTTCACTGCAGTCTCTGAGGAATAACCACACTTAGGCCTTATAACTTTTCTGACTTTCTTTATCAATCTACCAAGATGAAGAAGGCAGGGAGTAAGGCACGTGGTCGTGGCCGGGGAGTTTCAGCAGGGAGAGGACGTGGGGATTCTGTGGCTGCTGCCGCACCCAGTGACACAGCATCCACCAGTTTTCCCCGTGAGCGTTCCTTTATGCGCACTTTTGTAGGAGCTCAGCGTACCCCTCTGCTGCGGGAAGAACAAATTGAAGCCGTTGTTGGTTGGATGGCAGCCAATGCATCGACTTCAATTGCTTCCACCTCCTCTCAGGACCACAGCACTGTTGAACAACCATCTGTCTCTTCACCGCCTGCCAAATTGCCCAGGCAGTCAGAGAGTTCTGAACTGGAGCCAGCTGAGTCTCTGCTTCTGTTCTCAGAATCTGTTGGCTTGGAAACAGGGGCCCAGCCAAGCAGCATTCTGGAATGTGAAGAAGAGGCAGTATGCAGTGATGCGCAACAGCTGTGTCTCTCTGAATGTGAAGAGGCGGGTGAGCCAGTGCCGATGGTCAGCACACCGCAGAACGCATCTGATGATGATGAGACTCAGGTGGCATTTTCTGTTGAGCAAGGTGCTGGCCAGACCACCCAACAGCAGCAGGTGTTGGAAGAGGGTAGTGGAGATGATGAGGTCCAAGACCCAACATGGCGTGAGGAACAGGAAGGTGGTGGTAGCAGCTCTGAGGAAGAGATTGCCCCAACGGTCCAAACAGTAAGGAGAGGTAGGCTGCAGACTCGGTTGCCTGTACCCTCCAGTTTGGCACCCGTTCGTAGCAGTTCTCTTCCAACAGCCAAACCGGGCGCTCCCAGGACTTGCACTGCGTGGTCCTTTTTTGACACACTTGCAGATGATATTTGCTATGTCAAATGCAAGCTGTGTAATCAAAAAGTTAAAAGAGGTAAAAATATCAGTAACCTCAATACCACAAATATGTGGAAACATGTACGGACAAAGCACGTAGCTGAGTTACAAAGACACACTGGAGATGTAGGCCAACCTACAGCAGCACCTACATCTTCAGCTCGTGTTGGAGCCTCTTCCTCCAGCTCACACACAGCTGGTTCGGCTTCCTCACAGGATCGCCATGGAAGAACCTCTGTAACTGTTGTCCAGAGACCCAGTGTTATTCCACCCACAGCTGCAAGTTCCCTGTCATCCTCACACTCCCAGGCCACAAAACAGCCATCGGTAGCACAGGCATGGGATAAAAGACGGCCATACTCGGCAAACCATCCACGAGCACAGGCTCTGAATGCTGGCATTGCAAAACTCCTGTCCCTTGAAATGCTGTCATTCAGGCTGGTGGAGACTGACAGTTTCCGTGACTTAATGTCATTGGCAGTCCCACAATACAATGTGCCCAGCCGATTTTATTTCAGCAGGCAAGCCGTCCCTGGTCTGCAAAAGCATGTTGAGGGAAAAATTAAACATGCGCTACTAAACGCCGTCAGTAGCAAGGTCCACCTGACCACCGATGCGTGGACCAGTACCCATGGCCAAGGACGATACCTTTCCCTCACTGCCCATTGGGTCAATGTTGTGGAGCCGGGTACAGATCTTGCGAGTGGCGCTGTACGTGTTCTGCCAACTCCAAGGATTGCAGGAATCAAGTCTGTCCACATTGACTCCTCCTCCTACTCCAGTTCCTCAGAATCATCGCTGCAGGAGCCGTCACGGTCTACCTCCACATGGACCCGTGAACGTTTACCTGATGCGACCGATATGAGCACAGCCGTGGCCAAATGTCAACAGGCCGTCCTGAAATTAATTTCCATGGGGAATCGAAGCCACACAGCGCAGGAGCTCTGGAATGCCATCAAGCAGGAGAGCGACGTGTGGTTTTTGCCAGCGAATCTCCAGCCAGGCTTGGTAGTGTGTGACAATGGCCGAAATCTGGTGGCAGCTCTGGGCCTTGGCAACCTCACTCACATACCATGTCTGGCACATGTGCTCAACTTGGTCGTGCAGAGTTTTTTGAGGGACTATCCGGATCTTGATGCACTGCTGCACAAGGTCCGCCTAGAGTGCGCTCACTTGCGACGTTCCAGCATGGCCAGATCGCGCATTGCAGCTCTGCAACGCAGATTTCGCCTTCCTGAACATCGCATCATATGTGACGTACCCACCAGGTGGAATTCCACGTTACATATGTTGGAGCGGTTGTGTGAGCAGCAGCCAGCAGTAATGGAGTATCAGCTGCATCAGGCGCAATCAACTCGCAATTTGCGTCGTTCACACTTCACCACTACTGAGTGGGCCTCTATGAAGGACATCTGCCACGTTTTGCGTGCGTTTGATGAGTCAACGCGGATGGCGAGTGCAGATGATGCACTAGTCAGCCTGACTGTCCCCCTTATCTGCCTGCTTCAAAAAACACTGCAAGCAATAAGGGATGAGGTTTTGGAAGAGGTGGAGGATGAGGAGTCACAAATTCCATCACCTTCTGGACAGTCAGCGCAACGTGGTTCCTCACAAAGGGCTGGGCAGTGTTCACTTTGTGAGGAGGATGAGGAGGAGTCAATGGAGGAGGAAGACATCGCTCCAGAGGGAGGTACACAACGCTCTAGTCAGTATGTAGAGCGAGGGTGGGGTGATGCAGAGCAGTCAGAGATGACGCCTTTTGCAGGGGACAGCGTTTCTTGGCCAGTTGGGAGTCTGCAGCACATGGTTGATTTCATGCTGCAGTGCCTGAGAAACGACCGCCGCATCGCCCACATTCTCACCACGTCTGATTATTGGGTGTACACCCTCCTAGACCCTCGCTACCGGGACAACTTACAAAGCCTCATCACACCGTTGAACCGGGAGCGTAAAATGCGGGAGTACCAAGACATACTGGTGCAATCCATAATGTTCTCCATTCCAGCCGAGAGCACTGCTGCTGCTACTGCTTTACAAAGCAGCTCTGTGCGTCGAGGCAGTGGAGACAGCTCTGCAACAAGAGGGAGCACAAGCAGCGCCTCTGCACAGGGCAAGACCAGTATGTTCCAAATGTGGCGAAGTTTTGTGGCAGCGCCACCAATGTCTACACCATCCGAGACGGCTCCAGTCAGCAGGAGGCAACGTTTCCGTAAGATGGTGACAGACTACATGTCTTTCCCTCTCAGTGTACTCCCAGATGGCTCTTCCCCATTCAAGTTTTGGGTCTCTAAGCTGGATACATGGCCAGAGCTTAGCCAGTATGCATTGGAGGTGCTGGCTTGCCCTGCTGCCAGTGTATTATCGGAGCGCGTCTTTAGTGCCGCAGGTGGTGTACTAACAGACCGTCGCATGCGACTATCCTCCGATAATGTAGACCGGCTTACTTTTCTGAAAATGAACAAGGCATGGATCTCGCCAGAATTTGTCTGTCCGTTTTCAGATTAAATAACTGGTTCGCAACGTTATCCATGTCTCCTGTTCCCTACACATGCACAGAAAAACCCATGTCGAACATGCTCCAAATAGGGAAGAGCCGTCACCCTGATTGTTATGCTTAAAACAGGAAATTGTGAAGTTTTCCAGGCCTAGAATGATAAATTTTTATGACAAATATGGACAAATAATAATTTGTCATCACAGCGCATATCTGCACATGTCTATTATAAATGGTAACAAAAACTAAAACATAGTCTTCACTTTTTGAAATTAATGCATAAAAGTACATTTCATACTTATCAATTAATGCTTTTTAAGGAACTTTATCTGTACCTGTAAGATAATGCAGTCAATGGATGTACAAATCATAAAATCCTCATCATCATCATCACGATTTTTATTTATGACAGACATTATAAAATACACATACTGATGCCAACTGTAACTTCACACACCATATATGAAATGGCCAGCATCTAAACCTGGTAATAATGTGCAATAATAAATTATTACATCTATAAAGTGCATCATGCATACTGACAATAGGTAGTACTAGTTATACCTGCAAGTGCTGTTGAAACAACCACAACAGATATAAATTAATAATGGTATATAGGTATCACAGTGCATAGTTACTCATGGACAATGTCGATGTAATACTGTACCTCAATAAAGTCAGCGTGAACCATTATGCTTGTTAGTCTTGTAGATTGTTAAAGAGGGAACGGTCTTTTTTTGTTGGTCATAGGTGGAGTATTAGACAGTAAATGATTACTGCTGTTGTATTTTTGGCGTCCCTAGGGCGCAATAACGCTGCGTAACGTCACATTTTATAGAGTCATCTAATTGACACACGCTACCCTACCCTACGCGTGACAGTAGGAAGGTAGTGTTGACGGATAAAGCCTTGCGCAACCAGACATGCTTTTACCCTCTTCAACACTGTCCAAGCAAAAAATGCATGATTGCAGCCGCAGACTTTATTGACGTACAGTATAACATCGCCATTACCCATCAGAGGCTGTCCACTGTCTGATACAGACATAGAATATACCTTTGCTATCCGTAGCCTTTCTTTCACCTACACTTGCAGGCACACACTTAAATTGTGACAATGCATTATGTTTTTTTAAATGGTTATTTTTTATCGTACATTATTGTGTCATCACATTGATGAGTCCATGCTGGACATGTCATACATGCTGTACAAAGTAACGATTTTATTAACTTAAATAATTGAAATGTCTGTGACTGTCACATCTAAATTGCAATGATGATGATGATGAGTGACGATTACAAAATCCATTGTCTTCACTATGTTATGGTTTAACATAGCGTTCCTTAAGCATTATTCATAAATACAAAAATGGACTTTTATTCTTAAATTTACAACACTATATTTTGTAACCAATTTTTTGGGTGGTGTGTTGTTCCATTTCTTGTTGGCATGTGCATATATGCGTTTATATTTGCAGTGTCTTTATTTTTATTATTGAAGTTAGGAAACATGTGTATCTTCGTACCGTGTTAGCCATTAGATAGAAAAATATTTACACTTGAGAGTCCACAGTGGTTGATACCTTTGAATGGATAACTGAAAAGATGGTAACAAATTGCAAGCTTTCGAGGCTACTCACGTCTCTTCATCAGGCAAAGACTAAAACAAAAAATGAAGCATCACATATTTCTATACACAACAGGACACAGGAATAGTGCAATAGGTAAGACAAGTAAGTGACGTGTAGCAGAACTGTCATTATCACAGAGGGATGAACATAAATATTGGAACAGTTCCTAGATAAGGATAGAAAGTTTTATTGCCCTCTGATTGGGGTCTGGTTTTGTGTTTTAATGCCCCTGGAAGGGCAGAGACGCAGATTCCTTAATTGATATAGAATGACATAAATCCGTGTGATCTATTCATTCCATCACTAACAGTGTCAAAGGTCATGATGAGCTTATATTCTGAAACCTTTGTATCTTTGTCATATTTGAAGTTATATTTTAATACCAGTAATTCCATATCCATCATGCTATGACCGGGCATACAAAAGTGTTTTGCCACAGGTAAATCCATTATTTTTTGTCTTATCGTGTGGCGCTGATAATTCATCCTTGTTCTCATTTTTTGGCCGGTCTACCCTCACTTGTCCCTCCCTCACTTGTCTTACCTATTCCTGTGTCCTGTTGTGTGTACAAATATGTGATTCTTCCATTTTTTTTTTAGTCTTAGCCTGATGAAGAGACCTGAGTAGTCTCGAAAGCTTTGAATTTGTTACCATATTTTCAGTTAGCCATTAAACGGTATCAACCACAGAGGACTCTCAAGTATAAATATTTTTCTATTCTTGGAATTGAAATTCATCATTTTATTGTCCTAGTAAAACTTCATTTATTCTTGTTTGAAGTACATACATTTGCAATGCAGTAAGGATAAGTCAATATTTTGTGCCTACACCCTCCTTGACCCGGGCTTCAACACGCCAGTTGCTGCTCAGAAGTGTTAGTGCACAGATGAAAACAATCGCTGATGTGTTTGTGGGTTCAGTAACGCCTGCTGTTCCCCTGCTGTGTGTCTGGCAAAAATTACTGCTGCTAACTACACTTCAACTTCAAAGTCTATACTAGGCCTCTGCCTACACCCTCCTTGACCCTGGGCTTCAACAGCGCCAGTTGCTGCTCAGAAGTGTTAGATGCACAGATGAAAACAATCGCTGATGTGTTTGTGGGGTTCAGTAACGCCTGCTGTTCCCTGCTGTGTGTCTGGCAAAAATTACTGCTGCTAACTACAACTTCAACTTCAAACGTCTCATACTAGGCCTCTGCCTACACCCTCCTTGACCCTGGGCTTCAACAGCGCCAGTTGCTGCTCAGAAGTGTTAGATGCACAGATGAAAACAATCGCTGATGTGTTTGTGGGGTTCAGTAACGCCTGCTGTTCCCCTGCTGTGTGTCTGGCAAAAATTACTGCTGCTAACTACAACTTCAACTTCAAACGTCTCCATACTAGGCCTCTGCCTAACACCATCCTTGGACCTTCCTGGTGGCTTTCAAACAGGCCGCCATTTGCTGCTCAGAAAGTGTTAGATGCACAGATGAAAACAATCGCTGATGTGTTTGTGGGGTTCAGTAACGCCTGCTGTTCCCCTGCTGTGTGTCCGGCAAAAATTACTGCTAGCTACCTAATCATGGTGAAAAAAACCTGACATCTCAAAGTGTCTAGTGCTACACATAGATATGAGGCTACACCCTGATTTCTAAGCTGTAAACATTTGAAACGTCAACTTTCAAACCATAAAATGATTAGTCTTTGTCACAAATCTGTAACAAAATAAATGTGACATATTATTACAGATATGCACATGTCGAAAACAAATGCAAACACAAAATCCTACTTATGCTATAGGATACTGATGGTCAACCTTGTCACTCCATAGCTTAGACAAATCCAACTCACATCATGATGACTCCAATGCTGCAATGTTGGAAGTGCATAATGTGGGTTGAACTTTGACAACTGCTGCAGTGCGAAGGTTATACTTCAGTGTTCTTGCCTTTGAAATAAAAGCATACAAGTAAATATAATAATCCAATGTTGATTAAGGGACGTGATGTACACGTGTAATATTGTGCAAACAATGCATGTAGGAATAGTCCTCTTCAACATTACTTATATTTGTGTCATTTTAAAAAATACATATTTGATTAGAAAGTTAACAGCCCATATCATAAAGGTCCTTCATGTAAACATGATAATCGCTTACAAAAATCATGCATTACCTTGGTAAAGTCAATAGTGCATAGTCACAATAGCAAAATATATACCTGTAAGTGGTGCTGAAAGAACGACAACTGATAGAATACGTGAATGATATATATTTATCAGACTGAATAGCGACATCTGTACAATGTCGATATAATACTGTACCTTAACAAAACAGCTGTGTCACACCTCACACTCGTTTTTCTTGTAGCTTGTTATGTAATAGGGCACATGCGTGTATGTTTCATCATAGGTGCATGTTTACTGAGTAAAGCAGTCATGACAACGCCTTTGTGTTGTCGGTACGCTTGCGATGATGAACGATGCGCACCGTGAATGTTAGTCTGCGTCATAAGACGTACAGACGCTCCAATACCCAACGCGTCACAGCAGGAAGCCAGTCTGTGCGTCCAAACAGAGGCGCAACCATACATGCACGTAACCTTTTATAAAGCTAGCTAAAAAAAAGGATGTAGTAGTAACGCACACTTTATTGAGGTACAGTATTACATCGCCATTCACCATCTGTGGCTATGCAGTCTCATCTATATATACCTTATCTATCCGTTGTCATGCTTGCAAGTCCACAGTCAGGCATAAATATCTGTTTTCACTCTGCACTATGCACTTTTTAAATTTTCGTTTTGTTAATATAAATGATTGGCACATATTATCAGTATTACATGATGGAAATTTTAGATATTTTTTAAAAAATTGTAGTTATATTATTCACCAAATGTAAAGTTTTATGAATGTCAAAGAAAACTTGTAATGCTGATTATGTTTTTAAGTCAGCCATTCATTGTCTACACAATAAAAATGGTGTACATACTGTTACTTACCCATCATTAATGGATTCTGATGTGTACTTGTATGCTTTTATTTTAAACCGTATAGCAGATTATTTAACCTATTTTAATTGTGGTTTGCATTGCTTTTCAACATGTTAATGTATGCGTTTATGTTTGTAAATTTTTAATTTACATATATTTTTTTAAGTTAAATCATCATCTTATGGTACTAAAGTTTATATTTCTCTTGTTTGGAGTATAGACATTTTTAATTGACACGTAACAAGGAAAATACTTGATATAGTATTTAAACATCCTCCTTGACCCTGGGCTACAACACCGCCAGTTGTAGCTCGGAAGTGCTGTTAGCACAGTCTACACTTGCTCCTGTGTTACTGGGGTTCAGTAATGTCAGCTGTTCCCCTGCTGTGTGAACGGCAAAAAGTCCTGCTGCCTCCACCATGTTCTCTTCTCATCCCTGGGCTACAACACCGCCAGTTGTAGCTCGGAAGTGCTGTTAGCACAGTGAACACTTGCTCCTGTGTTACTGGGGTTCAGTAATGTCAGCTGTTCCCCTGCTGTGTGAACGGCAAAAAGTCCTGCTGCCTCCACCCTGTTCTCTTCTCATCCCTGGGCTACAACACCGCCAGTTGTTGCTCGGAAGTGCTGTTAGCACAGTGAACACTTGCTCCTGTGTTACTGGGGTTCAGTAATGTCAGCTGTTCCCCTGCTGTGTGAACGGCAAAAAGTCCTGCTGCCTCCACCCTGTTCTCTTCTCATCCCTGGGCTACAACACCGCCAGTTGTAGCTCGGAAGTGCTGTTAGCACAGTCTACACTTGCTCCTGTGTTACTGGGGTTCAGTAATGTCAGCTGTTCCCCTGCTGTGTGAACGGCAAAAAGTCCTGCTGCCTCCACCATGTTCTCTTCTCATCCCTGGGCTACAACACCGCCAGTTGTAGCTCGGAAGTGCTGTTAGCACAGTGAACACTTGCTCCTGTGTTACTGGGGTTCAGTAATGTCAGCTGTTCCCCTGCTGTGTGAACGGCAAAAAGTCCTGCTGCCTCCACCCTGTTCTCTTCTCATCCCTGGGCTACAACACCGCCAGTTGTTGCTCGGAAGTGCTGTTAGCACAGTGAACACTTGCTCCTGTGTTACTGGGGTTCAGTAATGTCAGCTGTTCCCCTGCTGTGTGAACGGCAAAAAGTCCTGCTGCCTCCACCCTGTTCTCTTCTCATCCCTGGGCTACAACACCGCCAGTTGTAGCTCGGAAGTGCTGTTAGCACAGTCTAACACTTGCTCCTGTGTTACTGGGGTTCAGTAATGTCAGCTGTTCCCCTGCTGTGTGAACGGCAAAAAGTCCTGCTGCCTCCACCATGTTCTCTTCTCATCCCTGGGCTACAACACCGCCAGTTGTAGCTCGGAAGTGCTGTTAGCACAGTGAACACTTGCTCCTGTGTTACTGGGGTTCAGTAATGTCAGCTGTTCCCCTGCTGTGTGAACGGCAAAAAGTCCTGCTGCCTCCACCCTGTTCTCTTCTCATCCCTGGGCTACAACACCGCCAGTTGTTGCTCGGAAGTGCTGTTAGCACAGTGAACACTTGCTCCTGTGTTACTGGGGTTCAGTAATGTCAGCTGTTCCCCTGCTGTGTGAACGGCAAAAAGTCCTGCTGCCTCCACCCTGTTCTCTTCTCATCCCTGGGCTACAACACCGCCAGTTGTAGCTCGGAAGTGCTGTTAGCACAGTGAACACTTGCTCCTGTGTTACTGGGGTTCAGTAATGTCAGCTGTTCCCCTGCTGTGTGAACGGCAAAAAGTCCTGCTGCCTCCACCCTGTTCTCTTCTCATCCCTGGGCTACAACACCGCCAGTTGTTGCTCGGAAGTGCTGTTAGCACAGTGAACACTTGCTCCTGTGTTACTGGGGTTCAGTAATGTCAGCTGTTCCCCTGCTGTGTGAACGGCAAAAAGTCCTGCTGCCTCCACCCTGTTCTCTTCTCATCCCTGGGCTACAACACCGCCAGTTGTAGCTCGGAAGTGCTGTTAGCACAGTCTACACTTGCTCCTGTGTTACTGGGGTTCAGTAATGTCAGCTGTTCCCCTGCTGTGTGAACGGCAAAAAGTCCTGCTGCCTCCACCATGTTCTCTTCTCATCCCTGGGCTACAACACCGCCAGTTGTAGCTCGGAAGTGCTGTTAGCACAGTGAACACTTGCTCCTGTGTTACTGGGGTTCAGTAATGTCAGCTGTTCCCCTGCTGTGTGAACGGCAAAAAGTCCTGCTGCCTCCACCCTGTTCTCTTCTCATCCCTGGGCTACAACACCGCCAGTTGTTAGCTCGGAAGTGCTGTTAGCACAGTGAACACTTGCTCCTGTGTTACTGGGGTTCAGTAATGTCAGCTGTTCCCCTGCTGTGTGAACGGCAAAAAGTCCTGCTGCCTCCACCATGTTCTCTTCTCATCCCTGGGCTACAACACCGCCAGTTGTTGCTCGGAAGTGCTGTTAGCACAGTGAACACTTGCTCCTGTGTTACTGGGGTTCAGTAATGTCAGCTGTTCCCCTGCTGTGTGAACGGCAAAAAGTCCTGCTGCCTCCACCCTGTTCTCTTCTCATCCCTGGGCTACAACACCGCCAGTTGTTGCTCGGAAGTGCTGTTAGCACAGTGAACACTTGCTCCTGTGTTACTGGGGTTCAGTAATGTCAGCTGTTCCCCTGCTGTGTGAACGGCAAAAAGTCCTGCTGCCTCCACCCTGTTCTCTTCTCATCCCTGGGCTACAACACCGCCAGTTGTTGCTCGGAAGTGTCATTGGCACGGGTACTCACTCCTGCCCAGACTGGTTACAGCACGCCATCTGTTTCCTCTCAGTGTAAACGTCACTTAGCCTCCAATAAGTTGTCCTGTCGTGTTGCGGTCGGGTTAGCCGACTCTATGGTGCTTGGAGTTTAGGTGCTTCCTATGTGTGCTGCGGGATATGCAAATAAAGGCTGTTTCCGTTGTGACAATAGGACAATCACCCACTGTAGTACTGTGGGATTCGGTAACTGCGGCCGGCTCGCGGCCTGTCATCTTAAATTTCCATGGGTACCTTCTGCTACCCGTCCGGGTTCCAGTACCGTCAGCTGGTTCTCCGCAGTGCCTTTGGCCTAGGTGCCTCCATCTCGGTATCCGAGTTCCAGCAACGTCTGCTGGTCCTTGGTAGTGCTTTGGAGCACAGGTACCTCCTGCTTAGTAACCGTGTCCCAGTAACGTCAGCTGGTCCTCGGTTGTGCCATTGGCTCTTTTCCTTCTGCTGCCCCTCCGGGTTCCAGCACAGTCAGCTGGTCCTCGTTACTTGCATTGGCTCTTGTACCTTCTGCTACCCGTACCGGGTTCCAGTACCGTCAGCTGGTTCTCCGCAGTGCCTTTGGCCTAGGTGCCTCCATCTCGGTATCCGAGTTCCAGCAACGTCTGCTGGTCCTTGGTAGTGCTTTGGAGCACAGGTACCTCCTGCTTAGTAACCGTGTCCCAGTAACGTCATGGTGCTGGTTTAGGTGCTTCCTTCGTGTGCTCGGGATAGCAAATAAAGCTGTTTCCTGTGCATAGGCTGCCCCACTGTAGTCACTGTGGTTCAGCAACTGCTGGCCTGGTGCGGCCTGTTCATCTTAACATTTCCTACTGGGTACCTTCTGCTACCCGTCCGGGTTCCAGTACCGTCAGCTGGTTCTCCGCAGTGCCTTTGGCCTAGGTGCCTCCATCTCGGTATCCGAGTTCCAGCAACGTCTGCTGGTCCTTGGTAGTGCTTTGGAGCACAGGTACCTCCTGCTTAGTAACCGTGTCCCAGTAACGTCAGCTGGTCCTCGGTTGTGCCATTGGCTCTTTTCCTTCTGCTGCCCTCCGGGTTCCAGCACAGTCAGCTGGTCCCGTTACTTGCATTGGCTCTTGTACCTTCTGCTACCCGTCCGGGTTCCAGTACCGTCAGCTGGTTCTCCGCAGTGCCTTTGGCCTAGGTGCCTCCATCTCGGTATCCGAGTTCCAGCAACGTCTGCTGGTCCTTGGTAGTGCTTTGGAGCACAGGTACCTCCTGCTTAGTAACCGTGTCCCAGTAACGTCAGCTGGTCCTCGGTTGTGCCATTGGCTCTTTTCCTTCTGCTGCCCCTCCGGGTTCCAGCACAGTCAGCTGGTCCTCGTTACTTGCATTGGCTCTTGTACCTTCTGCTACCCGTCCGGGTTCCAGTACCGTCAGCTGGTTCTCCGCAGTGCCTTTGGCCTAGGTGCCTCCATCTCGGTATCCGAGTTCCAGCAACGTCTGCTGGTCCTTGGTAGTGCTTTGGAGCACAGGTACCTCCTGCTTAGTAACCGTGTCCCAGTAACGTCAGCTGGTCCTCGGTTGTGCCATTGGCTCTTTTCCTTCTGCTGCCCCTCCGGGTTCCAGCACAGTCAGCTGGTCCTCGTTACTTGCATTGACTCTTGTACCTTCTGCTACATTTACAAATTGAAGATTTTTTCAATGCTTTTTTGGGTAATCACTCTGGATCTCCAACAATGAAGACGACGACCCTGATGACCACCCGAAGAAGATGACGACCACAAGGACGACGAGCATCAAGCCAACCAGCCTAAACACCATCACAAAGAAGAAATAAAAGATTACCAAACAGGACTAAGAAGGTTAAGACAAACTGCAAGATACAGAACAAGAGACTTAAGAACAATAAGCAGAAGATCAAAAAGCAGAAGAACATGAAGTATAAGACCAAAATGAAGAGCAAAATATATGCTCTAAATTCTAAGCAGAAGAAGACTAAGCAGTGTATGGGGGTGAGTCCTTCCTCCTCGTGGTGCCCCTGGAAAATGCCTGCTGCTGCAGGCTAAACTGAACACGGACAAATACTGTTGTAATTTAAATCTTTTGTGACAGCAAGAACGGAAGGATGAAAAATTCATACTTTGACAGATTACAAGTACAGGATTCTCTGTCACAAATAAGAATATGATGAAGAAGATGAAGTACAATATGAATAAGAATAATAGTTTAATAAGAAGAATATGAGTAATGTTAACAAAAAGATGAATAGCAAGAAGTTTAAGAAGAAGATAAAGAAGGTGAAGATGAAGAATAATTTGATGAAAAAGATGATGCTGCTGAAGATTATGAGGAGAAAGTGTGTGAAAAGTTAAAAAGGTGAAGAGCATGGAAGTTGTGAAATATACATATTTGCCAAAATAGAAAAAACGTTAACAACATTGTCAATTTATTCGTCAATCCGAACATCTTTAAAAAAAAATATATATATATGCTATTCCATTTGATTGGGTTAAACATCTATGCCTTTAATGTCTCCTCAACCTTCCCCAATACATTCTACATTACTCTTTGTTGTTTTCCTTCATGTACAATTAACCAACAAGGCAAGAATGTTTTTTTTTAATTCCGATATTTTGTTCCCATAGACTTACATGGACTTCCGGTATCGGTATCGGGTATCGCCGATATTTTAATGGTATCGGCGATACCATTCCGATTCCGATACTTTTGGATATCGGAAAGTATCGCTCAACCCTAACAGGGATATAAAGCAGTAAGTATTTTAAACACAGTGCAAAAATGAATTATTCCAAAGCCTTATTAACAGGCACATTAAACTATGTTGCAAGATGGTAAAGCAGTGCTTGGCAGCAAGTAGAGGTATGGAGTGCACACCATTAATATATAGTGCAGCATTCAACACAGATAGCAGAGGTGGGGATTCTATTCAGCTGTTTGCTTCCACTGAATGCAGTTCATACCATTAATATATAGTGCAGCATTCAACACAGATAGCAGAGGTGGGGATTCTATTCAGCTGTTTGCTTCCACTGAATGCAGTTCATACCATTAATATATAGTGCAGCATTCAACTGATTGATTAACTGAATCCATCGGTGACCTCCATTCGCAGCTGATTTAAGACCACATCAAATGTCAGCTCAACTTTGATATTATAAAAGAGCTCTGACGACTTTAGAAGAAGAATGTTAAGAGTTAAGAGTAAGATGAATGACAGATTCATAGTTACCTTATGTACTATGCTACACAGAGGCTGTAGAAACCAAATAATGCAAAATTTTGAATGAAAACAAATTGCAAAAAAAAAAAAAATTTGAACAAAAATGAAAGTGTCCATGTCTTTTTAATCCAACTGAAAACCATATAACATAAATTTACATCATATAGGCACAGGGTGTATATAGAGCGAGCTCAGGAACTGAGAACACAGCATACATGTGGCACACAACTAGCATCTACTGTAACAGCAGCAACTGGAGCCAGCTCAGATCGCTGCTGTTAGACTTAGATGCTGCAATCATTAACAATGGCACTTAAATGGCTAAAGTGCTGGTTCACACGTGTACAGACCGTTAATGATACTCGTGTTCGTGGCCATGAAAGTCAGACCATTTAGAATGTAAAATTATTTAAAAATTGAAAAGAAAAAAAGAAAAAATGCCAAAATTGTCATTTTTCTCAAAAAGCGCAAAAAAATAAAAGCTTGATCAAAACATTACACGTACCCCATAATAGTATCATTAAAACATCAGCGTGGCACCCAACAACCAATCCCTCATACAGGTCCAGGTACAGAAAAAACAAAAAATATCTCAAAAATTGGCGACACAATTTGCTTTATTTTCTTGAAAAGTTAATTTTTTTTTAACCACTAAAGCGTCTACATTCCCATGATGAGTATTTGGTGAGTTTTTGATGTTGCTGATTTTCTGCACCTATTAGATAACTTGCGTTTTTTTTCATTGTATTTTTACTGCATTTTTTAATGTGTTTTTATTGCGTTTTTGACGCTGTGATTTTTGAAATTTTTGGTGTCTCATGTTTTAAACAAAACAGCTTTGATCTTGATATTTCCTGACATTTGTCTTTGACAAAACTTTATTGATACAGTCATGTGTATATTACATGTGTTTTTTTACCTGTGGATTTTGCGGATCTAATGCAAGTCTATGAGGAAAATCTGCACATAAAACTAAGCGTAAGGCCGGTTTCACACATCCTGATATTTCCGGTACTGGAAAAACCGGTATTGGAGATATCAGTATCCATGTGTCTGTGTGTGTACTACATGCGGCACACATGTGACATCCATGTGCCACCTGTGTGCCGCATCAGGACCACACGGACTGCCCCTGGGGAAGAGCACTATTGTAAGCGCTGTCCACCGGCGGTGGGTGCTGAAGCCGGCTTTCATCCATTCTCCCCTGCTCTGCAGCGATGAGAAACTGACCTGCTGTGACCTCCGGACCGTGGGAGAATGCAAGAGATGAGGTCACTCGGACAGAGATTGAACTGCCGTGACCTCAAAACTTACATTTTCCCATGGTCCTGAGGTTACAGGAGTTCAGGCCGGCAGTGAGCACAGACTCAGTGACGTCACCGCTAGTCACTGAGCCTGTGCCTGCTGCTTCTCATTCATTCCCCAGTAGTTTACAGCCGGGGTGGTCGCATTAGCATCACTCCGTTTGTAAACTTATTATTCCCCAGATATGGATTTCAGCGTGGGACTGAACGCCGGACAGGTATGGTATATTGTTGCTTTATTTTTTTACTTTTATTACAGGAGATCGAGGGCGTCGAATAATAAAGATGGGAAACTGTGTTAATTGTTTTATTTCATTAAAATACCTTATTCTGGCCATGTCTTTATTTAACCCTTTCACTACTATAGGATTAGTAATGGAGAGGTGCCTTATTGACACCTCTCCATTACTAAGCCAGGCTTAATGTCATCTTACAATAGGAAGGTGACATTAACCCCCATTACCCCATTTGCCACCGCTACAGGACAAGTGGGAAGAACTGTGCAAAGATCCAGAATTTGTGCATCTAATAGATGCGCCTTTTCTGGGCAGCTGCGGTCTGCTGTTTTTAGGCTGGGGGGCCTGTTATGATTCGGTAGCCAAGGAGGACAGTAGCCAAAATAGCAAGGCAGTCTGTCACCCAGAGATGTTGGTAACTAGCAGACTGCAGACCCCTAAACTAACCGCACAACTAGAAGTAGCCGTGGGACGTACCTACGATGACCTAGACGCCTCGACACTGCCAGAGAGTTAACTAAGCCTAAAGATAGAAAGGGTAAAGCTAACTGCCCCGGAGTAGTGCCCCAAAGGAATAGGTAGCCCCCACAAATATATTGGCGGTGAGACAAGACGAAATAAAAATGCAGGCAGAAAATAGAGTAAGCAAATGCTGGGGCCCAAAACTATTTAGATAGGACAGTACAGGAAAGAAAACTGTCTGCAATCCACAAAAAACCCTAGGAAAAATTCCAACACTTCTGATTTCCAAAAATACTGTGACCACACAAACTCTCCCCCACTAGATCAGAGCTCTGGTGTGAACAGGTAGTTAACCAGCAGATACTGAAAACAGGGACTGAACAAATAAACAGTGGTGGCTGAGAAACAGAGACCAGCGCAGGCCCCAGACGGGGAACCGGCTGACGTCACTCAGAAGGGCAGAAAAAACAAAAGGAAAACAAAAGCCACAAAAACAAGCAGAAAACAACTTATCTGAAGGTTGCAGGAGACAGCAGAAAGCAAGCTGACTTCCAAATGGGACCAGGAAGAAAAAAATCACCAGCGAGGATCATGGGAAGGTTACACCTTTATATCTCCCCAGTCAGGGCTACCTGATTGCCAATCGTCCCCAGTTGATGGGCCTCTGCCAGCTAAATCAGTTCCACTAATATCAGCAGCCACCAGAGGGAGCCCAGACTCAGAATTCAGATCCAAGGAGTTCACAACAGTGGCCCATATCCATGGCCCCTTAACAGCCTGAGAATAGCAGCCTGCAGCTGTGAGTTTTGTCGGGTTGGTTACAAAAAAAGGGGGACCCCTAGTCGGGTTTTTCATTCATTCATTCTCCTCTGCTTGCCGGCAGAGCAGGGGAGAATAATGACAGGCGCGTTCAGCACCAGCCGCCAGGGGACAGTGGCTTACAGTAGCACTACTTCCCCTGCGGCCGTCTGTGCACACGGAGGACAGTGTGCACTGTTCTCCATGTGCATGTGTGCTGCACGTTTTGCAGTCCCGCGTGTCCGTAAGAAAACTGTCATCACACGTACCGGAGACACTGACGTGTGAAAGGGGCGTAACCGCAAGAGAAATTGACATGCTGCAAATTTTAAACGCACACCGCAGGTCAGTTTACGCGGAGTTAATAAAAACACAGTGGGCAGGAGATTTCTATAAATCCCATTCACTTTGCTCAAGACTCTACATTTTATATACCGCGAAAATACACAGTGCTAAAAAGTTATCATGGGAACTTTCAAAGTAGGTCCAGCGGCCGGATTACAAATTCCCCCATCCGGTCAAACCTCTACAGTGGCTCCTTTTCTTTTTTCCCTTTCTACCTAATGCTGTTATCGCTAAATTGTTAATAGTAATAAATCTGAAATTCAATGTAAGTAAAATATGAACTGACAACATAATTTATAGGCCTTAAGGAGTAGCCAGTTCTTGGGAAAAGTCTGCCATTTGTAAGATTTCCTACGGTGACCTTCCGGTTTCCATGAATCCATCCTTCACTTTTTACTCCTTTTTTTTTTTTCCTCACCTTCCAAGACAGATGATTTTTTTTTCTATCGGCATGGTTCTTTGGAGACTTGTTTTCTTGCGGGATTAGTAGTTATGGACACCACTACCCCAGTATAATCATACTAGGATCTTATTTGAGCATGAAAATAAATTTTCAACAAATAATCCATTTGAATATAATCATTCAATTTTATTTACATAAAATTATTTCCACCATATTACAAACATCAAAAAAAGGATGCAAGATCTGATCTAGAGACATTATGGACTTCTCTTTGATAGTTATATGTCTGCCATATGAGTGCTCATTATTTATCAGCCCACTATATATTGCTATCCATGGTTCCTTACAAAAAACCCCGAGAATAGGTCAATATTGTCTGCCTCATAGTAAGCATCACAATCTGTTGGTGCGGATATCCCAATTTCCTAATTTCTCAGTCTCACCACTCAATTACAGTATATGGTGAAATCATATGAAGGCAAATGGGGTACCCACATCCAAATGTGCGATATCAATCTCCAGGCCACACCTGACCTTAACCCTTAGGGGGCTAGCAAGAGCCGGATTACTGCATACAAAACAGAGCTAATAGTCAATAATGATTCTCATACCTGAGTACTGGCAGTTAAAGAAAATAGCAGAGAGTCCTGTCCCATCTGCCCCGACGCGCACGTTTCGCCCAGCTTCTTCCGGGGGCGTGATTAGTAGTTGTAGTTTATGATTACACCATTAAAGTTACTATAACATATAATATATTGGTAAATGGGGAAAAAAATTGAAGGTTTTGCATTTTTTTTTTTTTTTTGCTGGGACAGCCATAATTTTTAATGTACGTTCTATTCAATTTTACGATTTTAATATATTTTTTGAGAAGGAGATACGCTGACTGAAAAAACAGCAATTCTGGTCTTTTTATTTAGTAAATGGAAATTTGGGCGACAAAGCGACTTGAACGGCGACCTGGTACAATAAACTGCGATACTTCTAAATGTGAGTACAAATTCAGCAGCATGTGGAAGAGATTTGTTAACATCTGATCCACAATTCTGCTAATGTATTCCACTGTGGATTTTACCTGTGTAAATCCGCAGGCGAGATTAGCTCTTTTTCCGCCCCCTTCAACCTCATATGGACTTACTCCTAGAACAATTTTTTGCATTGCAAATGCAACTCAAATTTGCATGAGTCTCTGTAGCTCCAACCGTATATGTCTAATAAAACCCTAAAAATAATAAAAAGACTCTTTCCAAATCAGAAAAAAATACATCTGCAGAGCCGTACGCCCCGTGCATTTAGCATTCTGGCTTCAAGCTCTTATTCAGCTGCATCACGGATAATGAGGAAATAATGAACCGCTTGAAAGTTTCAAGGAAGAAAACTTATAAGCCCATGTGAGTGAAGCGATCCATAATAGCTCAAAATCTGTCAACGTTTCCCAGGTTCAAGAGTCCAAAATCAATGCTCAAAGTAAACTGCGGGGAAGTCACTCACAGAAAATGGTCTAAGAAATGGAATTTTTCATCGTTGTCATTTACCATGTTGACAAAAAGTCTTAAATAATCAAACGTTTTACGTCAAAGTCTAAAAAAGTATAAAAAAATCCCCGCTTCAAATAAATGTAGTATAAACTAGCTCAAAAGTCCTACAGTGAAGCTCCGACAATCAATATAATGCAAGCCAGGACATTCAATAATATTCTGCAAAAATCCAAATGGTCGGAATTGAGATTGGGTCACCTTGACGCTGGTGGGATGGCTTTTACGCTTTTTTTAAATCAAAAACAGTGTTTACTAAGTACCCTATGTTACTTATATGCACTACTGCTTTTTACTTTCTTATAGCAGGGTGTGAACATGCTCCTACATGTTGCATGTATTACAACTTGTACTCCAGTTCTTTTCTTTTGGTTTTGCTTTAGGTTTTTGCACTCAGAGCACACTCCTTTTTTTTTGAGCAGGACATTATGTTTATATAGCTCCCCATTGCTAGGTGTCAATAGTTGGGCCCTGGTCCTGCTCACCCCTTACTCACATTGAAGTCATTTTTGACACATGATAAGGTTTTAATACTAGAGGTTAGGACCATCCTAATTGGGTCACCTTGGCGCTGGTGGGATGGTTTTTACGCTTTTTATTAATCAAAAAAGTGTTTGGTGAATAGCCAATGTTATTAATATGCACTAACAAGGTGTGTGTTCATTTTATTTCTCCCTTATGTTTGGTCAGAAATGTAGTTATCCGCTGGAATCCTCTCTTCAGGATTGTCATCTCTTGGTCAAAGTGGAAAGAATGCACTAGAAGTGTCTCTTGCCGTGGAGAACATGTCCTGTCCTTACATAAACATTTCAATTTAATTAGGAATGATGTAAAAATAATAATAATAATTTGATTTTTATAGCGCCAACTTATTCCGTAGCACTTTACGATCCAGAGGGGACGTGCAGAAATAATATCAGATATTGCGGATTAAGGGATCATTCAGACGTCAGTGATTTTTCTCGTACACAAAAAATGGTCCAAGTTTCATCAATGTTTTTGATCAGAGCGTCATCAGAATTTGGTCAGTGTCCGTTTTTACCATCAGAGTTTGGTCAGAGTTTCATCAGTTTTTCTTGGATGCAAAAAAAACTGATATAAGTTTCTTAAGCTTCTTATAATAAACAGTTACTTAGGTTTAATAAATTCAGGTCTATCGGGAAAATCTGCAAATAAAACTCATTCACCATAAGAGAAATATTGACATTTTGAAAATTGTTAAAAATGCTCCGCAGTCCAGGTTACGCTGCGTAAAAAAAAAACCTTGAGATTTCTATAAAACACAATCACTTTGCTAGAATGGTAAGATGCACAGCGAAAATATGCAGCCTTAAAAACTCACCAAATACTCATTGCGGGAACTTGATTTTGCGTATTCAAAAAAGGAGCGAGTGACTTATGCACTGGAGCTATAATCTATGCCGGACTTCACTTGTGAGATTGAATCTTTTGAAATTCAAATTTTCAACCTTTGCCGAATTTTGCTCAGAAATTCGATTCGCCGTAAATCCTTTCACCATAAATTGAAAGTACTCCAAAACCTCCAATTGCACTGACAAGATGTGGACGTCTGATTGAATTGAATCAAGCAAACAGCATCTGTAAACTACGTGTCCCTCCCTTGTCCTGCCTCACCGACACACTGCTGTCACACACACTCTCTGAACAGATTCTTCATTGTTTCTTCATTGTTTTATGGATTTCACTTCCTTCACCACAAAACAGCTGCTGCATTTCCTGCCTGTGCTTTTTTAGGCTCTGATAGTCCTTCCTGATATAGCTGAGCAATACTATGTGATGTGGTAGGTGAAAGGCATGATGATTGAGGAAGCCTGCTCAGCTGTGCCCAAAATCATGTGATTATTCTCTGGCTGCTGCAATCCTCTGTAATATGAAAAATAAAACCCCTTTAATGAGGTATTTGCATGAAATACATTACCATGACTATCATTTAATGCCTTAAATGTCTGATAAATGTAGGTCAAACCTCTGGAAATATACTTGTATAGAGAAGAGGAACAAAAATGCTTGGTATACTATTATATTAATATCAATACACTGTATCCCTAAAATATACTTTATTAAAGGGGTTGTCCACTACTAGGACTACCCTTTCCTAAAAAAAAGGTTTGGCCCTGCTAAAATAATAAAGCCTTTACTCCCCTCCTGTGCCTGTACTGTTCCCGTGGTGTCGGCACTCACTTTCCCCAGGGTTGTGATGAGGTGTTGTGACGTGACACGTGACGCCAGCACCCAATCAGAGCTGGCGTCACTGTCTCCGCCTTCGTACGAACTGAACAGGAAGAGGAAGCCAGCGCTGCAGCTCATCTCGGACTTCCTCTACATGTTCAGTTTGTCCGAACATGAAGACAGTGACGCCATCGCTGATTGGGCGCCGGTGTCATTCAACCGTATCACGGCACGGAAAAGCACCGGCACGGGAGTATAGGGAGTTTATTATTTTATCATGGCCGAACATTTAGTCTAAGAAGGGGTTTGCCTAGTAGTGGACTACCCCTTTTAAATATACATTAAAACTAAGAGAAAAATAACTCCCAAAAGGTTTTTAAAAACTATAAGGATAATTTTATGCTGTAGGCTGCTTAGCTTAAGAGATGTCCGATACAGCAGCAATCCGACCTGGAGGATGAAAAATCATCGGGCTCCAAAGAAGACATTGAAGAAACAGAAGACATTGTCCTACCGGAGGACAGCACCTCCACTGGCAACAAGCCTGAGAGCGAGTCGCCCCTTTCTAAAATTCACACGCGTTCGGAGGTAGTGCCTTCAAATCACGTGATGATGCAACTGGAAATGATGTCACCAAAGCTGTGGATGTATGTTGATGCGTTCCACATCCCGCCAACGGATGTTATGTGTGTACTTAGGATCATTTGACATTTTTTGTAATTATATATTTAATTTTTGTGGGTTTTTGTATATATTTATAACATTCCACATAAATACTCACTAATACTACAAGTTATCTTAATAAATAGATCCGTATTTACATGCATCCATGGAACAAGATTAACATCAACTATGCCTATGTAGGTTTTTTCTTTTACAACATATGTTTAAGGCAAGCTGTAAAAAGACTAAATTGTTATTGAAGCTTTTAAAGGGCAAAATATTCTGCTGTGCAATAAAAATAGATGAGCTTTTCTTAAATTTTTTTTAAATATGATTTCACAAACACTATAAATCAATTTAATGGCTGTGAATAACACCTGTAATTGAACAGATTGTACGGCGCTAAGAATAGATTCTAATTTTATCTGACTTGGATGCTAAAAATGCAACGGCTGCAACAAATACCTTTATAATGTCGCAGAATTAAAGGCAAAATGATAGCAGATTGAGGGCAGATACAATAAATTATGACTATAATATTTAAACGTATCTAAGCTTGTGGAAAAAAATAACACAAAGAGAACAATAGTTGGTGTGGCCCTGAATCTAAAAGTAACCATAAGTCAAATATTCTACGTATTATGCTCTGGATTTGCTGCTCAGGGGCGGGATTGAAGGGAAAGGGGAGGAGTTTGGTGGATCTGTTCCGAGGGGGTGTTTACAAAATCTATTTTTCCTTAGCCAGTGTATTAAGATATAAGACTAGAACAGAGGTTGAATATTTTGCCCCAGGCATAGGAAGGCCAAGCTAAGACTGAGCCTTATGTGCCTGTGACTACAAAGCTTAAAGGGGTTTTCCTGTAATTTTTTAAAAAATTAGCAGACCATAGGGATCACTATGAAAAATAGAAATACTGATTGATTCCCCTCCACATTCAAAGTATGGTCCCCACCAAGGTCAGAAGTGATTGCATCCTGACCATCATTCACGGGATAGCTGCAGCCAATCACTATCCTCAATGGTTATAAGAAGTAGAAAGTTGGTGCCCTCTAACTTCATAGGGCCTGAAAACAAGGGCAAATACTTACTTGCCAAAATTCTTATTTCTTTCTTTCAAACCAGTGATCGAAATGGACTGGTCTTACACTAATTTGTCATATATGGAGAATCTCTGTACAAGATTAGGGAAAAGGGCTTAGAAGGTCCTGGATACAAATGTTGGTACATATGCAAATGTAGGGGGAAAAATTGTGGGTATGTGTCAATGGGAAAAACAGGCTTTAGATGGAGATTCTAATTGTAATTTTAGATTGAGAGTCTATCAAATTTCCTAAAGAATGTTTTTTTGGGGTTGTTGTGCACAGTCAAAGTGTGTGACCCATGGGAAACAGCAAAGCATTTCTGTTCCCTGACTGTGGGCCATCCTTTGTCACTCAGTCTAAGGGCTCTTTCACACGTTCTGATATTTCCAGTACCGGAAAAAACAGTACAGGAGATATCAGTGTCTGTGTGTACAAGTGTCATACTTGTGGCATACGTGTGGCAACCATGTGCCGCCCGTATGGCGCATCAGTACCACAAGTACCGGCGCCTAGGAAGCACCGGTACTGTTCGCGCTGTTCCCCGGCGCAGGGTACTGAAGACAGCTCTCATCATTCTTCCTTCTTTTGCCGGCGATCAGTGCTAGCAGGGGAGAACATTGAGAGTTGTATTCAGCTGATAACAGAGAGAGCAGGTAGTGGCTGATGGAACTACTACTCCCATCAACCTACACCTGCTGCCCCTAATAATAGTGAGAGGAGTGGGGCTGATGAGAGTATTTATCAGACGCCACCTGCACTATGAATAATTAAAAAAAAGGTGTGGGTTCCCCTGTATTTTTGCTAATCAGTCAGGCAAAACTGATAGCTGGGGGCTGCAAACCTCAGCTGTCAGCTTCATCAAGGCAAGTTATCAAGAACAGAAGGGGTCCCCACACTGTTTTTTTAAATTATTTAAATAAATAATTTAAAAAAAAATGTGGTTTCCCCCCAATTTTTGACAACCAGCCTTGCTAAAGCAGACAGCAGGGAACTGGTATTCTCAAGCTGGTAACGGGCAATGGATATTTCCCCCAGCCCAAAAGTAGCAGCCCACAGCCATCCAGAAAAAGCGCATGTATTAGATGCGCCAATTCTGGGGCTTAGCACGGCTCTTCCCACTTGCCCTGATGCATTGGCAAGTGGAGTTTCTATCTGTGGTATTGATGTCACCTTTGTATTGTCGGTTGACATCAATTCCACGACTTAGTAATGTCAATAAAACACCTATCCATTAGTAATCCTATAGTTGTATTGTAAATAAACACACAGCAAGTATAAAGTCTTTTATTTGAAATTAAAACAAAATACACTTTTCTATTTTTATTCAAAAATAACAAACTCAGTTATACTCACCTAACACCCATTCCATTGAAGCCTAGTTTTGCCCCTGTAATAAAGTAAAAATAAAAAACAACCATATTCTTCACCTGTCAGTCGTTCTGTCACAGCATAGTCAATTGCCTTCATATACGAGATGCGCAGCATCTGAAACAACGGATACTGGAAGTCTGTGCTAGCATTTCTTCTGCGGTGTTGCTATCAGTGTGACAAGAGTGGGAGAAGAGGGTTGCATTGACAATCCAACACAATGGGCAGCACTTTGAACACATTTTATAAGTGGTCATAAACTTGTAAATAACTCATGAAAGAATAAAGTTACGTTAAAACCAAGCACACCATTTTTTGTGAAATTCTCAATAAGTTTGATGTGTTACATGACCCTCTTCCCATTGGAAAAAATAAAGTTGGATCCAAAATCACGACTTCAAAATGGCGCTGGTCCCACCCATCTTGAAAAGTTTCCCCCCTTCCATATACTAATGTGCCACAAACAGGAAGTTGGTTCACCAACCATTCCCATTTTATTTAGGTGTATCCATATAAATAGCCCACCCTGATATTTTTAAAAATTTGCTTCTATTTTTTTTTTGCTTTTGCTTTAGAAGGTGGATATTTCATAACCCAAAATTAGTAGTAGCAAATATGGGAAACAAAAAAAGCACAAATAGGGTCTTATCTCCTGGATAGCTTCCAATTGATTTTAGGTAACTGCTCACCTGGTAGTATAGACTAACGCGTAGAATAAACCACCTGAGTTCTTTTCAACTACAACTGGATTTGTGTCTATATGGCAGCGCGGGATTAATCCACATATCTCCTTTATAACGACAACCCAAAATTAAAAATGCAAAAATTTCTCACTATTCCAAAAGGTGAAATTCGAGCCTGATAATGGTGTTGAAAAACAGAACAAAACACTTTGGTGAGGTGAAATGATCAAATATTTTTCCTTTTCATCTGCATTGTTTCTTTGAAAGACTCAGTTAAGATAAAACCTAGAACACAATGCGACATTCTCATGGCTGCAGCCCACAATATCGTACTATAAAATACCGTATTTTCTTGCAAGGAAATAAAGAATCCTGAAAGGACCGATCTGTTGTCACATAATTGATTGTATAGCCGCATGTAGTAAAATAGCTCTATTTTCCCTCTCTATTCTGTACCATCTGTTGACTATTAATTGAGAACTCATCGATCACCATCACCCAAGGAAGATGATTCAGTTCCCGCAGAAGCATTATACAGTAATTTACAGCGCTATACATTAGGTGAACGGAGCAGATATTGAGGCAGAACATGAAATTTGTCATTTTAGACTCATTTTAGACTCAACTCTCCATAAACTCTAAATGGATTTTTATAAAGAAACGGTATAGATTTGGCTCATAAAAATCTCAATATGATTTTTCAAAATCATCAAGAGAAAATTATGAAAGAATTCATGCCAAACAAACGCGTCCCAGTCCCAGTGTGTTGTCAGGGGTGAGGTGCATCACATTCACTTGTAGGCCTCAGGCCTTCGCTGTCTCTAGGCTTCCATCCTCAGGAGCCACCACACACAATTCAGGGGACACCAAGTTTATTGCAACAAGCAGTTCAAGTTCATCAGGGAGTAGCATGTGGGACAGGGCACAGAACTTCATATTCCTTACTTTCTTAGCACAACATATTTTCAGCCCTACCATTCGTTCTTCCTTGAGCATCCATTCACCTACTGGCTGTGTTAGCCCCAGGAATCTCCCTTCCCATTCGGCAGTATATCCGTGATCCACTACCTTCCATCTTGGCGGACCCCTGTCCATTTTCCCTTGTACGCCAAAGGATACCCAAAGAATGTGATCGGCAGCCCCTATGTCAGACCACTGCCTCAAATGATAGACATATGCCGACCTCAGCAGCCCACCGGAGTTGAACTTGGACTCTTGGACTTGTTAATACACTTTTCTATCTTCCTTACTACAAGGATGCGCCCTCCTTTTATTAACACTAGTCCCCACCCACTGGGCTAGTTCTATCCATTAACTATATCCTATACTTTCTTAGCTTATATACTAAACCTATTGTCCTATTGAAATACTAAACCATATACAGTGGCATGTAAAAGATTGCGCACCCTGGTCAACATTAGGCTACTTTCACACATCCGTTTTTTACAATCAGGCACAATCCATCCAATTTTGAAAAAGACGGATCCAGCGTCGATTTTAAAAAAGTGATGCGGCGGATGAGGTTTTTAGCCGGATCCGTCCTGAACTTTTCAAGAGAGAGACCTTGATTTCCTATTGCCAGGCATGTGCAAAGGAAGAAAACGGAGTCCGCCTGACGGATCAGTCCTTTGCCTGATCCGGCAGCCATAGACTTCTATTGTACCGTCAAGCCTGATGTGCCGCTTCAGGCGCTGTCCAGTTTTTTCGCCAGACACAAAAACGTTCCTCTGGCCTGACGGTAAAAAACTGATGTGTGAAAGTAGCCTTAGTAAGTGACCTTGTTACAATTAAGATTTTCTCAAGTTTGAGAAATAGTCATAGTATGAACCGAAATGTTGCTACATTGGCCATTGAAGTCCTATAATTTTCACTATGTTTGGAGTGCCGCTTCCATTTTTTGTTTATAGATAGTGTGGCAAGACGACTCGCTCGGTTCTCCTGGAGGCAGACTCAGGACACACGTTCTCAGGTTTTTCTTTCTGCTGGTTTATTATCAGCCATAAACTCATGCAGGTTTCGCAGGAAAAGTAAACATGACCCCTCTGGGTTAAACGGGAAAAACATAAAAAAAAAAACAATAACTCAGTCCATAGATGAGTGGGTTCCACCCGCTCTCGGTAGCATAAACTGCACTGCTCAAGTCCTTGTGGAAAGCTTTGCAGCTTCCACTATACTGTCTGGAGACTTTCCTCTCCAGACCACACCAGAGGAAAAAAAAAACAGGACTGAGCTTTTATACATTGCTCAGCCACACCCTTTAACAGAGTAAACCTACCAGCATATAACATGCTGGCAGATAAATAAAGTAGGTCTTAGTTCACACAGGAGAGCATCCTGTGTGACACATACTCCCCTCACATATAAAACCAGTGACACTGTCACAATAGATAGATAAAGTAGATGTTGATTTCATACCCCATGTTCGTTTTAGATGGAGCTAAGCCCAGAAATCCCTTACACGTTCCATATGGCCTCTGTTTGCATTTTTCCTGTTATTTTATGAAATGCGTCTGATTTTCCAGAAAAGTACACAACTTTCGTCTGATATTACCCTCATATTGGGCTGTGCTTCATTACAGAATGAATTGTTCTTTGAAGCTCCACCATCAGATATGAGCGTTCACTGTTGTTATGTACAAAGCAACCACTAATTGCCAAACTCCAGTCTGGGCTGTGGAAGAACTAATTTTAACTGAATTTCTGACTGATTTATCTCATGTCTTATCTGAATATTTATGCAGCAGAGCAGAGTTTGATATTTGACTCATCTCATTGAGATACGGTCTTAACTGTGTTTTTTTTTTTTTATAGAGGAGCGGATAATCATCCAATCTAATGAGCTATCTTCACATGAAAAAAAGAATAGTTATATGGGTTTATGCATATGTACCATTAAAGTATGTGGCCATGCTTTTCTCCGCTGCATTTATTCTGCAGGTGTCCACAACAAGATACACATTAATAACAAAATCTACTCTGATTATTGTATGTTTGCTTCTCTTTTATGCATTTTCCTTTTTGGTGCATTTTTTGTGCAGATTTGAAGAAGAATTTTTTACTCATTTTATTTTAATGCAGAAAAATGGCATTCTGCCCTTATGTCAGACTCTCCATAGAAGCCTATAAGGAAAAAACAAACCAAATAGCACAATTCAACAGCTTTTTTAAAACGCCAGTGGGCAGATGTTTTCGTGAATTCACATCCACTTAACTTGAACTGCTAAATTCAGCAGAGGTTGTGCAAAAAAATGCAGAGCAACAAAAAATAAAGCATTTACGATATGTGGGAATATGGCTTAAAACCGAGAGAGCAATGTTAAAAAATGAGTCTAGTAAAGGTTGTACTTTTCATTTGAGAACAACGCCCCTCTTATTCCTAGGCTATATTTGGTATTGTGGCTCAGTTTTATTTACTTGAAAAGATGATTTCCAACAACTGATCATTTTCTTCTCCTGTAGATAAGCTGCCAAATAATTCTGGTAATGACTTTCTCATATAGTAAACAGCAATGATCTGCAGAGCCATAAAATCAGGAGAAATAGCTGGCAGGCTGAGCAAGCGGTCAGCTGAACCGAGAGTTCCTGTGTATGGAGGAACAGGAGAGAAACCTGTCAGCTGAGCCGAGTGTTCCTGTGCATGTGGGGAAATCGGGAGAAATAGCTGTCAGCCGACCTGAGCGTTCCTGTGTACGGAGGGTTGGGAGAGAAACCTGTCAGCCAAACCAAGTATTCCTGTGTGTGTGGAAATCTGGAGAAATAGCCGTCAGCCAATCTGAGAGTTCTTGTGTATGGAGGGTCAGGAGTGATAGCTGTCAGCTGAGCCGAGTGTTCTTGTGTACAGAGGGTCGGGAATGAAAGCTGTCAGTCGGAGGATCAGGAGAGATATCTGTCAACCAGGTGTTCCTACGTACGGAGGTTCGAGAGAGATAGCTGTCGGCCAAGCCAGAGTTTCCTGTGTATGAAGAGTCAGGAGATATAGCTGTTAGCCGAGCCAAGAGTTCCTGTGTACAGAGGGTCGGCAGAGATATCTGTCAACCAAGTGTTCCTACGTACGGAGGGTCGAGAGAGATAGCTATTGGCCAAGCCAAGCATTCCTGTGTACAGAGGGTTAGAAGAGAAAGCTGTCAGCCAAGCTGAGTGCTCCTGTGTATGGAGGGTCGTGAGAGATAGCTTTCAGCCACACAGCTCTCTAGTGTGCAGATATGGAGCTTTATACTTTTGATCTGCACAAGGCACAATCAGCTTTGTGAGAGATTCTGTTCCCAAAACCTAGTGACAAGTTCCTAGGGGCTAATTAAGGTAGAGTGTCATACCTCTGTGCAAGACTAAAGTTGCTTGTAACTGTAACATGGCACAGAGCAGTAGTTGTGGGTGAGGTACTCGTTTCTTACGTCCCACCATGTTACATGAAAGTTGGGGCCCTGGCTGGGTGTGTGGACTTTTGCTATGGGGTGCTACACCCTTGTTTGCTGTTACTGATGACTTTGGTTGCCAGGACGAGATGTTGAACAGTTCAGTGAGGGAGACCATCCGTCAAAAATAAGCTGTTTACTGAACGATAACTTGGTGGGGAATATATGCAGTAAATAGTGGGTACACAACTTTATGAACGTTTCCTTCACAATACGGAGCATCTTCACATATAGCTCCAATTCCTTTCTCGTTACTCGCTTGTTCTCCCATCTTCACTGTTTCACTTTCCTTCATCACAACCCAGCTCAGTAGTACAGTCTGGTTAGCAAGAGTCCTATGCTCAGTCAGTGGTTCCGTGTCCGCTTTTTTCTTCTCTGCTACTGACACTCTGGAACTCCCGCCCGGGGCACACTCCTTTTCTCACATACTCTGTCCCATCTTGGCCAGTTACTTCTCTGAGTTACAAACTCTGGGCCATACTGCTAGGTGTCCTCTCCCAGGACCCATTTCCATTTGATCACTTTATCCTCCTGTCAGTTTCCCTTTTCTCTTTACTCCGGCTCATGCCAACTACCGTCTCGGTCTCTCCTCACTTCAGGACACCCACGTTATGCGGAACTGCTTATTGCCCTCCCACTCTGGGCTAGTCCCAAACATTAACCTAAATTCTCCCTACCATCAATCAACACACAACACACAACATTATCAAACAATTGAACATGGGCAGTATTATCTATTTCCTTACATATCTATAGTATGTCACCAATAAATGTCTATGGGGGCCTACTATTCTTCCATTTGTCTGAAATAGCGATTTCATATAAAAATCAACAGAAAAAAAATTATTGCCATGTATGCTCCATAGGCTGCTAAATTCCCAAATTCCTCCCATACTATCATTGCTTCTAAGGGACAACTTCACCATAACTTTGTGGCATATGTAGTACCTACAGAGATGTAGAACAAAAGGGACTCTGAGTGCCACCCTACAGGCTATATGAATTCACCTCTTTTATGTACATGAGGTGAAAAGTAGGAAAAAAGGAGGAAAAAGCCAACCATCCAAAAGTGACAATGTTTTACTAAGAAAGGAAACAGAGAACTTACCAGAATATATGTTCTTTGGTGACTTGTTCTCGAAAAAGATCCCATTGTTTTCCAAGATTTACAGAGACATAAAGCTGCAGAAGGAAAATATAAACAGGATTATGCTGATATAATGGGGTGTTGACAGACTAGTGAATCAGACTGTGGCAGCATTGGTGGGCAGCAGGTACAGGGGGGATGAGATTGACTTTAAATCAATTTGATGTTCCTTGAGATTTGCGGATTTTGTCAAGAAGAAGGGATATTATTTGTGTTATGTCTTGAACAGCTCTCCATTACTATTGTTGAGAAGGTAATACCGTACAATTTTCAAGACAAGTTATACTGTGTACTCGATAGGGAAGATGCAATCTATCTGTAGAAATATTACATCTATGTTATTGTGCTGTAGAACATTCATAAAATACACAGCCACCTTCATCTAGGTTTCTGAATAAGATGTATCGTTCATAGATGGTAAATTTTATATTCATAGTGTTGGAAATAAGCATGTAGTATTATTAGCCGAGCCCTAGATCATGAGGAGTTTGCACAATACAAATTGCATTCAATATTATATAAATCTCTTAGACCTGATAAGGTGTAGTGCTAAGATATTAATGACAATCGGGAACCTATATTGGTAGCCTGTCTTTAAGGAACCTTTAAGATATTAAACAGTAACAGTTCAGCTCATATTAGCCTTGTATTTTCTGTAATTTTCCTAACACCTGTAGACTGGATAATTCCATCAATATTTAATGAGAATGTGCATGTTTATAGTATCATCCAATACCACATTGTTCTTTTATCAATGTTTAGTGAGAAATCATATGCTGATGTGTAGCCCAGCTACGCAGGCACACATAAAAGTCCAGGAGAGTGCACTAGAAGGTAACAGCAACGCTTGATATGCATTCACTGTCACTCACACTTTCAGACACGCCCATCTGAGATATAAGGGGGGGTGACACGTGGCTTAAGGGAGAAGAAAGCAGAGAGTGAGAGAGAGGAGTTGGTTCAGTCAGTTAGCTCCGGCAGGCTCAGGAGTGAGTCATCCCTTGGATAGTTATCTGTCTGAGATAAGATCAGTCTGAGTGGAGCTTAAGGGTATGCCACACTAAACAATATCGCTAACGGGATCGCTAAAAAACGTCACTATTTAGCGATCCCGTTAGCGATGTTGTTGTGTGCGGCAGCTTCCAGCGACGAGCTTCCTGCTGTGATCTCGCTCGTCGCTGGAATCGTTCCGGACCTATTTTCTCGTCAGCGCTCCCGCTGGGTAAGTATCTTATCGCTGTGTGGCACCTTTTCTTAGCGATTTAGCGGTACTTTTGTACCGCTAAAGTCGTTAAGAAGATCGCTAACGGCGATAGCGTCGTTAACTATGTCGCTAAATGTGACTGCATTTAGCGATATAGAAACAATCCCGCTAGCGATCGCATTAGTATGCGTCGTTATTGTGATCGCTAGCGGGATTGTTTAGTGTGGCAGTACCTTTAGTGTTCAGTGGAGTTCAGCCTGTTAGCTACTGTCTCAAGGACAGAGCAGCCATTCAGTCTCGGTCCTGTGTGGACTTTGGAGGAAACTGAGAGCTGTGCAGCGAGCTCTGGATGAAGCTGACATTATTCCACAACTGCCACAAGTGCTTATGTTAAGAGCGGGAAGCAGGGCGAAGGGCACAG
This sequence comes from Oophaga sylvatica, assembly GCA_033576555.1. NCBI lineage: Eukaryota > Metazoa > Chordata > Amphibia > Anura > Dendrobatidae > Oophaga > Oophaga sylvatica. The sequence continues at coordinate 38,765,525 of JARQOD010000001.1, forward strand.
TGGAGAAGATAGAGAAGTGCTACAGGTATTGGATTGCCTGCACTAAATTGCCGGACACCGGGGTCCGAAGCGTTGCTACTGTTTCAAGCATAGTAACAAGAAAACCGGAGGCATCTGGACTACAGGTCGCAGAGAGCAGCCCTAAGTGTCAATACGTAACCGGAGACAGGGATAACGGGTCTAGCCTGATCAGCAAATATAGACTTAGTTTTCACCACTTAGAAGTTTCCATCACAATGTTGGCCGGGCAGGACAGCTACTGAGAAAGCTGGAGATTCAGAGTTAACTTCGCTTCAGGCAAGTTGGACTCACCTACACATTGGAAGTTAAGGAGGCCTCTAACCTGCTCAGCTGTTACCGGAAAGTGCATTCTCCACCCCGACCAGCTCCCCGGGATCTACGTGAACCATCTACCAGTAAAAGGTATGGAAAGAACCTGCATTGTGTGTGACTGAATTATTACTACACCCTGCATCATCTTCACCACCATAGACTTCCAGGGACCAGTCTCGCCTGTGGGAGACTTACCACCAAGCTGCCCCATAACATCCCCTGTGAAGACCCTTACAGCAGCGCTGGTACAATTACCAGAAACCACAGGTGGCGTCACGAACTACCTATCCTAAATATCCCCTGTAAATATTCCCCATTGGATGAGCGCCCGGGGCCACGGACCGAGCCACCGCTACCAGTGACAACTCCCATAGATTTCCATGGGCTCGGCTCCGAGTACCCATTGCCCCGGTACTAAGTGCGACTCAATCTTTGGCGTCACGAACAGGATCCGAGGCTTGCAATTGTGAGTCCTGTGTGCCTATGTTGAACTGTTTGTGCGGAAAAGACTGTTTGCTGTTTTGGCGCCATATTCCGCCATTTTTACCGCCATGTTCGCGCCCTGAGGCGCTGGTGAAGAAGGTGGGCGTGCATTCGTGGGCGTGTACCCCCTGTGGCGCTAAAGTTATGGCCGCCCTCTCCAAGGCCTACTACAATGTGCGATCCAGCCCTACTGCTAAAGAAATACGCCTCCTCTTCATCCTCTATGCGAAGAGGAGGAGACGCAAATCCCGCCTCCACGGAAAGGACCAGAATGTTCCTGTTGGATACCACACTCTTGCCTGGGACGAGATGGCGGAAGGACAGGAGGATCTGAGCCGAGGACCGGATGATTTCCTACCTGTGCCGGAGCTGTCCCCAGATAGGGACACCGACCCCGCCATGATGGAGCTGCGGAGGGAGAATGAGGAGCTAAAAGGAAGCTCCAGAGTCGTGCTGATCAAAAGGAGACGGAGAGACGCTGGCGTACCCAAACACAGCGGCTGCTGTGGGACGCAATGTTCTCTCCTACAAGCCAAGGGCCGTCTCCTGAATTCCTGAAATCGCTGCTGGAGAAGGCTGAGGGACGACCGGAGGTTACCGCCGAAAGTGCCGTACCTGATTCCACGTCGGTGGAGGCGAAGGAGGCTGAGGAGGTCCTGCCCATTCCGGAGTGCCAGCCCGGCCAGGAGGCCGCAGCGGATTACCGTTCCCCGGCGGGGACACCGGAGGGTTCCTGTCCATCGTTGCCGGAAGTCGACTGGGACGAGATGGAGCGTATTGATGACGTCACCTATGCGGTTCAGTGGGAAAGAGAGATGCAGTGTCGTGAAGAGGAGCAGCGACGCCGGCAGGAGGAAGAGCGGGAGGTGCAGCGGAACCGACAGCGGCAGTACGAGCAGTTGGTCGCTGATAAGGAAACCGTCCGCCGGGATAAAGGTACCTTAAGGGAACCGCGGCGGCAGGGGTGCGTGGTAGAATTCCAGCTCCGCAAGGGCTGGGGTTTCATCCGGGAACCGGGACTCTATCCTGGGGTATTTGTGAGCCGCCGGGACGTAGAGTCCCACCTGCCCATCGGCCATCCGGGAAGGGACCTAGCTAATGGGGACATAGTGAGCTATACGCGGCACTGGGGTCTGAAGGGATGGTATGCCCTAAATGTCGCAATCGTCAGTGACCCGTCCTCGACGCCGGTAACGTCAACACTACCGCAGCGTCCCCGTCTCGAGCTCCCACAGCACCAGGTCGTGCTCCAGCATCGCCCCCTGCAGGCCCATTGCAATTTAAGTTGCAAAAGGCATCGCCTCCTGCATACACCTCTGCAGCCAAGCCTCCCTCTGCATCGCAAATTGCGGTTACAGCTGAATCGCCCCCTGCTACGCAAACAGCGACGCAATCGGCGTCCCACAAGGAGGAAGCACCCGGCGTGCCCCTAGCGGTTCGCACAAGGACTGTAGCGACCCAGACATTGATAGCAGGTCACGACCTGTTTGTAATGCGCTCTAAAGAGCATCACGTGGTTCCAGCCCCCGGGGTGGAAGATGTAATTGAAAGTATTAAAAAGTGAAGACCGGTAGGACCCAGACAGGGGTTTACCGCATACAAGAATGTATAAAGTTTGAAGAAAGTTTGCAGAATTGCACTAAAAAGTATGTAATGTTTACATATCCTGCATAAAGTAGAATACCCGGCTGGGTTCAAGATTATACTAGGTTATACGAGTTTAATGGTTATTTAAAAAGTGAAAATGTGTGATGAAGATGTTGCACTTTATGGTCTTTCATTAATATGTGAAAAATGTTTACATAGTTTATACAAATTTTGCACAGCAGGACTACTTGAAATGTATATTGCGTCTTTTGTCATAAATGGACTGCGAGGCTGTGGACTGAGCCAGCCCAAGTACTTTCTTGTAAATAGTTGCACTTCGGTGCATTATCTTGGTTTTACATGAAACCATTGCTGACTACCTCAGAAGAAAAACCCGTATGGTGGGGCCCAGAGTGAGGTCTGCAATAAAGTCCTGCAGCCCACCCAGGACCCACGTGGGAGGTTTTTGGTGCGGGTCCTCCACAAGAATACTGCCTATACTGTGAATATTTAAAAAATGTTTTGATACTTTTGTATTATTCTTCCTTGTACATATTGTAACGTTCAAGAATCCTCACCTCCCGGATGGGATGAGTTTGAAATGTTATGTTATTGCAAAACAAAATGTTTCTTTTTGTCTTTTACAGCCCGGGAGTGCTGTGTTTTACCAAGGGGGGATGTGTAGCCCAGCTACGCAGGCACACATAAAAGTCCAGGAGAGTGCACTAGAAGGTAACAGCAACGCTTGATATGCATTCACTGTCACTCACACTTTCAGACACGCCCATCTGAGATATAAGGGGGGGTGACACGTGGCTTAAGGGAGAAGAAAGCAGAGAGTGAGAGAGAGGAGTTGGTTCAGTCAGTTAGCTCCGGGAGGCTCAGGAGTGAGTCATCCCTTGGATAGTTATCTGTCTGAGATAAGATCAGTCTGAGTGGAGCTTAGTGTTCAGTGGAGTTCAGCCTGTTAGCTTCTGTCTCAAGGACAGAGCAGCCATTCAGTCTCGGTCCTGTGTGGACTTTGGAGGAAACTGAGAGCTGTGCAGCGAGCTCTGGATGAAGCTGACATTATTCCACAACTGCCACAAGTGCTTATGTTAAGAGCGGGAAGCAGGGCGAAGGGCACAGTGGAGAAGATAGAGAAGTGCTACAGGTATTGGATTGCCTGCACTAAATTGCCGGACACCGGGGTCCGAAGCGTGCTACTGTTTCAAGCATAGTAACAAGAAAACCGGAGGCATCTGGACTACAGGTCGCAGAGAGCAGCCCTAAGTGTCAATACGTAACCGGAGACAGGGATAACGGGTCTAGCCTGATCAGCAAATATAGACTTAGTTTTCACCACTTAGAAGTTTCCATCACAATGTTGGCCGGGCAGGACAGCTACTGAGAAAGCTGGAGATTCAGAGTTAACTTCGCTTCAGGCAAGTTGGACTCACCTACACATTGGAAGTTAAGGAGGCCTCTAACCTGCTCAGCTGTTACCGGAAAGTGCATTCTCCACCCCGACCAGCTCCCCGGGATCTACGTGAACCATCTACCAGTAAAAGGTATGGAAAGAACCTGCATTGTGTGTGACTGAATTCTTACTACACCCTGCATCATCTTCACCACCATAGACTTCCAGGGACCAGTCTCGCCTGTGGGAGACTTACCACCAAGCTGCCCCATAACATCCCCTGTGAAGACCCTTACAGCAGCGCTGGTACAATTACCAGAAACCACAGGTGGCGTCACGAACTACCTATCCTAAATATCCCCTGTAAATATTCCCCATTGGATGAGCGCCCGGGGCCACGGACCGAGCCACCGCTACCAGTGACAACTCCCATAGATTTCCATGGGCTCGGCTCCGAGTACCCCATTGCCCCGGTACTAAGTGCGACTCACTTACAGTATCTCTAGTGGGAAAGCGTATGTTTATAGTTACTGCATAGTTTCGCTATTAATGTTTAGTTTTTACCAGGAGCCTTTGGCATGTTACATCCGGTGACGTATTTGTCCGGTGCAGATTGACATCTGAAGAACTGGCCACTCAGAAGAGAGATACTATATTGGACAAACAGAATTTGTTAGGGCTTGTATGATACTTGGTTGCGCAAGCATTGTTTTTTCTAAACAATACATAAGCTAGGGAAAACTTCAGTTAAGACAGAAGAGGCCTGTTAACCTGTGGACTGAAGGGGACCACCGTGGGTCCACCATGTGGATATCCCAGGAATTTCTCTGTCTTCGCTGTTTGCTTCTCACAGCTGATGTTCCCGGACAGATGATGTGTACAATTCCTGGTGAAGTTTGTCTTCCTGTGCAGTGTGCAATGTAAGTACTTTACCTTTGTGATTTATATTATGCAAAAGTGTACGCAATATCGCACTATTTCCTGTTTTCTGTAATCATTTAATTATTGTAACAAAATTAATCGCCTTCTTTAAAGCAGTTTCAGACCCCTTTAAGTACTTGGCAAAACATAAAGCCAGTGTACTTACTTTGAAAACCTTGTCAGAATGCCTGTAGAATTTTCTTAAGCTCAGTCTCTCCCCACTTAGTCTGATTTACAGCTTCTCAGTGCCCCTCCTCCCTGCTGCGGAATCTCCACAAACCTAGCATTAGTGACATCTCCTCATTGCTCCTCCTCCCTGCTGCTGAATCCACACACCTAGTCTGTTTTACAGCTCCTTAGTTCCCCTCTTTCCTGCTGTGGAATCTCCACACACCTACCCTGATTGACATCTCCTTAGTGCTCCTACTCACTGCTGCTGAATCTCCATGCACCTACCTTTAATGACATCTCCTCAGTGCCCCTACTCACTGCTGCTGAATCTCGACACACCTAGTCTGTTTTACAGCTCCTCAGTGCCCCTCCTCCCTGCTGCTGAATCTCCAGAAACCTAGTCTGATTGAAATCTCCTCAGTGCCCCTACTCACTGCTGCTGAATCTCCACACACCTACCTTGATTGACATTTCCTCAGTGCCCCTACTCACTGCTGCTGAATCTCCACACACTTACTCTGATTGACATCTCCTCAGTACTTCCTCCTCCCTGCTGCTGAATCTCCATGCATCTAGTCTCATTTTAAGCTCCTGTGTCTCTCCTCACTTCTGCAGCTGAATCTCCTCCCACTTAGCCTGACTGGCAGCTCCTCAGTGCCCCTTCTCCTTACTGAGATCTCACACTGCTAAGCACAAGCTGCAGCTATCAATCTGGCAGGTGGACAGAGACTGAATACACTTGATCTCATGAACTCTCTTGCTCTTTACCTGATGTTTATTGTAATATCAGTATTATTGAGCCATTACAGCATGGATTTACAAAATAAGTACACCAGCCTAATCAGATCTAAGAGATTTATTTAATAGTGAATGTATTTTATGTTGTGAAATCTGATGACAGATCAGATTTAAGATGAGTGGTTATTATGCATTCACACTACTAATCTATTCAATGTTTATGGCACTGATGAAGATACCCAAGTAAAGTTCTTGACTATATCTGCCAGTTCTATTTGACATTGGGGCAGTCATATGCATGTGTGACTACTGGTCTATTTCACCCCTTCATAATGGGCTTGAGACCCCAATTCTATTGAGCAATGGGACTCCAGCGATCATATTATCTATTACCTATCCTGATGTCGAGTTTGTGTAGATGGAGAATAGGTGGAGATGATAATGGAAATATGAAAAGTGAAATTTGTCTGTATTACTTACTGGGCTCCTTGCTGTCATTTTGATAAAATCAGTGTTTTATCTGCTGTAGATCAAGCTGTGCTCTGAATGCTGAGCTCTGTGTAACCCCGCCCACACCACTGATTGGCTGCTTTCTGGGTATACTGTGGACAGGCAGAAATCTGCCAATCAGTGGTGGGGGCGTGGTTATGCAGAGCTCAGCATTATGGAGGACTACATTGCAGCAGGTTTACCAGACCTAAAATACCACCCAATTTGGAATTCAGATATTGGGCTAATGTGTCTGTTTTGTGCTACACTACAAGGTGTTCACTTATTTGTGTCGGGAACCCCGGAAGGTCTGCATGGCACTACTTGTGGGTCTGTGTAAACTTCCTAAATCTAAAATATATAAAATTGCAGAAAGATCAATTTGACCAGAAGGCTGAAGACACAAGCGATACCTTGGCATCCTTGCTGTAAGCAAGTAACTTGTCTTCCTCTTTTGGATGAAAAACGAGGGTCTCCACAGAGAAGGAAATCACTTGTTTTTGAAAGGTCGTCCCTTCATCGCTGGTCATGAAAAGGCATTGTTCAGAGACGGAAGAGCTGACGAGAATAATCTGCAAAGAGAAACAAGATCAGGACAAGGGAGATCATTAATGAAAAGGTAGAAAGAATAATAATCTCAAGTTGTGATTTTTTATAATGAAATTATGCGATTGTAACAGTCGGAATCTTCTGCGGGAAAACAAACGTGGCAGAAAGCAAGAAGATGCAAAGAGCAGCGATAAAGGAATGTCAGCAATATGTAAAAGCATTTATTTACCCTACAATCCTGGCAGAGTAAATCACTGTGGTGATTTCTAAAGTTTAGGCAATGATGACACAGGTTTCGTTGTAATAAAATAAAATCCCAGACCCTCTTTGGTTCTACTATGGAAAAGCAATTCAAAAGTTGTAGAGCTACACTACTGTATAAAGTTTCCACTGCTTGCATCTCCCACTAGAGGGAGCTCCCTATAAAAAGATTTATATAGCGGGTGTTAAGGGGTTCTCCAGTGAAAACAAGTTACCCCCTTCCGCAAGATATGTGATTACTTTTTGTTGGTAGGGATCTGACTGCTGAGACCTGACCAAATAGGAAGATCGGGGCACTTTTATTCACATCAGAAAGGAGAGACGGTGTACATGCTCGACTGCTGCTCACAAGGGTGTAACAATTGCGGTCACACCACTGCGACCGGGACCAGACTCGTACAGGAGGGGGACCTGCCAATCCCAACCCCCAATTTCACCTGGATGTGCATTCTTGGATGTATTGCAGCACAGAGACCCGCTAGCTTCCTGCACTGCAATAATAATAATTTTATTTCTATAGCGCCGACATATTCCACAGCACTTTACATTTTAGCGGGGACTAGTACAGACAATAGACATTACAGCATAACAATAAACACATAGATCAAAACAGATACCAAGAGGAATGAGGGCCCTGCTTGCAAGCTAACAATCTGTAATACAATGGGATGGTGCGTCCTCCCGCCTGCACGGCCAAACCACATGCACTGTCCTCCCCGCCTGCACAGCAGCACTGTCCTCCCCACCTGCACCGTCCTCCCCGCCTGCACGGCCACACCGCATGCACTGTCCTCCCTGCTTGCACCATCCTCCCAGCCTGCACAGCCGTACCGTCCTCCCTGCCTGCACGGCTGCACAGCATGCATGTCCTCCCACCTGCACCGTCCTCCCGCCTGCACGGCCACACCGCATGCACTGTCCTCCCTGCTTGCACCATCCTCCAGCCTGCACAGCGTACCGTCCTCCTGCTGCACGGCTGCACGCATGCACTGTCCTCCCTGCCTGCACCTCCTCCCGCCTGCATGGCCACACCGCATGCACTGTCCTCCTTGCCTGCACCTCCTCCCAGCCTGCACAGCCTACCGTCTTCCCCGCCTGCATGGCTGCACAGCATGCACTGTCCTCCCTGCCTGCACCCGAGCCACAAACTGGAAACGCTTCATGTATAGGCCACCAAAGCGTATGGCGGTCCAAACCCTGCTCCAGGCTGCACTTCCTGAGCCATGATGCCCAGTGTCCACGGCTCTAGAGCGGAGGCAATAAACGTTGCCAGCTAACTAGAGATAGTGTCGCAACCTAGCTGTCGGATGGCCTGGAACCAGGGGCTCCTTCCCTGTCCCTAACACTAGGAGGTGCTCTAGCTCACCTTATTCCCCAGGATACTTCTGAAGGTGAAGATGCCGGGGCAGCCACCCTTGCCTTATCTCTTGAATCAGCCCTCCATCTGTTCTCCTCTCCCACCCAGGGAAGAGGAGAGCTGCCGTGCACCGCAGTACACCAACCCGACAAACAAGGCAAAACAAACAATGTGTAAACTGAAAATACCAGGCATACAAATATTCACTCGCGTAATACAAAGGAATGCATCACAGAGTGAAGGACGGGGGAATAACCAATGTAGAGGAGGGAAGGGAATTATCACACTTACAAACCCACAACAGTCGCAGATAACTCCCCAAACTCCTTCTCATATAAACACATCTCCTCCAGGCCATGAAGAATTAGCTAGCTCTGACAAGGATATGAATCAGGGCCCAGATTATAAAGGGGAAGGGAGTGGCTAATCGAACTCAGCTGAGAGCTCAGACTCCCAGAGCTCCCAAATGGCCGAGTAACCCCGTGACAGGTAGACAGCAGATGTCAGCTTGCTTGTGATGGATGATGCATGGCAGTGACATCATGCGCTGCCCCTGACGGCACACCGAAGTCAGCTGTTGGCTATAGAGGAGGAAGCTGCACATCGTAGGAATAGGGGAGGGTAAGAATATTTATTTGTTTCTTTTTATAATCTTTATTTTTAATAATAATAATATAATCTTTATTTTTATTTTCTTTTTAATATGTTCTGGAGAAGAATAGTAGGGGCCCAGGATGGGGAGCATTATACAAGGATGGGGACAATGTTAAAGGTTGGGGCGCATTATTACTGGAATGGATCAGGATGGGGGACATTATTACTGGAATGGGCCAGGGTGGGGGACATTATTACTGGAATGGACCAGGATGGGGGACATTATTACTGGAATGGGCCAGGGTGGGGGACATTATTACTGGAATGGACCAGGATGGGGGACATTATTACTGGAATGGGCCAGGGTGGGGGACATTATTACTGGAATGGGCCAGGGTGGGGCATTATTGCTGGAAGTTTCCCAGGATAGAGAACATTATTACTGGACGGGGTCCAGGATAATATCCCCCTATTATTAAATAAAGGGTCCAGGACAGGGGAAATTATTGCATGAAGGGGAACATTATACCAGGAAGAAGCCTAAGATAGGGGGCATTATACTAGCAAGGAGCCCAGGATAGGGGAAATTCTTAGAGCATTGGGTCCAGGATGGAGGGCTTAATTACTGTAAGGGGCCAGGATGGGAACATTATTACTAGAAAGGGCCTATTATCGGATATATTATTAGAGGAAGGGGTCCAATATAGGACAAAATACTTCCTGTAAGTTTTTTTTTTAATAAAACTGTAATATGAATAATAAAATTCACAATTTTCACCATAAGAACTGGTTGAAGCAATATCATTTTCTGATGACACACTCCCTTTTGTAATCATTTTGTTGTATCTTAAACCTACTATTAGCTTACTATATGAGATAATTAAATAAGCTTGAGGACGGTCATAGTTTTATTGATAATTGTTATTTCAAAAGAAATATCGCTGTCAGGCACAATCCATTCTATCTTTTAAAACTTTTATTAGACAGGCTTCAATTACATTCTTGGTCCGGACTCTGGAACACTACTTTCCTAGCATTTCAGTCGCCAGTCACAAAGTCTTGCTGTGAAATAAATGATCCAATGGTGTCTTCTGGGCGCATCGTCCTTCTATCTACACAGATCATGGGCAAGTTTACTTGTAAAGGGAATAGATGACCAATTGCTTAAGGGGTAACTACAGATTAATTTAGATTTAATTTAGAATTTATTAGTACCCTTGAAAATAAGCAACTTTATAAAATGTCTCATCAGATAAATAGGCTTCTTTCATCTCCTGGACTGATTTTTCACTTTCAATTTGTGGGTATGTAAATGCTATAAAATCTGTATTCAGTAAAGATAGATTTCCCCATTACTGAGATAGGACACGACAGTTGGTGCTTTTAAAATTCTTTGGAGTAGGGAGGAGCTAAAAGCAGAGATGGACATTCTGCTGGAACAACAGTTACAGTTATCCATAGAACTTTATGAGCACCAACTGTCATCTCCTATCTCAGTAATGAAATAACATGTACTCACTGAAAACACATTTTACCCATGAATTAAGAATTTTAAGAATGAATGATCAATCCTGGAGGAGAAAGAAGCAGATTTCTCGATAAGATATTTGACATAGTTTCTTATTTTTACGTGTACTAGTGATTTCTGAAATAAAAATAAAACAATGGTCACTATTTAATCTTTAAATTTCTATATCAGTATCTGACACATTCTATATTCAACATCTGACGCATGTAGTTCTATAGAGATAATTTTGCAGTAGTCATTTCATTATCGTCGCACACAGGATTACAATGCCAGGTAACACTGTACATACAGATGACAGAGGATCAACCATTCACAATAGGTTATAGGTCACAGCTCCTCTCCTCCTCCTCCCTGCACAATGACCCTGCACAGGCCACAGAACATGCCTAAAACACTGTTTTATAGAAATCAATGAGCATCTCCAGACTACAGAGTCTTATGGTTCATGTAGCTGCTGTAAGTCCTATCACTAAATAGTGTTAAAACACACTCAGGCAAGATGGCTGCCTCCATAATCATGCTCATGTGTATATATATATATATATACACTGCGCAAAAAAAATAAAGGGAACACTTAAACAACAGATTAAACTCCAAGTAAATCAAACTTCTGTGAAATCAAACTGTCCACTTAGGAAGCAACACTGATTGACAATCGAAATTCACATGTTGTTGTGCAAATGGAATAGACAACAAAATGGAAATTATTGGCAATTATCAACACACTCAATAAAACAGTGGTTCTGCAGGTGGGGACCACAGACCACATCTCACTACCAATCAGCTTTCTGGCTGATGTTTTGGTCACTTTTGAATGTTGGTTGTGCTTTCACACTCGTGGTAGCATGAGACGGACTCTACAACCCACACAAGTGGATCAGGTAGTGCAGCTCATCCAGGATGGCACATCAGTGCGAGCTGTGGCAAGAAGGTTTGCTGTGTCTGTCAGCGTAGTGCCCAGAGGCTGGAGGCGCTACCAGGAGACAGGCCCGTACACCAGGAGACGTGGAGGGGGCCGTAGGAGGGCAACAACCCAGCAGCAGGACCGCTATCCTCCGCCTTTGTGCAATGAGGAACAGGAGTAGCACTGCCAGAGCCCTGCAAAATGACCTCCAGCAGGCCACAAATGTGCATTGTCTGCACAAATGGTTAACCAACTCCATGAGGATGGTCTGAGTGCCCGACGTCCACAGATGGGGGTTGTGCTCACAGCCAACACAGAGCAGGACGCTTGGCATTTGCACAGAACACCAGGATTGGTAAATTCACCACTGGCGTCCTGTGCTCTTCACAGATGAAAACAGGTTCACACTGAGCACATGTGACAGACGTGACAGAGTCTGAAGACGCCGTGGAGAGCGATCTGCTGCCTACAACATCCTTCAGCATGACTGGTTTGGCAGTGGGTCAGTAATGGTGTGGGGAGGCATTTCTTTGAAGGGCCACACAGCCCTTCATGTGCTCGCCTGAGGTAGCCTGAATCCAGGCCTCCATTGGTTAATAAATTTGATCTGCATTGATGATTTTTGTGTGATTTTGTTGTCAGCATATTCAACTTTGTACAGAACAAAGTATTCAATGAGAATATTTCATTCATTTAGATCTCGGATGTTATTTGAGTGTTCCCTTTATTTTTTTGAGCAGTTTACAGTATATATACACACTCAGAAATAAAAACAGGTCAGAAAATAAAATATGTGGCCGTATTCAGCTGTAATGAGTAAAAATGTAATTACATTACAAACTCATTGCATTATAAAAGATTCATTTTCTAGATGAGATTTCACCTGAACAATATAAATCGTATATTAGCCCTCTGCTTGTGGAATAGCTCAGCACATGTAAATATCCTAGCTCATCATATTTCCTTGGAATTACTTAGCTAGGTGTTACCTCTGTCAATGGAACGTCTTTGATCACTTCACTTCAAGCTCACGCTCCCATTAACATTTCTGCACACTTTACAGATACATTTTTAATGTTTTCTTTTGTAGAAGTTAACAAAACAATTATTTTCATTTCGACTTTTTCCTCCTTTTAACTGCTAGCCCTTCATATCTCTGTAGAAATAAAAACCAATTTACCCTTAAAGGTACGGCTCTTAAAATTTATGATTTCATTATTTTTCATCTAAGAAATAGAATTGGTTTTGATGTAATCACTAAGGAAATACTCAGATCATTTAGTTTCAATCTCTCTTTCACCTTTCTGTCGGTGATCTTTCCATGTTATATAATCATGGTCTGCATAATCTTCCAAAATGTCACACTAAGGACAGAGGTGGCTTTGTGTAATAATGTGGGACTAGCAATACTTTTTGGTAGAAACCCCAGGGAGGATTCCTTATAATGTGTTTAGTATAGAAACCAATTAAATAGCTAGTTAGTATTCATATAAAAATAGATTTCACCCACGTTATCCTTTTCTTATCTAAACAAAGCCCAAATTCAGCCCTCCGGCCTTGTATATATGGCCCCCGGCCCAGTGATTTTTCTGCAGTGCTCGGGGCTAAGTGTTGTATGCAACAGTAAAAGGTCTTCTATGGGATCTATTCCGCAGTTGTACTATCTTCTATAAGAGCAGTTGCATTGTCTCCTGTGTGATGTATGCAGCAGTCTCAGTGTATCCTATGTGATGTGTATATATACAGCAGTCTCACTGTCTCCTATATGATGTATATAGCAGTCTAAGTATAACCTATGTGATCTATATACACCAGACTCAGCATCTTTTTATGTGATGTATATACAACAGCTTTAGTGTCTTCTGTGTGATGTACAGTACAAACCAAAAGTTTGGACACATCTTCTCGTTTAAAGATTTTTCTGTATTTTCATGACTATGAAAATTGTACATTCACACTGAGGGCATCAAAACTATGAATTAACACATGTGGAATTATATACTTAACAAAAAAGTGTGAAACAACTGAAAATATGTCTTATATTCTAGGTTCTTCAAAGTAACCACCTTTTGCTTTGATGACTGCTTTGCACACTCTTGGCATTCTCTTGTGCTGAAAACTCTCCCTGAAAACACAGGAAGTAAGAGTCTTTAAAATGCCCAATGTACACTGTGAAAACGACCTGATTGCTAAATTATTAATATTATTTATTACAGTTTATGATATGAAAAATAAAATGCTGCCATAAGGCTAAAAAAAATATATATCTAACAGAAAAACTTAATTTGAAAGACAGGTCATTTTCTGATGACGTTTAACTTTCCTGAATTTTGTTAACTCACGAAAACTTAAGAGAATATGCCGTTGACGATCTGAAGTTATTACAATCACTGGGTGGTCAAATATAGATAGAGAATAAACATTTCATGGCAAAATATTGCAAAATCATGTTTTTTTGTAAATTGGTCATCTTACGCCGCACTCTTTCAGATATTTGAAGCCAAGAGGAAAGGTAAGGAAGAAGACATCTGTACAGAGACTGAGTTTCCCCCGTTTTTGTATTTTTTACTACAGATTTTGCCCAGTGATAGAAGCCGCATAGTTAATCACGCTGATTGCTGGACTGTCTGCAGGAACCTAATTGTAAAGTGGTTTCTAATTGAATGCTCCATCCTGCTATTGGAGAGCATTATTTCCCAGAGCAGCCGCAGAGCCGTAACGTGACAATCTATGTATTGGTGGGGTGCAGCTGCGGGTTTATTGCTAATAGTATGGATGGAGGCACACCTCTGATTTTAGTCACTGCGTTCGCACATGATTACTTACTTCCACTAAAAATGAAGCGTGTCTACGTGACTGGAAGCAGAATGAAAAATGGGTTGTATTTTTGGAAGCAGAAAATGTGAAGATTTGCACATAGCTCAGCATCAAGAACAAAGAAATATATACAGCCGACCTGAACATGTCCAGCAGACACTCCGAAATTGTCAAATAAATCTCACTTATTGTGAGAATGCAAAGGCTTTCCCCAACTAAATTCATTATTTCCATGATTCCGTCAGACGGCGGTTAGAAGAGAACTCGCCAACATTAACAAACCCCGGCGCAAAGTGGCGGTAATGTGGATTTAGCTTGGCTCTTAACAGGACCCGGGCTCAGAGCGGACGCATTGAGACAAATGAAGAACCATTTCACATAATTAAAAGAAAATTAAAAGCTCTCTAGACATCTCAGGCACAAAAATAGTCTCTTTGTCTTACTTTGAGGAAATTACCTGAAGAAAATGTGCAAATGAAGCAACGGTCAATTACAGAGGCAGAATGGGACTGCAGCTCACAGGCGGCACTGACCTCTAATGCTACAGAGAAGAGACAGCAAGAAAGCACGGACACAGATACATCATAAAGGCACACAAAGAAAGCATGTCACTACAGGGGGCTGTGCAGTACTGCATTCCCCCTGTGGGGGCGCTGATGGGAAATGAGACACTGCGGTCCCTTGGGATCAGCTGATAATCTTCAAGGGAACCTGTCACCAGTTTTGTCATATAGGAGCAATAAATATAATCTTACTCAGAATCTGCGCTGCATTCCCAAATCCTTATAAAACCCCTGGACTCCCCTGTGTAGCCCCGAAAAAACCTTTTCAATTCTCCCGCGCTGTATGCTAATCAGGTCTGTCCAGTCCGATGGCTTCAATCCTCTCCACCCCCCCCGGGCTGCTACTGTGAATCACACAGATAGCTATCTATCTGTCTATCGATCTAATCTCATGTCTACCTATCTATCTATTATCATCTATCTATCTCTTCATTATCTATCTCTATCTATTATCTATCTATCTATCTATCTATCTAACTATCTATCTATCTGTCTATCTACTTCTGTCTCCAAACACAGACAGCCCCCCTCATGCCCTCTCCTGCTCCCACCTGCTAATACTTTCTCTGCTCCTTCTCACTGCTGGTGATATCTCTCCAAATCCTGGTTCTCCTCACCACATTCCCACAGTCATTTCTACCTCCCATCCACGCTCTATCACAACTTTCCGTAACCTCTCTAACCTTACACCCATTTGCCCAGCCCCCTTTCCCCAGTCTCACTAACAGGAGCTCTGTGGAACGCTCGCACAGTCTGCAACAAATTTCCTACATCCATGATCTTTTTATTACTAACAAACTTTCCTTCCTCGCCATCACCGAAACCTGGCTCACCCCCTCTGACACAGCCTCTCCTACTGCACTTTCGTATGGAGAATTCCACCTTTCCCACACCGCCCGCGGGCCCGCCCCAGCAGCAAGCATGGTGGAGGAGTTGGTTTTTTCCTGTCAGATAACTACTCCTTCACCCACAGACCACTTTGGAATCAGTTGCCCCTCTCACACATAGCAAAGCTCGCAAAATCAACAGACAGCCCTGGCACACCAGCCTGACCAAAGAACTGAGGCGAGCTTCAAGGGCTGCTGAGCAGAGATGGAAAAGATCCCACTCCAATGAGGACTTCATCGCATTCAAAAAGTCCCTCACTACTTTCAAGGCCACACACGCCACATCTAAACAAACCTACTTCTCATCTCTCATATCCTCCCTGTCTCACAACCCTAAACAGTTATTCAATACCCTCAATTCTCTCCTTCATCCCCCAGCACCTCCTCCCTCTCCACTCAGCTGAAGACTTTGCCTCATTTTTCAAGCAGAAGATTGATAACATCAGAGACAGTTTTGGTCGACAACCCCCAGAGCCCTTCCCCCTAATTGCCCAGCCCTCCTCCAAAACCAACTTCTCCACCATTACAGAAGATCTACTCTCCACCCTACTCTCAAGATCACATCTCACCACCTGTGCACTTGACCTGATCCCATCCCACTTCATCCCAAACCTCACCAAAGTTTTCATCCCAACCCTAATCCATCTCTTCAACCTATCACTAACAACTGGTGTTTTCCCCTTAAGCTTTAAAAATGCCTCAATCACACCTATCCTCAAAAAGCCCTCTTTTGACCCATCCTCTGTATCTAGCTATCGCCCTATATCACTTCTCCACCATGCCTCAAAACTACTGGAACAACACGTCCACCTTGAACTGTCCTCCCACCTCTCTTCTTGATCCCTCTTCGACCGCTTACAATCTGGCTTCCGGCCACACCACTCCACTGAAACTACCCTAACTAAGGTCACTAATGACCTATTAGCCGCCAAGGCCAAGCGACACTACTCTGTCCTCCTCCTCCTGGACCTGTCCTCTACCTTTGACACAGTGGACCATTCCCTATTACTACCGACCCTCTCATCTCTTGGTATCACATACTTGGCCCTATCTTGGATCGCATCATACCTAACAGACCAGACATTCAGCGTCTCTCACTCGCACACCACCTCTTCACCGCGCCCCCTATCTGTCGGAGTCCCGCAAGGTTCAGTCCTAGGACCCCTGCTCTTCTCCATTTACACCTTCGGCCTCGGACAGCTCATAGAATCTCACGGCTTTCATTATCACCTCTATGCTGATGACACAGATATCTACCTCTCTGGACCAGATATCACCTCCCTACTTACCAGAATCCCTCAATGTCTGTCCACTATTTCATCCTTCATCTCCGCTAGATTTCTAAAACTTAATATGGACAAAACAGAATTCATCATCTTTCCCAATCTCACGTGACCCCCACCAACGGACCTATCCATTAAAGTAAACGGCTGCCCACTCTCCCTAGTCCCATAAGCTCGCTGCCTCGGGGTTATCCTTGACACTGATCTCTCTTTCAAGCCACATATACAAGCCCTTTCCACTTCCTGCCGACTTCAACTCAAAAATATTTCACGGATCGTACATTCCTCAACCAAGAATCTGCAAAAACCCTAGTCCATGCACTCATCATCTCCCGCCTTGACTACTGCAACCTTCTGCTCTGTGGCCTCCCCTCTAACACTCTCGCACCCCTCCAATCTATTCTAAACTCTGCTGCCCGACTAACCCACCTGTCCCCCGCTATTCCCCGGCCTCTCCCCTCTGTCAGTCCCTTCACTGGCTCCCCATTACCTAGAGACTCCAGCTCAAAACCCTAACCATGACATACAAAGCCATCCACAACCTGTGCCCTCCATACATCTGTGACCTTCGTCTCCCGGTACTTACCTGCATGCAACCTCTGAACCTCACAAGATCTCCTATATTCCCCTCTTATCGCCTCTTCCCACAATCGCATACAAGATTTCTCCCGCGCATTCCCCCTACTCTGGAACTCTCTACCACAACATATCAGACTCTCGCCTACCATGGAAACCTTCAAAAGGAACCTGAAGAACTACCTCCTCTGACAAGCCTACAACCTGCAGTAACCACCGATCCACCAAAGCGCTGCACGACCAGCTCTACCCTTGCCTACTGTATCCTCACCCATCCCTTGTAGATTGTGAGCCTCTCCTACTGTACCAGTCGTGACTTGTATTGTCTAAGATTACTGTACTTGTATTTATTATGTATACCCCTCCTCACATGTAAAGCGCCATGGAATAAAGGAATAAATGTCGCTATAATAATAATAATAATAATAATTATTATTATTATATCTATATATCTATCTATCTATCTATCTATCATCTAGCTATTATCTATCTATCTATCTATCTATCCTTATCTATCTATTATCTATTACTATCATCATCTATCTATCTATCTAATCTATATCTATCTATCTATCTATCTATTACATTTCATGTTATCTATCTATGTAGCTATCTATCTATCTATCTATCATCTATTATATCTATCTCATATCTATCAGTTTCTGTATCACTGTGTTATGTGATTGGTTACATGAAAGGACTCTTGAATCCCCATATTTCTGGGCGCCTCATTAAACTGTCATGTAACGCATTGTTATAATGGACAGCCGCTGACTGCCTCCGTCGGAGCTTATTATTTTGTATCCAGCCCCTGTTTCGGCAGACACCACTTTCTCTCATTATCAGCCCCCCCCGCTGACCTTTAATGTATTTTAGATTTCTTTAAGAAAACTTTGAGGAGAATTATTACGATTCCCTTGGCTTAGTTTTGGGTTTGTCACTAATTTCAAATTTGACATTGTGACAAATGTTATCACGGTCTCTGGAACAAGGCGCAAAACTACCGAGGTCCCGGAGCTATTGGGTAAATGTACATAGGAATATTGGGTTCAGGTGGCAGGATTAATAAAACCATGGCTGGGCCGAGCAGTAAATGACTTTACCCTCAGGAGGAGAACTCCACCTCCCCGAAGGACGAGAGGGAAGGATTTACATTTAAAGTTCTAAGTTTCCTGATTTGTAGCAGAGATTAGTCTGAGAAGCAAGTGAAGCATTTCTCCATGGTCCACAGAGGACCTCGCCTCATAAATAATGAGTTCCTCTCTTTTCTAGATTTAGTTACAGTCAGAATGTAAAGTATAACCCCACCTGGGACTGGAGTATTGACTGTATCAATTTATGACATATTTAAAGGGATTGTCTAACCTTTTTTCCACCCTTAATGACCTTCAATACATCAATAATGTTCTTAAGGAATAAGCTAATTTTCATTTTTGTGATTTATTTATTTTCTCCTTTATTCCCCATGATCCATAACTTTATTATTTTTCCATCAACACATCCATAGTAGGGTGAGTTGTGGTTTAGAATGACATCTAGGTCCAGTACATCATGCAAATGTGGCAAAAGCCAAGTGAGCCGATCCATGGGCTGCATCGGCCGGCAAAATACTAATAATAGTGCCCTCATCCTTACTGTTAACAGCTGGGGCGTGGTGGAGTACCATCGGCTTTATGATCCACCACTTGCTTCAACAGACTGAGGCCGTCGCACAGCCGATGACATCACTGCATCGCGCCGCCCGACATTCCCTGCACAAGGTCATTGCTGGACATGCTGGATGAGGAGACGACGGCTGTGGTGCACGGGGAACTAGGATTAGGTGACTATAATTTTTATGACTCATTATTATTATTATGTGACACGTGGGATGTGTGCCCATCATACTGTATATAATGAGCTGTCGTTACATCATACTATGTATAGGGAGCTGTGAGGTCATCATACCGTATGTAGGGAGGTGTGGGGACATTATACTGAACATTGTGAGCTGTGAGGACATCATACTTTATATAGGGGAGCTGTTAGGGTCTTCATACTGTATATAGAGGATCTGTTGGGGTCATCATACTGTATATAGGTAGTTGTGGGACCATTATAGTGTATATAGGGAGCTGGTTGGTAATCATACTGTATATACATAAAAAGGGGAGGATGTGGGGGTCATTATCCATTATATAGGGGATTTGTAGGGCCATCATACTGAATATAGAGGAGCTGTGGGGCAATCTTGCTGTATTCAGGGAGCCATGGGTCCATCATACTACATATAGGGAGCTGTAGGGCCATCATATTGTATATAGGGAGCTGTAGGGGCCATCATATTGTATATAGGGAGCTGTGGGGGCCATCATATTGTATATAGGGAGCTGTGAGGCAATCATACTAAGTATAGGAGCTGTGGTGGTCTTTATATTGTATGTCGGAGGCTGTGTGGGGACTTCATACTGTATATAGTGACCTGTGGAGCCATTATACTATAGATAGGGAGTTGTGGGGGCATCTTACTGCTTGGGGAGCTGTAGGGGCCATCAAACTGCACGTGAGGGGTTGTGGGAAATTATTATAAGGAGGTACAATGGGAGATCATTATCATATTGAAGAACAGGGATATTATTACAAGTAAGCATAGGAAGGGCATTTTTACTATTATAACTAAGTATGGGGTCATAATTATCAAGGGTCATGAGGGGTGCTCAGGGGGATTATTATAAGGCAGCACAAGGTGACTTTTTTCTATATGGTGCATTATAACTGTTATGAGCCACAGAGGAGCATTATTACTACAAGGAAGTACAGAGGAAACATTGAATATTTATTTTCTAAATGTATTATTCATG
The DNA here is from genome assembly GCA_033576555.1 of Oophaga sylvatica. NCBI lineage: Eukaryota > Metazoa > Chordata > Amphibia > Anura > Dendrobatidae > Oophaga > Oophaga sylvatica. Next base: position 38,785,805 of record JARQOD010000001.1, read on the forward strand.
AACTATGAAACAGATAACCCTCACAAATATGTTGTCAATTTTAACATTAGGCTACTTTCAAACTTGCGTTTTATCGCGCAGCGCATCGTGCGCTATCGGTCACATGCACAATGTTCCCTTATCTTTAACATGGCGGGCGAAGGGTCTAGCACTTGCATGCGTTCATCTGCGTTTGTCGTGCGCTGCGCATTTTCCAGGTGTGCGCCCATACGCGCTAGACGCTACATGTTGCATTTTTTGTTCCACCCAACCACTTTAAAAAAGCGCATGCGCACATATGAGCACGCTATGCGCAAAAAAATAACATTACAGTGTATGGGTGCGCTGGCGTGCGCATGGCTGTGCGCTCGTCAGCGCTTTCGAGCGCAAGCGATTTTTGAGTAAATAATGTCTACACACTTGTTTAAACAACCCCTACACAAGATATATTGTGAGGAGTATAGATAAAAAGGTGATAGAGACAGAGATGATAGAGACAGAGATGATAGATACAGATGATAGAGACAGAGATGATAGAGACAGAGATGATAGAGACAGAGATGATAGATACAGATGATAGAGACAGAGATGATAGATGATAGAGACAGATGATAGAGACAGAGATGATAGAGATAGAGATGATAGAGACAGAGATGATAGATGATAGAGACAGAGATGATAGAGACAGATGATAGAGACAGAGATGATAGAGACAGAGATGATAGAGACAGATGGTAGAGACAGAGATGATAGAGACAGAGATGATAGAGACAGATGATAGAGACAGATGATAGAGACAGAGATGATAGAGACAGATGATAGAGACAGAGATGATAGAGACAGATGATAGAGACAGATATGATAGAGACAGATATGATAGATGATAGAGACAGATGATAGAGACAGAGATGATAGAGACAGATGATAGAGACAGAGATGATAGAGACAGATGATAGAGACAGAGATGATAGAAACAGATGATAGAGACAGAGATGATAGAGATAGATGATAGAGACAGAGATGATAGAGACAGATGATAGAGACAGAGATGATAGAGACAGATGATAGAGACAGATGATAGAGACAGATGATAGAGACAGATATGATAGAGACAGAGATGATAGAGACAGATGATAGAGACACAGATGATAGACAGATGATAGAGACACAGATGATAGAAACAGATGATAGAGACAGATGATAGAGACAGATGATAGAGACAGATATGATAGATGATAGAGACAGATGATAGAGACAGATGATAGAGACAGATATGATAGAGACAGAGATGATAGAGACAGATAATAGAGACAGAGATGATAGAGACAGATGATAGAGACAGATGATAGAGACAGAGATGATAGAGACAGATGATAGAGACAGATGATAGAGACAGATATGATAGAGACAGATGATAGAGACAGATGATAGAGACAGATATGATAGATGATAGAGACAGATGATAGAGACGGATGATAGAGACAGAGATGATAGAGACAGAGATGATAGATGATAGAGACAGAGATGATAGATACAGATGATAGAGACAGATGATAGAGACAGATATGATAGATGATAGAGACAGATGATAGAGACAGATGATAGAGACAGAGATGATAGAGACAGAGATGATAGAGACAGAGATGATAGAGCAGATGATAGAGACAGAGATGATAGAGACAGATGATAGAGACAGATGATAGAGACAGAGATGATAGAGACAGATGATAGAGACAGATGATAGAGACAGATGATAGAGACAGATATGATAGATGATAGAGACAGATGATAGAGACGGATGATAGAGACAGAGATGATAGAGACAGAGATGATAGATGATAGAGACAGAGATGATAGAGACAGATGATAGAGACAGATATGATTGATGATAGAGACAGATGATAGAGACAGAGATGATAGAGACAGATGATAGAGACAGAGATGATAGAGACAGATGATAGAGACAGAGATGATAGAAACAGATGATAGAGACAGAGATGATAGAGATAGATGATAGAGACAGAGATGATAGAGACAGATGATAGAGACAGAGATGATAGAGACAGATGATAGAGACAGATGATAGAGACAGATATGATAGAGACAGAGATGATAGAGACAGATGATAGAGACACAGATGATAGACAGATGATAGAGACACAGATGATAGAGACAGATGATAGAGACAGATATGATAGATGATAGAGACAGATGATAGAGACAGATGATAGAGACAGAGATGATAGAGACAGAGATGATAGAGACAGAGATGATAGAGACAGATGATAGAGACAGAGATGATAGAGACAGATGATAGAGACAGATAATAGAGACAGAGATGATAGAGACAGATGATAGAGACGGATGATAGAGACAGATATGATAGAGACAGATGATAGAGACAGATGATAGAGACAGATATGATAGATGATCACAGACTTAACATGAGTCAACAGTGTGATGCAGCAGCAAAAAAGGCAAATGCAATTCTAGGATGTATCAACAGAAGCATACAGTCTAGATCACGTGAGGTCATTATTGCCCTCTACTCCTCTTTGGTCAGACCTCATCTGGAATACTGTGTCCAGTTTTAGGCACCACATTTTAAAAAAGACATCAACAAACTGGAGCAAGTTCAGAGAAGAGCCACCAGAATGGTGACCGGTCTGCAAACCATGTCCTATGAGGAACGGTTGCAGGATTTGGGAATGTTTAGCTTGCAAAAAAGAAGACTGAGAGGAGACTTAATAGCTGTCTACAAATATCTCAAGGGCTGTCACATTGTAGAAGGATCATCTTTATTCTCATTTGCGCAAGGAAAGACTAGAAGCAATGGGATGAAACTGAATGGGAGGAGACACAGATTAGATATTAGAAAAAACTTTTTGACAGTTAGGGTGATCAATGAGTGGAACAGGCTGCCACAAGAGGTGGTGAGTTCTCCTTCAATGGAAGTCTTCAAACAGAGGCTGGATAGACATCTGTCTGGGATGATTTAGAGAATCCTGCTTTGAGCAGGGGGTTGGACCAGATGACCCAGGAGGTCCCTTCCAACTCTACCATTCTATGATTCTATGATTCTATGATAGAGACAGATGATAGAGACGGATGATAGAGACAGAGATGATAGAGACAGAGATGATAGATGATAGAGACAGAGATGATAGAGACAGATGATAGAGACAGATGATAGAGACAGATATGATAGATGATAGAGACAGATGATAGAGACAGATGATAGAGACAGAGATGATAGAGACAGAGATGATAGAGACAGAGATGATAGAGCAGATGATAGAGACAGAGATGATAGAGACAGATGATAGAGACAGATGATAGAGACAGATATGATAGAGACAGATGATAGAGACAGATGATAGAGACAGATGATAGAGACAGATATGATAGATGATAGAGACAGATGATAGAGACGGATGATAGAGACAGAGATGATAGAGACAGAGATGATAGATGATAGAGACAGAGATGATAGAGACAGATGATAGAGACAGATATGATAGATGATAGAGACAGATGATAGAGACAGAGATGATAGAGACAGAGATTATAGAAACAGATGATAGAGACAGATGATAGAGACAGAGATGATAGAGACAGAAGATAGAGACAGATGATAGAGACAGATATGATAGATGATAGAGACAGATGATAGAGACAGAGATGATAGAAATGTGACACGTAGACAACCCATGCACCGAAAAAAACGCAAACGCATGCAAAAATGCTCGAAATCGCTTACAAACGCATCCAAACGCTGCGGTTTTTTTGTCATAATGCGCACGCTTATGCGACTAAATATCGCAGCGTTTACAAGCGTTTGCATGCATTTTTTAATGCGTTTGATGTGCACTCGATACGCAGCGCAAAAAAATGCAAGTGTGAAAGTAGCCTTATTCATACTAATATACAACTATTTCAGATAATCCCCTTTTGAAGTAAATTACCACCTAAAAATAAGATGATCACATGATTTCCCGCTTCTGGTATCTCCACAATCAGCTGTGTCCTACAAATAAACCTAAAAGTGAGTGTTCAATTTCCCTACAGCACCGCCACAGGCAAAATGAAGAAGTACACTGAAATGAATGGGATGTCCATGTAATGCAGAGACATGCTGGGTCCTCCAGAAAGAAAAGCACCTTTTGTAACTACTCTCAACTCTGGTAAATATAAGGAAGTTCAAAATGAAGATTATAGGGAATTAACCAGACCCCCACGCTTTATCCAGTTACATTTATATTTTGATTTACGTTTATATTCGCTTGTATTCATCCCTTTGGCTTTTCACCTATTTTGTTAAATTACAACCCGTGTTTAAATATTTTTGTAATCCGATTTGTGTATGATACATCAACACAAAATAGTCTAAGTTGGTGAAATAAGATAAACATAGGCTAAAATTAAATTTGCGGGATCAAATGACTAAAAATTGGCATGTGCATATGTATTCACCCCTTTTGCTATGAAGCCTCCATAAGTCACATGCTTAGTGATAGGACGTCCACCTGTGTGCAATCTAAGTGTCACATGTCTGTCACTATATACACTTTACCTTTTCTGAAAGGCCACAGAGGCTACAACACCATTAAGCAAGCGGCACCACTAACCAAACCCCACCATGAAGACCAAGGAGATCTCCAAACAAGTCAGGGACAGAGTTGTTGAGAAGCACAAGTCAGGGTTGGGTTACAAAAAATATCCCAATCTCTGATGATTCCCGGATGACCATCAAATCCATTATCATCAAATGGAAAGAACATGGCACCACAACAAACCTGCCAAGAGAGGGCCACCCACCAAAACTCTCAGCCCGAGCAAGGAGGGCATGAATCAGAAAGGCAGCACAGAGACCAAATGTAACTCTGAAGGAGCTGCAGAGTTTCCAAGTGGAGACTTGAGTATCTGTCCATATGACCACAATAAGCTGTACACTCCATAGAGGTGGCCTTTATGGAAGAGTGGGCAGAGAAAAACCTTTACTTACACAAAAAAACTGTAACGCTCATTTTGAGTTTCCCAAACACATGTGGGAGACTCCCCAAATGTATGTAGGAAGGTGTTGTGGTCAGATGAGACCAAAATTGTACTTTTTGGCCACCAAGGTAAGCGCTATCTCCGGTGCCAAATCAACACAGCTTATCACCCCAAAAACACCATCCCCACAGCGAGACATGGTGGTGGCAGCATCCTTCTATGGAGAAATTTTTTGTCAGCAGGGACAGGGAAAATGGTCCGAGTCAAGGGAAAGATGGATGGTGTGAAATACAGGGATATTCTTGAGCAAAACCTGTTTCAGTCTGTCAGGGTTTTGAGACTGGGATGGAGGTTCACCTTCCAACAAGACAATGACCCAAGGCATACTGCTAAAGCAACACTTGAGTGGTTTAAGGGGAAACATGTAAATATTTTGGAGTGGCCTCGTCAAAGCCCAGACATTAATCTAATTGAGAATCTGTGGACAGACTTGAAGATTGTGAACTGTTCACAAGAGGAAACCATTTAACTTGAAGGAGCTGGAGCGTTTTGTCTTGAGGAATGGGCAACAATCCCAGTGCCAAGATGTGGACGGCCCATAGAGACTTATCCAAAGTGACTTGCAGCAAAAGGAGGCTCTACAAAGTACTGACTTTAGGGGGGTGAATAATTATGCACACTGAAGTTTTCAGCTATTTTGTCCTATTTCTTGTTTGTTTCACAATAAAAAGAAAACCGAATGTTCACAGTTGTAGACATGTTATTTACATGACTGATGCAAACCCTTAAAAAAAACAGTGAAATTTCAGGCCGTGAGGTAGAAAAACACTAAAACTGCCAAGGCGGTGAATACTTTTGCAAGCCACTTGTATGTGAACCATGCCTAAAATGTCATCAGTGTCTCCTTTTATTTTCTGTGGAGCTGGTGAATTTTAATGTGAGCGTCTGTCATTGAACTATGTAAATGTCTTATCTATCCCCTGGTCTCTGGTCACATTTTATTCATATTTTGTCCCTTCCTCCTTCTTTGTCTTCGTGCATTTGGCATTTATAAAGACTGAATTTCATTGTTGTGCTTCTCGCCTATAAAACGTGTAGTAAAAAAGGTAGGATGGCTGAATTTTTGCCAATTAGCCACAGAGCTTTGGATGCGCAGGAACAATATATATCAGTGATTTTCTTTTTTTTTTTTTTCAAATAATGGTTAAAAAAAAAAAAATTTCTGTCTTGCAAAAAATTTTCTTGATATTTTTCTTCTCTCCTAGAAGAACGTGGGCGATTATATTACTTGCCTTCTGCTAGATAATATAGAAGCAATCTCAATCCTGACAATGCCCGGACACAGTAAATCCCTTGTACGTGTGGTGACAAAATCCCATTTTATTTATATGAACTGAATCACTTCGCTCTGTCTTTGAAGACAAATTCTTCTGACCTCAATCTAAATAAAAATACCTGCTCAGTACATCTCACTCTTCATGTAGTCTTCTCTTTTCATTTAAAGGGATACTCCAGAAAAAACTATTACACTGTACACTGTGTGATACCCAGTAACGAGTCAATAGGGGGCAGCGGATAACCTGGAGATTTAAAGGGGGTCATCCTGCAATTTAAATATTACATTTCTCTGTTAGAAAACCTTATTTATAACACATTTTCAATTGGGATTATTTGTTAAAAATGCTCCTGCTTGTAGATATTACAGTTGAATATTTATTATTGCGCCCCCTGGTGATCTTTTGATTTTCTTGCAGACTGTCCACCTATTATTGTGCAGTGCTAGGGGAAATAAATTACTTTATAAATTACTTATATAATTATAAGTCATTACTTAAGCACATTTACAAATTGTCTATTCAGAGAGGAAGAAGAGTAGAACTCTATTGCCAATCCTAAAAGTCATTCTACAGTACTTCCTATAGGTGGCACTAGAGTTCTACTCCTCTTCCTCTCTGAAGAGACAATTTGCATATTTCCCAAAGGAGCATTGCGGCTTAAAAGTCTCCTCACCTCGGCATGTCAGGCTTGACATGTCACTCTCCGCAAGGAGAACGTTACCCCTTGGATACCAGACATTTACAAAAGAATGCATGATGGCGGGACTGGGTTACAAGGCATAATGAACCCCTTTATGTGCTGCTTTTGGAGGTGGAAGTGGTCCCCTTAACTCTTGGGTATCCAGAGCAGCTGCACAGGTTGTACCAATGATATGTCTGCCCCTGCCCCAGCATGAGGAAGGGATTAAAACACAGATTTCAATGATGTATCACTTGTCAGGCTGCTGTGTACTAACACTGAAGATTTTATTACCTGGTGATTATAATTGCCCGGACAACAGCAGGTACAGCAGCACGTGCATGCTAGTCAGACTCCGCCCCTCCTGTGATAAGCAGCTCACTGTCAGTAGACAATGTACATAGGGAGCATGCTGTGGGTGGGGTTTGCTGTTGTGTGGGTGGAGTTCGCTTTCTCAGCTCTGCTGTATTGTTATATCTAAAAAATCTGATTTTGTCAGAACGGCTGGACCCAGCATACTAAGTGATACATCATTGGATTCAGGGTCTCTTTGCCTTTGTCATATTGTTCTCAGATCAGGTAGCATAAACCTGCTGACAGATTCCCCTTAATAGTTTTCCAATGTTTACAGAAATTTGTAAAATAATGTTTGCATCAATATTTTTAAGGCTTGGAACCTTTTTATTTTTCTGTTGATGAAGTTGTATGAGGGCTTGTTTTTTGCACAGCGAGATGACGTTTTTATTGACAACATTAAGGTGTAGCATTTTTATCTCTTTTTATAGTTACTTTTTTGGGGAGGTGTGGTGACCCAAAAATGGCAACCATGGGGTTTAATTTTTTTTATTTACTGTATTTATTCCATATTTTGATAGATCTGACTGTTTTAGTCGTGAAAATGCTAAATATGTTTTTTGTATTTTTTTTTTCACTTTTTTTGTATTTAAACTTTGAGTTTACATTTTAATAGTTTAGAAAAAACATTTGTTATTTTTACGTTGTTTTAGTTTTTAGTCCCCTGAGGAGACTTCTATGATGCCCAGCCTGAGGAAGACCAAGATGGCAGCAATGGGAGCACGTGCACATTGGCAACACCAGTCCATTTAAATGTAACTGTCATGGTTAAAGGGACTCTGTCAGCAAAGAATGACTGTTCAAACCAAGCACAGGCAATCGGTGTGTATCGACCACGCCATCATAAATTGATTCACCATGGCATCATGCCGGTTTGACTCTTGAAGGCCATGCCACATGGAATCTCAATAGGGGTTGTCACTGACAGCGCTGCCTCGTCTGTGGCCCTGGCGGATTCTCTGCCTAATGATCTGGGAATCTTTACAACGGGATAAGATATATTCTCATTCGTGACGACACCTGTAATCTTTGTAATGTATATCCACCTGCTGTAGAGCTTGAGGGGATGTTGAAGAGCTAGATGTCGGGTCCCCTACAGGTAGGACTCTTCCTCAGGTCGATGGTTAAGGCAGGGTTGTGCAGGCATGCAAGTAAATAACTCAGTCTCACACGGTCAGCGTCTTTCCATACCTTTACTTGTAAGATGGTAAGGCAGGTCCCAGGAGGCTGATCCAAGGAGAATGTATTTCGAGATAGCAGCTGGACAAGTTAGGGGCCTCCTTTACTTTCACAACGATGAGTACAACCAGCATGAAGCGTAGTTCCCTCTATAACTCCAGCTATTCCATAGCTGTACTGCCCAGTCAGTTTTGTGGTCGGAGCCTTCCTGTGAGAGAGCTGAATTCCTATCTTGCTGATCAGGCTCAAAGTCTTCACTCCCCCTGACCCCAGTTACGTACCGACTATTTAGGGGCTGCTTTCCGCGACCTAAGGTCCGATAAGCCTCTGGTTTTCTTACCACTAAGCGTGAAGCTTTAGTGATCCTTCGGTCCCCAGTGACCGGTAACAATGTGCAGGACTTCTTCAATCCAAAAGCACTTTTCAAATATTCCTTTCCACTGTGCCTTTCGCCTTGTCCGCGCTTGTAGCATAAAACACTCACACTTGCAAAAAGTCATATAATCACTCCCTTCTTCTCTTCCTTCAGAGTTAGTTGCCAGACTCTCAGTTATCCACTAGGCAGGAGCACGTCTCTGAACCTTCACTGTCCTTGAGACAGGAGACTGAAGTATTTCTGTACTAAACTCTTCTTTCCTTATCAATGTCTTCAAATGAGGTACAGCTCTGACCAGGCTGAGGTGATCTATATCTCGCCCTTACTGGCCTCCACTTGCTGAACTGCTGATAGAACCAGGCTGGACTGCTTCCTCCCCCCAAGTCCCAGCTAGACTCCACACGTCTGCCCTGTCCGAAGACAGGAAACTGACTACTCTAATCACTCAACAAATCTACACTGACCACTCCCTCACAAGTGACTACACTACCCTAAGGGTGTGTCTAGTGTATGTTGAGTGAATGGGTATTGAGCATTGAACTGCTATCTCTCCACACATTCTCCAGGGTACTGCGTGTGCCTAACACCAGGGCTACACATTCCCCATGGTAAAAGACAGCACTCCCGGGCTGTAAAATACAAAGAGACAGTTTTGTTTATGCATGAAAACATCAACATTAAACATTAATTCGTCCCATCCGGGAGGTAAGGATGTCTTGAACGTTGCAAACAAAACATTACATATAGAAAAATACAAAAGTATTAAGGCATCAAAACATTCAATAAATACACAGTATTCTTGTGAAGGACCCGCACCAAACCTTCAACGTAGGTCCTGGGTGGGCTGCAGGACATCCAATTGCAGACCTCACTCAGTGCCACACCACACGGGTTTTTTGTATTCAGAGGTAGTTGTGCTGGTTTATGTAAAACCAAGATAAAGCACCGAAGCGCAACTATATACAAATAAGTTCTGGGCTGGCACAGTCCTCAACCTCTGAGTCCATTGTTAGCAAAACGACATATTATATCACATTATAATAATAATAAAGTGCAAAACTTTTCTCTGTTTACCCAGCCGGGCATTCTACTGTTGGCAATATAAAATATATTATATACTCGTTTAACTTGTGCAAAAATTGGCAAACATTCTTAAACTTTTTACAACTTTACTTATGGTAGACCCTATCTGGATCTCACCGGTTTTTACTGTTTAACTATTCATTTATTTCAAATACATTTTCCACCCCGGGGGCTGGAACAATGCAATGGGCCCTAGATCCCAGGACTAACAAGTCGTGACCTGCTATTGGGGTTTGAGTTGCCACAGTTCTTGTGCGAACCTCTAGGGGCGCAACGGGTACATTCTCCTTGCGAGACACCGATTGCGTTTCAATCTGAGTCACAGTTAACGATATTGATCGTGTCATGGATTGCGATGGAAACTGGGTCGCATGTTGCGATGTAGAAGGATAACGGTATACAGGTGTCGCTTCCACTTGCGAAGTACCTGCAGGGGGCGATGCTGGGGCACGGCCGGATACTGTTTGAGCTGGAGACGGGGACGCTGCGGTAGTGGTGACGTTACCTGCGTCGGGGACGGGGTCACGGACGATGGTGACGTTAAGGGCATACCATCCCTTCATTCCCCAGTGCCGTGTATACGTGACAATGTCTCCATTAACTAAGTCCCTCCCGGGATGGCCTTGCGGTAGGTGGGATTCTACGTCCCTGCGACTAACAAAGACCCCTGGGTAGAGGCCCGGTTCACGGATGAAGCCCCAGCCCTTCCGGAGCTGGAACTCAGTCACACACCCCTGCCGCCGCGGTTCCCTCAGGGTACCTTTCTCTCTCCGGACACTCTCCTTGTCCGCGATCAGCTCTGCATGTTGCCGCTGTCGGTTTCGCTGAGCTTCCCGCTCTTCCTCCTGCTGGCGTTGCTGTTTCTCCTCACGACGCTGCCACTCATATTCCCACTGGGCGGTATAGGCGACGTCATCCAGGCGCGCCATCTCGTCCCAGTCGACGTCTGGTAACGACGGACAGGACCCCTCCGGTGTCCCTGCCGGGGTTCGATCATCTGCTGCGGCCTCCTGGCCGGGCGGGAGTTCCGGAACTGGCGTACCTCCTCAACCTCCTTCGCCTCCACCGCTTCACCGGTGGGATCAGGATTGGTACTTTCGGGGGCAGCCTCCGGTTGCTCCTTTGCCTTGGGCAGCAGAATCTTCGGTAACTTGAATCGTGGGGGGTCGTTGAGGGGAGAGAACACCACGTCCCACAGCCTCCGCTGCTCCTGGGTACGCCGGCGTCTCTCGATCTCTTCAAATCCAGGTTGGTGCTGGACCATCTTTTTCAGGCGTGCATTTTCTTCCTGAATTTCTAGCAACGCTTGCTGCAGGTGCAGGACCACGGATGACTCCGGTGCTGGTGGCAGCTTGGCTGGGGCACGGGGCCTGCCTTCCTCCGCTTCCCTGCTCGGCTGCACACGTCCTGCTTCCATGATGTTCCAGAAGATTCTTTCATCTTCCTCCAGAGACGTCCGGTCTCTTCCGTGGAGGCGGGGTTTGCGTCTCCTCCTCCTCGCAGGGAAGGTGAAGAGGAGGCGGACCTCCTTTGCTGTAGGGCAGGATCGCATGTTGTAATAGCACTTTGAGAGGGCAGGCATTTTCTTCGCGCCACAGGGGGGTACACGCCCACGAAGGTACGCCCACCTTCTTCTCCAGCGCCTGAGGGCGCGAATATGGCGACAAAGATGGCGATTTTTGGCGCCAAAAGTGCAAACAGTCCTTTTCACAAAAACAACTCCATAGGCACACAGGGCTCGCAATTTTGCGAGTTTCGCATCCTGTTCGTGACGCCAAGTTGTATCGACCCGCCACCACAATTGTGGATTACCAGGGCAATGGGGTACTCAGAGCCGAGCCCATGGAAGTCTATGGGGTTTGTGTCACTGGCAGCGGTGGCTCGGTCTGTGGCCCTGGCGGTCTGGCGTATGTTGGGGGAATATTTACAGGGGATAGATATATTTACAGTTCGTGACGCCACCTGTAGTCTTCTGGTAATTTATACCAGCGCTGCTGTAGAGCTCTGAGGGGATGGTGAGGCAGCTAGATGTCGGGTCCCCTACAGGTAGGACTCTTCCCTCAGGTCGATGGTTAAGGCAGGGTTGTGCAGGCATGCAAGTAAATAACTCAGTCTCACACGGTCAGCGTCTTTCCATACCTTTACTTGTAAGATGGTAAGGCAGGTCCCAGGGAGGCTGATCCAAGGAGAATGTATTTCGAGATAGCAGCTGGACAAGTTAGGGGCCTCCTTTACTTTCACAACGATGAGTACAACCAGCATGAAGCGTAGTTCCCTCTATAACTCCAGCTATTCCATAGCTGTACTGCCCAGTCAGTTTTGTGGTCGGAGCCTTCCTGTGAGAGAGCTGAATTCCTATCTTGCTGATCAGGCTCAAAGTCTTCACTCCCCTGACCCCAGTTACGTACCGACTATTTAGGGGCTGCTTTCCGCGACCTAAGGTCCGATAAGCCTCTGGTTTTCTTACCACTAAGCGTGAAGCTTTAGTGATCCTTCGGTCCCCAGTGACCGGTAACAATGTGCAGGACTTCTTCAATCCAAAAGCACTTTTCAAATATTCCTTTCCACTGTGCCTTTCGCCTTGTCCGCGCTTGTAGCATAAACACTCACACTTGCAAAAAGTCATATAATCACTCCCTTCTTCTCTTTGTCAGATTGTTCCAGATCAGTCATAACCCTGCGACAGATTCCCCTAACCTTTCCCCTGTCCTTGAAAAATGATTTGACATATTTTTACTGAAACCTTTTTTCCTTGATAAGTTTATGAGGGTCTTGTTTTGCACAGCGAGATGACGTTATTATAATCTCGCATATCTCTTTATAGCTACTTTTGGGAGATGTGGTGAATGAACCAGTGGAATTTTTTACTCACTCAATCCATAGATAGATCACTGTTTAGTCGAAACAGAAAATGGTATCACTTTATATTCAAACTGAAGTTACACCTTGACATTTCAGAAGAACTATTATCTTAACGTTGTTTAGTTTTTAGTCTGAGAGCTGATGATGAGGAAGATGGCAGCATTGGGAACTGCTATGAACACCATCCACAATTCTCAGGTAGGCTCTACGCGATGATGTCAACAAGCCAGGCAACAGGTGCACCACAGTGGGGCCAATCATTTAAATATACCTTCCCACCTTCTTGGTTTCCATCCATCTCCGCCCTTCTCTGACTCTTTTGTGTAAGGGACTCACTGGCTCAACACAACTCTCCATAGACTTCAACATGAAGGGCTACAACAATCCCTCCTCTCTGTGGCCGCTATAGGCGAATCATCTCTCCTAAATCCGATCCTGGATTCCTCTATAGCCAAACTGGAGATAAAAGAATATTATTCCCTCATTCACTTCAGAACATTGTAAATCATTTTATTAGGGTATATTCACACATTGCGTTTTTGCAGCATTTTTTTTTTCAGGGAGGTTTGTCATGAAAAAAATGCAATGTTTTATTATACCAGCAAAGTAAATTACATTTCTGAAATCTCATGCACATGCTGCTTCTTTTTCCTTGCAGATTTGAAGCAATTTTCAAATCCTCAGCGTTTCAATTCTTTCTGCGTTTTCGTTTGTTTTTTCATCCACTCAAATGAATAGAAAAAAATGCAGAAAAAACACACACAAAAACATGGCAAAAATGCACATATTTTAGGTAGCATTTTCCAGCAAGCATTATTTGCATCAAAATTTCTGCTTTAAATACTGAGCCTGGAGACATACCCTTAGAGATGAGCAAATCAAATTTGCTGAATCCGGTGAATTCATACAATTTGCATTTCAGTTCACACAAATTGCCATTTTGTACATTGCAGAAGATTGCACCAACCAAGGATGGGTCACATGACTACTGGTGTGGTTGGGTGGGCTAACTCCATAATGCCTTATAGCTATTACATCACATAGTATAAAGAGACCATCATAGCCTGTATAAAAGCCAAGGCAGGAAATCTGGGTGTTGAAATGACAATACACCTCACAGCTAGAAATAGAGATAGGCAGAGAAAGACATAAAAAACTGAAGATACTGTACAGATAGTGTAGGGCAGCACCATATAGCACAGTCGATCAGGAGGGACTATCATAGTACGTATAAAAGTTGAGACAGGGAATGCAGCTGCTATTTTAGGGTGAATCTGGATATTGAAATGGCATTAAACCTCAAAGATTAGCAATAGAGATAGGTAGAGAAAAACATAAAACACTGAAGAAACTGTACAGATAGTGTAGGAACAGCATTGTACAGCACAGCCAATCAAGAGGGACTGTCATAGTATGTGTAAAAGTCGAGGTAGGGAATGCAGCTGCCATTTTGGGATGAATCTGGATATTGAAATTACATTACACCTCACAGCTTAGCCATAGAGATAGATAGAGAAAGACATAAAACATTGAAAAAACTGTACAGATAGTGTAGGACAGCACCATATAGCACAGCCAATCAAGAGGGACTATCACAGTATGTATAAAAGTCGAGGTAGGGAATGCAGCTGCCATTTTTGGGTGAATCTGGATATTGAAATTACATTACACCTCACAGCTTAGCCATAGAGATAGGTAGAGAAAGACATAAAACATTGAAAAAACTGTACAGATAGTGTAGGACAGCACCATATAGCACAGCCAATCAAGAGGGACTATCATAGTATGTGTAAAAGTCGAGGTAGGGAATGCAGCTGCCATTTTTGGGTGAATCTGGATAGTATGATGATGTTACACCCCACAACTTAGCAATAAAAATATGGGGAGAAAGACAAAACACTGAGGAAACTGTACAGATAGTGGGTGACAGCACAGCAGTGACAAACACCTAGAATCTGTTTACCCCCATCGATGTATGTGGAGATCATTTTGAAGTTTATAAGGCTGTGCTTGCAGTTAATACTTTGAAAGGGGTTGGATACAGTCCTAGGAGATCTCAGAGTGTTACACCCGTCTTTTTAGAGCAATTGGAGGCTTTGTAGTATGTGAATCCTCTGGTCGCAACTGGACTTTTTGGGAGAAATTTGTCAGAGTTGGCGAGTTTGAGTTTCTTCGCTCATTTCTAACTTTTACTGCTGACTATAAAATCCGGCTTCCTAAAATGAACGATTCTCCTTGTGTAATTCCAAATGTACTATGCAAGATTCAATATCTAAATTAGCCCGTTATCTAATAGCTATTGATTAAGCAATAGAGGCTTTACAGATCGCTAAGGCAAATATCGTCACTATCTGCAGCTACTGATGGATGGACGATTTAGGATGAAGTATTAGTAATGGCGCAGAACATAAAAGTGGCACTCTCCATAGGGCCGTCCAGCACCGCAGAGCCTGTCTTATGCTTTAATAAAGGCGTCTTTGCTGACATGAATTATATTGGATTTTCTCTGCCAGGAAAGAGGTTAAGAGTCTGTCTGCATGGGAAACTTGAAATCTGAAGACTGTTCCTGCAGTGGAGCCTATCAGCAAAGCCTTCAGGGGGCTGAAAAATAGATTGAAGGGTAAATTAAATTTTTTCATCAACTAAGAATTCCGTTTTCTAATGAGTAAACACCTCCTGGAAATAAATATAATACTGCAGTCACCCTGCCACGGTGTAAACCTAAGGGGCCTACAGCCATAAAATACTATAAAGGCCTGTGCACACGTTGCGGATTCCTAGCGGTCTTGCCGCGGTTTTTCGCGGCGGAAACGCCGCAAAACCGCGGCAAAACCGCTTACACAATACAACTCATTATGGCCTATGAGATTCCGCAATGCTGTGCACATGCGGGTTTTTTCCGCGGCGGAATCACATCGTGGGAGAATCCGCAGCATGCTCATTCTTTTTTGCGGAACCGCGGCGATTCCACCGCCATAGGAATGCATTGAACCGATTACTTTCCGCATGTGGCTGTGCCCACCATGCGCAAAGTAAGCGGTTCATGTGCGGATGGTACCCAGGGTCTGGAGGACAGGAGACTCTGCCCTGGGTACCATATCCATGTAAAAACAATAATTAAAATAAAAAATAATGATATTCTCACCTTCCGGCGGCCCCCGCAGCTTTCCCGCCTCTCAGCGACGCTCCCGTTCCCAGTAATGCATTGCGAGAATCACCCCAGATGACGTAGCGGTCTCGCGTGATGCTACGTCATCGGGGTGATTGTCGCAAAGGACTCCTGGGAACGGGATTGGCCGGGAGCGTCGCTGAGAGGCGGGAAAGCTGCGGGGGCCACCGGAAGGTGAGAATATCATTATTTATTATTTTTTTTATTATTTTTACATTAGATCTTTTTACTATTGATGCGACATAGGCGGCATCAATAGTAAAAAGTTGGTCACACTTGTCAAACACTTGTTTGACTCGTGTGACCAACCTGTCAGATCGCTTGTAAAACGCTAGCATTCTGCAAGCTAATTACGCTTGCAAAACGCTAGTTTTTAGCGGGAATACGCATACCTATAATATGCGTATTTCCCGCGGCAGGGAGGTGCGGAATTGACGTGGAAATTTCCATGGCAATTCCGCAACGTGTGCACATAGCCTAAAGCTTTTCATCTTGCTGTCCTGGTCAAACCCACACTGCACCGGTCACTATAAAAAATAATCCAATACTAAATGTAGAGAGAATGTTATTATAATTATTATTCTTAATACTATTATTACAACAATGTATTTTTTTATTCTCAGTTTTTAAAGTTTTATCTCCTTTTTTTATATATAAATAATGAAATATAAAAGAAAATCTAATACTAATGTAAATGAAAGGCTGGAATTGTTACTATTACTATTGTTACTATAATTGTAATGATATCTAATTTTTTTTATTTCCATAGATAAATTTGACAAATGAGGCCTAGTGAGTAATTTTCGGTGCTAAAATCCAATATTCTTATAAAGGTAGCATGATTTTAACTGCATAGGAATGAATTCCCAGCCATGAGCTTTTATCTTTTGCCCATAGTCTTTTCTTTTCTGTTAAAATAAAATAAAAAAATGAATTACCTTGGCAAATAGTCTTAAATAGAAATTTGTCAGCCGCAAATGACATTTCAAACTGAGCACATGGCTTGACATAGCTCCTAAGAAAATCGTACATTTAGTGTATTTATTATCTGCCGCAGCTGGGAATAAAGTCAACTTTATTCCATCTGCACCACTGGCGTGGTCTAGTGATTGGTGGCTAGCGTGGCCACCACTGGATTAGGTCATTGGCACACCTCCCTCTCTGATTGATAGTCCTCTCTTGCGTGCGGTTCCAGTAATTTGGGCCTTTTTATTCAGTGCTGATTCTTTTTTACCAAAGAAGCGATGCTCATTGGATAATAATGCAGAGCAGCCTCAAGACACGCCCCAGAGGATCCTGTGACCAACACGCCCTAGAGCAGTGTTTCTCAACTCCAGTCCTCAGGACCCACCAACAGGTCATGTTTTTAGGATTTCCTTAGTATTGCACAGGTGATGAAATTAATGCTTGAGCAGGTGATAAAATTATCACCTGTGCAATACTAAGGAAATCCTGAAAACATGACCTGTTGGTGGGTCCTGAGGACTGGAGTTGAGAAACACTGCCCTAGAGGATCCTGTGTCCAACACCTCCTTGTAAATACCATAAAAATTAGCACAAAATAAAAAAGTCCATGGCCCCGATTTATCAACACTGGCGATTTTCTCACCCATCTTGATGAGGGAGGTGTGGTAGAGTCACACAATCTTAATTCATGAAGAGGTGTACGCCTCCTTATGAATCTGCAATGTCTGACAAGTGGTGTGCGCCTCTGTGCACCATGCCAGAAATCTTACCAGTCAGGGATCATAGTGGCACAAGGAAAAACAAAGCGGGTCATGAATTAGACGAGCTGTACATCACTCCCCACCTCCCTGTTTCACCTCAACTACGCCCATTTGGGCAGAGTGGTGAGAAACTAGTGATAAAATGCCAAAATTCACATTTTTGGTGCAACACTGAATTGTGCCAAAATTTTGCATTTTTCAAAGCTTTGATGCCACTTTCTGGCATAAATGCTTAGATGAATCAGGAAAGATGTGTATCTTCGTACCGTGTTAGCCAGTAGATAGAAAAATATTTAGACTTGAGAGTCCTCAGTGGTTGATACCTTTTAATGGCTAACTGAAAAGATGGTAACAAATTGCAAGCTTTCGAGACTACTCAGGTCTCTTCATCAGGCATAGACTAATACAACCTCTGAAGAATCACATATTTATACACAAAATAGCACAGAAAAAATGCAATAGGTAGGACAAGTCACTTGTCCTACCTATTGCATTTTTTCTGTGCTATTTTGTGTATAAATATGTGATTCTTCAGATGTTGTATTAGTCTATGCCTGATGAAGAGACCTGAGTAGTCTCGAAAGCTTGCAATTTGTTACCATCTTTTCAGTTAGCCATTAAAAGGTATCAACCACTGAGGACTCTCAAGTCTAAATATTTTTTAGATGAATCAGGGCCTACAACTCTGGAACCATTTAGTGGATTTAAAAAAAAATGCAAAACAAAAGAAAAAATATTACTCAGGAGCAGAGGGAATGATAAAGGAACAGAAATTTCCCACTTTTGAGCTGGTGACAATTCTTCTTTGAGATCATTAAAAACCCATGCAGACTAAACATCTTGTCAGAAACACATGACAGGTGCGTCTGGAATCTATATTTTTATTACTAATTGTGTGTCTGTGCACTCACTTTTAAAGCTCATTCACACTTCAGTGTTTTTCTTTGTACACAAAAAAAAATTCCGAGTTTCATAGGGGTTTTTGATCAATGTCAGTACAGTTTGGTCAGCTTTTAGCAAAGTTTGGTCAGAGTTTCACCAGTTTGGTTTTAAAAAAAAAATTCATAGATGTTTCTCCTGCTTCTTCTATCAAACAGCCCTTGAAAAATGGACTGCAGATAGATGGCAACCAAGTGCTGTCTGATTTTTTCACAAACCCACAGACTTACATTGACAAGTTTGATCCAACATTCAGATCAACATCAGATAAGTCTCTGTGAGTTTTTTGTGTACGTCTGGGTCCGAAGAAACATTCAGACATGTCAACAGCCTCATAAACTATAGTACAGTGGTATCTAAAAGTTAGGACACCCCTGGTCAAAATTACTGTTATTGTGAACAGTTAAGCAAGTTGAAGATGAAATGATCTCTAAAAGGCCTAAAGTTAAAGATGACACATTTCCGTATTTTAGGCAAAAAAATAGATATCTTTTCATCGTCTACATTTTAAAAATTACAAAAAGGAAAATGGAACGATACAAAAGTTTGGGCACCCTGCACGGTTAGTACCTAGTAGCTCCCCCTTTTGAAAGTATCACAGCTTGTAAATGCTTTTTGTAGCCAGATAAGAATCTTTCCATTCTTGTTTGAGGGATTTTCATCCATTCTTCCAGTTCTGTGAGATTCCTGGGTCGTCTTGTATGCAATGTTGTTTTGAGAAAACTCTTCAACATAGAAAATGGTATCATAATGCAATACAAGTAATACAATATACCATTCGTACACAATTAAAAACGATACCTAAATCTGGACAAAATATGTGGGGCTGGTCGCTAATACCATGAAACACACGAAAGAGAAAGATGCGACCAAAAAGCCCAGTATGAAATAAACAAGAATAATTTTATTTATTACAATAACAACATGTACATGGTGAAAAACACTAAGGTGCAAGGTGCAGGGCGTTAGAACATGGGACGCGGGGTGGTGCTCAAATATAATGAATTATCTATGGAATATAAGTATGCAGTAACATACAATAATGATACATAGTCATACCCTCAGATGTAAGGCACTAATGTGTGGCAAACAAAATTAGAAAATTACACTGGCCTGGCAACCTACTAACAAATGGAAAACTAACTAGACAAAGTCATCAGATATCCTTATCATTGAAAGTCAGAGAGATAATACAACTCACATACCAAAATTAGCGTAGGGAGCCACCCGGGAGGCCAGTAAATAGTATGCCAGATAAAAAGAGGGGAGAGAGCGGCACCCACGCGTCACCCCAACGCGCGTTTCGGCGGAAGCCTTCGCTGTTCCTGTTAACTGTCATTTCTTAATTACATTATAAACTGAGGAAAGGGCAACGTGAAAATGCTTTGCTATCTTTTTATAGCCTTCTCCTGCTTTGTGGGCCTCCACAATTTTCATTTTCAGAGTGCTAGGCAGCTGCCTAGAAGAACCCATGGCTGCTGTTTTTCGCACAAGGTTAGAGGAGACTGGGTTTGCATCACCTGGCCTTTCCTAGGTATGATAGTGAACAAGCCATAACTCTAACAGGCTAATTAAGGTTTGAAACCATGGTCAAAGTTATCTGAGCACACAAATCTTCAAGGGTGCCCAAACTTTTGCATCTGACCATTTTAGTTTTTGTCATTTTTTTAAATTAAAAGATGAATACCGGTATATATATATATATATATTGCTAAAAATGGTAAGGAAATGTGTCATTTTTAATTTCAGGCGTTTTAGAGATCATTTCATCTTCAACTTGCTTAATTGTTCACAGCAGTAATTTTGACCAGGCGTGCCCAAACCTTTATATATGAGTGCAAAAACATGGATAAGCGGTTTTACACATCCGTTTTTCCCCTTGCGGCCCCCAGGCATTTTCCGCAGCGCCGCATCTGAAAACTGATTGTCGCATGCGGCTTATTTCGCATTGACATGCATATAGCGCCGCAATGGTCTCGCATGTACAATGCGTTTGCATGCGGTTTTGTCCGGATGCGGCAAATGTACATTGCGCGGCGTGACAAAACGCTGCATGCAACTTTATTTTTTTTTGCCGATATGGTTTCTTAATCTCTCCAGCATCAGAACATCCGGCAAAAAACGCATTTTGGCGCCGGAAGTGTGAAAGCTTTCACATGCGCCTGCGGTAAAATGCGGGGGCGCCGTTTAGGCGCACCGCGATGTGTGAGAAGAGGCCTAACACAGATTATTAAGCAGCATTAATCTGATCCCTAAGTTAAGTGAAAGTCTGCATTGTTTTGAGGAAGACGGATTTAAGCTGTTTGTTTCTAGCTAAGTGGGGGGTAAGTTCAGGAAGCTGTGGGAGAGGAAGAAGGACTCATAAGTGCGATAAAAGTATGTTTCTCTGATAAGATATATTATAAAATGTCTTATATTTGCATGCATTATTCATTTGCAAAGTTGGTAGAGACGACAGTGACAATTAAAAGGGAACAGTCTAGTAAAATAAATTCTCTGTATTATGTGTATTTCAGACACATAAAATTATTGATGTTTTTTAAATCCTGTTACCATGCATTTCCCTTATGTCATACACTAATCATTACATCACATACTAGCCTTCTCATGTACCTGGAAGTGGAAAACTATCGCTGTCCCTCAGCTTTTATTTATTTATTTCAATGGCCTTTGGCTCGATCTCGAACCATGGCGACTTGGTGAATGAACGATCTGTAGGAAGATCGATCTTTTGCAAGCCTAGATAACTCCACCAGGGTCTTCTCCATCATTATCTTGATAGTATCAAGCCATCTGGTTACTGGTCTTCCTCTTCGCCTTGAACCTCTTATTCTTCCCACAATGATGTCCTTCTCCACTGATCGCTCTCTTTGTATGATGTGCCCAAAAAAGGCAAGTCGTAGCTTGGTGATCCTTGCTTCGAGTGACATGTCTGGCTTGATTTATTCCAAACATGTAGTTATTTGCTCTTCTGGCCATCTATGACATTGATAACATCCTTCTCCACCACATTTCGAAGGAGTCAATTCTTCTTCTATCTCGTTTCTTTATCATCCGTTTCGCATCCATATGTTAACTTACTACAGAAAAGAGCAGACTATGTACGAGCAACGTCTTCATCGCCAGTGAAAGGTTTCTTGATTTGAAGACCTTGTCCAGTGACTTCATTGTGGATTTGCCCTCAGCTATTCTCCTATTGACTTTCAGTGTCGTCGCTGCATCTTCAGTTATCATCGATTAGAGTAGGTTGAAAGCCTTTACAGCTTCCAGTTTGTCGCTGTCCATTTCAAATGTGTCCCGGCCATACCTGGCAGCAGTCAATATCTTTGCCTTCCATGTATTGAGCAGGAGTCCTATGATCGAGCTTTCCATCTTGACATTGCGTAATAAGTCCTTCATTCTACATTTATTGCTATCAATGTATCAACTGCGTATTTAAGATTGTTGATGATTTGTCCAGCAATTTTGATTCCGTCTTCTTTTTTGGCAATCCAGCCTGAAAATAGCTTCTGCGTATAAGCTGAAGAGAAATGGTGACAGGATGCAACCTTCTCTGATGCCTCGCTCTATTTTGAACCATGTCATGTCGCCATGTACTCTTCAGACTGCTGCTTCTTGGTTAATGTAAAGGTTCTTAATGAGGCTGATCAGATGTACCTAAATAGAGTTTTCAAGAGCTTGGTAAAATAAAAAAACTGTACATTTATGGTGATTTTTAAAAGAGGAAATGTCTTTAAATAACACCATGATACAATGAAGATGCAGCTCCCATCATAGGAACAGTCAGACAGCATGGCATCTACCAGTAAATTGAGTATTTGATGAAGACACCTTTTGTTGACTACTCCAAAGTTTTAGAAACCATTTTCAGATGGCATATGTTTACTACATCGGATAATCACTGTCACTTATTTGTAGAGAACATTACTGACACGGAACTATAAACATAACATCCTAGAGCTAAAAAATCAATAATGTCAGATTAAATACACTGCTCAAAAAAATAAAGGGAACACTTAAATAACACAAGGTAAATCCAAGTCAGTCACACTTCTGTGAAATCAACCTGTCCAGTTATGAATCAACACTGACTGTGAATCAATTTCACCTGCTGATGTGCAAATGGAAGATACAACAGGCAGAAATGATAGACAAGACAACCACTATAAAGGAGTGGTTATGCAGGGGGTGACCACAGACCATTCCTCTGTTCTCATCTTTTTTAGCTGTTGTTTTCATCATTTTTGCATTTTTGCTCTCACCTAAGAGGTACAGTAGCATGAAGCGGTGTCTACAACCCACAGAAGTTGCTCAGATAGTACAGCTCATCCAGGGTGGCACATCAATGCGAGCTGTGGCAAGAAGGCTTGCTGTGTCTGTCAGCTCACTGTCCAGAGCATGGAGCAGATACGAAAAGACAGGTCTGTACACCAGGAGACATGGAGGGGACATAGGAGGGCTACAACCCAGCAGCAGGACAGCTACCACCTCTTTTGTGCAAGGAGCAACAGGAGAAGCAGTGCTAGAGCCCTGCAAACTTACCTCCAGCAGGCCATCAACATCCATGTTTCAGCTCAAACTGTCAGCAACAGACTCCATGAGGTTTGGTGATGAGGGCCCGACACCCACAAGTGGGTGTTGCGCTTACAGGTCAACAATGTTCAGGGCGATTGGCATTTGCCACAGAACACCAAGATTGGCAGATTCGACATTGGTGCCCTGTGCTCTTCACGAATGAGAGCAGGTTCACAATGAGCACATGTGACAGATGTGACAGAGTCTGGAGGGGCTGTGGAGAATATTCTGCTGCCTGCAATATCCTCCAGCATAACCGGTTTGGCTGTGGGTCAGTAATGGTGTGGGGAGGCATTTCTTTGGATTGCCGCACTGCCCTAAATGTGCTAGCCAGAGGTACCCTGACTGCCATTAGGTACCGGGATTAGATCCTCAGACCCATTGTGAGACCATATGCAGGTGCACTGGGCCATGTGTTCCTTCTAATGCATGACAATACTAGGTCTCATGTGGCTGAAGTGTGTCAGCAGTTACAGCATGATGAAGGCATTGATGCTATGGACTGAATCCAATCGAGCACATCTGGGACATCATGTATAATTCTATCCACCAACACCACATTGCACCAAAGATTGTTCAAGAGTTGACTGACGTTTTAATTCAGGTCTGGGAGGAGATCCCTCAGGAGAACATCCGTTCCATGTCCAGGTTTTGTAGGGAGGTCATAGAGGGACATGGAGGCCACACACACTACTGAGCATCATTGTTTTGAGGCATTTCCACTGAAGTTGGATCAGCCTGTAATTTGATTTTCCATTCTGATTTTGAGTATCATTCCTAATACAGACCTCCATGAGAAGTTAATTTTGATTTATATTCATCATTTTTATGTTTTATTGTTCTCAACGCATTCCACTATGTAATGAATAAAGATTTGCAACTGGAATATTTTATTCAGTGATATCTAGGATGTGGTATTTTAGTGTTCCCTTTATATTTTTGAGCAGTGTATATATATATATATATATATATATATATATATATATATAGATATAAAAGAGATGGTCATGGCCGAAAGTGTTGATACCCTTGAAGCTGTTCCAGAAAATGAAATATTTCTCCAAGAATCTAACTATCCATCGACATTTGAGTAAATGAAATGCTATGGCAGGAGACCCACCACTGAGACAGAGACATAAAAAAGCTAGACTACAGTTTGCCAAAATGACTCTGAGTAATTCTTCTGGGAAAGCATCTTGTGGACAGATGAGACCAAGGTAGAGCTGTTTGGTAAAGCACGTTGTTCTACTGTTTACTGAAAATGGAATGAGGACTTCCAAAAAATAACACAGCACCTATAGTCAAATATGGTAGAAGGTTCAAAGATGTTTTGCCGTTGTTTTGATGCCTCTGGCATTGAGTGCCTTGACTGTGTGCAAAGCATCATGAAATCTGAAAATTACCAAAAGGATTTTGGGTGCAATGTAGTGCCTAATGTTAGAAAGCTGAGTTTGCGTACTAGGTCGTGGGTCTTCCAGCAGAACAATGACCCCAAACATACTTCAAGAAGCTCCCAGAAATGGATGGAAACAAAGCGCTGGAGAGTTCTGAAGTGGCAGCAATGAGTCCGGATCTAAATCCCATTGAACACCTGTGGAGAGATCTTAAAACTGCTGATGGGAGGAGGCGCCTTCACATATGAGAGACTTGGAGCCATTTGTAATTTCAAGGGTGCCAACACTTTCGACCATGACTGTATGTATATATATACATATATACACAAACATACATCTTATCATCTTATATATTACTAAAATATATACAACTCAATAAAACAAAACAATTTATTGTTAGTTGCAAAAGTCACTGCTATATAATGTAATTATTACCATATATAATTGTTCTGCTTCAAATTTACTATTTAGCCTAAGGGAAATATTAAAATCCTTAAAAATTTAGCTTTCTGTAGCCACTACTAGGGAGCTGACTACAAACAGACTTCTTATTACTGAATTTAGT
The DNA here is from genome assembly GCA_033576555.1 of Oophaga sylvatica. Lineage (NCBI taxonomy): Eukaryota > Metazoa > Chordata > Amphibia > Anura > Dendrobatidae > Oophaga > Oophaga sylvatica. The sequence goes on from JARQOD010000001.1 coordinate 38,811,018, forward strand.
GTGATCTCTGCAAATTCTTTTTCCGCTATCTGCCCCAAGAAAGCCCACGCGAAATGCGCGTTGGGGCTGCTGATAGTGTAGGTCCACACGGGTTCATGATGGGTAAGGTGACTTCCTTTTTTGGTGATGACTCTTTTCCCAATAAATATACTATCTCTGCACTTTTTCATGTACTGTTAATTTTCTGGTGACATAAACTAGTCGTTGATGGTAGACATGGTGATGATATATGATACATGATCCCAGGTTAGATGCACTATTATTAGAATTATTAACTTACCATCGATCAGAGTCGGTGTTTCTTGCGCTATCATACAGATGACAGCATGGAAATGCTGGGTGTTTGGGCTGCCAAACCCGAATAGCAATAAAGACTTGAGAGAAAATCTGTATTCTGGGTTCGTGCACGGACTTTAGATATTCGATAGGTACGGACAATGAACTTTACCATTTGGGTTTGCCCATCCCAAGTGGTGGCATTAACATCCTCTTGCTTTAGGCAATTGAATGGGATGGGGTACAGAAGTGTGACCTGAACCCCTGGCTCCCATAAAAATGTTGAAACATGGCCCTTTACTTACCATGTATTAATTATAATACCTGTTTCTTCTCATCTAGAAAATGCGCCACTGAAAGCACCAAAGTTCGACTGCTACATGCACATCCCCTATAGCCTCTCTCTTAATGTGAGGGGTAACAGAAAAAGACCCCTGTTAATATTGAAAATATTATTACGTTTTTTGCTTTAACCCCTTAATGACCAAGCCATTTTGTAGGTTAAAGACCAGGCCAATTTTTACAATTCTGACCACTGTCTCTTTATGAGGTTATAACTCTGGAACGCTTCTACGGATCTTGGCAAATCTGAGACTGTTTTCTCGTGACATATTGTACTTCATGATAGTGGTAAAATTTCTTCAATATAACTTGCGTTTATTTATGAAAAAAAACGGAAATATGGCAAAAATTTTGAAAATTTTGCAATTTTCAAACTTTTAATTTTTATGCCATTAAATCAGAGAGATATGTCACAAAAATTAGTTAATAAATAACATTTCCCACATGTCTACTTTACATCAGCACAATTTTGGAACCAACATTTTTTTTTGTTAGGAAGTTATAAGTGTTAAAAGTTGACCAGCAATTTCTCATTTTTCCAACAAAATTTACAAAACCATTTTTTTTAGGGACCACCTCACATTTGAAGTGAATTTGAGGGGTCAATATGACAGAAAATACCCAAAAGTGACACCATTCTAAAAACTGCACCCCTCAACGTGTTCAAAGCCACATTCAAGAAGTTTATTAACCCTTTAGGTACTTCACAAGAATTGAAGCAATGTGGAAGGAAAAAATGAACATTTAACTTTTTTTCCCAAAATTTTTCTTTCGACACAATTTTTTAAAATTTTGTCAAGGGTATCAGGAGAAAATGAACCACAATATTTGTTGTACAATTTCTCCAGAGTACACCGATACCCCATGTGTGGGGGTAAACCACTATTTGGGCGCATGGCAGAGCTCGGAAGGGAAGCAGCGCCATTTGACTTTTTTGGCTGGAATTGAGATTGGACGCCATGTCGCATTTGGAGAGTCACTGTGTGCCTAAACAGTGGAAACCCCCCACAAGTGACCCCATTTTGGAAACTGAGCCCCCCAAGGAACTTATCTAAATGTGTTGTGAGAGCTTTTAACCCCCAAGGGCTTCACAGAAGGTTATAACGTAGAGCCGTAAAATTAAAAAATCATATTTTTTCCACAAAAATGATCTTTTCATCCCAATTTTTATTTTCCAAAGGATAAAAGGACCCCAAAAGTTATTGTGCAATTAGTCCTGAGTATGCTGATACCCCATATGTGAGGGTAAACCACTATTTGGGCGCATGGCAGAGCTCGGAAGGGAAGCAGCGCCATTTGACTTTTTTGGCTGGAATTGAGATTGGACGCCATGTCGCATTTGGAGAGTCCCTGTGTGCCTAAACAGTGGAAACCCCCCACAAGTGACCCCATTTTGGAAACTAGACCCCCCAAGGAACTTATCTAAATGTGTTGTGAGAGCTTTTAACCCCCAAGCGCTTCACAGAAGGTTATAACGTAGAGCCGTAAATTAAAAAATCATATTTTTTCCACAAAAATGATCTTTTCATCCCAATTTTTATTTTCCAAAGGATAAAAGGACCCCAAAATTTATTGTGCAATTAGTCCTGAGTACGCTGATACCCCATATGTTGGGTAAACCACTATTTGGGCGCATGGCAGAGCTCGGAAGGGAAGCAGCGCCATTTGACTTTTTTGGCTGGAATTGAGATTGGACGCCATGTCATATTTGGAGAGCCCCTGTGTGCCTAAACAGTGGAAACCCCCCACAAGTGACCCCATTTTGGAAACTAGACCCCCCAAGGAACTTATCTAGATGTGTGGTGAGAGCTTTGAACCCCCAAGGGCTTCACAGAAGGTTATAACGTAGAGCAGTAAAATTAAAAAATCATATCTTTTCCACAAAAATGATCTTTCCACCCCCAATTGTTATTTTTCCAAAGGGTAACAGGACCCCAAAAGTTATTGTGCAATTTGTCCTGAGTACGCTGATACCCATATGTGGGGGTAAACCACTATTTTGACGCATGGCAGAGCTCGAAAGGGAAGGAGCGCCTTTTTCAAATGCAGACTTTGATGGAATGGTCTGCGGGTGTCATGTCACGTTGGAGAGCCCCTGATGTGCCTAAACAGTAGAAACCCCCACAAGTGACTCCATTTTGGAAACTAGACCCCCCAAGGAACTTATCTAGATGTGTGGTGAGCACTTTGAACCCCAAGTGCTTCACAGAAGTTTATAACGTAGAGCCGTGAAAATAAAAAAATCATATTTTTTTCCACAAAAATAATCTTTTTGCCCCCAAATTTTTATTTTTATAAGGGTAACAGGAGAAATAGGACCCCAAAAACTATTGTGCAATTTGTCCTGAGTACGCTGATATCCCATATGTGGGGGGGAACCACTATTTTGACGCATGGCAGAGATCGAAGGAAGGAGCACCGTTTTTAAATGCAGACTTTGATGGAAGGTCTGCGGGTGTCATGTCGCGCTTGGAGAGCCCCTGATGTGCCTAAACAGTAGAAACCCCCACAAATGACCCATTTTGCAAACTAGACCCCCAAGGAACTTATCTAGATGTGTGGTCAGCACTTTGAACCCAAGGCTTCACAGAAGTTATATAACGTAGAGCCGTGAAAATAAAAAAATCATATTTTTTCCACAAAAATGACCTTTTTGCCCCAAATTTTTATTTTCTAAGGGTAACAGAGAAATAGGACCCAAAAGCTATTGTGCATTTTGTCCTGAGTACGCTGATACCCCATATGTGGGGGGGAACCACTGTGATTGCCTTACTGCGATCTTTGGGAGGCACAATGAACAAATCTACAAAGGTGAAGAATTGTTTTTTTTTGCGCGTTCCTCGTGCGATATTAGTGATTAGGCGACTTATTCTCGATCGGTGCGATTACGGCGATACTAATTTACACCTTTTTTCATGTTTAGCTTCTGTCACACACTAAAAGATGCTTTTTTTTGGAATAATTTTTGTAAGAAATTTTTGCATCGCCGTATTTGAGAGCTATAATTTTTCCATATTTCGGCCGACAGAGTTATCTGTGGGCTTATTTTTTTGCGGACGAGCTGACGTATTTATTGTACCATATTCGGGCACATAACATTTTTGATCGCTTCCTATTCTGATTTTGTGGAAGCAGAATGAACAAAACCAGCAATTCAGGAATTGTTTTTTTTTTTTTTTTTCCTCCGTTCCGCGTGTGGTAAAATTGATAAAGGAGCTTTATTCTTCGGATCACTACGATTACAGCAATACCTCATTTATATATTTTTTTTATGTTTTGGCGTTTTTTTACACAATAAAAAATTTTATAGAAAAAATAATTATTTTTGCATCAGTTTATTCCACGAGCTATAACTTTTTTATTTTTTCGCTGATGATGCTGTATGGCGGCTTGTTTTTTGCGGGACAAGATGACGTTTTCATTGGTACCATGATTATTTATATCTGACTTTTTAATCGCGTGTTATTGCACTTTTTCCAAGCGGTATGATGATACCTCTTGGAAAAAGTATAATTTACTACTTTTTTGTGTTTTTTTTTTACGGCTTTCACTAAAGGGGTTAACTAGGGTTACGCTTTTATAGATGGGATTTTTACGGACGTGACGATACCTAACATGTGTATTTTTTTTGTTTTTTATTTTTTTATTACATAAAAATTTGTATTTTTTAGGGGATTTTTTTTAAATTATTTTTTAATATTTTTTTTACAATTTTTTTTAAAAAATGATTTTTTTTAACTTGTCCCTTTATGGGACTTTCATTTTTTTTTTACTTTTTATTGCAGTTACAATGCATTGCAATGCTCCAGCATTGCAATGCATTGTACCTATGGGGAAAGCTGCTGTGACCATGATCACAGCAGCTTCCCGTAGCTAGATGACCCGGGTCATCAAGGCAGAGATCGGGCCCTGCAAATACATTGCAGGGCGCCGATCTGAGGCAGAGGGAGCTCCCGACCCTCTGCCTCCCCCCCTGAGCTCTGCGATCGCGCTGGATCGCAGCAGTCAGGGGGTTAACAGCCAGGGGCGGTGGGGGCTCCGCTCCTGGCTGTCAGTGCAGGAAGCCTGGCAACTGCAGCGCCGGCTCCTGCACTGATCGCGCTGGAGAAGCTGAAATTTCAGCTTCTCCTGCACGATCGCTGCTGTGTTTGGTCAGTCAGATTGACTGACCAATCACAGCGCTGTAGGTGCGGGGACCGACAGCAAAGGTCCCCGCACCGCTTGCCGTGCCTGTCAGCTGTCTGTGACAGCTGTCGGCACTGATCTACCACTGCGTGTTTACACGCAGTGGTAGATCAAAGGCATGACGTGCACAGTCCGTCCTGGTGCCAGCACTGGCACCTTGCCATGACGGACTGTGCACGTCATTGGACAGTAAGGGGTTAATATTGTACATTTATTTCATGTTCACATTTAATCCCTCCATTTATTTTAGCGTTGCCACCAACCACAAGAAGATATACACTGCAAAAAGGCTAAGCCTCCAACTAAGGAAAGGATTCTTTACAGTAAAAGCTGTGAAACTGTGAAACAGTCTTCAAGGAATTTGAAGACATTTTTAAAGAAACATAAAATATTTCAATTTAAAAAAAACATACTTGAACTTAAATTAACACACAAGGTTAATAAATAAGGAATTTTCTTTTCCCTTTTGGGGCAAATTGGACAAATTTTTATTTCAGATAACTTTATGACAAATAAGCTTAAAGGGGCTGTACACTACTAGGACAACTGTTGTGAATGAGCTAGAGATGGTTTCTGAGCAGAGGCTCCCTCTGGTGGTTACAGACAGTACTGAACCATCCAGCGAGGAATGGCAATCTGGGATCACTGATTGGACTGATATAAGGGAGGTTCCCTCCCATGATGGTCGCCGTGATCAATTGTTCTTGTCTCAATTGTGGTTCCTGGTTCATTTTGAAGTTTGCTGGAGTCTTGCCTGCACCTGCTGCCTTCAGATAAGATATTTTCTGCTTTTCTTTTTGTGCTTGCTTTTTGCATAGTTTTCTGCACTTTTGTGAAGGTCAGCCGGGTCCCCTCCTGGGGCCTGTGCTCATCTCAATTTATCTGTAGCCACTGTTATTTGTTCATTTGCTTTTTTCCTGTTTTTTCAGTGGCTGTGGCTTTGTTTTGTTACACTAGAGATCTGATTTAGGTGGTTGAGATCGTGTGATCTCAGGTTTTTTGGCAATCAGAAGTGCTGGTATTTTTTAGGGTTTTTGTTGGATTGCAGTCAGAATTCTTTCCTGTACTTTTCTGTCTAGACAGATTGGGCCCCAACGTTTGCTCATTCTATTTTCTGTCTTTGTCCGTGTTTTCTTCTTGTCTAACCACCATTACATGTTTGGGGGCTTCCTATTCTCTTTGGGGATCTGCTCCGGGGCAGATAGCTTTCATCTTTCTGCCTTTAGGTGTAGTTATCTCTCAGGCTGTGACGAGGCGTCTAGGATCAACGTAGGAACGCTCCACAGCTACCTCTAGTTGTGTGGTTAGTTCAGGTTACTGCAATCCAATAGGTTCCAGCCTCTCTGGTGTATTACCGCTTTTGCTTTTTCTCCTCAGCTACCTAAACATAACAGACAACCCCTTCTTGAACTAAATGTTTGGCTCCGATAAAATAAAAAAAAACTATACTCACCTGCTGCGCCGGCGCTGTTCCCGAGGTTTCGGCACTTGCTCTCCCCGGGGCTTTCATGCGGTGTAACATGTGACCCCGGCGTCCAATCAGTGCTCATGCTCACAGTATAATATTGTCTTCGCCGTTTCATGTCTTACACAAATGTTGACATTTTTGAATAGAGCAAATGTCAATGTCCCGTTATTGTGGAAACTTTCATTCAAATTTCTCATTAATTATTTTGTCGTAGATCTGGATATGTACAGTGTGTAATTGGAAATGTAGGTCTTGGAGGGATCGTTATGTTTTTAGCTCTAGTGAAGAAGATTCTTACAGACGACGGGATACTTTAGATTCCTGGAATAAAATCTCAGCCAGACCATTAGGAATTCATTCAATAGCCCACCTTTCTGACTCCTTCGTATTTTTAGAATTCAGAACGTTTGATTATTTTCTGCAGTTTATAGTCACAGTGAGAACCTTTCTGATCCTATGGCGAGAAGAAAGGCTTTGTATTATTTAAGATGTGTTATAAAAAGATCTTATGATGGCCTTTGAAACAGAAAAGGATATGGTAACTTGTGATATCTAAGATTTTTTTTCTATAATAGGCTCCCCTAGAGTAATGTTTATTGTAAGGGGGAAAAAGCCAAATGATCCTATGGATTTTGACGATTTATCTCTTAGCCGCAATTCAAAGAATTGTTCTTGATTCATGCTGGAAGCAAAAATAACCCCATGTAGACCATTTGTTTGGGGCAAAAATAAAGATTTACAGTTTCAGAAAAGATCACTTCACTTGTTATTGAGGGAATTTAATTCATACTAAAAAAATATTTTTTTGGGTTATAGGATTCTAAGCTAAGTTAGGTTGTAAATCAAACATGAATCTCGACTAACCAAAATTTATTACATTGGTAAAGTCCCCATAAAGTACAAGTGAACATATACAACCAAGAAAGAAAAAAGTATGGTAGAGACAAAGTACAACAGAAGCTTGGTAAAATTGAACTTTTATTTAATAAACTAAAAAAAATATATACATGGAAGTACCGTATTTTTCGGACTATAAGACACACTTTTTTCCCCCAAAATTTTTGGGGAAAATGGGAGTGCGTCTTATGGTCGCAACATACTTAAAAAACCGGTGGCGGTGGTCCCGTGGCGGCGGTCCCGATGCAGCCTCCCTCTGCTCTGCGGTGCGGTGGTGTCCGGGCTCTGTAGTGTGGCGGCAGCGGGGCTCTGTGCTGCGTAGGGGGCTCAGCCGACATTTTGTCATAGCCATAGCCGGAAAGCCCCTGCAGCTCCGCTGCTGCGACGCGGTGGCCTCCTGAAAGTTGGCCGGCAGGGGTCTCCGGAAAGATGGCCACTGGAGGCGGCGCATGCTCAGATTCAGATCTCAGCTGCGAGATCTCTTCCCGAGATCTCGTCTTCCGAGATCTCTTCCCGAGATCTCGTCTTCCGAGATCTCGGGACAAGATCTCGCAGCCGAGATCTGAATCTGAGGCCCTGCCGGCCAACTTTCAGGAGGTAACCGCGTTGCAGCAGCGGAGCTGCGGGGGACTTTCCGGCTATGATGAAATTCCGGCGGAGCCCCCCCACGCAGCACAGAGCCCCGCTGCCACCACACTACAGAGCCCGGTCACCACCGCACCGCAGAGCAGAGGGAGGCTGCATTGGGACCGTCGCCACGAGACCGTCGCCACCGGATTAGTAAGTATAATGCGACCCCACAGAGCATAGCCACCCCACAGAGCACAGCCACCCCACAGTGCACAGCCACCCCACAGAGCACAGCCACCCCACAGAGCAACCCTGCAACACAGAGCACCACCACCGCACCAGCCTGGACCATCGAACGACCCCTGTGACCACTCATCTACCTGTGCTGATCCCTTTGCTGGTTAGCTGAATTCAGACTGTAAGACGGACCCCCATTTGACACATTATTTTTTTCCCCTATGTTCCTTCTGAAAATTTGGGGTGCGTCTTATGGTCCGGTGCGTCTTATAGTCTGAAAAATATGGTACATAATACAATGCAAGCAAACACTGGAGGACAGGCACAGATGGCAATAGAAATTGGTGGGTGAGCTAATCGGAAAAATATCTACAGTTAGGTCCATATATATTTAGACAGAGACAACATTTATCTAATTTTGGTTCTAGACATTACCACAATGAATTTCAAACAAAACAATTCAGATGCAGTTGAAGTTCAGACTTTCAGCTTTCATTTGAGGGTATCCACATTAAAATTGGATGAAGGGTTTAGGAGTTTCAGCTCCTTAACATGTGCCACCCTGTTTTTAAAGGGACCAAAAGTAATTGGACAGATTAAATAACTGTAAATAAAATGTTCATGTCTAGTACTTGGTTGAAAACCCTTTGTTAGCAATGACTGCCTGAAGTCTTGAACTCATGGACATCACCAGACACTGTGTTTCCTTCTTTTTGATGCTCTGCCAGGCCTTCACCGCGGTGGTTTTCAGTTGTTGTTTGTTTGTGGGCCTTTCTGTCTGAAGTTTAGTCTTTAACAAGTGAAATGCATGCTCAATTGGGTTGAGAGCAGGTGACTGACTTGGCCATTCAAGAATATTCCATTTTTTGCTTTAATAAACTCCTGGGTTGCTTTGGCTTTATGTTTTGGGTCATTGTCCATCTGTAGTATGAAACGACGACCAATCAGTTTGGCTGCATTTGGCTGGATCTGAGCACACAGTATGGCTCTGAATACCTCAGAATTCATTCGGCTGTTTCTGTCCTGTGTCACATCATCAATAAACACTAGTGACCCAGTGCCACTGGCAGCCATGCATGCCCAAGCCATCACACTGCTTCCGACATGTTTTACAGATGATGTGGTATGCTTTGGATCATGAGCTGTACCACGCCTTCGCCATACTTTTCTCTTTCCATCATTCTGGTAGAGGTTGATCTTGGTTTCATCTGTCCAAAGAATGTTCTTCCAGAACTGTGCTGGCTTTTTTAGATGTTTTTTTTAGCAAAGTCCAGCCTAGCCTTTTTATTCTTGATGCTTATGAGTGGCTTGCACCGTGCAGTGAACCCTCTGTATTTACTTTCATGCAGTCTTCTCTTTATGGTAGATTTGGATATTGATACGCCTACCTCCTGGAGAGTGTTGTTCACTTGGTTGGCTGTTGTGAAGGGGTTTCTCTTCACCATGGAGAGTATTCTGCGATCATCCACCACTGTTGTCTTCTGTGGCTCCCAGGTCTTTTTGCATTGATGAGTTCACCAGTGCTTTCTTTCTTTATCAGAATGTACCAAACTGTAGATTTTGCCACTCCTAAGTTGTAGCAATTTCTCGTATGGGTTTTTTCTGTTTTTGTGCTTAAGGATGGCTTGTTTCACCTGCATGGAGAGCTCCTTTGACCGCATGTTTCATTCACAGCAAAACCTTCCAAATGCGAACACCACACCTCAAATCAACTCCAAGCCTTTTATCTGCTTAATTGAGAATGACATAATGAAGGGATTGCCCACACCGGTCCATGAAATAGCCTTGGAGTCAATTGTCCGATTACTTTTGATCCCTTTAAAAACAGGGTGGCACATGTTAAGGAGCTGAAACTCCTAAACCCTTCATCCAATTTTAATGTGGATACCCTCAAATGAAAGCTGAAAGTCTGAACTTCAACTGCATCTGAATTGTTTTGTTTAAAAGTCATTGTGGTAATGTCTAGAACCAAAATTAGATAAATGTTGTCTCTGTCCAAATATATATGGACCTAACTGTAGATAGATAGATAGATAGATAGATAGATAGATAGATAGACAGACAGACAACAGACGAAGACAGACAGACAGACAGACAGACAGACAGATAGATAGATAGATAGATAGATAGATAGATAGATAGATAGATAGATAGATAGATAGATAGATAAGTAGAGGTAGATACATAGCAATTCAGATATTCGTGAGAAACATAATTATGAAGCGAGAGCAGTGATGTCATTAATATTACTGTAATAACGCAATACAAATCAATCTAATGTGATACACCAATTCTGGGGCGGCTGTGGGCTGGTATTTTTAGGCCGGGAAGGGCCCAATAACCAGGGATTTCCGAGCCTGATAATATGAGCCCGCACTGTCTGCTTTACCTTTGCTGGTTATCAAATATAGGGGGATCCCGCATCATTTTTTTCATTGATTTATTTAATAGCTTTATACATACAGTACAGACCAAAAGTTTGGACACACCTTCTCATTTAAAGATTTTTCTGTATTTTCATGACTATGAAAATTGTACATTCACACTGAAGGCATCAAAACTGTGGAATTATATACTTAACAAAAAAGTGTGAAACAACTGAAAATATGTCTTATATTCTAGGTTCTTCAAAGTAGCCACCTTTTGCTTTGATGACTGCTTTGCACACTCTTGGCATTCTCTTGATGAGCTTCAGGAGGTAGTCACCGGGAATGGTTTTCACTTCACAGGTGTGCCCTGTCAGGTTTATTAAGTGGGATTTCTGGCCTTATAAATGGGGTTGGGACCATCAGTTGTGTTGTGCAGAAGTCTGGTGGATACACAGCTGATAGTCCTACTGAATAGACTGTTAGAATGTGTATTATGGAAAGAAAAAAGCAGCTAAGTAAAGAAAAACGAGTGGCCATCATTACTTTAAGAAATGAAGGTCAGTCAGTCCAAAAAACTGGGAAAACTTTGAAAGTGTCCCCAAGTGCAGTTGCAAAAGCCATCAAGCGCTACACAGAAACTGGCTCACATGAGGACCGCCCCAGGAAAGGGAGACCAAGAGTCACCTCAGCTTCTGAGGATAAGTTTATCCGAGTCACCAGCCTCAGAAATCGCAGGTTTACAGCAGCTCAGGTTAGAGACCAGGTCAATGCAAAGAGTACTCCCACAGACATGGGTTAAAGAATACACACAGCAGCTTTAGGCACAGTATTATCAGAGAGATAGTTGCATAAGAGTACTAAAATATGTTTAGATGCACATCACTCCCACTGACACAGTTTAAGATTATAAAAACTATTGATTATGCTTGGTACTATCACAGACACGAGTACAGAGTACACATGGAAAGTGTTTTTTTTTTTTAAACTGCGCACATGCAAAACCTAATTCTGTCCCTAACTACAGCTGCATTCTGTTCCTACACTAAGCAGAGCAGTAATAAAAAATAAGTATATTGAATCAGGAGAAACAGGACCAAGTGGAGGAGTTGGATGTGGCTGTATAGGCAGAAGAGGCAAGGCAGCACGGTGGCTCAGCGGTTAGCACAGCTTTGCAATGTTGAGGTCCTGGGTTCAAATCCAACCAAGGACAACATCTGCAAAGAGTTTGTATCTGCTCCCCTTGATTGCGTGGGTTTCCACCGGTTTTCTTCCATTCTCCAAAGACATACCAATAATGAAATTAGATTGTAAGCCCCAATGGGGACAGTGCCAATATTGTCTGTCTAGTGAAGTGGAATTAATGGCACTATAAAACTGAGAAAAATAAATTAATAACATAAATAAAGATTTCAGGGAGGAGTAATCCAACACTGTTTCGGGGCTTTTTTTAATTGTTTTTATTTTTTTTTTTTATGGAACGGACTTCAAACAACATATAATTTACAAAACTAAAACTAGCAATCTATAACAAGGAGGCGTATGTCCAATTGGAGGAAGAGGTGGACATGGCGGTATTTGTTTCTTCAGGCTTTTTTTTTATGGAACTGACTTAAAACAACTTACAATTTACAAACAAACTAGCTATCTCGAACCACGAGGTGTAAACACTGCCCGCACTTTCATCAACAGCTCTGACATTTGTGGGTAGTTTTTCAAGAAGCTATGCACCACCAAGTTTAGCGCATGCACCAGGCAAGAGATGTGTGTCAAACAGGCTAAGCCCAGAACTGGTACAAGATTTGTCGTGTTATCACACACCACCAGACCGGGCTTGAGGTTCACCGGCACCAACCACTCATCTGTCTCCTGTTTTATCACAGTCCACAGCTCCTGCGGGTAGTGGGATTTGCCCCCAAACAAAGGAGTTTAAAAACAGCCTGCTGTTGTTTCCCCCTGGCTGTGGTCAAGTTGGTGGTGCAGGTCTTCCTGTAACTGAATGAGAAGTGGAGGAAGCTGAGTAGGAGGAGGCAACCTAGACAGATAAATGTACAGCAGTACTAGGTTGTGGTAAAACATGAGCTAGAACATGTCCCACCTATGTCCCAGCTGCCACTACATTTACCAAGTAGGTAGTTAGGGAGATGTAATGTCACTGGCCATGCTTACTGGCTCACGTATTTGTGGTTATGTGGACCTTGCCACTGATGATGTTGCGCAGGACACATTGGTGGTGGTGATGCTGTCACATTCTCTCTTTGTGGTGCGGCACATGGCCCTGATAATCATGAGCAGGAGGAAGAGGCTGAGCCCACAGCAGAAGAGGGAGCAGGAGGAGGCACAGATCTCTCATGCTTTTTAAGGTGTGTACTCCACTGCACCTCATGCTTCGAATTCAGATACTTCATCATACAAGGTGGTGCTCAGGTTCAGAACATTTATACCTCGCTTCAGGGTCTGACAGCACAAAGTACAAACCACCTGATGTCAGTCAGCAGCACATTCCCTGAAGAAATGTCTCCCCAGGGAGCTTTTTTGAGCTGGCTTTGGTGTGCTTATTTCAGTGGCGCGGAGAGAATATCTGCCGATGCACTGGCTAGGGGCACAGTACTAGCACAGATATGGGTTGCAGAGTACACACAGCCTTTTTATGCAGAGTGCGCAGGCAGAATCTGTCCTTCACTTCAGCTGCGTGCTGTCCCTACACTAATGATAGCATAATGGTAGCAGCAATCGTGATCTGACCTTTATAAGGCTCGGGTCACGTGTTGCGCTGGCCAATCACTAATTGGTTGGCCAATCACTTGGCATTGCTGTGATGGCTCTGGAAGTGCCCACAGTCTAAAAAGCAAGTTGATTGGCTACGCTGCAGACGTTCAACAAGCTTTATTAGACGGGCAAACCCGAACAGGAAAAAGTCCGTGTTTGGGGTTTGGTAACGGACACTGGGTGTCCGGTATTGACCCCGAACTTTCCAGTTTGTGTTCGTTCATCCCTACTGCAGAATAAAACTGATGTTAATAAATATTAAATTCTGGTTAACAAACAATTGCCACAACGGTTCATTTTGTTATATTACATCTGATTTTATATTTGTTTTCATGCTATGCTTTATTCATGTGCCTTAGATTAATTATAGATGAAAGTATAAAGACATAATCGGTAGAAGAATCCATATTAGTGAAGACCTGTAACCAAATATCAGTCCGCGCTGTGTTGATATCGTGTCCCTTGGCATTTACTATGATACAGGATGCTTCTTCTTTGGTTAAAAACTATGTATTTTTAATTTGTAGGTTCTTTTGTTGCCATGGTAACCTTCTATACAGCGCAGTCTAGGGGAGACATACTTTTCCTACCCTCGAGCACAAAATAATTCAATTTCTTAATGACTAAAGCATCGGATGTTGCAAAATATATAAAAAAGAAAATATTGCAGCTACTGACACTAGCTTCTTTGCAGGAAATGCTACAAAACTGCTCCAAATCCGAGAATTCAACTGTATTGTTTTGCACTAATAAGACAAAAACTGAAAAATATAAAGAAAAAAAAAACAAACTCACGTCCAACCTACATTACCGAGAATAAACTTAAAGTTATAGAGATATGTATGAAAACGCACCAGAAAAATTGTTATTTTTTTGTTGTTGTGCTGTAGGAAAGTGAGATTTACATCTAAACGTAATATGTCAGCTCACATGTGAAGGCTGCAATTTTCAGCTACTTGAAAGTGGATTTCTGGTACTAAAATGTTGATGGCATATCCTTAGGCTAGGCTTTCAAGTTTCAGGGGTGTGAGAGACCCTAGCAATCATCATGGGCAATTTAGCACATTACTTTTGAGTACATTTTGGGCTTTTTATTTGTGTTGCCAGTTTCACTCATTGTTTTTTAAGTTATGTTTTTATGGCGTTCATGGTGCAGTGATGGTTAAGACCTGGAAACATCATTGTCCAGGTTAGTGCGATTGTGGCGATGACCACAATTTTTTGGGCATTTGTGTTGCCATTTTCCGAGACTCTAAACATTTTCATTTCTCTGTTGATGCAGCTAAGTGATGGCTTTTTTTTTGTGCTCAGCTGACGTTTCTATTGATACTAAAGGTACTGCCACACTAAACAATCCCGCTAGCGATCACGATAACGACGCATACTAATGCGATCGCTAGCGGGATTGTTTCTATATCGCTAGTAGCAGCCTATTTTAGCGATATAGTTAACGACGCTATTGCGGTTAGCGATCTCCTTAACGACTTTAGCGGTACAAAAGTACCGCTAAATCGCTAAGAAAAGGTGCCACACTCAGCGATATATACTTACCAGCTGGGCGCCGACGATAAAATAGGGTCCGGAACGATGAGAACGACGAGCGAGATCACAGCAGGATCTCAGCAGGGAGCACGTCGCTGCTACATGCCGCACACAACAACATCGCTAACGGGATCGCTAAATAGTGACGTTTTTTAGCGATCCCGTTAGCGATGTTGTTTAGTGTGGCATACCCTTAATTTAAGGCACATACGATGTTTTGATCAAATTTTGATGTTTTAATTTTGTCTGTAGACTCTTCACAATGAGTTTTGTAAAGAGCTGGTTGCAGCAATAATTTGTTCGGAACACTGATGCATATCACACTGCATTTCTCCTCAAAATGGGAAAATCATCATTGCTGACCTAACGTTTATAGAACTCAAGCAGTGGGAGATCTGCTGTATACACAGAGACTGCTATTTACATCACACAGATAAACCGAGACTGCTGTATACATCACATGGATACACCAACACTGCTTTACTGTATGTACATCACATGGATAAACTAAGACAGCTTTATATATATCACATGGATAGATGGAGACTGCTGTGTATACATCACATATAACACACCGAGACTGCAGTATATACACCACATGCGAAACACTAAGACTGTTGTATACATCACATAAGAGACACTGACACTGTCCTTAATAGACATCACTTAGGATGTACCAAGAGTGCTGTTTACACATCATGTAGGAAAAATTGAGATTGCTGTATACATCGCATAGGATACACTGAAACTGCTGTTTACATCACATGGATACACCAAGACTGTTGTATCTTCATCACATGGATAAACTGAGACTGCTGTATATATCACATGGATATACTGAAGCTGCTTTGCTTACATCACATAGGAAACACAAGACTGCTGTATACATCACATAGGAGACACTGAGACACGGAGGCCCCTGGCGGCCATGTTTCTTGAGGCTACCACATCGCAGCTGCGGTGGACTTTCCGGCTTAGAGCCCCGCTGCTGCCCCGAGACCACAGAGCACAGGAGGCTGGATTGGGACCACCGCTATGGGATTGTGAGTATCAGATATTGCACAGCCACCCCACAGAACACAGCCACCCCACAGAACACAGCCACCCCACAGAGCACAGCCACCCCACAGAACACAGCCACCCCACAGAGCACAGTCACCCTACAGAGCACAGCCACCCCAC
Source organism: Oophaga sylvatica (assembly GCA_033576555.1). Classification (NCBI taxonomy): domain Eukaryota; kingdom Metazoa; phylum Chordata; class Amphibia; order Anura; family Dendrobatidae; genus Oophaga; species Oophaga sylvatica. The sequence continues at coordinate 38,826,852 of JARQOD010000001.1, forward strand.
AGAGCATCCCTGCAACACAGAGCACCACCATCGCACCAGCCTGAACCACCGAACGACCCCTGTGACCACTCCTCTACCTGTGCTGATCCCTTCTCTGGTAAGCTGAATTCGGACTGTAAGACGGACCCCCATTTGACACATTATTTTTTTTTCCCCTATTTTCCTTCTGAAAATTTGGGGTGCGTCTTATGGTCCGGTGCGTCTTATAGTCCGAAAAATACGGTACATTACTTAGAAGACTGTTGTGAATGGGCTTGAGATGAGTTCTGAGCAGAGGCTCCCTCTGGTGGTTACTAGCGGTACTGGACTGTCCAGTGAAGATTGTGAGGATTGGGAATCAGGTGTTACTGACTGGTCTTATATAAGGAAGTCGCCTTCCCATCAGGGTTGCCGGTGATCAATTGTTCTGGTCTCAATCCTTGATTCCTGTTTCCTTTGTAGCCTGCTGTGTCGTGTCTGCATTTCCTGCTAACAGATAAGACATTTTCTTCTTTTTGTTTTTGTGCTTGATTTTAGCATTTTGTCCTGCACTTCTGTGGGGGCCTTCAGGGTCCCCTCCGGGGGCTTTCTATGCTCTTTGGGGATCTGCTCTGGGGCAGATAGCTTTCCTCTTTCTACCTTTAGGTGTAGTTAGTTTCTCAGGCTGTGACGAGGCGTCTAGGACCAACGTAGGAACGCTCCACGGCTGCCTCTAGTTGTGGTGGTCAGTCAGGGTACTGCAATCTCATAGATTCCAACTGCTCTGGTGTATTCCTATTTTACCTGCACTCCTCAGCTACCGAAACATAACAGTATCACCGGCCTGAAAATTGAAAATTGTATGGTACTCACAGAAGGGAAAAATATTGTGAAAGAAAAAAGGTTGTCAGAGTTGTCAGAGATATTTTTCTGTTTGTTGCATTTTTTTTTTCCCTCTGTATCTCTGGGTGCTGGGGAGGATTTTTTCTCCCAATGGAGTTTGCACAGTTGTCTGGCCGTGTGGATCAGCTTGCCACTGAGGTTCCGAGTATTGCTGCCTATCTTGCTGGGTTGCCTGTTGTGGAACCTAGGATCCCATGCCAGATTTGTTTTTAGGGGATCGAGCTAAGTTTCGAATTTCAAAAATAATTGTAAATTGTTTTTTGCCTTAAAATCTAAGTCCTCAGGGAACGCAGTGCAGCAGGTTCAAATTGTCATCTCTCTACTGCGCGGCGATCCTCAGGATTGGGCTTTTTCCCTGACACCTGGGGATCCTGTTTTGAGTGATGTTGATGCATTTTTTCAGGCTTTGGGGTTATTGTACGATGAGCCTAATGTTACTGATCAAGCTGAAAAAGCCTTGTTGGCATTAAATCAGGGGCTTGATGATGCTGAGTTATACTGTCAGAGATTCCGTAGGTGGGCAGTCCTGACCAAATGGAATGACGATGCTTTGGCAGCCCTTTTTCGGAAGGGTCTGTCAGATAAAGTAAAAGATGTTATGGTGGGATTCCCTGTCCCCTCTGGTCTCAATGATTCTATGTCATTAGCGATTCAAATTGACAGACGTTTGCGTGAGCAGAGAGGTATGCGTGGAATAGTGTTGCCTGGTGAGCCTGCTTCTGAATCCATGCAGTGTGATAGAGTGGTTTCTGGGGCACAGCGTCATGAGTTTCGAAAGCGCAATGGGTTATGTTTCTACTGTGGTGATGCCTCTCATGCTATTTCAGTCTGCCCTAAGCGGGGAAGACGTTTTGCACGCTCAGTTGTCTTGGGTAGTGTTCAGACTAAGTTTTTATTAACTGTTACCCTGATGTGCTCTCTGTCCTCATTTTCTGCTCAGGCTTTCGTTGATTCGGGAGCAGCTATTAACCTGATGGATTTTCATTTTGCTAAACGATGTGGGTTTCCCTTGATACCCCTACGGAAGTCTATTCCCCTACTGGGGATCGATTCTACCCCTTTGGCTGAGAATAAACCTCAGTTCTCTACTCAGGTGATAATGAGGGTTGAACCTGATCATCAGGAGAGCTGCAAATTTTTGGTTCTGTATAATCTGCATGACATTATCGTACTGGGTTTCCCTTGGTTAGTCTCATAATCCTGTTTTGGATTGGAAATCTGTGTCTGTAACCAGTTGGGGCTGCCAATGTGTTAATACCAACACTCCTGTTTTTTCTGCCTCCCCCAGGCTCAGGATGTTCCTGACTTTTTGATTGATTTTTCTGATGTGTTTAGCGAAAGTAAATCTGCATCCTTGCCTCCCATAGGAGCTATGACTGCGCTATTGAATTAGTGCCTGGTAGTAAATTCCCTAAAGGTCGCCTTTTTTAACTTGTCTGTATGTAATGTATGTGGTACAGTTCATATAGCGTCTTGTGCTTGGGTGCGATGAAAATACTTGAGACATAGGTTGATAAAGAAAGTCTTGTATTGCTTCATACAAATTGGCAAAAATAAACACACAGGTTGCAAACACAGAAGCAGGAGACACAGCAGGCCAGAGTAATCTAAGCTCAGCAATAACTCTCCACAACAGATTCAGATCTTCTTCTCTGTTACCGCAAGTCCATGCAAACGTGAGGCTCTCAAGAGCAGAGTTCAGAGTCCACAAGTGCTTCAGAGTTCCTCAGTAGGAATGGCTGGAGTACAAGGTCCAAGGCTTCAGGAGTCAGAACACAGGTTCACTGCAGGCTAGATTCTGAAGCACTGATTGCTCAGCTGTGGCTGTTTAAGAAGCAAACGGAGAGAATCAGGGCGGGAACATGCAAGCTGGAAAACTCCATTTTGACTGAGGGCAAGATAGCTGCAGCAAAACAGAAAGCAAAATGGCCGACGAACAAACTGAGTTTCAGAAACAGATACACAGAACCTTACATTACTCCCCCCTTAGGGACAACCTCCGGATGACCTCAGACCAGGCTTGTGTGGGTACCTCTGATGAAACTGACGGAGCAAGCGAGGAGCATTAACGTTATTGACTGGCTCCCATGAGTTGTCCTCCACTGGGTAGCCCTGCCATTTAATCAGATATTGTAACTGATTTCTATACAACCTGGAATCTAAAATCCTTTCCACCACAAATTCCTCCTGACCATCGACTAGCACTGGGTCAGGGCAAGGAGAAGAACGTCCAGGAAACGTATTGGGTGTCGCAGCCTTTAGTAGGGATACATGAAAGACAGGGTGGATTCTCATAGTTCTGGGCAATTGAAGACGACAAGCAACGGCACTTATAATTTTACTGATTTTATAGGGTCCAATGTACTTATGTCCCAACTTAGACGATGGAATCCTTAACTTAAGATTTCTGGTTGACAGCCAGACCAGGTCTCCTACCTTAAAAGCTGGTGCAGGTTTACGAAATTTATCTGCTGCCTTCTTGTACCTTTCCTGAGCCGATTCCAGATTCTCCTTTAAAAGATCCATATTCTTCTGTAAAGTCGTGACTCTTTCAGCCACTGCTGGCAAAGGCGTCTCTATGGGAAATCGTGGTAGAATGTTAGGATGATAACCTAGATTAGAGTAAAAAGGAGACTGTTTAGTGGAGGCACTCTGAGAGTTGTTGTAAGAGAACTCAGCCAATGGAAGTAGATCCACCCAATCATCCTGTAGGTGGCAGATAAAGCAGCGGAGATACTGCTCCAGGGTTTGATTGGTTCGTTTCGGTTTGTCCATTAGTCTGGGGATGAAAAGCAGAAGAAAGGTTTACTTTAATGTCCAATGCTGCACAGAAATTTTGCCAAAACCTAGAAGTGAATTGCACCCTCGATCTGAAATAACCTCATCCGGTACTCCATGTAAGCGAAACACATCTTTAATCATCAAATCTGATGTCTGTTTTGCAGTGGGTAAGCCGACACAAGGGATAAAATGAGCTGCCTTTGTTAGACGGTCAACCACCACTAGAATAGTGTTCTTCCCTTGAGAGGTTGGTAATTCCACAATGAAGTCCATAGAAATGGATCCCCACGGGCAGGACGGGGTGGGAAGAGGCTGTAACAGACCAGTTGGTGAAGAGCGAGGTGTTTTGCATCTTGCACAAACCTCACACGAAGTGACATAGTCCAAAACATCCTTCCTACAAGTGGGCCACCAAAAGAAACGAGAAAGAAATTCCTGTGTCTTTAGAATTCCCCTATGCCCGGCTATTTTGGAATCGTGAATGAGTTGCAATACTCTCAATCTGACTGTTTCAGGTATATACAGACGTTGTCCCAGAATCCACACACCATTCTTAGGGGTGGGTCAGTGGTCCGTTTCCCACCTTCCCTTGTTAGGTATGTGTATGCATTGACATGTCCGGTGTATTGATTTACTTGTTTGCTATTTAGCTTGTAATTCAAATAATGTGATTGCTTCGGGCATGTCGTTTTCTATATAGATACAATATATTTGGGTGGGTAGATGGACTCTGATCCCCTTTTCGCGTTTTGATGCTGACACCACTGTGTCTGTCAGTTCCCCTGTGCACTATGCACCAATGCTTCTTTTAATGTTATGTTATTACCTAATAAAAATTTAAGTGTTGGAATTTTGGACTGTCTTTCTCTAGTCTATTGCTTAGCAATACAGTTCTCCTACTAGTGTATCCCACATCCATGTGTATGTTTAGTGACTTCTACCTATAGATATTTCATGTACACATATGTGATGGTTGGGGTTGTTGCTATTTTTACACCATTCTTAAAGACAAGACTTACGTCCCTTGGGGGTTGAGCCAAAAAAGAATCCGCATGGTATGCTTCCTTGATGTCTTTAATTAGGTCTTGATGATGAATCACTCCTAGGAATCTAGAGTCAGGAAGAATAGTCTTAGGAGGAGTAATTGGACGTGTCTCTGCTGAGTAAATCCTAGAGAGTGCATCAGCCTTTCCATTGCGCGATCCTGGGCTATAAGAAATAATAAAATTAAATTGGTTTAAGAAAAGATTCCAGCGAGCCTGGCGAGGATCAGGCACTTAGCCGACCTGATAAACTCAAGATTACGATGGTCTGTCAGAACGACTATTTGCTGTGCAGCTCCTTGAAGAAGGTGTCTCCATTCTTTGAAGGCGGCAATAATGGCCAACAACTCTCTATTGCCCACATCGTAGTTCTTCTCAGCCGAAGACAACTGCTGGGAAAAGAAGGCACAGGGATGCAAGACATTCTTCTCACCTGTTCTCTGAGAGAGTATAGCTCCCACGGCAACAGTCTGAAGCATCCACCTCTATTATGAAGGCAAGCTCTGGGTTGGGATGTACTAGGATAGGTGCAGTGGTAAATTTATCTTTTAGACGGGAAAATGCTTCCTGGGCTTGGGGAGTCCAGGAGAACTTAGACTCTTTCCGGGTAAGTTGGGTGATAGGTGACACTACCTCAGAAAAAATTTCTAATGAAACGTCTATAGAAGTTTGCAAACCCGATGAAGCGCTGTACCTCCTTCACATTTCTAGGACTTGGCCAATCATTGATGGCTTGGGTTTTACTTCCATCCATACTAATTCCTTGTGTAGACAGTACATACCCCAGAAATTGAATTTCGGTCTTATGGAATTCACACTTTTCAAGCTTGATGTAAAGATGATTTGTCTTAGACGTTCCAAGACCATTCTCACATGTCCATGATGTTCCCTGTGGAGTTAGAAAAAATTAAAATATCATCCAAATAAATTACCACGAATGTATCCAGGAGATCCCTGAAGATGTCATTCACCAAGTGTTGGAAAGTGGCTGGGGCGGTACTCAGACCAAAAGGCATAACTAGATATTCAAAGTGTCCATAGCGTGACCTGAATGCAGTCTTCCATTCATCCCCAGGTCTAATACGGACTAAGTTATAGGCCCCACGAAGATCTAGTTTAGAAAAAAATTTTAGCATGTCGCACTCTCTCCAATAACTCAGGGATTAAAGGCAATGGATAACGGTTTCTAATAGTAACCTTATTGAGTTCCCTATAGTCTACGCATGGTCTCAGGGATCCATCTTTCTTCTTTACAAAGAATATGGGTGCCCCTGCAGGAGATGAAGAGGGCGTATGAAGCCCTTGGCTAGATTTTCGTCTATGTACTCTTTTAAAGCCTTTAGCTCGGGCCCCGCCAGGGGTAGATCTTACCAAAAGGTATCTCTGCTCCAGGCAATAATTCAATTGGACAATCATATGGACGGTGAGGAGGAAGCTGGTCAGCGTTCTTCTTGTCACATAAATCCACATAGTCCTGGTATACAGCTGGTAGTTCAGGACTGACATGGTTCCTTTAGGAACAGAGCAAGCTGAAATTTTTAGACTCATCTGTTTCTCTGGAAAGTGTAATTCCTTGGTCTCCCAGTTAATGGTAGGATTCTGAGCCTGCAGCCATGGTAGCCCTAGAATAATGGGAAAGTGAGGAGAAGAGATAAGCATAAATGACAGTTTCTCTTGATGATCTTTACCCATAAGAACCTTTAAAGGCTCTGTTTCCTGATCCACTGGTCCAGAGGTCAGCAGGGAGCCATCCACAGTTTCCATCTGTACTGGAGTAGCCTTCTTCACTGAACGTATTCCCTGTTTCAGAGCAAAGGAGACATCCATAAAATTTCCACTTGCACCTGAGTCGATCATAGCAGAGCTAGACACCCAGGCTGAGTCAACCCAGAGTTTGATGGAAAGAAAACAGTGAGAATTGTTTTTTTTACAACTCAGCTGGGACACCGCTGAGGAAACTTGAAAGATGGCAGCATTTACACAGTCAACGTCCTCAGAGGTAACGGAGTTTAAGTCCGAGAAATCAAGATCTGTTGCTGCAGATCTCTCTGGAGCCTGAGGCTCGGACCTGACAGATCCCCTCTCGCAACACTCACAATGAATGAGTGCTGCAGTAGTCTTGCGAGAACGGCTGGGGCAGTTAATAATAAAGTGCCCTGACTTACCACAATAAAAACATAGATTCTCCTTAAAACGATGTTCCTTGCGTGCATCACTAACCCGTCGTAGTAAAGAGTCTACCTGCATGGGTTCAGGTTCAGGTTCCCGTGTAATCCTATTCAAAGGTTCCTTAGCTGGAGAGGAAGGTAGGAAAAGGTTAGTACGATTGCTTTCGAACCATCTCTCTTGCCTGCGTTCAGTTAAACGAGTATCAATACGGATGCAGTAGTTAATAAAGTCACCTAACGCAGTGGGAGGGTCGGCACGAGCAAGTTCATCCTTAATCAGTGGGGATAACCCCTTTCGAAAAATAGATTTTTTGGCGGAATTGTCCCAGGTGTATCAAGGGCCCATCTCCTGAAATCCAAGGCATATTCAGCTACCGAGTGCTTACCTTGGCGCAAAGCTAACATGGCTGCTTCAGCTGTTGCACCTCGATTGGGGTCATCAAACACCTGCCCCATGGCTGAAATAAAATCATCAAGGTGATTCAAACAATCATCCTCAGTCTCAATCAGAGGGTTTGCCCACACCAAAGCCTTGTTGGTAAGCAACATAATTATAGTAAGCACCTTAGATCGTTCAGTAGGAAATTGTGAAGCATGTGCAGAAAAAAAAAGATTGCATTGATTAACAAATCCCCTGAATTTTTCACGTTCACCACCAAAACGAAAAGGGGCAACTTGGGAATCCCAGAACTCGGGGCCACGGCAGGAGCCTGGACTCGCCCCTCCAGAACCTCAATCCTGGCTCGCAAATCCTGGGTAGTCTGTCCAACCACTTGCAAATTGTGATTATTTAGGTCCTGAAGATTTGTTTAAAAAGGGTCTTTATATTCTGCAAATCTGCAAGGATATTATCAGTCACTCCGCAAAGTTCCTTTATGCGGGCCTCCATTTTCTAGATCTTTTAAGACAGGATACTGGAAGAAGAGGAGAAAAAAAAAAAAAAACAATAGTGTTCACCTGTGGCAACACTGAAGAAAGAAAAAACTTTAAGGGAACTGCTCACCTGGAATGGTTGTGAGAAGTCACAACCACTATCATCACAGAAAGCTTTCAACCAGACATCGATATCCAGAGTTTCAGCAGACAGAAAGAGAAGAGAAAAAAAAAAAAAAAAAACAATAGTGTTTACCTGTGATAACACTGCAGAAAAAAAAACTTAAGGGAATTGCTCACCTGGAATGGTTGTGAGAAGTCACAACCACTGTCATCACAGAAAGTACAACCGGACATCCGATATCCACAGTACAGCAGACAAGCCTTTCCAGACCCAGCAGACACTAACGTTTGGCTTCAGAATCTTGTAATGTATGTGGTACAGTTCATATAGCGTCTTGTGCTTGGGTGCGATGAAAATACTTGAGACATAGGTTGATAAAGAAAGTCTTGTATTGCTTCATACAAATTGGCAAAATAAACACACAGGTTGCAAACACAGAAGCAGGAGACACAGCAGGCCAGAGTAATCTAAGCTCAGCAATAACTCTCCACAACAGATTCAGATCTTCTTCTCTGTTACCGCAAGTCCATGCAAACGTGAGGCTCTCAAGAGCAGAGTTCAGAGTCCACAAGTGCTTCAGAGTTCCTCAGTAGGAATGGCTGGAGTACAAGGTCCAAGGCTTCAGGAGTCAGAACACAGTTCACTGCAGGCTAGATTCTGAAGCACTGATTGCTCAGCTGTGGCTGTTTAAGAAGCAAACGGAGAGAATCAGGGCGGAACATGCAAGCTGGAAAACTCCATTTTGACTGAGGGCAAGATAGCTGCAGCAAAACAGAAAGCAAAATGGCCGACGAACAAACTGAGTTTCAGAAACAGATACACAGAACCTTACACTGTACCTGAACATGACGCTATGCGGTCTTATATCAAGGATTGAGACCAGAACAATTGATCACCGGCAACCCTGATGGGAAGGCGACTCCCTTATATAAGACCAGTCAGTAACACCTGATTCCCAATCCTCACAATCTTCACTGGACAGTCCAGTACCACTAGTAACCACCAGAGGGAGCTTCTGCTCAGAACTCATCTCAAGCCCATTCACAACAGTAAAACGCCGAGGAGAAAGACAATTCTTGGGTGTTTGCTTCGGACATCCATGCTAGGAGACTCATCCGTGCGTATCATAGAACTCATCCTGACCGACCTGGTTCTTCAAATGAGGGTTCAGTGACTCCTCCTCAAGGGGGGGGTACTGTTGTGAATGGGCTTGAGATGAGTTCTGAGCAGAGGCTCCCTCTGGTGGTTACTAGCGGTACTGGACTGTCCAGTGAAGATTGTGAGGATTGGGAATCAGGTGTTACTGACTGGTCTTATATAAGGGAGTCGCCTTCCCATCAGGGTTGCCGGTGATCAATTGTTCTGGTCTCAATCCTTGATTCCTGTTTCCTTTGTAGCCTGCTGTGTCGGTCTGCATTTCCTGCTAACAGATAAGACATTTTCTTTTTTTTGTTTTTGTGCTTGATTTTTGCATTTTGTCCTGCACTTCTGTGGGGGCCTTCAGGGTCCCCTCCGGGGGCTTTTGCCCTCTCAGTTAGTTCAGCCACTGATGTTTTTACATTTGCTTTTTTCCAGTTTTTTCAGTGGCTGCTGTTTTGTTTTTGTTACACCAGAGAACTAATTTAGGTGGTAGAGGTCGTGCGATCTCAGGTGTTTTTGAAATTAGTAGAGTTGGTGCTTTTCAGGGTTTTTTGGGAATGCAGTAAGTACGCTTTCTATGCTCTTTGGGATCTGCTCCGGGGCAGATAGCTTTCCTCTTTCTACCTTTAGGTGTAGTTAGTTTCTCAGGCTGTGACGAGGCGTCTAGGACCAACGTAGGAACGCTCCACGGCTGCCTCTAGTTGTGGTGGTCAGTCAGGGTACTGCAATCTCATAGATTCCAACTGCTCTGGTGTATTTCCTTTTTTACCTGCACTCCTCAGCTACCGAAACATAACAGAAGACCCTGAGATTGCAGTATACATCACATAGGAGAACCCAAGACTGCTGTATATACATCACATAGGAGACACTGAGACTGGTATATACATCGTATAGGAGCACTTGGATTGATGAATACATCACATAGGAGACAGAGAGGCTGCTGTACATACATCACACAGGAGCAGAACGAGAGCTCAGAACGTGGTAACTCCGCCTGTAAAGAATGTCAGGATGTAATTCAGCATTGCGTGTACTTGGGTGTTCAGTAGTGAATGCTGTGCATATGAGCCCACATCAAAGTAAAAATTAAAGGGCCGGTAGTTAAAGCACTGCAGCCCGTCGGAAAGCTGCTCGAAGGCCAGAGCAAATGACGCAGAGGTTCCTTGCCCCTAACCTAAAGTAATTACCATTAATTCTTATCCTATCTTTCAGAAAATTATGTTTTTTTGAGAAAAGATATTTAAGTGCCCCTTTAAATGGTACTTGGCAAGGGTTAACAGTCTTTAAGACATGTTTAGCATTTCAACATTCTATAAGTGGAATTTTCCTCTTTACCATCTTTTTCAATTTGAAAGTTAACATGTTATCTTCTTATAGACTGAGAGCGTAAACCATATCTAGAGCCGCTTGTACAATGTGAAAATGATGTGTCACGTTCTCTTTCCTTCACAGAGTGAAAGACAAAGCTTCCAGACCAAGTGGTGTTAATTGCTTCCAGTACTTCCAATATGATTTATTCTCTGGCTAAAGATGGATACAGAATTGTAGATTTCACAGAAAATGTCTCCTGACCCCATTCAAAAAACCCCAGTATTTTTTACTTTTTTTTTTACAAAAAAAAACAAGGGAAGATTGAAGCATTTAAAGTGTAATCAGCCATAAAAAAGACAGGTTGGAAGTTTTATAGATTCCTGGGATCTCATCCAGTTGTAGAAAATATAACTGTGACTTTCATGTCTGGAGCGAAACCTTCTATTCCAAATCAAAGCTGTTTCTTCATAAACAAAAAGAAAATGAGCAATCAGCGCAGGCAAAATGTGGGATTTTGTTCTATTAAAATCCGCTTTTAGATAAATATGAAGAAATCCACGGATTCAAGCAGTCAGTGAATGGTATTTATAACTCTCATATTCTGTGAAAGCCATTTTCTGAATGTCAGCATTTCTTAACTCTTTATTGGAAGATTATGAGCGCATTTTTTTATTTTTTTTTTATTTGTTTTAAAAGGTCAGTTTGAGTGCTTTTCATTTTTATTTTTAATAAATATTTTTATAGAAACTGCATAAAATGATGGAAGGAATGGATATGAGGATTTGATGCAAAGACTATGGACATGTAAAAATTTAAATAAAAAAAAAACTCTTAGATAATATACTTTAATACTTATTTTCTATATAATTAAATTTTGGATGTGATTTCTGTGAGCTCAAGGTGCTGCTGCCTTCACTAGCTCTCATACAGCTTCATTCCTAGAATATTTTATTTTCTTCATTATGAAGACTGACAGACACAGAAGATTTTGCGATTTCTCCTTTCCGCCTGCACTGACTTCTTCAGATGCTGTATATTTCCCTCTACTCGTTCATATCATGTGTGATGGTGATTCAGCCCCTATCTGCACTGCAATGCATATGTAATCTTCCCTCCATGAAGCTTTGAATGCTTTCCCCCCTCTCTACACTTTATACCTCCCCCTCCTTTGCGCTGGTATCTCTGAGATGAGGGAGAAATAATTCATAAAGAGCTGATGCAGACAGTGGCAGATTGCTGTGGAATCTTTCTATCCAAAGCAAAGCCCACTAGGTGTAGGAGTTAAACAGACTCTACAATAGCAATGTGGTAGGAAATTTTTAATGAAAGTTATTTAAAAAGTTACTTAAAGGATATGGAAATCTATGGGGACAATATTTTTCTTATTTGAATGCACGTACTATAGCTTTGGTTAAAAAATCATTTTTGTAATGAAATAACTATCAATTAAAATTGCAGATTATCATTCTGCTCAGCTTCTCCTTTTCTACAGTCATGGCCAAAAGTTTTGAGAATGACACAAATATTAATTTTTACAAAGTCTACTGCTTCACTTTTTCTAATGGCAATTTGCATATACTCCAAAATGTTATAAAGAGTGATCAGCTTAACAGCAATTACTTGCAAAGTCAATATTTGGCTAGAAAATGAACTTTATCCCCCAAAACACATTTCAACATCATTGCAGCCCTGCCTTAAAAGGACCAGCTAACCTCTTTTCAGTGATTGCTCCATTAACACAGGTGTGGGTGTTGATGAGGACATGGCTGGAGATCAATCTGTCATGATTAAGTAAGAATGACACCACTGGACACTTTAAAAGGAGGCTGGTGCTTGGCATCATTGTTTCTCTTCTGTTAACCATGGTTATCTCTAAAGAAACACGTGCAGTCATCATTGCAATGCACAAAAATGGCCTAATAGGGAAGAGTATCGCTGCTAGAAAGATTGCACCTCAGTCAACAATCTATCGCATCATCAAGAACTTCAAGGAGAGAGGTTCCATTGTTGCCAAAAAGGCTCCAGGGCGCCCAAGAAAGACCAGCAAGCGCCAGGACCGTCTCTTAAAGTGTTTCAGCTGCGGGATCGGGCTACCAGCAGTGCAGAGCTTGCTCAGGAATGGCAGCAGGCAGGTGTGAGTGCATCTGCACGCACTGTGAGGCGGAGACTCTTGAAGCAAGGCCTGGTCTCAAGGAGGGCAGCAAAGAAGCCACTTCTCTCCAGAAAAAACATCATGGACAGACTGATATTCTGCAAAAGGTACAGGCAGTGGACTGCTGAGGACCGGGGTAAAGTTATTTTCTCTGATGAATCCCCTTTTCGATTGTTTGTGACATCAGGAAAACGCCTCATTCGGAGAAGACAAGGTGAGCGCTACCACCAGTCTTGTCTCATGCCAACTGTTAAGCATCCTGAAACCATTCATGTGTGGGGTTGCTTCTCAGCCAAGGAATTGCTCTCTCACAGTCTTGCCTAAAAACACAGCCATGAATAAAGAATGGTACCAGAATGTCCTCCAAGAGCAACTTCTCCCAACCCTCCAAGAGCAGTTTGGCGATCAACAATGCCTTTTCCAGCATGATGGAGCACCTTGCCATAAAGCAAAGGTGATAACTAAATGGCTCAGGGAACAAAACATAGAGATTTTGGGTCCATGGCCTGGAAACTCCCCAGATCTTAATCCCATTGAGAACTTGTGGTCAATCATCAAGAGACGGGTGGACAAACAAAAACCTAAAAATTCTGACAAAATGAAAGCATTGATTGTGCAAGAATGGACTGCTATCAGTCAGGATTTTGTCCAGAAGTTGATTGAGAGCATGCCAGGGAGAATTGCAGAGGTCCTGAAGAAGAAGGGTCAACACTGCAAATATTGACTTGCTGCATTAACTCATTCTAACTGTCATATAAGCTTTTGTTACTCATATGTTTGCAATTATTATATTTCTGTCTGTGATAAAAACATCTGTCAAACACACATAAAAACCAGAGGGCAGCAGATCATGTGAAAATATAATATTTGTGTCATTCTCAAAACTTTTGGCCATGACTGTATACCATGCTATCCACAAATTAGACTGCATGTAAATCGTAACAGGTTCCCTTTATTGTATATATTGGGGAGCCGAACATTTTTTGAAGTTGGGATAAATGAAAAATGTAGTTCTTTTTGCTTTCTACAGTCTCAATGTTTCACTTGCAGAACTGAAAATCCATCCATAAACATATTTTAAAAGTTTGTAACTCTTATCTATCTTCTTCTGAGCTCTATGACCTCATGAAAATTGAACTTTGTGGTCACAAATCAGATGGAGGAGCTTAGAGGAAGGAAGAAAAGTGTTTTATACTCTCCACAGAAACATCTCACTGATGGATTCTTAACCCCTTTACCCCCAAGGGTGGTTTGCATGTTAATGACCGGGCCAATTTTTACAACTCTGACCACTGTTCCTTTATGAGGAACGCTTCCATGGAACGCTTCCATCGATCCCGGTGATTCTGACATTGTTTTCTCGTGACATATTGTACTTCATGATAGTCGTAAAATTTCTTCGATATACCTTGCGTTTATTTTTGAAAAAAAATGCAAATATGGCGAAAATTTTGAAAATTTTGCAATTTTCAAACTTTGAATTTTTTTTCCCTTAAAACAGAGAAATATGTCACACAAAATAGTTAAGAAATAACATTTCCCACATGTCTACTTTACATCACACAATTTTGGAACCCAAATTTTTTTTTGTTAGGAAATTATAAGGGTTAAAAGTTGACCAGTGATTTCTCATTTTTACAACAAAATTTACAAACCAATTTTTTTTAGGGACCACCTCACATTTGAAGTCACTTTGACGGGTCTATATAGCAGAAAATACCCAAAAGTGACACCATTCTAAAAACTGCACCCCTCAAGGTACTCAAAACCACATTCAAGAAGTTTAATAACCCTTCAGGTGCTTCACAGGAGCTGAACCAACGTGGAAGGAAAAAATGAATATTTAACTTTTTAGCCACAAAAATTATCTTTTACAAACTTTTTTTATTTTCACAAGGGTAAAAGGAGAAAATGGGCAGATAAAGTTGTTGTGCAATTTCTCCTGAGTACACCAATACCCCATATGTGGGGGAAAACCACTGTTTGGGCACACGGCAGAGCTCGTAAGGGAAGGAGCGCCGTTTGACTTTTTCAAACTAAAATTGGCTGGAGTTGAGATTGGACGCCATGTCTGATGCGCCTAAACAGTGGAAACCCCCCACAAGTGACAACATTTTGGAAACTAGACCCCCTAAGGAACTTATCTAGATCTGTTGTGAGCACTTTGAACCCTAAAGTGTTTCACAAAAGTTTATAATGCCTGGGCCTGGGTGTGAAAAAAAAAAAAAAAAACAATTTTCCACAAAAATGATTTTTTAGTCCCAAATTTTGATTTTTCCCAAGGAAATTGGACCCCAAAAGTTGTTGTCCAATTTGTCCTGAGTACGCTGATACCCCATATGTGGGGGGGGAAAACTGTTTGGGCGTACGGCAGGGCTTGGAAAGGAAGCAGTAACGTTTTGGAATGCAAACATTGATGTTCCGTTTGTAGTGCCCCAGATGAGCCTAAACAGTGGAAACCCCCCACAAGTGACCCAATTTTGGAAGCTAGACACCCTAAGGAACTTATCTAGATCTTTGGTGAGCACTTTGAACCCCCAAGTGCTTCACACAAGTTTATAATACCCGGGCATGAAAATAAAAAATCCTATTTTTTTTCCCACAAAAATTATCTCTTAGTCACTATTTTTTTATTTTCCCATAGGTAACAGGAGAAATTGGACCTCAAAAGTTGTTGTTCAATTTGTCCTGAGTACGCTGATACCCCATATGTGGGGGTAAACCACTGTTTGGGTGCATGGCAGAGTTCGGAAGGGAAGGAGCGCCGTTTGACTTTTTCAACGCAGAATTGGCTGGATGCCATGTCGTGTTTGGAGAGCTCCTGATCTGCCTAAACAGTGGAAACCCCCCACAAATGACACCATTTGGGAAACTAGACCCCTCAAGGAACTTATCTAGATGTGTGGTGAGCACTTTGAACCCCAAAGTGCTTCACAGAAGTTTAAACGTACAGCCGTAAAAAAAAAAATCTTTTTTTTTTACAAAAATGATTTTTTCGCCCCCAATATTTTATTTTCACAAGGGTAACAGGAGAAATTGGACCCCAAAAGTTTTTGTCCAATTTGTCCGGAGTACGCTGATACCCAATATGTGGGAGTAAACTACTGTATGGGCGCACGTCGGGCTCAGAAGGGAAGTAGTGACGTTTTGGATTGCAGACTTTGATGGAATGGTCTGGGGGCGTCATGTCGCATTTGGAGAGCCCCTGATGCACCTAAACAGTGGAAACCCCCCACAAGTGACCCCATTTTGGAAAATAGACCCCACAAGGAACTTATCTAGAAGTGTGTTGAGCACTTTGAACCCCGAAGTGCGTCACAGAAGTTTATAACGTACAGCTGTAAAAATAAAAAATCTTTTTTTTTTTACAAAAATGATTTTTTTTTCGCCCCCAATATTTTATTTTCACAAGGGTAACAGGAGAAATTGGACCCCAAAAGTTGTTGTCCAATTTGTCCGGAGTACGCTGATACCCAATATGTGGGAGTAAACTACTGTATGGGCGCACGTCGGGCTCGGAAGGGAAGTAGTGACGTTTTGGATTGCAGACTTTGATGGAATGGTCTGGGGCATCATGTCGCATTTGGAGAGCCCCTGATGCGCCTAAACAGTGGAAACCCCCCACAAGTGACCCCATTTTGGAAAATAGACCCCACAAGGAACGTATCTAGAAGTGTGGTGAGCGCTATGAAGCCCCAAGTGCTTCACAGAAAATTTATAACATACAGCCGTAAAAAAAAAAATCATTTTTTTTTTTACAAAAATGATTTTGTCGCCCCCAGTTTTTTATTTTCCCAAGGGTAACAGAAGAAATAGGACAAATTGCACAATAACTCTTGTGGTCCAGAGTACGCTGATACCCCATATGCGGGGTAAACTACTGTTTGGGCGCATGGCAAGCTCATAAGTGAAGGAGCACCGTTTGACTTTTTCAACGCAGAATTGGCTGGAATTGAGATCAGACGCCATGTCACATTTGGAGAGCCCCTGATGTGCCTAAACAGCAGAAACCTCCAATTCTAACTCCAACCCTAACCCCAACACACCCCTAACCCTAGTCCCAACCCTAACCACAAACCTAACCCTAACACACCCCTAACCCTAATCCCAACCCTAACCTTAATCCTAACGTTAGCGCCAACCCTAACCCTAACTTTAGCCGCAACCCTAACCCTAATGGAAAATGGAAATAAATACATTTTTTTAATTTTATTATTTTTTCCTATCTAAAGGGGTGATAAAGGGGGTTTGATTTACTATTTATAGCGGGTTTTATGATTGGCAGCTGTCACGCTAAAAGACGCTTTTTATTGCAAAAAGTAGTTTTTTGCATCACCACATTTTGAGAGCTATAATTTTTGCATATTTTGGCCCACAGAGTCATGTGAGGTCTTATTTTTTGCGGGACGAGGTGACGTTTTTATGGTACCATTTATGACCATGTGATATTTTTGATCGCTTTTTTTTTTTAATTCGATTTTTGGGAGGTTAAAATGAACAAAAAATCAGCAATTCATGAATTTCTTTTGGGGGAGGCGTTTATACCGTTCAGCGTGTGGTAAAATTGATAAAGCAGTTTTTATTCTTCGGGTCAGTACGATTACGGTGATACCTCATTTATATCATTTTTTTATGTTTTGGCGCTTTTATAGAATAAAAAACATTTTATAAAAAATTATTATTTTTGCATCGCTTTATTCTGCGAGCTATAACTTTTTTATTTTTTCGCTGATTATGCTGTATGATGGCTCGTTTTTTGTGGGACAAAAATGACGTTTTCAGCGGTACTATGTTTATTTATATCGGTCTTTTTGATCGCGTGTTTATTCCACTTTTTGTTCGGCGGTATGATGATAAAGCATTGATTTTTTGCTTTTTTTTTTTTTTAAGGGGTTCACTAAAGGGGTTAACTAGTGGGACAGTTTTATAGGGCGGTCGTTACGGACGCGGCGATACCAAATATGTGTGCTTTTATTGTTTTGTTTTTTTTATTTACAGAAAGAAATTAATTTATTGGGGAATATTTTTATTTTTTTTAGGATTTTTTTTACCACTTTTTATTTTATTTTTTTTTACTTTTTTACTTTGTCCCAGGGTGGGACATCACAGTATTTTAGCAGATCGCTGGTGTGACAGTGTGCACAGCACTCTGTCACACCAGCGATCGCTCTGGCATCGCTGCAGGCTTCCTCAGCGCCTGCTCTCAGCAGCACTGAGGAAGCCGCCTCCCTGCAGGACCCCGGCGCCATCTTGGGTCCGGGGACCTGGAGGGAGGACGGACCCTCGGAACAGCGCGACACATCGCGCTGCTCTGAGAGTCTCAGGGAGCGTGCAGGGAGCCCCCTCCCTGCGCGATCCTCCCCTGTGGCCCCCGGTACACTGCGATCATATTTGATCGCGATGTGCCAGGGTTAATGTGCCGGGAGCGGTCCGTGACCGCTCCTGACACATAGTGCTGGGTGTCAGCTGTGATAAACAGCTGACACCCGGCCGCGATCACTGCGCTCCCCCCCGGGAGCGCAGCTGATCGCCCATGACGTACTATTCCGTCCATGGAATTAGGTCCAGGGTCACATGGACGGAATAGTACGTCTGATGGAATAAAGGGGTTAAGGGTCAAAATAATAGAAAATACCCAAAAGTGACACCATTCTAAAATCCACACCCCTCAAGGTGCTCAAAACCACATTCAAGAAGTTATTAATCCTTCTGGTGCTTCACAGGAATTTTTGGAATGTTTTAAAAAAAGAACATTTAACGATTTTTCACAAAAAATTTATTCAGATCCAAATTTTTTTATTTTCCCAAGGTAACAGGAGAAACTAGACCCCAAAATTTATTGTGCAATTTGTCCTGAGTACGCTGATGCCCCATATGTGGGGGAAACCACTTTTTGGGCGCACGACAGAGCTCGGGAGGGAAGAAACGCTGTTTGACGTTTTCAAACCAAAATTTGCTGGATTTGAGTTCGGACGCCATGTCGCATTTGGAAAGCCCCTGATGTGCCTAAACAGTGGAAACCCCCCACAAGTGACCCCACTTTGGAAACTAGCCCCCTAAGGAACTTATCTAGATGTTGGTGAGAACTTTGAACTCTGAAGTGTTTCACTAAAGTTTATAATGCCCGGCCGTGAAAAAAAAAAAAAAAAATCCACAAAAATGATTTTTAGCCCCCAATTTTTTATTTTACCAAGGGTAAAAAGGAGAAATTGGACCCCATAAATTGTTGTCTAATTTGTCCTGAGTACGCTGGTACCCCATATGTGGGAGAAAACTACTGTTTGGGCGCACAGCGGGGCTCAGAAGGGAAGAAGAGACGTTTTGGAATGCAGACTTTGATGGAATGGTCTGAGGGCGTCATGTTCCATTTGCAGAGCCCCTGATGTGTCTAAACAGTGGATACCCCCCACAAGTGACACTATTTTGGAAACTAAACCCCCTAATGAACATATCTAGATGTGTGGTGAGCACTTTGAACCCCCAAGTGCTTCACAGAAGTTTATAACGTAGAGCCGCAAAAAGTAAAAAGTCATATTTTTTATCCCACAATTTCTACAGAACATGGCAATACCCCATATGTGGCTGTACAGTACTACTTACCCATACGGAGAGACTCGGGAGGAACGGAGCGCTATTTGCCTATTCAAGTGAATGGGTCTGTCCACACGTCAGTGTTTTCACGGACCATGTGTCCGTGGCAAAACACACTGACGTCCGTTTTTTAATGTCAGCATGGGTCACAAAACATCCAGAACACGTGCATACGAATAACACACATGGATATCATCCATGTGACATGCATTAGGGTACGTTTCCACGTTCTGCATTTGCTGCATACAGCCGCAGCGTCCAATCCGCAGGAGCCAGATGTTACAGCATAGTGGATGGGATTTTAGAAATCCCATCTCCACAATGCGTGCACGGCCTCCTTCGGCATCCCTGCGTATACGCACATGAGGAGCGTCTTTATAGACCGCAGCATATAGACCGCTCAGTTCCCGCAAGATAAATAGCACCGTCCTATGTATGGGAAATGCGGTGATTACGCATGTGTTCAATGAACACATACGGAATCACTGCACGTACAAAAGCCGGCAGTGCTTTGGACCGAGAGGGTATCTGCTGCGTTCAAAGCGCTGCCAATACTCAACGTGGAAACATACCCTTACTGTAATGCTTTTACCCTAGCACTTGTCCTTGTGATACTGATTACTGTGAGCATTACACACAAAGACATGACATCTCTGGTACCGGAAATATCAGGACGTGTGAAAGAGGCGTTATAGTGGGTTTTTTATGTTTGGCAGCTGTCACACACTAAAGACGCTTTTATTGCAAAAATAGTTTTTGCATCATCACATTTTGAGAGCTATAATTTTTCCATATTTTGGCACACAGAGTCATGTAAGGTCTTATTTTTTTGTGGGACGAGGTGACGTTTTTATTGTACCATTTTTGGGCAACATGACATTTTTTGATCGCTTTTTATTTCGATTTTTGGGAGGCAGAATGAACAAAAACCAGCAATTCATGAGTTTCTTTTTGGGGAGGGCGCTTATACCGTTCCGCGTGTGGTAAAATTGATAAAGCATTATATTCTTCGGGTCAGTACGATTACCGCGATACCTCATTTATTTTTTTATGTTTTGTTGCTATTATACAATAAAAACTATTTTATATAAAAAATTATTATTTTTTGCATCGCTTTATTCTGCGAGCTATAACTTTTTTTTTTTTTTGCTGATTGATGCTGTATGGCGGCTCGTTTTTTGCGGGACAAGATGACGTTTTCAGCGGTACCATGATTATTTATATCCATATTTTTGATCGCGTGTTATTCCACTTTTGTTCGGCGGTATCATGATAAAGCATTGTGTTTCTCCTTGTTCTTTTTTATGGTGTTCACTAAAGGGGTTAACTAGTGGGACAGTTTTATAGGTCGGGTCAGTACGGATGCGGCGATACCAAATATGTGTACTTTTATTGTTTAGATTTTTTTTATTCAAATATTTGTTTAGTGATAGAATAAATGTTGATTTTTTTTATTGTTTTTTATTTTTTTAAATATTTTTACAATCATTTTTTGCAGCCTGATCACTTCTATAGCATGCAGAAGTTTCTCAGCTCTGGTAACCCGAATGTCGTCATGACGACATTGGGTTACCATGGCAGCGATCGGGACCCCATGTCACGCTGCGGGGTCTCCGATCCAAAGTTAGAGGGGCTGTTAGCCCTCTGCTTGCTCCCGGAATGCTGCGATCCTGTTCGATCGGTGTATTCCAGGGTTAGAGTGCCTGTAGCGGTCCTGTGACCGCTCCTGGCACTTAGTGACGGTGTCAGC
>JARQOD010000001.1:38847748-39011568 GCA_033576555.1 Oophaga sylvatica
ACGGACCCTCAAAAACAGCCGAAACATCGCCTGCTCTGAGACCGGGGGACGCGGGAGCCCCCCCCTGCGCGTCCCCCGGGGGCCCCCCCGGGGTAAAACCGGATAAATTTTTGATCGCGATGTGGGGGGGGTTTTAATGTCCGGAGCGGTCCTTACCGCTCCTGACACTTAGTGCGGGTTCAGCTGTGATAAACACTGACACCCCCGCTTTTCAGCTGCCCCCCCCGGGAAAGCGCAGCTGATCGCCCATGACGTACATTCCGCCCATGGGAATTAGGTCCAGGTCCAGGGAGGGGAATAGTACGCGAATAAAAAAAGGGGGTTTAAAAGGTCTAAAAAAATAGAAAATACCCAAAAGGACACCATTCAAAATCCCCACCCCTCAAGGTGCCAAAACCACTTTCCCAAAAATTTTTTTAATCCTTCTGGGGCTTCACAAAATTTTTTAAAAATGTTTTAAAAAAATGACATTTAACTTTTTTTCACAAAAAATTTTTAAACCCCCAAATTTTTTTTTTTCCAAGGAAAAGGAGAAACTAACCCCAAAATTTTATTGTGCAATTTTCCTATACCTGACCCCCAAATTTTTGGGGAAAACCCCTTTTTTTTGGGGGCGCACACAGGCCGGAGGGAAAAACGCTGTTTGACTTTAAAAAACCCCAAAATTTTTGGCTTTTTTTTAGTTCGACCCAGTCTTTTTTGGAAAACCCCCCTGATGTCCCAAAAACAGGGAAAACCCCCCCCACAAGTCCCCCAAACTTTGGAAACACCCCCCAAGGAATTTAAACAAATTTGGGGGGGAGAACTTTGAACTCTGGGGTTTTTTCACAAAGTTTATCCCCCCCGGGCCTAAAAAAAAAAAAAAAAAATCCACAAAAATGATTTTTAGCCCCCAATTTTTTTTTTACCAAGGAAACGGGAAAAGGGGCCCCCAAAAAAATTTGTTGAAATTTTTGCCCCGAGTACGCGGGACCCCATAGGGGAAAAAAAATACGTTTGGGCGCAAAAGCGGGGCCAAAGGGAAAAAAAACTTTTGGAATGCAGACTTTGATGGAAGTCTGAGGGGGTCATTTTTCCATTTGCAGACCCCTAAAGTGTCTAAAAAGGGAAAAACCCCCCACAATGCCCACTTTTTTTGGGAAACAAAACCCCCCAAAGAAAATACTAATTTGGGGGGGTAAAAAAAAAAAAAAAAAAAAAAAGTTTTTTTTGAACCCCCAAGTGCTTCACAAATTTAAAAACGAAGAAGGCCCAAAAAGTAAAAAGTCATTTTTTTTTTATCCCCAATTTCTACAAACATGGCAATACCCCCTTTTTGGCTGACAGTACTACTTACCCATACGGGGGAAAACTCGGAGAAGGGGGCCTATTTCCCAAAATTTAAGTAAAGGGGGCTGCCCCCCCAGTGTTTCACGGGCCATGTGTCCGTGGGAAAAAAACACACTCGTTTTTTAATGTTTAGCAGGGGCAAAAAACAAACCCGAACACGTGCAACGAAAACCCCATGGATTCATCCATGTGACTTTCATTAGGGACTTTTCCACGTTCTGCTTTGCTGCAAAAACCGCACTCCAATCCGCAAGCCAGATTTTACAGCAAAGTGGTTTGGGTTTTAGAAATCCCACCCCCCAATGCTGCAGGGGTCCTTGGGGATCCCCGCGTAAACGCACTGGGGGCGCTTTTAGCCCCAGCAAAAAGACCGCCTCTCCGCAAGATAAATACACCGTCCTAGTATAGGATGGGGTTGATTTTCCAGTTTAAAGAAACATACGGAATCACTGCCCCAAAAAAAGCCGGCAGTGTTTTTTGGCCCCCAGGGGTACGCTGCGTTCAAAGCGCCCAATACTAAAAAAGGAAACAAACCCTTTCTGAAAAGTTTTTTCCCTAGCATTTTTCCTTTTGAAACGTTTTCGGAGCATTACAAAAAAACACTGACTCTTTTGGGACCGGGGAAAAATCAGGACTGTGAAAGAGGCGTTTAGTTTGGGGGTTTTTTTTTTTGGCACTGTCACCACTAAAGACGCTTTTTTTTCAAAAAAAAGTTTTTTGGGGGCATCAATTTTTAGAGCTATAAATTTTTTTTCCAAAATTTTTGGAAAACAGATCAGTAAGTCATTTTTTGTGGGGCGGGGGGCTTTTTTTTTGTACCATTTTTTTTTGGGACAGACATTTTTTGATCGGGTTTTTATTTTTGATTTTTGGGGGGGGAATGAAACAAAACCACAAAATTTTTTTATTTCTTTTGGGAGGGCGCTTTACCGTTCCCGTGTGGGGGAAAAATTTAAAAAGCAGTTTTTATTTTTCGGGGGGAAAGATTACCCGGGGGCCTCTTTTTTTTTTTATGTTTGTTGCTATTATACAATAAAAACATTTTTTTATAAAAAATTATTTTTTTGCATCGCTTTATTCTGCGAGCTATAACTTTTTTATTTTTTTGCTGATGATGCTGTATGGCGGCTCGTTTTTTGCGGGACAAGATGACGTTTTCAGCGGTACCATGATTATTTATATCCATATTTTTGATCGCGTGTTATTCCACTTTTGTTCGGCGGTAATCATGATAAAGCATTGTGTTTCTCCTTGTTCTTTTTTATGGTGTTCACTAAAGGGTTAACTAGTGGGACAGTTTTATAGGTCGGGTCAGTACGGATGCGGCGATACCAAATATGTGTACTTTATTGTTTAGATTTTTTTTATTCAAATATTTGTTTAGTGATAGAATAAATGTTGATTTTTTTATTGTTTTTTATTTTTTTAAATATTTTTACAATCATTTTTTGCAGCCTGATCACTTCTATAGCATGCAGAAGTTTCTCACTCTGGTAACCCGAATGTCGTCATGACGACATTGGGTTACCATGGCAGCGATCGGGACCCCATGTCACGCTGCGGGGTTTCCGATCCAAAGTTAGAGGGGCTGTTAGCCCTCTGCTTGCTCCCGGAATGCTGCGATCCTGTTCGATCGGTGTATTCCAGGGTTAGAGTGCCTGTAGCGGTCTGTGACCGCTCCTGGCACTTAGTGACGGGTGTCAGCTGTGAGAATCAGCTGACACCCGGCCGCGATCGGCAGCGCTCCCCCGTGAGCGCGGCCGATCGCTATGACGTACTATCCTGTCCATGGTCAGACAGGCCCAGGGCACATGGACGGATAGTACGTCTAATGTCAGAGAGGGGTTAAAGGGTTTTCTCACGAACAAAATACATTTTAATCAATAGATCTTGGAATAAAAATAACTTCCACATTTGGATGTGTTTCAAAAAATGTTCCTGTGCTGAGATAATCTTATAAATGTGCCCCTGCTGTGTACTGTGTAATGGCTGTGTCTGTCCGTGCAGAAACATGGTCTGATCATACACAGCTCCTGGGCAAGGGAGGAAGCAAAGAGTATACAGACAGGACAGCACAGGAATTACAAATAATACTTTCTTTGAGGTAAAACATTTTTTTAAAAAGTCAGGGAAATGTTTTACCTTACAGAAAAAATCAGCTGTGATCCAGTTGTCCTGTCTGTATCATGTTTGCTTCCCTCCTGTCCAGGAGCTGTGGTATTATCAAACCATATCCTCCATGGTCAGACACAACCATTACATAGTACACGTGGGGAAGCATTGGGTAATATGCACCCCCACAAAGGCTAATCAGTTAGTGAAACTGTTCACTGGAATTCCACTGAGGGGAAGCATTGAATAATACCCCCAAGAAAGGCCATTAGACAGCGAAATTGCTCACACCAGTGTCACTGTGAGGACGGTGTCACACTTGCGAGTATGATGCGAGAAACACGTGTGTCGACCCGCCACCACAATTGTGGATTACCAGGGCAATGGGGTACTCAGAGCCGAGCCCATGGAAGTCTATGGGGTTTGTCACAGGTAGCGGTGGCTCGGTCTGTGGCCCTGGCGGTCTGGCGTATGTTGGGGGAATATTTACAGGGGATAGATATATTTACAGTTCGTGACGCCACCTGATAGTCTCTGGTAATTTGTACCAGCGCTGCTGTAGATCTCTGAGGGGATGGTGAGGCAGCTAGATGTCGGGTCCCCTACAGGTGGGACTCTTCCCTCAGGTCGATGGTTATGGTGGGGTTGTGCAGGCATGCAATTAAATAACTCAGTCTCACACCGTCAGCGTCTTTCCATACCTTTTACTAGTTAGATGGTAAGGCAGGTCCCAGGGAGGCTGATGGGGTTGATGGAGGATGAGTTTTGAGGGAACGGCTGAGCAAGGCAGGGGCCTCCTTTACTTTCCAATGATGATGAGTCCAACCAGCATAAAGCGTAGTTCACTCCTGAAACTTTAGCTATTTCAAAGCTGTACTGCCCGGTCAGTTTTGTGGTGGAGCCTTCCAGTGATGAAACTAGGTTCTTCTATGCTTGGCCTAGCTCAAAGTTCCTATTCCACCTGACCCCTTTACGTACTGACACTTCAAGGGCTGCTTTCTGTTACCTAAGGTCCAGTAAGCCTCTGGTTTTTCTACCACTATGCGTGAAGCTATAGTGATGCTTCGGTCTCCAGTGACCGGTGACAATGTGCAGGATACTTCAATCCTAAAGCACTTCTGATTTCCTTCCACTGTGCCTTTCGACTTGCTCAAACTCTCAATCTCAGCACTGACTAGGCTAAGGTGAACTGGCTCACCTGTACTAGCCTCCACTACTGTACTGTCTCTCTGAATCGACAGGAATCTTGGTGCTCCAGACAGGCACTCCTTCTCTCTCCCTTCACCTCAGGAGACACTACAAGACTCTCTTGTGCTCAAAACCACACCCCTCTACACCCCTGTTGGGTGTGTCCGAAGTATATGTGATGTCATGTAGAGCCCTTAACCGTTACCTCTCCACTCATCCCCTGGTATTGTGTACCTAAATACCAGGGCTACACATTCCCCCATGGTAAACGACAGCACTCCCGGGCTGTGAAATACAAAGAGACAATTTTGTTTATGCATTAAACATTAACATTAACTCGTCCCATCCGGGAGGTAAGGATTTCTTGAACGTTGCAAACAAAACATTAAATATAGAAAAATACAAAATATTAAATAGACATGTTCATATAATAAACGGCAAGATTCTTGTGAAGGACCCGCACCAAACCTTCAACGTGGGTCCTGGGTGGGCTGCAGGACATATGAATGCAGACCTCACTCAGTGCCACACCACACGGGTTTTATGTTCAGAGGTAAGTCAAGGCTTCGTGTGAAACCATTATAAGGCACCTTAGTGCAACTATTTACAAGATAAGTTCTGGGCTGGCACAGTCCTCAGCCTCTCAGTCCATTATAAGACACCATAAGGAAAAGACACATATATAATATACTTTTTACAATATTCACATTAATTTGTTATAATTACTGCTGGTATCGAATGGGTATCTTCTCTTTTGTGATTCGCTCTGATCTACGTGGAGTAGCTTCAGGTATATTAAGTTGTGATCTGTCTGCACTGCGTAACGGCAAACTATAGAACTGCCTCAATCTTTCTATGGATCTGGCAAGCGTACTGATGGCTGGGCGGTGTGAGTCAGCTTCACCAGGGGATCCCATAGTATGGGGCGCTGCTTCTGATGATCCTTCTTGAGATTCCATAGGTTGAGGTGTTGCTGGAATGGGTAACTCCTGAACGGACTCAACTGGCACCACGGACACAACTGGAGGTAGAACTTCCTCTTGTGGCTGATAAAACTGCAACACCGGAACTATTACAGCATCTCCCAGTCGGGGCCAATCCGCAGGAAAATCTCCCAGATCCGTGTGTATGACCTCTTCCTTTCCTTCCTCTTGATTGATGACAGGGTTCTTTTCACAAAGCTTTAAGGGTTCTGGACACAATTTCAAATGGTCTCTGGACACAGTGGTTATTGTTCTTCCTCCGTCCTTACTGATGATACAAACTTTTCTGTTGTCATATTTAGAATCTTGTACAACGTAGGGTTCTTGTTCCCACTGGTTATCCAATTTGTGCATTTTCCTTTTCCTTTTTAATACCACTTCTCCAGGCATCAAAGGCTTGGCAGGAGCATTTCTGTTGTAAATATCTTCCTGTTTCTCCCGTGCCTTGTTGAGACTTTTTTCTACACAGGTTTGCACTCGTCTGTACTGCTCTTGCCGATTGATGTCCCAGTTTTCAATGGTGTCGTCTGCCTCCGGTTCTACCACTCCAAGTTCTAAATCCATTGGTAGTCTTCCGGGCCTTGCTCTCATAAGATAGGCTGAGTGCAGTTAGTAGAACTTACAGGTATATGGTTATACAAGTCAACCAAATCAGGTAGTAAGTCCGGCCATCGATTTCTGTCTTCCAACGGTATGGATCTCAACAAGTCAAGGACAATATGGTTCATTTTTTCGCAAAGACCGTTGGTTTGAGGGTGGTATGGCGTTGTTCTAATTTTCTTGCACCCGTACATGTGACAGAATTCCTTGAATAAATCAGCTTCGAAAGCAGGTCCTTGATCGGTTAATACTTGCTCCGGATACCCATGCGGTCTGCAGAAGCTTGCTTGAAAGGTTTTCGCGGCCGTCACTGCGGTCTGATCCTTAACTGGAACAACCACCAGAAATCTGGAGTAATGGTCCACCATGGTCAGGGCGTATGAGTATCCAGATCTACTTGGCGACAGTTTGACGTGGTCCAGGGCCACAATCTCCAGGGGGCGAGTCGTCCGGATAGGTTGCAGGGGTGCCTTCTGACTACCGTAGTCCTTCCTTCTGAGACCACAGGGTCCACAGTTCCGACACCACCTCTCAATGGAGCTGCGCATCCCCACCCAGTAGAACCGGCATCTCAACAGGGTCTCAGCTTTCTCCAGCCAAAGTGTCCTGCTTGATCGTGGTATGCTTCCAACACCATTGGGACGTCTGCCTTGGGGACCACGATTTGCCAGACCATCTCATGGGTTCTGGGGTTGACGTATCTCCTGCACAACTTCTCACGGTATAGGAACAACCTGCTTTTCTCGTTCCACAGGAGCTTGGCTGACATAGGTGCATCCTTTTCCAAAGAGGAGCCTTCCTGTCTTAACAACTCCTTGATGCGGCTGACCACTGATCACTGTCCTGAGTCTCTTTCCAGCTGTGATGGGGTAAAGGATTTAATGTTGCACCATACTGCTTTCTGTTGACTCGATGCTCGTGGACTACCCCATTTCGATGGAACGCAGGTAGCTCAATTTCTTCCAGGTCGTCCGATTCTTCTTCCGTATCAGAGTCATGCGGC
The DNA here is from genome assembly GCA_033576555.1 of Oophaga sylvatica. Lineage (NCBI taxonomy): Eukaryota > Metazoa > Chordata > Amphibia > Anura > Dendrobatidae > Oophaga > Oophaga sylvatica. Next base: position 38,854,964 of record JARQOD010000001.1, read on the forward strand.
ATTCGGGACAATGCGTCAGCATTAGCATTCTTTCGACCTGCCCGGTACTTGATAGTAAACTGGTAATTGGACAACCGAGCCATCCATCGCTGCTCCATGGCACCCAGCTTGGCGGTTTCCAGGTGCGTTAAGGGGTTGTTATCTGTAAACGCAGTGAACCGATTGGAGGCCAGATAATGCTTAAATCTTTCAGTAATGGCCCAGACCAGCGCCAGAAACTCCAGCTTGAAGCTGCTATAATTTTCCGGATTCCTTTCAGTTGGCCTGAGTTTTCTGCTGGCATATGCGATGACTTTTTCTTGGCCATTCTGCTTCTGACTGAGAACTGCTCCCAACCCTTCATTACTGGCGTCGGTGTACAACAGGAACGGTTGGCTGTAATCAGGATAGGTTAAGATCTCATCACCTGTAAGGATCTCTTTCATCTTTTGGAATGCTTCAGCCTGTTCCTTACCCCAATTAAAGGGAGGGTTTCTGCTCTTTAGGGATTGTCCTACTAGGAGGTCCTGTAAAGGAGCTGCCTTCTTCGTGTAATCTTTCACGAATCTCCTGTAGTAACCCGTTAGTCCCAGGAACTGTCGCACTTCCTTAAGGTTCTTCGGCTCCGGCCACTTCTGGATGGCAGTGACTTTCTCTGGGTCCGGCGCTACTCCTTCCGAACTGACGATGTGCCCCAAGTATTGTACCTTCTGTTTGAGAAGATGGCATTTTGAGGGTTTTAATTTCATCCCGTACCTGGACAGGGACTCAAATACTTCTGCCAGGTGCTTCAGATGATCCTCATAAGTCTTGGAATACACGATGACGTCGTCTAGGTATAGCAGCACGGTTTCAAAATTGAGATGTCCCAGGCAGTTCTCCATCACTCTCTGAAATGTTCCTGGGGCACTACTGAGCCCAAACGGCATTCTGTCGAACTCACAGAGCCCCATTGGGGTGGTGAAAGCCGTTTTCTCACGATCCTCCTCAGCCACAGCCACTTGCCAGTAACCACTAGTCAGATCAAGGGTAGAAAAGTAGTTAGCCGTTTTCAGAGCAGCTAATGATTCCTCTATGCGTGGTAACGGGTATGCATCCTTGTGTGTTATGCGGTTCACCTGCCTGTAATCCACACACATTCTCATACTACCATCTTTCTTTTTAACCAGAACTAGAGGGGCTGCCCAGGGGCTACAACTATCCCTTATCACCCCGGCCTTCTTCATATCATGCAACATTTCTTTAGCCTTCTGATAATGGGCTGGGGGTATAGGCCTATACCGCTCCTTGATGGGAGGATGACTGCCTGTAGGGATATGATGTTGGACTCCCTTAATTACCCCAAAATCAAGTGGGTGCTTGCTAAACACTTGGGCATACTCTTGCACCACCCGTAATACCCCTTGCTTCTGGTGAGCGGAGTGGTGTCCGTCCCAACATGGAGTTGCTGACACCATTCCGCCACCTGAGTTGCTGGGTCATTGTCCTCCGCTATTTGACAGGAGTCTAAGGACTCAGCCGGAAGAATAGAATTATTGTCGACAGCATGTAGTTTAGCAATGGTTGCATAACGGGGTAAGTTTACCTCATCATCTCCCCAATTGAGAAGCCGTACCGGTACTCTTCCATTCACCACTTCTACTACTCCCCTAGCAGTCATAAGTGTAGGTCTATGTTCTGAATGGTGGGTTCTACTACAGCTTGGTAATTCTGTCCTCTCAGACCTATGGCTGCCCTGCACCAGATAATCATTTCACTCATTGGGGGTATCACAATAGGATCCGAGTCAGTGACCCTACATTACCAATTTCGCCGTCTGTAAGCTTCGCTTGCTGCTGACACACCAGGGCCCGGATCTCTCTTTGGATTACTCCTTTCTGCCTTGGTCGGGCAATCTCAGCGAGCTGTTGGAGCAAGAACACAACTTCTCCCAAACAATTACCGATAATGTTAGTGCCCAAAATTATATTTAAACCGTTCTCCTCATTTGCAGTCTTTACTACCAGAAGCCCCTGGTCTTTCAACTCCTCTCTGCCCACCTTTACATCTACACATTTTGTCCCGAGTACTTCTACAGGAAGACCATTAGAAGCATATACGGTAAAGTCAGGGCTCGGGGGTTTAAGACTGTCCATTGACCAGTACTTAGTATATAGGGCATCAGGTATTAAGGTCACCTGGGACCCAGTGTCTAACAGTGCCGGAACTGCAATACCATCTAAGATGATGGACAGGTAGGGTCGCCCACCCACATACCTGCGGTTCCAGTCTAAGGGGCCTGATGGGTATTCTCCTGGGTGTTGGCCCTTGGACCCAGGTTCTGCCCGTTTAAAGGACACTGTGGAGACATATGACCTTTCCGGTTGCATCGATAACAGATGATCTCTCGACGAGGAGGGTGTTGATCAGAGGTCGCTCCTGGGGGTGGCGTTGTCCTCCTCCGGGGGGGCGACGTCTTCTTTCTTCTCCGGTGCATCCACGGGACGTCTTCTGGGCAGTCAGCTAACAAGATCTTCCCTTCCTCCTCTTTCCGCAGCTGCAGGGCACTCATTACAGCAGCCAGATTTTTAGTCAGCTGGCGCACCTCTGAGCGCAGACAATCCAATTCACTGGAGGTGTCACCTGCGTTTTGGTTTCGGCCACTAACGGGGAACAGGGGGTTACTGCCGGTTCCAGAGTGACTTCACCCTGATGATGTTGAGTTGCCACCTCAGGTTTGCCCAGGGGCCGCAGCCCTTTTATTGCCATGTCTTTTAGGGCATCAAAGGTAGCATCCGGATGATCTAAGGACCACCAGTTTACAGTTCTGCGTTCCTCTTGGGATCTCAATCCCTGGATAAATTGTTCTTTCAGCATTTTATTCTCATCGATAGCATTTAAATTATTAATCTGCTTAAGGGCTCTCAGGGCTCCTTGTAGTCGGCAAGCGTAGTCCCGGATGCTGTCACCTGGCTGTTGTGAACAGTGATAGAAGGCCATCCGGAGATCCGTTTCTGTGCGGTCTTCAAATATGGCATGCAGCTTAAGGAAGATCGCAGGTACCGACTCCTGATCAACGGTATCCCAAGTCTCCACTTCCCTCTCAGCAGCGCCAGTTAGCTGCCCTATTAGCACAGCAGCTTTTTGTCTCTCAGGCATGGAGTACATTTCTAGGATGCTGCATAACTTCCGCTTGAAGCCTGCTAATGTGCCTGGCTCACCGCTGTACTGGGGAAGCCATTTCGCCCCAGGCATATATGGGAGCGTTAGTGGCATGATCGGGACTACCGGACTGGGTGCTGGACCTGCACCCCCATCTGGCGCTACAATACCAGGCGGTGCGGGATTGGGGCCTCCGGCTGGGGCCGCACTGTCGGCCGGTTGTTGTGACATCTTAGCGCCCCCTTGGTTAAACGGAGCCTACCGGTTTCAGATGCTGCTACTTCACAGGCACAGCAGTGGGAACAGGACCTTCGTCGCAGGCGCTCTGATGTCAGAGCGTTCACTTCCTGTTGCAGGACCTGCCGCTGAGTCAGAGCCGGGGGCGTGTCCAAGACTTTGCGCGCTCTTTCAGGTACGCCCACCTTCTTCTCCAGCGCCTTAGGGCGCGAATCTGGCGGCAAATATGGCGGTATTTGGCGCCAAACAATAGCAACAGTCTTTTTCACCAAAACACTCCACAGGCACACAGGGCTCGCAATGCTGCAAGTTTCGTATCCTGTTCGTGACGCCAAAGTTTTGTGTCGACCCGCCACCACAATTGTGGATTACCAGGGCAATGGGGTACTCAGAGCCGAGCCCATGGAAGTCTATGGGGTTTGTCACAGGTAGCGGTGGCTCGGTCTGTGGCCCTGGCGGTCTGGCGTATGTTGGGGAATATTTACAGGGATAGATATATTTACAGTTCGTGACGCCACCTGTAGTCTCTGGTAATTTGTACCAGCGCTGCTGTAGATCTCTGAGGGGATGGTGAGGCAGCTAGATGTCGGGTCCCCTACAGGTGGGACTCTTCCCTCAGGTCGATGGTTATGGTGGGGTTGTGCAGGCATGCAATTAAATAACTCAGTCTCACACCGTCAGCGTCTTTCCATACCTTTTACTAGTTAGATGGTAAGGCAGGTCCCAGGGAGGCTGATGGGGTTGATGGAGGATGAGTTTGAGGCAACGGCTGAGCAAGGCAGGGGCCTCCTTTACTTTCCAATGATGATGAGTCCAACCAGCATAAAGCGTAGTTCACTCCTGAAACTTCAGCTATTTCAAAGCTGTACTGCCCGGTCAGTTTTGTGGTGGAGCCTTCCAGTGATGAAACTAGGTTCTTCTATGCTTGGCCTAGCTCAAAGTTCCTATTCCACCTGACCCCTGTTACGTACTGACACTTCAAGGGCTGCTTTCTGTTACCTAAGGTCCAGTAAGCCTCTGGTTTTTCTACCACTATGCGTGAAGCTATAGTGATGCTTCGGTCTCCAGTGACCGGTGACAATGTGCAGGATACTTCAATCCTAAAGCACTTCTGATTTCCTTCCACTGTGCCTTTCGACTTGCTCAAACTCTCAATCTCAGCACTGACTAGGCTAAGGTGAACTGGCTCACCTGTACTAGCCTCCACTACTGTACTGTCTCTCTGAATCGACAGGAATCTTGGTGCTCCAGACAGGCACTCCTTCTCTCTCCCTTCACCTCAGGAGACACTACAAGACTCTCTTGTGCTCAAAACCACACCCCTCTACACCCCTGCTGGGTGTGTCCGAAGTATATGTGATGTCATGTAGAGCCCTTAACCGTTACCTCTCCACTCATCCTCCTGGTATTGTGTACCTTAAATACCAGGGCTACACACACGCATGAGTTTCTCACCTCAACACCCGGCACTGCCACCGACACACGGACCGGTGTATTCGGCTGCATGTATTTCTGTGCAGCCCCACGCTCCGGTCCGGGTGCCGGTGGCAGTGCCGGGTGTTGAGGTGAGAAACTCGTGCGTGTTTCTCGCATCATACTCGCAAGTGTGACACCGGCCTGAGGGGAGGAATCATACTCACCCCCAAAGGCCAATACCAACAGTCAGGACATTAATTAACCAATACAGACACTGTGATTTTAAAATAAGCACAATTTAATTTCATTAATGAAAGATATATTTTAATCTAACGAATCTTTAGTTAGGGTCTATTTTCCTATTTGCCATCTGGTAATTTGCAATTTATATTGTTAAACTCTACTTGAACAGTCTTGAGTAATAAGCCAATAATTGAGCTCAGTGGCTCTCCCCAAGTTGATGGCATGAGCCACTTAGGCCTCTTTCACACTTCAGTCGTGTGACGTCCGCCCAAGTGTGTAAATGGCGGATCCGTCAGAAAAGTGTAAAAACGGATGTAAAACGGATCAGTTTTCTGACGGATCCGCCAAGAAGTTTTCACCCGGAAATGATGAAATTTTCGTTCCGAGGAGAGAGAGAGAGACCCCGGACAGTTTTGGCAGCATTTTCTATGGAGGCGACGGATCCGCGGGCGGATTCCGTCAAAAACGGATGCCATTATACAAAATGGCGGATGCGGCGGATCCGCCGTAGTCCGCCATTTTGGCGGACCAAAAAAACGTTGCATTGGACGTTTTTCTGAAATGACGGACGCCAATTTTTTGGCGGATCCGTCAAAAAACGGACCTAACGGACGACCATCCGTCAAAATCCATCACTAATGCAAGTCAATCGGAAAAAAACGGATCCGCCAAAAAAAATGGTGGATCCGTTTTTTTTCACATTTTGACGGATTTTGACTGACGTCGCACGACTGAAGTGTGAAAGAGGCCTTAGAGCCGCCAAGCTCAATGATTGGCTGCAGTGCTGTTGATATGATGTCGGCGATGAGGACAATAATAGAGAACAGGAGCAGTGGGAGACTCTGCGCTGGACCCGGAGATGGTGAGTAAACGTTTTGTTTTCTACTACTAAATGGAGCTTTTAGGTAAAACTTTTCTTATAGGGGAAAACTCCTGTGGGGTTTCGGAGCTTTTTCCAAAATATCCGCCAAAAAGATGATGTGTGCAGGAGCTTATCCTCGTTTTCATGGCCTGAATCTCTGCAGCAGCTACATTTAAGGTTTGCTGATTTCACTTGCGGTTGGTTTAGGATGATTCGCACGGCTAGAATCTGCTGTAACCTTTAGGAAACTACAGTCTCCGGGATAAACAGAATAATAAGAACAGTCATCTGTACGGCACATATGTGAATGGTTGAGAAGTCTTCTCCTGACCGCAGTGGAACAATATCACTCCAGTAACTGCATTTATCCAGCAATTTTCTTGAGGACAGACTCATGCCGCCAGCACAGCAAGGAGCATATTTTTGAATCACAGCAAATTTCTGTAAATTATCAGAGAATGAAATTGACAATGTTTTCTCCAGTGTCTTCTCCACTGGAGTAATTACGTGCACAGATAATAATGTCCCTAACTGAACCTAGGACTGTAGCACTGAGGCCGGGAGGTGCAGAGCTTCATTCGAGGCATCTGCGGGTTACGGACGATCCAGCTATCAGTTGTCTACTGAGGTTTATATGAGGTTGATTATCGGCTTGCTCTATAACATCTACCAGAAGCTATGATTTAGAAACGCACACAATACAAATAATATTTTCGCCTACTTCAATTTTGTATTAGGGGAAGGGAAGTGACAACCTGTGAGCACCAAAATCAGGCTTCCGAGTGGTTGTCACTATAAGGCTGGGGTCACATGACCGTATCTTCTCTAATTTGAGGAAATTGGTCCAAATATGCTAATCACACTCTGATCAGAGATTTTCTCAGATGAAGAGAAGATGGAAAGAAAATGTCTCCATCTTCTCTATTGCGTCAGCCCGTGAAAATCGGATGTCATCTGAGTGTGGTCCGAATTTTCTCCACACACTCATTGTCTTGAATGGCCGAGTGCGATTCGAAAATTGGATGCAAATTGTGGACGCTGAAATTTCTTCCTCCGGCAGACTTGGTCTAAGGAAAAAATGGGACTCATAGAATAACTTTGGTCCGAGCGCGATTTGTCAGATGACACTCGGACCGAAAGTACGACCATGTGCACGAGTCCTCATGAGGGCTCATCAGCGAGGGAGAAAATGCAAAGTTCAAACCGACACTTTGGACAATCTCTATTTTTTTTAGGAGGGTCTATTGACAATATGTTAATCTCACAGGCCTCGATTTCTGGCATAAATCACTTTAAAAAGTCTCAAGATTTTTGCACAGAGTTGTTGCGACTTTTAGAGTTTTCACGACAGTTTCTCCCAACTTTGCCAAAACGGACGGAGCAGGAGCCGGACACCACAACTTGTTTAATGGCATATTTGATGCCAAAAGTCTTCCTCCAGTCCCTGAAAAAAATACGATTGGTGACGAGGTGCATGAAGGTGAACTCCTGATTCGTTACGAGGCGTGCAAGAATCAGGAGTGTCTGACTCCAAGATGCCGGCGAGAACATCTCTGGTCTTGATGAATCGGGCCGCAGTGTCCTTCTGCTTTAAGTGCCAATGATCTGTGGTCATTTCTCCGGAAATTTCACTTTAAGACAATCTTCACACTTCTGACTGAACTAAAAAGTACAGGAAGAAATCTTGTAATAGCTATGGCATGACCTCATCTTCCATCTCTTTGTGAAATCTTTTCTATTTTTTTTTTAGCCCAAAATTACTCAAAATCTACATTGTATAAAGCTGTCAGACCATAAGAGAGGTTTCTAGCCATCTAACAGTATTTCCATCTAAAATGCATCACCTTAAAGGGATTGTCCACCTATGTCTCCCTTTAAGGAAATATATTTTAGCTTGTTTTTTTTTTTACTTAAATGGGTTTTCCGGCACATTGATGGCCTATTGTTGAGATAATCGATCTGATTATGGTAATCACATTCTGATTAGAGTATAATTAGAGCGGGATCCGATTTTTTCGGGGAAGGAGAGAAAAATAAAAGAGTTTCTCCACCTTCTCCGTTCTGTCATCCGAGTGTGGTGCAGAGCCATATACATGAATGGACGAGTGCGATCAGAGGCGAATCGTGCGAGCTGAGATTTAAGACATGTGCACAGCCCCATAAAATAACATGTCATGGCTGGTGGTTCTCCCGACCCAACCGTGACAGCTGCATAGAAGTACATGAAGCTGTCTCGCTCGGGTCGGGAAAGCCGCTGGCCAGTCCGCGCATTGAGTTCCGATCTCGGTGAGAATTAAATGGCCGTATTACTGTGCCCTAAGGATAGTCCTTCAATGTAAAAGTCCCAGATGACCCCTGTAAATGTATGTGGTTGGGGCTAAAATTGAGTTTCATTAAAATTGTTGCATTGTTTGGTGTTCCCAGTTTTTTTTCTCTACACAATCAACTTTAATGTGATCTGTAATCATATATCAGCTGAGAGCAGCTAAGAAAAGACAGATAAGCATTACAACATCTCACATAGGACAGTCAGAATGAGTTCACTGTCGAATTCCCAGTTACCTCTTTCTGCAGCCAGCAATAGATAGATCCAATACAGAGGCTATAGAAGGCAAACGGTGCAACATTTGTAATGAAACCCAATTACAAAAATTAATTTTAGCCAAATAATACATGCATTTAAATAAGAATCAAAAAAAGTCCCCAAAAGTGGAGAACCCCTTTAAATAACCAGTTAGGTTAGTTGATTGAGTCTTTACATATAGCAATAACAAGAAAACAGTTCTTTCAGCTATAATTACAGGATGTAATGGACCTTGTCACCTCGACGTGCGTCACACACCGACACCTTCCAGATTTGTCATATTTTCTTGGTCAGAAACACAGACTCTTGAAAGTTGACTTCTGCCTTACACAGCTGTTCAGTTGCCATGGGACCAATTGAAAATATTTAACCACTTATTCTGAGGGTTCCGTGGTCGCGTCCTTGATGGGTCACCATGGTAACCACAATGAGTGTGCGCTACAGTTAATTACCGTCATGATGGTAAAAGAGCTACTGGGGAATTCGGAGCCTTGGTGGCGACTAATCAAATCCACGTGGAGCCGGGACGATGCGTTTGCACCATTCAAAATAACTGAGTGGCTCAGTCAATCAATTCGTAAAGGGATCTCATGGAAATGGCCAGTCAAGGGTTTATTCCTGCTGAACGCTAAAAAAAAGCCTTTACCTAGAAATGTGTATATTTTATATTTGGCTTTTTCATTGAATTTTATACATATAAAACTTTGTTTTTTAATTAGAAAAATGTTGGCAAATGCACAATAATTATTTATGGATTAGTTCAGGCGTTAATATATTAAAGGGGTTGTCCGGGACTTTAACATTAGTGGCTCATCCTTAGGGTAGGTTATATATGACTAGTCGGTGAGGGTGGGACATCCGGCACCCTGCCAATGAGCTGTTCCCAGTGTCGTCGGCAGTTATGGAGCCGCACAGCGCAGCTCCGCTGACTGTATATTGTCCGCGGCCGGGTACTGCACATCCACCTCTTATTCAAATCAATAGGACAACCCCTTTAAGGTAGTTTCAGACAAAGTGACGGATTTCTCATTTGTATTTTTTTCTTACATATGCGTACAAAAATTGCTCCCTTGTTGATCGAGAAAAGTTGGACGAGTGCCCTTCATGTCATTCCATATGTCATGCGAGTGCACGATATTTTCCTCTCCTACCATCTTTATGCCTTCCATTTAACATCATCGTTTACATACTATAATAACTCTCTATGTAACTTAAAGCTAGTTGGCAAAAATAATAACGCATTCTTATATAAAGATATATGTAGATGAAAGAAAGATATTAGATAATAAATAAATATCCTGCAGATAAGAAAATAATAATAATTTCACAACTACGACGGAGCTGGGGAGGCTGTGGACTGGTATTTTTCGAGTGGGAAGGGCCAATAACCACGGATGTTCCCTCAATGTTCTGATAAAAGCCTATGGAGCCTCGTTCTGAGTCTCCATAGGCTTTAGTAGCAGCCACTGCCGGCGCAGCGAGACCTGGTGGCTCTGAAGAGCGGTGACACCAGTAACTAAACTGCTCATCAGAGTCGCTGGGTCATGCGAACATCGAGGGAAGTTCTGGACTACGTCAGACCTGAATGGAACCCTTATTTTCTAATAAATTGGTGAACAAGGGACAGTGTCTGGTTTTAGTTCTCTGTTGTGTTTTGGTAGCTGAGGAGAATAAGCAAAAACGGCAATACACCAGAGAGGCTGGAACCTATTGGATTGCAGTACCCTGAACTAACCACACAACTAGAGGTAGCCGTGGAGCGTTCCTACGTTGATCCTAGACGACTCGTCACAGCCTGAGAGATAACTACACCTAAAGGCAGAAAGAGGAAAGCTATCTGCCCCGGAGCAGATCCCCAAAGAAAATAGGAAGCCCCCAAACATGTAATGGCGCTTAGACAAGAAGAAGCACGGACACAGACAGAAAATAGAATGAGCAAACGCTGGGGCTCAATCTGTCTAGACAGAAAAGTACAGGAAAGGATTCTCACTGCAATCCAAAAAAACCCTAAAAATACCAACTCTTCTGATTGCAAAAACACCTGAGATCACACGATCTCTACCACCTAAAATCAGATCTCTGGTGTAACAAAACTAAGCCACAGCCACTGAAAAAACAGGAAAAAGCAAATGAACAAATAACAGTGGCTTCAGATAAACTGAGAGGAGCACAAGCCCCCGGAGGGGACCTGGCTGACCTCCACAGAAGTGCAGGGAACTATGCAAAAAGCAAGCACAAAAATAAAAGCAGAAAATATCTTATCTGAAAGCAGAAGATGCAGGCAAGACTCAGCAAACTTCCAAATGAACCAGGAACCACAATTGAGACAAGAACAATTGATCACCAGCAACCATCATGGGAGGGAACCTCCCTTATATCAGACCAGTCAGCGATCCCAGATTGCCATTCCTCGCTGAAAGGCTCAGTACTGTCTGTAACCACTAGAGGGAGCCTCTGCTCAGAAACCATCTCTAGCACATTCATAACAGTTCTCTCTTTTTATGTTTTTCAGGTGTCCAACTGTGGACTTCGTCCGATACCCAGGACCCCATCGGATTTGCATGTTTTTTGTTTTTTTCTAAATTAGCGAACCAGGGAAAGTGTCAGAAAGTGTTTATTGAAATATTTTTTTTAATTAAATTAGTAATGGGGTTGGACACTTCTCCATTACTAACCCCAGGGCTTGATGTCAGCTGTGTTTTTGGACACATCACAGCCGACATCAACCCTAATCCCCATTAGCCCGATTGACAATGCACCAGGGCAACCTGGAAGAACCGGGTAAAGCACCAGAATTGGCACAACTAATGTGATGCTCCAGCTGTGGGCTAGTATTTTTAGTTTGGCGAAGGGCCCAATAACTATGGACCTTCCCAGCCTGATAATTTCAGCTCACAGCTGCCAGCTTTACCTTTGCTGGTTATCAAACATATGGGGGACCTCATGTTCTTTTTTTTTAATTATTTATTAGGTTAAACAAAGCAAAACTCGTTTTACTGCCACATGAAAGGCACTAAAGGGTTCAAATTTGCAATATGTAGGGGGTTGTGGAATTATATATTTGCAGAATATCTATATGTTCTATCTATATAGTCTATCTATTCTATCTATCTATCATCTATCTATTATCTATCTATCTATCCATTATCTATCTATCTATCTATCTAATTCTGAGGTTTCTCAGGATAGATGAATAACATTGGTTAGAGTGCAATGTGATTTTTTTCTCGCATTGCACTTGTACGAAATAGACGCTAATTTGAGAAAGGTTTGTCACTTTTCTCTTTTCATTCTTTTGTATTTGTCAATGTTTTTGTGCCAAATTCTTCAAAATGCTGAACATGGTTCATGAATTCTGCGCTAAGTCAAAAATGTTATTTTTTTTTTCTCTTTAATCTTAATTAACAACTTTTTAGCGAAAAAAATGCTGTTTAAATGTTGCAAAATTTGAGCCAAAAAGATTCAGACATACATAAAATTACATCCATAGGAGACTGGAGTACATTTGTCCCAAAAATGTGCTACTTTTTAAAAAGTTGCAAATTGATGACTCTGCAAGAAAAATCTGGAAAACCCAAACTCCGACCACAGTGCCGCTTATAAAAAGCCCAGACACAAAAACATATATAAAATATACTTTAAAAAAGACGCAAATTAACAGTAGAATAACGCGCAAATGAAAAACAGGTAGAAAACTACCAATTGTAGAACAAAAAAAATACAAAAAGTCAATGGTTTGTTTGTTTTACAGAAAAACACTGCATTTTTTATGCCATTTCATCATTTTATAGGGTTTTTCACTTTTTTTTTCAGTGTGCAACTACATGTTGCAATCAAGTCTATTGCAAAATATAATCCAGTTCTTGACTGAGTCAAATTTTTTTTTTCTCCATCCTTCTTCTAAAAGCCATAACTTGTTTTCAGTCCAAATAGCCATGAGGACATGTTTATTTCGGCATGAGGTGTAGATTTGATTCCATTTTGCATATAATATACTGAAAAACGAGAAAAAAATAATAATTGGAGTAAAATGGTGTAAAAAAAATATATTCCTGTCATTATTTTTTAGGTTTTGTTTTTTACGGTGTTTATCGTAAGGTAAAAATTACCTGGCAAGGAGAGTCTTCATGTCAGTACAGCTCCAGTGATACCCAATTTGTAAGTTATTTTTTTCTTTTATTTTAGTGGTAAAAAAATTCAGAAATTTATCAAACAAAAAAAAATTGGTTTGTGTTGCCATTTTCTGTGTCCCGTAACAATTTTACTTTTCTATGGATGGAACTGGATGAAATTTTTTTGCCAAGCTTTAGTTTTTATTGGCGCCATTTTGGGGCACATACAATATTTTGATAGCTTTTTATTACATTTTTTCAGATGCGAGATCATTAAAAAAATGTTTATGGTGTTAATTACCGTAGTTTATTTTCCCAGATCGGATTTTTTTGTAGAATTGCGAACTTTCACATGTTTATTTTTCTATTTATTTTTAAATTGGAAAAAGGATTTACGGTAGATGTTCACGTCTTTGAATATTACATTTTTTTCCTATTATCTGTCTCATCTATCAATAGAATCACAAAAGTTATCATCTATATGCACATAAAATGCACATCATACCCTGACTAGAACAACAGTGTATAACACCATATATTACTGCATGTACAACTACTCTATTCACCCGAAGGGGCCGATTTTCGACCTTTCAAAGCTAGTTTTTGGGTATAAAAACTTTTCCATGAATTGGCGCCAAAGAGTAGAAAACTCCTTCACACGTGTTTTTTTTTAAAGATATTTAAATGCTTTTTAACAAATTTATGGCTTTTTTAACATTAAAAAATATTTTTTTTTCATATGTTTTCCATTACTTCTACTGATATTTTTAAGACCGTCCGTCACCAAAAAATATAACAAAGAAAGCACAATTCTGTGTCTGAATCCAGCTTTTCTATTGCAGAGCTCCACTCTCTCATTATAGAAGCAACGTAAAATTATAGTTGCCCGCTGCCACTGCTTTGGAGGAGTTTCCTACAGATATACTAATTTAAAATACATTCCGAGATACAAGAATACAAGCAATAATACACAACGGTTAAAAGTAACTACAGAATTATACCCGTAAATCAAAGTGAAGCGGCAAATAAACTGAAATAATCATATAAACAACAGAGAACAGAAATAAAAAACAGATTTTATTTAACAAGATTAAAAGCTATGCAGACAACTAGTATAATCAAGGTGACTGCTAACCAAGCAGGGATGACCAATACAAATGTGGCGTACAGAGCGGTAAAAGTGCATACAAAGTCTAGTACAAGTAAGGCCAGTAGTACAAAAATAGTTTAGTGGGATATACTACTCCCTATAGAATTATATGTCTGGCAGTGAATAAATAAATAAATAAGAAGACACGCCTCCTGACGAAGAAGAGAAACGTGCGTTGGGGTGGTGGGGATGCCACACAAACCAGTGTTTCATCCATGTAAGTGCTGTCTTCTTATTCACTGCCAGATAAATAATTCTATAGGGAGCAGTATATCCCACTTAACTATTTATATACTACTGGCCTTACTTGTACTAGACTTTGTATGCACTTTTACCACTCTGTACTCCACATTTGTGTTGACCATCGCTGCTTGGTAAGCAGTCACCTTGATTATTCTAGTTGTTTGCATATCTTTTAATCTTGTTGAATAAAATCTGTTTTTATTGGCAATTTACACTGCTGTTCTCTGTTGTTTACACAATGGTTTAATAATTTAGTTTACTAAAATGATAAGTTAAAAATAAAAAAAGAGGATGGAACATGATGTAAATCATGTAACATGTATTATACTCAGCCTCCATATCTGGGGAGCCTACCGAATGTTCTACAGGGGTCTAGGTAGATGAGAGTAGACTTTGCATTCTGCAGATTCATTTGGACTCAACTTTTCTTTGTCTACTCCTCCTAACTAGGGATGAGCGGACCCATGGAAGTCCAGGTTCTTGTATCCGACCTGAACTTTATTCCAAAGTTCGCTTTGGGTACCTGAATTTGAAACAGAACCTGAACCCTATTGAACATAATTGGGACCCAAACCTTTGAGGTGGAAAATTCTCTCTCTCTTTCGGAACTCTGAACATCGAACGGACTTCCGGGAGAAGTCCGTGTTCGGCGTTTGGCCCTGGACAGTAACTATTCCATATGAAACCTAAACTTTTAAATTCGGGTTTGCAGATTTCTACACCTAACTTTTACAACCCCCTCCTAGACCAGATGTCTCTGGGCAGAAAGCCAAGATGGACCTTTCTAGAATAATAAACAAGTGTCTGTGTAGTGCACATGTGGTATAGAATTGTGATATAGTGTCCATCTGTACCAGGTTCTGTATCTGTGAAACTGCAACTTGTCATAATTGAATGATAGTTATTATGCCATGTTCCTATGTTCAAAAAAGTGCTGTGTTCTGTTACATTTTTCTATTTTTCAATAGCAATTTACATTGATTTCTGTGTTTTTTACTTATCTTTTGTAGCTGTTTTTGTGGCATTTTACCTATTTTTTGTACAATTTTACAATCAATTTTACATTGATTAGTTTCCATAATCAGTGATGGTTTGGGGAGCCATGTCATCTGCTGGTGTAGGTCCACTGTGTTTTATCAAGACCTAAGTCAGTGCAGACATCTACCAGGAAATATTACAGCACTTCATGCTTCCCTCTGCCGACAAGCTTTTTGGAGTTGGAAATTTCATTCTCCAGCAGGACTTGGCACCTGTCCACACTGCCAAAAGTACCAATACCTGGTTTACAAACAACAGTGTCACTGTGCTTGATTGGCAAACTCGCCTGACCTTAACCCTATAGAGAATCTATGGGATATTGTCAAGAGGAAGATGAGAGACACCAGACCCAACAATGCAGACGAGCTGAAGGCTGCTATCAAAGCAACCTGGGCTTCCATAACCCTCAGCAGTGCCACAGGCTGATCGCCTCCATGCCACGCCGCACTGATGCAGTAATTGATGCAAAAGGAGCCCTGACCAAGTACTGAGTGCATTTACGGAACAAACATTTCAGTAGGCCAACATTTCAGAATTTAAAATCATTTTTCAAGCTGGTGTTATAAAGTATTCTAATTTACTGAGATAATGACTTTTGGGTTTTCATTGGCTGTAAGCCATAATCATCAACATTAACAGAAATAAACACGTGAAATAGATCACTCTGTGTGTAATGACTCTATATAATATATGAGTTTCACTTTTTGTATTGAAGAACTGAAATTAATGAACTTTTTGATGATATTCTAATTTTGTGAGATGCACCTGTAAGCCTATGGAGGGTCAGAACAAGGCTTCATAAAGTTATATTGTAAAAGAGACTTCCAGCTCACATACAGAGCACAGTGACCCCGAGAGTCTGCAGAGCGGTGACGACACTGAGAAAAGGAGCGGAACGACGCTGGATATTGGAGAGAGCAGCCAGGGCCGGCTCCAGGTTTTTATGGGCCCCGGGCGAAAGAGTCTCAGTGGGCCCCTTTAACACAGACTACGATTCATGATGCACAGATACTGCAGAGAAATATAGGTACAGTACAGTGCCAAACACTTCTCTTCTTCCATTACATGAGTGATATCTATTGTAAATTGTACAATAGCTCAAAAACCGCCAAATCCTCACAGCGCACAGTACAGACTGGACAGTACAGTCCTCCATACAATATTGGACCCCAAATAATGCTCCATACAGGATACTGGTCCCCATATAATGCTCCATATAAAATGTGGAGCTCTCCTCTGCACTGTGCTGCGTTCTGCACTGTTACAGCTCAGGAAAGGGCGCTGTGGAAAAACTCCCTATCATCATCATTGCCTCCCCATCATCATTGCCTCTCCATCATCATCGCCTCCCCATCATCATTGCCTCCCCATCATCATCACCTCCCCATCATCATTGCCTCCCCATCATTGTTTCCCCATCATCTTCGCCTCCCCATCATCATTACCTCCCCATCATCATCGCCTCCCCATCATCATCACCTCCCCATCATCATTGCCTCCCCATCATCATCACCTCCCCATCATCATTGCCCCCCCACCACCATCACACATACAGCACCGCAGCACACACACACACACATCTCACCTGTCCGGCGTCCGCGCTCTCTCTGCCACACAGCCAGCCGCTGAATGATGACGTCATTCAGCGGTGCTGATGTGAGAGGAAGCGCCGGCGCCCTGGAGCCCGGAGCTGCGGCAGCGGAGGCACGGGGAGAGGTGAGTATTGCGCCGGCTGCTGCCGGGGCCCTGAGCAAGCGGGGGGCCCAGTGGCGGCGCTGGCACTACTCTCCTCTGCTGACGGGCGCCGGGGTGCCCGACGGTGATTGGGCCCCCCCGCCTGCTCAGGGCCCGGGCACTTGCCCGGGTATGCCGGGTGCTGACGCCGGCCCTGAGAGCAGCTGTAGGAGAGTATATTAATACATTCACACTACATTACATGTACATATACACACATTTATTAAAAAAATATATAGATGGGAGTGCTACTTTAAAAACGCAACTGCGTTTTTACTTGTGTATTTTTAGGCTCCCATAGAAACCTATGTGGAGAAAAAGAAAAGGCACCAAAAATGCACAGCTGAGCAGTTTAACAGCATCTATAAATACACAGCGGGGATGAATTTATTTTATATCACATAAACTTTGCTTGAACTGTTAAACACAACATATTTCCTGCACAAAAACACAGCGTCAACCAATGAGGTGTTTACTCTATGCGGGGACATGTCCTAAAACTAACAAAATCAACCCTTTCCAATGCACGGACTAATACAGCTGCCATTGAAGCTGCATGTAAGATCCCCTCTTAGTTGACAAGTTAATCAAAACAGCCACAAGACAGATTTCATCAACCAAGTTATCATTGTAATCAGTATAACGCCGCTGACTTGACAGTGTCTGTAGGTTACTGTGCACAATCCTGCTGACAGGTTCCCATTAAGAAGTCCTCTGAATCAGTACCTGTATTAATTGCATCTGTTTGAACTTGTTACCAGTATCAAAGACACCTGTCCACACACTCAATCTTACTCCAACCTCTCCACTATGGTCAAGAACAAACATCTGTCTAAGGATACGGGGCACAAAAATGTAGACCTGCACAAGGCTGGGATGGCTACAGGACAATAGGCAAGCAGCTTGGTGAGAAGGCAACAACTGTTGGCATAATTATTAGTAAATGGAAGAAGCACAAGATGACTATCAATCTTCCTCGGTCTGGGGCTCCATGCAAGATCTTGCCTCGTGGGGTAATGATGATCCTGAGAAAGTTCAGGAATCAGCCCAGAACTGCATGGGAAGACCTGGTCAATGACCTGAAGAGAACTGGGAACACAGTCTCAAACATTACCATTAGTAACACACTACGCCTTCATGGATTCAAATCCTGCAGGACACGCAAGGACCCCCTGCTCACGTTAGCACATGTCCAGGCAGGTTTGATGTTTTCCTATGACCATCTGGATGATCCAGACGAGATATGGGAGAAGGTCATGTGGTCAGATGAGACCAAAATACAGTACAACCCCAAGAACACCGTCCCAACTGTGAAGCATGGTGGGGAAACATCATATTTTGGTGGTGCTTTTATGCGAAGTGGACATGACGACTGCACCATATTGAAGGGAGGATGGATGGAGTCATGTATCGCAAGATTTTGGCCAACAACCTACTTCCCTCAATAAGAGCTTTGTGGCTGGGTCTTCCAGCATGACAGTGACCCAAAACACACAGCCAGGGCAACTAAGGAGTGGCTGTCAGGTCAGGAGACAGCCAAACTCCAAACTTAGGCCCAATAGAAAATCTTCGGAGGAAGCTGAAACTCAATGTTGCCCAGCGACAGCCCCGAAACCTGAAAGATCTAGAGAAGATCTGTATGGAGGTTAAAATCCCTGCTGCAGTGTGTGCAAACTTGGTCAAGAGCTTCAGCAAATGTCTGTCCTCTGTAATTGCAAAAAGGTTTCTGTACCAAATATTAAGTTCTGTTTTTCTATAGTTTCAAATACTTATTTCATTCAATAAAATGCAAATTAATTATGTGAAAATCATACAATGTGATTTTCTGTTTTTTATTTTTAGATTCTGTCTCTCACAGGTGAAGTGTACCTACGATAAAAATTACAGACCTCTCCATTGTTTGTAGGTGGGAAAACTTGAAAAATCGGCAGTGTATCAAATATGTATGTTCCCCACTGTAAGTATTTCAATAAAGCTTTGTCAGTGCCAAAAACCAAGAAGTATCAAAAACAAAGCAGCTTTATTTAAAGCTTCACTCGAAGCGCTTTTTTTTTTTTTTTCCATAGCTGGCGTGGTGATTTAAATATAATTCCCCTGCCCTTTGTCTGATACTTACCTTTCGGCATTTTCACCTGTTTTCGCGGCCGCTCCCATCAGTACCCGACGAAAAGTGACCTGCCCACAGATACAGTGTTTCATGAAGCTGAGCGGAGGTCACTTTTTAATACAAGTCTATGAGAGCTTTGCTCTGGCTCTCATAGACTTGTATTGACCGGAGCAGTGCCGAAAAACTGTGAAGACTCCAGAGGGTGAGTATATGACCGGAGGGCAGTGGGTTTACATTTAAACCGCCACTCCAGCCCTGAAAAAAAAACCCACTGGAGTGTTGCTTTAAAACAGGATACATCAACAAGAAACAAGACCCGCGTCTATATAAAACATGGAAAAAGGCGCAAGTAACCTAGTTTAGTTAACAGGTGCAGAAATGCTGCAGAAAATCTGCAACATTAAAAAACTCACCAGATACTCTCGGTGGGAATTTTCAGCACCATTTCTGCACTTATTAAGTAATTTACAGTAGGTAAATAGGTTACTTGCATTGAGTAAAAAAATCACCAAAACTCTTCATGGGAGATCCAGATTTCACTATGTTGCATGGCATATTTAACCTTTTTGATAGTAATTGGATATGCCAAATAAAACCATCATGGGTGCCAGGTCGGCACTATTGTGACACAGCTCCGTTATATAAGAAACATGTGGATGAATATAGAATAACTCAAATTAATGGGGTTTTTTTTTTAGTCACACGAAGATTCTGAATTAATTTGAGACTTCGCTTCCACGTTGCTTAAAAAGGGATTTGTTCAGTTGGCGTATATACAAGATATTTAGCAAAGCTTTTCAATTAGAGCAATCGCTTATAGCCTTATCATTTTGGGTACAACTGGAGGTGGCTGTTGTGTGCATTTTATGGCTTAATGGATTTGCATTTCTGATGTGTAACCTTGGAGCCATCAGTGGCACAAATTTCATTATGATAGTAAAGTGGTTTATGAAGAGAGAGTTTAAAAGTACTCAACGCCTCTCAAGACCTGGTGAAATGCAAAGGGGAGCAAAACACGAAATGACAGAAACAAAATATATTTTTCTCCAAATCTAAATGTTAGATATTTCCAAATATTTTACTGGTTAATCACAAAATACAGTACTATTGCGCTGACAACTAACAAACAGATGTAATAATGAGCACCACTCAAATCCCTATATCTGTAAGCGCTCTCCCCCACTGTTCTGTGTGTAATAGGAGGCTAGAAATATTAAAGGGTTTTCCCACGAACTAAATACATTTCAATCAATAGATATTGGAATAATAATTTGATGTGTTAAAAAAGGGTTCCTGTGCTGAGATAATCTTATAAATGTGCCCCTGCTGTGTACTGTGAGATGGTCGTGTCCGACCATGCAGGACACAGTCTGATCATACCACATTTATGTCTATGTTTAGAGTTCCCCTAACATACGTGACAATAAAGCACCAAAAAGAGAATCTCTGAATTTCCCAGATTGTTCATGTTAGCCTAGGGTCACCCAACTGTTTTCTCTCATCTGAGAAAATCAGTCAATTATCATAATCACACTCAGATCAGAGTTCTGATCAGAGCATAAACCGATTTTCTCGGAGGTGAAGTGGAAAAAAAAGTTTCTCCAACTCTTCTATAATGTTACTGCGTGAAAATCAGACCGCACACAGATGTCATCTGAATATGATGTGATTTTTTTCACATAGACTTGAATGGCCGAGGGCGATCCGATAATTGGTGTCAAATCGTGCATGTTGTGATTTTTTTTTAAAAATTGGACATATGCACGGCCTCATTGAATAACATTGGTCCAAATGCATTTGGGTTCGTACAGGACACCTAGTATCCGGGGCTGAACTCCGAACATGGACTTCTCCTGGAATCTCGTTTTACAGTTTTGGAGATTTTGGGAGGGGCGGGGACATTTTCCGGCTCCAATATTTGGGTCCTCATTGATTTATATGGGGTTCGGGTTTGGTGACAGTTCTGGTACCCGAACTAAACTGAAGTTTGATGATGAAGTTTGGTGTATATCCCAAGTAGAACTGTTCATTCTCCTCTGCAACAATTCTTTTACACAAATTTTCTCGTGGCTATTTTTATGCAGGAGATAATTACAGTCCATGTTTTCACCATCTTAGTTTAACCCCTTAACGACCAAGCCATTTTGTAGGTTAAAGACCAGGCCAATTTTTACAATTCTGACCACTGTCACTTTATATGCTTATAACTCTGGAACGCTTCAACGGATCTTGGCGATTCTGAGACTGTTTTCTCGTGACATATTGTACTTCATGATAGTGGTAAAATTTCTTCAATATAACTTGCGTTTATTTATCAAAAAAACGGAAATATGGCAAAAATTTTGAAAATTTTGCAATTTTCAAACTTTTAATTTTTATGCCATTAAATCAGAGAGATATGTCACAAAAATTAGTTAATAAATAACATTTCCCACATGTCTACTTTACATCAGCACAATTTTGGAACCAAAATTTTTTTTGTTAGGAAGTTATAAGTGTTAAAAGTTAACCAGCAATTTCTCATTTTTCCAACAAAATTTACAAAACCATTTTTTTTAGTGACCACCTCACATTTGAAGTGAATTTGAGGGGTCAATATGACAGAAAATACGCAAAAGTGACACCATTCTAAAAACTGCACCCCTCAAGGTGTTCAAAGCCACATTCAAGAAGTTTATTAACCCTTTAGGTACTTCACAAGAATTGAAGCAATGTGGAATGAAAAAATGAACATTTAACTTTTTTTCCCAAAATTTTTCTTTCGACACAATTTTTTTACATTTTGTCAAGGGTATCAGGAGAAAATGAACCACAATATTTGTTGCACAATTTCTCCTGAGTACACCGATACCCCATGTGTGGGGGTAAACCACTATTTGGGCGCATGACAGAGCTCGGAAGGGAAGCAGCGCCATTTGACTTTTTTGGCTGGAATTGAGATTGGACGCCATGTCGCATTTGGAGAGTCCCTGTGTGCCTAAACAATGAAAACCCCCCACAAGTAACCCCATTTTGGAAACTAGACCCCCCAAGGAACTTATCTAAATGTGTTGTGAGAGCTTTGAACCCCCAAGGGCTTCACAGAAGGTTATAACGTAGAGCCGTAAAATTAAAAAATCATATTTTTTCCACAAAAATGATCTTTTCATCCCAATTTTTATTTTCCAAAGGATAAAAGGACCCCAAAAGTTATTGTGCAATTAGTCCTGAGTACGCTGATACCCCATATGTGGGGGTAAACCACTATTTGGGCGCATGGCAAAGCTCGGAAGGGAAGCAGCGCTATTTGACTTTTTTGGCTGTAATTGAGATTGGACGCCATGTCGCATTCGGAGAGTCCCTGTGTGCCTAAACAGTGGAAACCCCCCACAAGTGACCCCATTTTGGAAACTAGACCCGCCAAGGAACTTATCTAGATGTGTGGTGAGAGCTTTGAACCCCCAAGGGCTTCACAGAAGGTTATAACGTAGAGCTGTAAAATTAAAAATCATATCTTTTCCACAAAAATGATCTTTCCACCCCCAATTTTTATTTTCCAAAGGGTAACGACCACAAAAGCTATTGTGCAATTTGTCCTGAGTACGCTGATACCCCATATGTGGGGGGAACCACTATTTTGACGCATGGCAGAGATCGGAAGGGAAGGAGCACCGTTTTTAAATGCAGACTTTGATGAATGGTCTGCGGGTGTCATGTCGCGCTTGGAGAGCCCCTGATGTGCCTAAACAGTAGAAACCCCCCACAAATGACCCCATTTTGCAAACTAGACCCCCCAAGGAACTTATCTAGATGTGTGGTCAGCACTTTGAACCCCCAAGGGCTTCACAGAAGTTTATAACGTAGAGCCGTGAAAATAAAAAAATCATATATTTTTTTCCACAAAATGACCTTTTTGCCCCCAAATTTTTATTTTTATAAGGGTAACAGGAGAAATAGGGCCCCAAAAGTTGATGTGCATTTTGTCCTGAGTACGCTGATACCCCATATGTGTGGGGGAACCACTGTGATCGCCTTACTGCGATCTTTGGGAGGCAGAATGAACAAATCCACAAAAGGTGAAGAATTGGTTTTCTTTTTTACGCCGTTCCTTGTGCGATATTAGTGATTAGGCGACTTTATTCCTCGGATCGGTGCGATTACAGCGATACCAGATTTATAACCTTTTTTCAGGTTTAGCTTCTGTCACACACTAAAAGATGCTTTTTTTGGAATAATTTTTTGTAAGAAATTTTTGCATCGCCGTATTTTGAGAGCTATAATTTTTCCATATTTCGGCCGACAGAGTTATCTGTGGGCTTATTTTTTGCGGGACGAGCTGACGTTTATATTGGTACCATATTCGGGCACATAACGTTTTTTGATCGCTTCCTATTCCGATTTTTGTGGAAGCAGAATGAACAAAAACCAGCAATTCAGGAATTGTTTTTTTTTTTTTTCCTTCATTCCGCGTGTGGTAAAATTGATAAAGCAGCTTTATTCTTCGGGTCACTACGGTTGCGGCGATTCCTCATTTATATATTTTTTTATGTTTTGGCGTTTTTTACACAATAAAAAATTTTATAGAAAAAATAATTATTTTTGCATCAGTTTATTCCGCGAGCTATAACTTTTTTATTTTTTCGCTGATGATGCTGTATAGCAGCTTGTTTTTTGCGGGACAAGATGACGTTTTCAGCGGTACCATGATTATTTATATCTGACTTTTTGATCGCGTGTTATTGCACTTTTTCCAAGCGGTATGATGATACCGCTTGGAAAAAGTATAATTTACTACTTTTTTGTGGTTTTTTTTACAGCTTTCACTGAAGGGGTTAACTAGGGTTACGCTTTTATAGATGGGATTTTTACGGACGTGGCGATACCTAACATGTGTATGTTTTTTGTTTTTTATTTTTTTTATTGCATAAAAATTTGTATTTTTTAGGGGATTTTTTTTAAATGATTTTTTAACATTTTTTTTACAATTTTTTTTTAAATAAATTATTTTTTTTAACTTGTCCCTTTATGGGACTTTCACTTTTTTACTTTTTATTGCAGTTACAATGATTGCAATGCTCCAGCATTGCAATGCATTGTAACTATAGTGAAAGCTGCTGTGACCATGATCACAGCAGCTTTCCGTAGTTAGATGACCCGGAGGTTGTCATGACAACCCCCGGGTCATCAAGGCAGAGATCGGACCCTGCTAATACATTGCAGGGCGCCGATCTGAGGCAGAGGGAGCTCCCGACCCTCTGCCTCCCCCCTGAGCGCTGCGATCGCGCTCGATCGCAGCAGTCAGGGGATTAACAGCCAGGGGCGGTGGGGGCTCCCTCCGGCTGTTAGTGCAGGAAGCCTGGCCACTGCAGCGCCGGCTCCTGCACTGATCGCGCTGGAGATGCTGAAATTTCAGCATCTCCTGCGCGATCGCTGCTGTGTTTGGTCAGTCAGATTGACTAACCAATCACAGCGCTGTGGGTGCGGGGACCGACGGCAAAGGTCCCTGCACCGCTTGCTGTGCCTGTCAGCTGTCATAGACAGCTGTCGGCACTGAACTACCACTGCGTGTAAACAAAGGCATGACGTGCACAGTCCGTCAAGGTGCCAAAACTGACACCTTGCCATGACGGACTGTGCACGTCAATGGACATTAAGGGGTTAAAGAATAGGTATGTTACTGTAACGGGAAGGATGAAAGAAATTTTGGTTATTTAGTTTGGGAGCAAAACATCAGAGTGTATAATTACTAGGAAAGGTCATTAAAGAGCTTGTCCTCATGATCTGCTCATGCTGGGGTTGCTTTAAGCTTCAATGTATTAGATTGTTTGATTTTGGTAATTGATGCAGGGCGGTACTCTAATTGCCAACCATAAGATAAAGGGAAAAAATATATTTCTCATCTCACGTGGATATGTACTGACATTTTTCTTCAAAGTTTGTATGTTTTTTTCTTCTTGATCAACAGAACAAGAATATTTTGATTTTTGGGTGCATTATACTATGCTGTGATATTGCAGTATGTTTGAACCCTTGTTTTTCTCATGATCATGGTCTGATTTTCACCTCTTTTTTTAGATTCTGGTCACCCAATAAAAAAGGTGAAGGGATCAACACTACTTGTAATATTCTCACCAAAAGCTACCTAAGAATCTGATGGTCTGCCTCTATGGCATGTCTGCCCTTTCCTCTTCATGAATAAGGATATATCTTCTAATGATGCTGGAACCACACGTAGAAGAGCAGAAACCCAAAAAGCAAAGATCAAATTAACTCACCATTATGGTACCATCTTCTGGAACCCAGGACAGAAGTTTATTTATTTTCCTACCTCTCCACACTTTTGTCATGATCCTGAGTTAGTTCCTCAACCCTTTTGGGTTCTGGTCACTAAATAAATAAGAGACTAGAACCAGCCATGACTGAGACCCCTCTGTCTCATGGTCTACCTTTATACTTTATGCTCAGCATGAATTATGGCATACGGATCTTGTATGATCCCCTAACTGTTCTGGACTGAAGAATATGTTTTTGCCTTCCCTCTACACTCATGAACATGAGTCACTTCCTCACCTCAATCTTGGAGATGGAACCAACTTTTGGCTTGGTTGACCCCTCAAATACCTTTCATTGTGTACCACTGACTCATCATAAATTATGACATCATGTACTTTTATGGAACCTTTTACTAAGTGGTACCTGTGCTGGCAGACTCGGCCCTATCACATATTATACAATGGGGGATCCATTTGAATGGGAATCATGTAATACTTCATTTCCCCTCTAGTGGTCACTGCAGGGAAAATGTGCAGCTAGTTTCAAGACCAGCTGATCGCAGTGATTTTCAGAAGCTGGACCTATAGCAGTCATCAGATCACCAAGAATTCTTCCTGTTAATAAGAGGTTAAAGTCGTGAAAGTCCATAGAAACTTTAAGAGCCAGAAAAAAATTCTTCTTGTTAAGGATTTTAACCAATATGTACTCTCGTGTTTCCCCACAGCCAACACATGTACGTCAGCTGAGAGAGCCGTATGTATTCACTCCAGTTATGGAGGTATTTATATTCCCAGGAGTACAGGCAATGTGGCTGGCATTTCACAGCAAATTGGATTATGGATCCGGGCAGAGACAGCGATCTGATTGACATTTTCTAAACGCATATCTGTCTCCTGGGTAATGAATTTGGCAAACAAGACACTTTTCTCTCTTTAACCTAACCAACTATTTCATCTGAATTGCTGATCTTATACGAGAAGGTAATTTACTATATAAAAAAAAGAAAATGACAAGTTAAGCGGCAGTGTTATTACATATTCATTCTCCAGTAACTCATACATGAAATCACACCCAGCTATTTCTGCTGTCTTTGAAATAGGCCGTTATTTTACTCCAAAAATTTGATGGTCTTGTTCTGCTTTTCTGTAGAAAGTCCCAATATAACCAAGACCCGGGCTGGGCTGAGAGTGATCTGGATCCAACCTCATCACTGCCAGACATAGTCAGAAAGATGGCCCCTGTGCGAGAACAATACATGGGCCCTTTGTGGCAAAAGAGCTCAGCATAATCCACAATTTCACCTGCTTCGAGGTAGAAAAGGCCCCCGGACCTCTTAGGCCCCAGTGCGGTTGCACCAATAATATGTCCGCCCTTGCTCACCATCCTTTCATTGCTATCAGATACTTGATTTGGGCTAAATAGTCCATTTATATATTTTATGTTGCATGGGGGTCTTAAAAAAAATGCTAAATACTCATTTAACAGATTGAGCCTATTTAAACCGTATCTTTGCCTACGTCCCCAGCCGGTCTCCTTCCTTATACTTGAGCCAGAGGACTTCACATGACCGCTGCAGCCGATCAACGACCACCGATTGACTGCGGCGGTCTTGTGATGTCCAACAGTAGAGAAAACGAGAAGTCTGCTGTAGGACATGGGAGGCAGTGTGGTAGAACAACAGGGTTTTAGAAGCAAAGTGTTTGTAATAAAGCCGGTCCAACAATCTGCTGATTCCTGTAAGTCAGGCTTCTGTAAACCATGATGATCAGATATTATTTCAGGAGACCTACTGTCAGTGATATATTATAGGTATGGCTATGTGTCCTGCTTCGATAGAGGAGAAAATAATTGAAAACCTACAGATCTGAAACTGATTGATCAACTCTGCATTGATTTAGAGAACACTATTAGTTAAATGTAATGGTGACTACCACAACAAAATCTTCCAAATGCATTTATTACCATTTCCTTTAATGACCTGATCAATTACTATTGACCCATTCGGAGGCTGATAATTAAGTCAAGCCTTCCAAGCTTAAGTGAGGGTCAGGGTAGGGTCACGCGACCATTTTCTCCACATTCGACAAAACCGTTATGATAATTCTGATGAGACTTTGATCAGAGTGGCCTCAGTTTTGTTTTTTTTTGGGACGTTCGGTTTGGACACCAGAACTGTGCCCGAACTTGAACCAGAAAAAAAAAATCAATCTGCATGAGCAACAATAAAGTGCAGCAGCCGCAGGGCACTCAAATTCTCGGACATCGCTGTGCAGCAAAATGCGGGAACCATTTATAACAGTTACCAACATTTCAATGGACAGTGTTTCCAATCGATGATCTTTAGCTGTTGCAAAACTACAACTCCCAGCATGCTGGGAATAGTACAGTACTTTTGCAATAAATGGAGAGCCACAGGTTGATGACAATGGATGGCAAGTCCCTAATTGACAGCAGTATGCAGAGTCTAGGTTTTTACTGCAGACAAGTAAACAATGATCAGCAGGAAGCGCCAGAGAAGCAGGAGGCGCCAGAGAGGCAGGAAGTGCCACAGCAGCAGGAAGCGCCAGCACAGCAGGAAGTGCCAGAGCAGCAGGAAGCGTCAGAGCTGCAGGAAGTGCCAGAGCAGCAGGAAGCACCAGAGCAGCAGGAGGCGCCAGAGAGGCAGGGAGCGCCAGAGCAGCAGGTAGTGCCAGAGCAGCAGGAGGCCCCAGAGAGGCAGGAAGTGCCACAGCAGCAGGAAGCGCCAGCACAGCAGGAAGTGCCAGAGCAGGAGGAAGCGCCAGAGCAGCAGGAAGAGCCAGATCAGCAGGAAGTGCCAGAGCAGCAGGAAGTGCCAGAGCAACAGTACTAAAACAGCAGAGGATTTACCAGGCAAATATAATAGTGTATCATTCATTATTTTATTATATTTCTTCCTTTCCAATTATGTTTCCTTTTAACTTTTAATTATATAGTCACTTTTGCATACAAAAATCTAACTTCTAGACTTGTGGCCTATCTGAACACAGATTTAATGGTTGTCTGGGAATTGAGACATTAATTATATGTTAGAATGAAAAGGATATGGTAGCTACTGTAGCACTGAGCCCCTTTTGTTCCCATCAGTCTCAGTTTAGTTCAAAGGA
This sequence comes from Oophaga sylvatica, assembly GCA_033576555.1. Classification (NCBI taxonomy): domain Eukaryota; kingdom Metazoa; phylum Chordata; class Amphibia; order Anura; family Dendrobatidae; genus Oophaga; species Oophaga sylvatica. The sequence continues at coordinate 38,883,187 of JARQOD010000001.1, forward strand.
ATCTGCAACAAAGTTTTTAACCGCACCATCTGAGACCAGCATAATATATGGGCATAGACTCTGACTCCAGCGTTGTATCACTTACTTTACTGGATGCTGAAGTTTTTATTAAAAACAGTTTTCTCGGCTGCAGACCTACCAGTTCTCTGAGTGCTGATGCCCTGTATAACACAGCCCACTCCACTGATCGGTGTACACTGTGCATAGGCAGAAAGCTGTCAGTCAGTAGTGGGGACCTAGTTGGTCTACATAGCAGCAGGTTTACTATTCCTCTAATGATAATTTCCTGAAATAATTCTATAAAAACTACAGCATGCAGCCTAGTAAGTGACCCAATGCTGGAATCAGAGTCTCTGTCTCTGCATAATGCAGCTCTCAGATTATATAACAAAAACCTGCCGACAGTTTCCCATCAAGCCACATTGCTCAGTTGGGATGATTCCAAAACTATGATCCTCTTTCTACACCACTTTCGGCTTCACAAAGATGGAATATAGCTACAAAGACGACCACCATGTGGCCCCAATCCCAAGTAGATCATGGCTTTGATTTACTTTGGTTTGTTTGGACCTGACACAAACTGATAGTGGCGGTCTCAACTCCTGAATCCTCACCAGTGTCCATGACATGTCTTAAAAGAGACAAGAGATAGATTTCCGAGCGCATAGGCCTACATTCACTTTAAATATGGCCTCCATGATTTCCGATCCTCCATGTTACTGCCCCGCTCATCTCATCACAGACGTCTTTGTCGATATCAATTAGAACCGTATTGCTATAAATAATCCAGTAAATCGTGTCTGCGACGCCCGAATGTTGTGCGCACTGTGTCTGACAGCCTACGCTGTCTGGTGTAATTATAAATGTAGAAATAATGTTTTTTTCCACTAAGCAGCTGTTCATTTCTTCAATTAAATGAATATTCCGATCCCCAAGATCCCATCCCAATATGTACTAGGTGTAATGATAATAATAATATTAGCAAATACCTCTAATTAGAAATGTAGTATAGTTTTTCTGATTCGCTATGCCTCAAGTGCAGGCATTGCAGAACCTTAGGTATCCATGGCTACGACCACTGACATAGTGACAGGTAGTTAGACAGTGGTCATAATAACCATGGATACCTAAGGTCCAACAATGCCTGCACATGAGGCAGAGAGAATCAGGGAGATGACATCGATCCCTTCAATACTCCAGAACACCACAGATGTTGACATTGAGGCTAAGGTCACATAATGACTTTTTGGTGTGTTTTGACGCTGCATATTTTTGTTGTGTCAAAAACACAGCGTCTTATAGTTCCAGCAAAGTAGATGGGATTTATAGAAATCTCACGTACGCTGCGCTTTTTTTAACACACAGCGTTACCTGACCTGCGGTGCGGGTTTCAAATTTGCATCATCTCAATTTCTCTTTGGGGTACGCTGAGTTTTCTGTGCAGATTTCCCCGTAGACTCACATTAGGTGTGGAAATTCCACAGGTAAGGGCCCCGTCTCACATAGCGACACACCAGCGATCCCGACAACGATCAGGATCGCTGGTGTGTCGCTACATGATCGCTGCTGAGCTGCCAAACAGGCATCTCAGGCAGCGATCAGGACAGTGACACTGCGGGTAAAGTCGCTTAGTTACCCGCAGTGTACGTTGGTTACCAGCCCGCTGATGCAGGGAGCTGGTAACCAAGGTACAAGTCGGGTTTCCAGGCGCTGCGCAGTGCCTGGAAACCCGCTGTGTACCTCGGTTACCAGCTCCCCTGCAGCAGCGCGCTGGTATCCAACGTACACGTTGGGTTTCCAGGCACAGCCCCGCGCCTGGAAACCCGCTGTGTACCTTGGTTACCAGCGGATCGCTGGTCTCCCGCCTGTCACACGCAGTGATGCGTGCTGGCCAGCGGGAGATCAGCGATCAAAAAAAAGTCCTGACATTTCTGACACGACCAGCGATTCACAGCAGGGGCCTGATCGCTGGTACATGTCAGACATAGCGAGATCGCTGCTGAGATCGCTGTTTAGCAGCGATCTCGCTATGTGAGACGGGGCCTTAAAAAACACATGTGTCTTTAGTGCATCACAAACGCAAGTAATCCACACCTAAGTATGTCAATAAAGTTTTGCTAAAGCCAAATAACCGAAAGTATAAAAAACAAAGTAGCTTGATTTAAAGCGTAATACATCAACAAGAGACAAAAATCGCAGCATCAAAAACGTGATAGAAACGCATGATAAAAAAATTTACGCAAAAACACAATAAAAAATGCAGGTGCAGAAATTAAGCAGAAATTTGGCAGTGTAAAAAACTCACCTAAAGCTCATCGTGGGAACGTACCCTGCTTCTTATATATCTCTAGACCACAAGTGATGTTGATATCCATCCCTTCAATACTCTGAATCACGAGGGTTGTTGAAATTGATCCCTTTTATAGAACACCAGAAATGTTGATATCAATCTCTTCAATCCTCACAAAGCTTGTTGCCTTTGGTCCCTTACTCTGGACCACCAGAGATTTTGACATTGATCCATTCAATATACCACCAGTGATGTTGGTGTCAATCTCTTCAATACTCTAGATCACAAGGCTTGCTGACATTGGTGCCTTCAATATTGTAGACCACCCAGGTTGTTAATAACAATCTTTTCATTACTCTAGATCACAATGGTTGCTTATGTAACACCCCTTCAGGGCTACCACGGTACGCTGGGTGTTATGGGGGGTCTCACCTCTTTAGGGCGCAGTGCCTCCACCCGAATCTTGATTGGAGCTCTCTCTAGGACTGCAGAAGGACTGTTATCTTCTGCCAGGGACTGATTCGGGAAACCCCTGCCCATAGCTCAGTACACACTCACCCAAAACAGGAGTAAAACAGTTTAACTGGTTTATGGATATGCAGCAGAAATGAAGTATATTTAAAGAAACAACATGCAATACAGGTAACGATGCTCTATGAAAGTCATATACACATCACAACCTAATTCTTTCCCCAACCCTGCAAATATAATATAGCAGGGTTCCCCTTTTCTTGTATTAACCCAGTCCAAACGTTGGGGCCCAGTTGCCGCGGATGTTGGCGCGCAAATTTATAACCGTTGGTGCACTTAGATGCTCACGAAGGTAAATAGTCTGGGGCGTATTGTACTCACTGTAACGGGCTGGTTGAACCACAAGTCTCGAAAAGGGGCACTCACGGTGCGTCTCAACCGGTTGTAGTTTTCCCTGGACCCCAACTGGGGGCGGCAGGATTCAGGCCTTTATAAGGTGGGAGTGCCGGTAGAACTCTCCGAGTCCTTAATGTTGCTTGCTTCACCTGGTGACCGGGCTGCGCTCTCTCCAGATTCGCAGGTATATCAGAGGGGACTGGAACGCTCCGCTCTTTAGAGGAATACAAGTCCACAGCGCTCCATCTTTTACATGAACAATCTGCTCTCTCACTTTCTTTCACTTCCTCTGCAGCTCCCTCCCCCAAGTTCCTCCTCCCTCCTAGCTGTGTCATCTGACTGAAACAAGGGTCCATGGGAATTGTAGTCCACCGCAGCTCAGGGAAAAAACCATTAATGTCTGAAGGTCCCTGTTTAACAGCAGCTGCAAAACTCTTCTTAGTGTCTGTAAATCCCAGTATACCAGTAGCTGCTCTGACAGTTCCATGTGCAGGTGTTACATTCTCCCCCTGGTGAATCATTGAAAGTGTCCCATCACGACATGAGGACTCACCACCTGAAACATGAATGGGGGTTAAGGCATCCTGACTAACACCAAATTTACATGCATACAAACCACCTCCTGGACACATGGAAGATACCAGGAAATAAGGCCAAACAGAATTTGAATTTGGGTGTATCAACCTGGGGACCTCAGTGGTATGTCCCATTCTGTCATAAGTCAACATCATGGGTGGCCTAATGTCCCGCTTGGGACGAGTGTGTACCGAGGGGCCCACCTCCTCAGTCCCCGACTCTTGTCTCTCAAGAACGGGCTCCACCAGGTGGATCTCTTCATTCAATAAATGTCCCTCTTCTGAACTTTCCTCCAATTGTGGGCGGAGTGCACTCGCCTCCTGACAAATGTCCCTTTTCTTTGTTTCTACTTCAGGGGTCTGGTTTTCAGGGTCTACGCCCATGGGGCATGGGTCCTCGATCCACCTGTAGCTCCATTGACAGTCAGGTCCCCATTCATCCCCAGACTCGCTGTCACATCCTCCTGAGGCAACTCCAGTCTGGGGTGGGTTTTTACACCTTGGACTTCTCCTATTGCACTGAAGAGTTGTATGACCTCCTTGAGTTGGCAATGGGGGTAAGGGGATGTTTTTTCCCACAGGCAACAGATGGTGTCGATGATAGGTTTTAACAGCTCCACCCCCTTTTTCGGGCTTCACTCTGTAGGCCGGAACACCGGGCAACTTCTCCATCACCACGTAAGGGTCAGGACACCACCGATCAGCAAGCTTGTGCTTCCCAGGAAGGCCCAGAAGTTGAATAAGAACTCTGTCTCCAGGTAGTAAAACTTGTTCTCGAACCCTACAGTCGTAGCGAGTCTTATTGCGCTTCCCTGACCGACCAGAGGCCTGCTCTGCCAATTTGTAAGCTTTTGTCAAATCTTCTTTTAGCTGGGACACATATTTTAAGTAGGTCTTCCCATTAGAACGGTCAATGGATGTCCCAAAACTAATATCCACGGGTAGTCGGGCTTTTCTTCCAAACATGAGGAAATAAGGAGAATATCCAGTTGACTCATTTGTGGTGCAATTGTAGGCATGAACCAACTGACTCACATGCCTGCTCCAGTGTCCCTTCTTCCTGGGATCTAAAGTGCCTAACATGTTCAGAAGGGTACGGTTGAATCTCTCAGGTTGAGGATCCCCTTGGGGGTGATATGGCGTGGTTCTGGATTTCTTGATCCCACAGAGAGCGCATAGCTCCTTGATTAGTCTACTTTCGAAATCTCTTCCTTGATCGGTATGGATGCGGGCAGGCAGCCCGTAATGTACAAAGAACTTCTCCCATAATGTTTTTGCCACAGTAATTGCCCTTTGATCTTTAGTGGGGTAGGCCTGGGCATATCGGGTGGAAATGGTCAGTGACCACTAACACATTACTGACATTGCTTTCATCAGGCTCGATGGAGAGGAAATCAATGCACACTAGTTCAAGTGGGCCATCGCTGGTAATGTTCACAAGGGGGGCTGTTCTCAAAGGCAAGGTTTTTCTCAACACACACCGGGAGCATGATTTGCAGTATTCTTCAATATCCGCTTCCATACGAGGCCAGTAGAATCGGTCGGCCACGAGACTCGTAGTCTTTTCGATGCCAAGATGTCCATGGTCATATGCAGGGACTTCATGACCATCTTCCGAAATCGGGTGGGTAACACCAGCTGTCTGCGGACTCCTCCCTTCTGGCCCCTTGTCTCTCGGTATAGTAGCCCATTTCTTACTACTAGCGACTCTAGCTGCCGAGTCAGCAGGACAGACTCCTCTGTTCTTAATGCATTCTTTTCGGGCCTCCAGCCCCTCTTCACCCACCATCGAACTACCCCCACTGACTGATCCTCCTGCTGCGCCGTCCTGACTTGATTATGAGTCAGTTGAGGGAGAGAGTCTGGGGTTACATTTGTCACTCGACAGTACGACAACGGGAGCGCTTCGCTAGATACTCCTAAGAATTTAGCACAGCACTGCAGAGTGAGGGCATCAGTTCGATGTCTATGGCACAGAGTCTTCACCTCAGGGCAGGGACCTCTATCCATCCTCCTTCTTCTTCCTCATTTAAAGGTTCACTAGGCAGGCGAGAGAGTGTGTCTGCATCAATGTTACTGATCCCTGGTCGATATTTTAAGCTGAAATCATACAGAGAGAGTGCGGCAAGCCACCGGTACCCCGTGGCATCCAGTTTTGCTGTGGTTCTCACGTAGGTTAATGGATTGTTGTCGGTATGAACCACGAAGTGTACCCCATAGAGGTAGTCATGCAGCGTGTCCACTACAGCCCATTTTAGAGCCAGAAACTCCAGTTTGTGAGCTGGGTAGTTGCGTTCACTGGGAGTCAATCCTCGACTAATGTAGTAAACGGGACGTAGACAGCCATCATGGTCCTGATAGAGAATCCCTCCTAGTCCGTCGAGAGAAGCATCTATATGTAACACATATGGTTTACTGGCGTCTGCATAGGCCAACACTGGAGTTTGGGTCAAACATGACTTCAGTTTCTCAAATGCCTCGTCGCATAAGGGTGTCCATCTTTCCCCAAAAGGTTCATTAACTCGGAAGTAGTCTCTTTTCCCTGACCTTGAGGGGCGGGCTGTCCCGCCGGAAGGGGGATACCCCTGGGTAAGAGCAGTTAATGGCTTCGCAATCCGAGAGTACTGGGGTACAAATCTTCGGTAGTATCCACAGAATCCTAAAAAGGACCTAAGCTCCCCCAGCTTGGTGGGCTTAGGCCAGTTTACCACAGCCTCCACTTTGGCGGGGTCGGTGGAAATTCCTTCTCTGCTGACTATGTGCCCCACATATTTCACAGTCGTCTGGCAAATCCGGCACTTATCAAGGGACAACTTCAACCCAGCCTCCTTCAACCGATCCAGCACCTTGAACAACCGCTGGTTGTGTTCTTCCAGAGTCTTCCCAAAAACAATAAGATCATCGAGATAAACCAAGACCTCACGTAAGTGCATGTCCCCCACTACTTTGTCCATACATCTCTGAAAAGTGGCCGGAGCACCTGTCAGTCCTTGAGGCAGTCTTTGAAACTCGAAGAACCCAATGGGGCAGATAAAAGCGGTCTTCTCTTGATCTTCCTTTGACATGGGTATCTGATAGTAACCACTCCGGAGATCTAACACAGAAAACCATTGGCTCCCTTGCAGGCAATCTAAAGCTTCATCAATTCGGGCACAGTGTACTGGTCAGGAACCGTACGTTTGTTCAAAGTACGATAATCCACACACATCCGAATAGCTCCATTTTTTTTCCGAGCAATCACAATGGGGGAAGCATATGGGCTACTAGACTCTATGATGACTCCTGTGTCTAACATACCGCGTAGATGCTGCCTAACATCTTCGATATCCGCCGGGGCCAATCTTCGGGATCTCTCTCGGAAAGGCTTTTGATCTTTCAACCGAATGCGATGCTCTACTCCTTGGGCGAGGCCCATGTCCCATTCGCCCAAGGAGAAAGCCGCCCCCCGCATCATCATGCCGTCGATGACTAGCCTCCTCTCTTCTCCTTTCAGCTCACTTCCTTCAAAACAAGGGTCAAAGCTTTCAGGCTGCAGTTCCCTCTTCCTCCTCCGTCCTCACATAGGCTTCCAGACAGACTGGGTGGATGGATAGGGTCTGCGAGTACTTTTCTCCCCCAGCTTCACGACACCACTGAGCTAACGTACGGAAAATGTTGGCATTTGTTCCCACTATGACAGGTGTGGGTCTCTCATCTGCCTCTGCCTCCGGGCAGATTAGCGCTATAATGGGTATCTCTTTATCCACTCCAACAACAGTCTCTGGGAATCGTAGTGTCACGGACACGTATCCTCGGTAGGGATAGCTGTGTTCACTCAGTCCCCACACCACGAGTCCAGACAGCGGTTTCAGAGGCACATTGGATAAATATCTCTTATACCATCCTTCAAAAATGATGGACACTTGAGATCCGCTATCCAGCAATACTGAACAAGATTTACCATTGATATATGCGGGGACATGCGGGGCTGGTCTAACCCTTCAGGCAGTGTTTTCGATGAGGCACTATTGGATGGGGAGGTAGAGTAGGTCTTAGTTGCTGATGGGGGCTCAGTATGGGGTTCTACTGGCCCCCTTTCCCGTTTCCCGAGGGAGGTGGGGAGAGTGTGAAGAGTTCTTTGAGCTCCACCTCTTTGGACACTGACGAGCTATATGGCCTGGATTCCCACAGACAAAGCACCCTTCTGGTTTCCTACTTTCCACTCTACACAGGTCATCATTCTCTCTTCCTGAAGCCAGGGTCTGCTTCTCGGCTACCTCTGCAGCACTTTGTAACCGCTGTATTGTCTTGGCCTGAGCACTTAACAATTGAGTAATCTGCTCCCCCTGTTTCTCGATGACTTTCAGCAGTTCCCTCTCTCGGCAGTCGGCTGCTGGCTTCAAGGCAACAGTAGTCACCCGAGGGGGGGTCTTCTCTCTTGCGGCCAAAATAACCTCTTCCTTGCGAACTTCCTTAAGCAACTCATGAAAAGAACCAGGAATCTTCTCTTTATCACAAGACCTCATCCGCTGAGCAATTGGATCATGAGTGAGAGCTCCTCTGAGTACTTGGTCCAGACGACACTGATCAACTTCTTTAGGGCTGACTCCACCTTTAGATACTATTCTATGAACCATCTTATCCAATCGGTATAGATAGTCGGACATCTTCTCATCTGGTTGTTGGTAGGTGGTACGGAGTTTATAGAGTAGATCAGTAGCATCTTCAGGGGATCCAAAAGCATCTTCTAAAGCACTCATATAATCTTGATAAGTTGCTAGTGGCTTGCTCCACCAAGCAGCCTGCACCACTTCCATAGCAGTACCCTTCAAACTTTCTACTATTCTCTGCTTCTTCACGGCATCAGTGCACTGCCACTCTTCTAAGCACAGTAAAGTGACATCCCTCCAAGTATCATATTCTTCTTCTCCAGCAGGGGTGGGGAGGGCACCTGAGAAGGTTCTTAAACGACGGTAGTTCCCTTCTGGCTGCATCTTTGCAAACTGACTGACTAACTTTTCCATAGCTGTCATAAGCACATCAACAGGGGCCGCTGTCTCTTCAGCACTGGTTCTAAGTGGAGTAGAGGGCGGACGTATACTAGTCTTCCTAGACTGAGTGGTTGATTCCTGTGGCCGGGTCTCAACTTCGGACTCATTAGGCCAAGTGATCTTCCATTGTCGACCATACTCTGGGGACACGGCTATCATGGATGGGAAGTAATCTTTCCTCAAGATCTGCCCGGTTGAGATCAGGGCTATGGGTAACTGTCCCCCCTTTTCCTTTCTGCGGTCGACCACTTCAGGGTGGGCAAGTTCAGTGAGTCGGTAACTATTTTCAGTATCTCTTCATCAGATGCATCACAGAGCTCACCACTCACTGCAAAGCTTTGTCTAGCTGTAACATCCATCTCTTCACACAACAAATATACTTCTCGCTCTGTTAAAGTCTCCATAGTAAATACTCCTGTGTTAGTTCTGTATCTCAGCAGTGCCTCCACTGTAACACCCCTTCAGGGCTACCACGGTACGCTGGGTGTTATGGGGGTCTCACCTCTTTAGGGCACAGTGCCTCCACCCGAATCTTGATTGGAGCTCTCTCTAGGACTGCAGAAGGACTGTTATCTTCTGCCAGGGACTGATTCGGGAAACCCCTGCCTATAGCTCAGTACACACTCACCCAAAACAGGAGTAAAACAGTTTAACTGGTTTATGGATATGCAGCAGAAATGAAGTATATTTAAAGAAACAACATGCAATACAGGTAACGATGCTCTATGAAAGTCATATACACATCACAACCTAATTCTTTCCCCAACCCTGCAAATATAATATAGCAGGGTTCCCCTTTTCTTGTATTAACCCAGTCCAAACGTTGGGGCCCAGTTGCCGCGGATGTTGGCGCGCAAATTTATAACCGTTGGTGCACTTAGATGCTCACGAAGGTAAATAGTCTGGGGCGTATTGTACTCACTGTAACGGGCTGGTTGAACCACAAGTCTCGAAAAGGGGCACTCACGGTGCGTCTCAACCGGTTGTAGTTTTCCCTGGACCCCAACTGGGGGCGGCAGGATTCAGGCCTTTATAAGGTGGGAGTGCCGGTAGAACTCTCCGAGTCCTTAATGTTGCTTGCTTCACCTGGTGACCGGGCTGCGCTCTCTCCAGATTTGCAGGTATATCAGAGGGGACTGGAACGCTCCGCTCTTTAGAGGAATACAAGTCCACAGCGCTCCATCTTTTACATGAACAATCTGCTCTCTCACTTTCTTTCACTTCCTCTGCAGCTCCCTCCCCCAAGTTCCTCCTCCCTCCTAGCTGTGTCATCTGACTGAAACAAGGGTCCATGGGAATTGTAGTCCACCGCAGCTCAGGGAAAAAACCATTAATGTCTGAAGGTCCCTGTTTAACAGCAGCTGCAAAACTCTTCTTAGTGTCTGTAAATCCCAGTATACCAGTAGCTGCTCTGACAGTTCCATGTGCAGGTGTTACACTTACATTGATTTCTTCAATATTTTAGACCACCAAGATTGTTGACATTGATCTCTCTAAAACTTTAGTCCAGCAGAGATGTTAACATTGATCCCTTCAATACTCTAGTCTGCCAGGAATGTTGACATTCATCCTTTGAATACTCAAACTCAACAGAGATGTTATTACGTAGCCCTTCAAAAGCCTAGACTCTAGACCAGTGTTTCCCAAACTCCAGTCCTCACGGACCCCACGGGTCATGTTTTCAGGATTTCCTTTGTATTGCACAGATGGTGGAAGTATCATCAAGGCATCAGGAATTCTTTCACCTGTACAACACTATGGAAATCCTGAAAACATTACCCATGGGGCCGTGAGGACTGGAGTTTGGGAAACACTGCTCTAGACTATCAGAGATGTTATCACATAGCCCTTCAATAGCCTAGACTCTAGACCAGGGTCTCAAACACACGGCCCGTGGGCCGCATGCGGCCCCTGAGGCAGGCATCTGCGGCCCGCGATGCACCACATGTCAGGGGGTCGGTGGGGGAGGGGGCGCGGGGGTGTGAGATAATGCTCACCCCCCTGACGCATCTCTGCAACCCCACCCCTGCTTCTCCCACGGTCTCCGACTCATTCCTTCAGCGGTCATGAGGTACCGCTCATTAAAGTCATGAATATGCGCATATTCATGACTTTACGTTCAATAGTTCTTTATTGAAAATTTTTGGTTAATGCATATACAAAGAAAGCATATAACTAGGCCCACGAAAGACCATACGATATAAAACAGTAATAATAATCAAGACAAGACATGGACTAACTAGGTATACAAACAGTCTACATAAAGGAAGGTTTTTGGTAAAGGGAAGGAAGGGGAGGTAATTAGCGGTGAGAAGAACCATTTCCAGTGTTTCATTCAAAGACTACTCAAGGGTGATTCGTTGAGGCAGAATGTAGTGAATCTTTGCAATATTTGGACCATGGGGACCATGTGCGATTGCAGAGAGTTACGCAATTATTGCGGATAGCGTATAGGGATTCCAGAGCGTGATGTTCTTTAAGTCGAGAGGTCAGCTCAAGCATTGATGGGGTGGAAGCAGTTTTCCAGCGTTGGGCTATCATTACTTTAGCAACCATAAGAGTATGTGCCACAAATCTGCGGAATTTAAGAGGTACAGTTTCAATCTCCAGCAGGCATAGTGCTATATGTGGAGATCGTTGTAATCTCAAGGATGTCACCAAATCTAATAAGTTGAAGACCTCTCCCCAGAAGCACAAAACCTTAGGGCATTTCCAAAATATGTGGAATAAGGAGCCCGTCTCTCCACAGTTCCTCCAACAACGGTCAGAGGTTCCGGGAAACAATCTGGCTAGCCTCTCAGGAGTGTAATACCAGCGTGACGTGCACTTCATATGTGACTCCTGACGCGTCATGGAGAGCGATGCTTTTTTAGCCCATTTAAACGCAAGTTCCCATTGAGCCTCAGAATAGGGTCTTCCTAGGTCAATTTCCCAGCTGACAATGTGGGCTCGTTTAGTAAAGTGAGTGGAGTCATTAAATATTGTATATAAATGCTTAGTCGTAGCAAAGTGAGGTTGGGGGTTAGTGCCCAAGATAAGGTTCCAGAGGGTCAGAGGAACCTGCATATTAAGCTTGTTACCAGAGAAGATATAGGATCTAGCCCTTCGTATATGAAATGCGGTCAATTGTGGTATGTGACCTGTAAGTTGCATTGTGGCTACATCTCCCCAAGTTTGCAGGCCAAGTTCTCCCCAGTTCCGGGTGTCTAAGTCTGGTATACACTGATGGAGAAGTTCGATCGGTAATGCTGCCGCAGAGACTTGTGCATCATTTCTCAACTTGGAGGTTAATAAGACCCAGCTACGTAAAGACGTTGTCACTACATGTGAGGCCGGTGGAGGAAGAGTTTTGTCTACAGTGTAAACTAACAAATGCAAGTGTAGTGGTCGTGAGTGATTTAAGGCTAATTCTATGGTCGGCCAAGAGGAGTGCGTGGATTGCAGCCACCAATGTCTAGTTTGACGTATAATCGTGGCGTGGTAGTATGCATATAAATTGGGGACGCCCGCCCCTCCATGGTAACGAGACATTCTTAAGACGGAGGAGGCCACCCTGGGTTTTTTTCCGGCCCAAATAAACCCCAACATTTGTGATGAGAGCCTATTTATATATTTCTTTGGTATCGGGAGATTAAGCGTTCTATAAATATATAGGATTTTAGGTAAGATCATCATCTTATATGACGTGATCCGGCCCATCCATGATATGTCTATTTTTGAGAATGTGTCTAGAGTCTCCTGAATATCCTGTATTAGGCCGTTCATATTTTGTAAAACTGTCTTGTGAAATGGCAAGGTAAGCTTAATGCCTAGATACGTTACCGTAGTATCCTGCCATTTGAAGGGAAACTCGGCGAGCATCGCAGCCCTAAGCTGGGAATCAATGTGTAGTCCCATGAGATGTGATTTGGTATAGTTGAGTTTGTAGTGAGATATCCGCCCAAATTCGTCAAGGGTAGTACAGGCTGATCGTAGAGAAGTCAACGGGTCGGTTAATAGGAGGACTATATCATCTGCATACAGACTTATCTTGTGTTGTCTACCAGAAAGTGGGATACCTCTAACAGTCTGATCCAATCTGACTCTCTCCGCCAATGGTTCCATGATGAGAACGAAGAGGAGGGGAGATAGGGGACAGCCTTGACGGGTGCCGTTCGTGATGTAGAATGATTGCGATAAAGTGCCGTTGATGAGCACCCTAGCGGATGGGCAGGAATATAAAGCTTCAATGTAGTGTAGAAAATCGCTCTCAAATCCAAACTTGCGCAAAGTGTGGAACATAAATCCCCAATGGATTCGGTCGAACGCCTTCTCCGCATCCAACGAGAGAAGCAAAGAAGGCGTCCGACCCCTCGAAGCATATTGAAGCAAGTTGAGGACACGTCGTGTTGCGTCAGATGTTTGGCGGCCCGCCACGAATCCTGCCTGATCAGTATGGATCAACAGTGGTAAAATGTTAGATAGCCTGTTGGCTAGTATTTTAGCGTATATCTTAGTATCTGAATTCAGTAGCGATATGGGTCTAAAGTTTCCAGGTTCATTAGGGGGTTTCCCGGGTTTAGGGATCGCAGTTACCGTCGCTTCTAAGAACTCAGGCGAGAAAGAAGCGCATTCACGAGCTGAGTTTAGCATGTTAGTCAAGTGCGGCGCAAGTAATTCAGGGAAGGTTCGGAAATATTCATTCGAATACCCGTCAGGGCCAGGTGATTTGCCCAGTTTAGACATGTTGATGGATTGCAAGGTTTCGGCTATCGAAATTGGGGCATTTAGCATGGAGGCTGACGAAGGGGGTAGTTTCGGGAGGTCAATTTGGGATAAAAAAGAGTTAATGGCTAGGTCTGTAGGTTGTATAACTCCTGGTGAATCTTTGAGATTGTATAACTGTTCGTAATATTTACGAAACGACTCCGCTATTTCCATAGGGTGTGTAATTGACGAGTGAGGGCATTGGGAGTTTTTTAGTGAGAACACCGTGCTACGGACTCACCTTTGTTTCAGTTTGGATGCCATATATCGAGAGGTTTTATTAATTGACCCATAGTGGGTTGCACGCATGGTGCGTATATATTTATCGTGTTGGCTGAACAGGTGAAGCTGTAAATTATGTCGATGGGTCATTAGACTGCGGTGATTATTCAAAGTTGGTTGTGAAGCAACTTCATTCTCAGCTGTCTGGACTTTCAGCAATAAACTATCTAGCTGACTCGTCAAGGCTTTTTTCCTCTGAGCACCCATTTGGATGAGGTGTCCGCGCATGACAGCCTTGTGGGCTAACCATATTGTCGAGGGGGTGACGTCAGGAGTAGTGTTAACACTAAAGTAGTCTACTATATGCTGTCGTATACGTGTCGCATATGAAGAATCGGTGTACAGTGCCAGGTTATTTCGCCAGTGCCCCGCCATTGATGTATAGGCTCGTGGAGACCACTCCAACATAATCGGCGCGTGGTCTGACCACGTGGCCGTTCCCACCGTAGCAGATTTAGCATCTGGCAATGCCCACCGATCCACAACAAACATGTCAATGCGTGAAAAGGTGCGATGTCGAGCTGAGTAGAAGGAGTATGCCCTAGAGCTGGAGTTAAGGCATCTGTATGTATCATATAGGGAGTGTGACCGTAACCATTGTTGGAGGCATGGAACATGCCGGGTTCTAGGATTGGAAGAATCCAATGATCCATCAACTATCAAGTTGAAGTCCCCTCCCATAAGCAGACTTCCCCTCGCCATTCCTCGGACTTTACGCATTACCCTATTTAAGAAACGAATTTGTCGTAAATTCGGTGCGTATATATTAACCACGGTGACCATTTTATTCTGTAGCAGTCCCACCAGTACTATAAAACGACCTGCAGGGTCAATGTAGGAAGATTCGCAGTGAAATGACACGTCAGTGGAGAACAAAATAGCAACGCCTGCCTTTTTTTTCTCCTGAGAGGCTAGGAAAATCTGTGTGTATTTAGTGCTGCTAAAGAGGGGCATTTTAGTACAGGAAAAGTGAGTTTCTTGCAGAAAAAGTATATCTGCTTTAAGTCTACTCGCCTCTCTCCATAGATAAGAGCGCTTATAAGGGGAATTCAATCCCTTAACGTTAAGGGATACCAAATTAAGCGACATATTGAGATACCACAATTTGCTTACCACACCACAAGGCTGGACCTAGGAGTAGATGAAGTTTGGATAAGGCGATCTCAAGGCGGAATATGCTGGGTAGTTCCATTTCGGCAGCGCAGGAGGGGTCAGGAACGTGAAGTAGACCTTTGGGTAACAATGGGGATAGAAACACAAGGAGGGGGACACAACAAATAAAGGCATAACAATAGCAGTATAGCTGAGCTGAATCATAAAGGATCAATCGAAGGTACATATCGATACTCAAATATGCTCCTCGACCGAAAATCTCCAGGGGGAAGGAGTTCAAAAGGCCATCAAATTAAGGCCTCAAAAACTAGTAGGCTAGCCCGTAATAACGGAACGGTCCCAGGTAACTAGCCGCTGTAAAGTGAACTGCATCGATTTTTAGCTCGACCGGATCAACGTGGAGAACCTTGGGTTTGCCAGTCATGGGTCGGTTTAGAAGGTTTCTGGTTCATAGCCTGTAGTTGCAGGTCAATCTTCACACCCCAACTTTTTGCCAAGTCGCATCCTTCCTTCAGTGAGTGAATGATATGCAGGGTATCCTCATGGCGCACCAAGAGTTTCAGTGAAAAGCCCCATTTGTACTGTATAGAAGCTGCTCTGAGAGCGGAGGTCAGAGGGTGGAGGTTTCTTCGCGATTGTAAGGTGGCTTGAGATAAATCAGTATAAAGCTGTAATCCCGAGTATGGCGTAGGGAATTCCTTCATTTTCCTGGCTGCAAATAATATGCGCTCTTTAATATGGAAAAAATGGACTTTGAGCAATACATTATTATTATTATTATTAATATTTATTTCTATAGCACCATTGATTCCATGGTGCTGTACATCCCTCGGCACATTTGGCGGCAAGAATTTGGCTCTAGGAAGCCTATGTATTCGATCGATAATAAGATCCCGGTCGGTGGCGTCTGGGACAAAAATGCGGAACAAGTCCACCACATAGTCCTGAAGATCTGATGAGAGGACAGACTCTGGCACCCCTCTTATTTTAATATTATTTCTGCGGTGTCTGTCTTCAATATCCGCCATCTTGGATTTTAGGTATTGCACCTCGTCATATAATGCATAGTGGGAGTCTATAAGGGCGTTATGCGATCCTATAACCTCCTCCATTTTATGTTCTACTGTGTTAACCCTGTATGACACATTGTCCACAGATGCATCCACTGCAGCCTGTAATTTATCCAGTTTACCTTGTATTGATCCACTCAAGGCAATGATTAGCTCCTTTCATATTCATGACTTTAAAGAGCAGTACCACGTGACCGTTGAAGGAAGAATAGCTGCCGGAGACCGCGGGAGAAGCAAGGGGGCTGCAGAGACGTGCCAGGAGGGGGTAAGTATATGCAATATTCACCTGTCTGCGGTCCACCGCTGCGCTTCGCTCTTTCCTCTGCATCCTCTGGCTGTAATGTTCAGGTCAGAGGGCGCGATGACGTAGTTAGTGCGCGCCTCGCCCTCTGCCTGAACATGAACAGTCACTGACACAGGAGCCGGACGATGGAGCGGTGCGCAGCGGTGGATCAGGGACAGGTGAATATCGCAGGTGCCGGGGCCCTGAGCCAGCGGTGACACCGGCACCTGTCCCCCATAGCGCGCCGGTATCCCCGCCTGCTCAGAACACCGGCACCTGGCTCCCAGCAACAAGAGGTGAGTATGTCATTAGCAGCAGCATACAGGGCATAAAATATATGGAGCACCTTATCGGGGCATAAAATATATGGAGCACCTTATGGGGGCATAAAATATATGGAGCATCTTATGGGGCATAAAATATATGGAGCATCTTATGGGGGCATAAAATAAATGGAGCATCTTATGGGGGAATAAAATATATGGAGCATCTTATGGGTCATAATCTATGGAGCATCTTATGGGGGCATAATATATGGAGCATTTTATGGGGCCATAACCTTTATGGATCATCTTATGGGGGCATAATCTATGTAGCATCTTATGGGGCATAAATTATATGGAGCAACTTATGGGGGTATAATCTATGGAGCATTTTATGGGGCCATAACCTTTATGGAGCAGCATATGGGGCATATTATTCTATGGAGCATCTTATGGGGCCATTATTAACCTTTGTGCAGCATTATATGGGGCGTATTTTGTATGGAGCATCTTATGGGGTCACCATGAACTGTATGGAGCATTATATGGGGCTCCTGATTCAATATGGATATTCAAAAACATTTAACCTACTGATGTCTCAATTAATTTTACTTTTATTGGTATCTCTTTTTATTTTTGAAAATTTACCAGTAGCTGCTGCATTATCCATCCTAGGGTTTATACGCGAGTCAATAAGTTTTCCCAGTTTTTTTGTGGCAAAATTAGGGGGGTCGGCTTATACTCGGGTCGGCTTATACATGAGTATATACGGTAAGCTATACATCGCAGCTGACAACTTATTTGAATGGCCACAGAGAGAGGGGGAGGACCGGAGGGAGAGAATTGTTATAGTAGTTCAAATAAACAATTGTTTAACAATAATTTTTTACTGTATTAAGTTTGATTGGAATGCGGCCCCCCAGCTTAAATTTTTTTTTATGTGCGGCCTCTTTACTCTGCCGAGTTTGAGACCCCTGCTCTAGACCATCAGAGATGTTATTACGTAGTCCTTCAATAGCCAAGGCTCTGGACCATCAGAGTTGTTATTTTGACGGCGGTAATTCCATACACTACCAGAGATCTTAGAATTCTTCCATAACTTTTACCAGTAACAACATTGGTATTAATCCCTTCTATAACTTGGACCACTAAAGATGTAAATATTACTTATTAGGAATCCTAAAACACTAGGATAATGGACATAAATGGTGAGTCGAGTTGGTGAAGATAGCCTTGGGATGCTGGAGTAAATTGAGAAGATCTGGGTAAGTCATTCATATTTCTAGGCTAGCAAATTTGAGTTGTGTTCTAAGATTGCAATAAATTCGCCTATGTAACCTCTCGAAGCGTCTATTTTATTTGCATTTTCTCCTCCATATTGACAGGCTACATACAGAATCTTCCTTAGATGTCTGCTTCGTTATGATTAGCAATCATGGAACACTTACAAAGTTATAGATGATACTCCTATACTGTATTTTAATAATTTCCCATAGGGGAAAAAAAGACTAAAGTCATATGAAGGTGGAAAAGTCTTTTGATAGAAACTGATTTCATACGTGTGCTCTTATTCCTTATAGGAGTAAAGAAGATGAGTGCTGCGGATAATGACAAGCGCAGACTGTTGATGGACTGATGGAGCTGGTGTGCTGTTAGGTGTAGGCTTTTATAGTTGCATCTGATTGATATTGATTATGTGCCATCAGACATGGTTGGGCAGGGGAATTGAAGATTTAATTAATTGGAATTCTTCTTTGAAGGCAAGCAGAAGTCAAATACTCCACTGCCTGAGATCCTGTCAAAAGTACTGAACCATCAATGCACACTGGGAGAATCATTGCAGCCTCACTCATCTCCAGCTCCCATGCGGTGGAACGGTACGAAACATTGGGATCTGTGCACCTGGCTGCACATCAGAGGATGCCGTGTGACCTTCACTATTTTATTTTTAAGATTCTATTGAAATGAAAGACAAATTTTTATAATAGATGGAGGAAATTGCACAGCAGCATTCATCTCTGTAGCATAAATGCTAAATATTACAAATACTATTATCATCAACATTAGAGCATAAATTCTTTCATGGAGTTGTCCCATTTCAGAATTTTTTTTACCCTCAGCTGCGGTTTGTTATGAAAAACAAACCGCTTTATATTCACAGTCCCCAGGTCAAGCGGTGAGTGTCCTGGTGTCTGGTCTTGGCTGCAGTGCTGACGTCACTTAAACAGCACTGCAGTCAATCACTGAGCTCAGCAGCTCTGAGGGTGCACTGATTGGCTGTGACCGTGACATCATTGAGCTCAGCGGCTCTGAGGCGGACAATGATTGCCTGTGGACATGACATCATTAAGCTTAGCGGCTTTGAGGGGAGCACTGATTTGCTGTTGACGTGCCATCAGAGAGCTCAGCAGCTCTGAGGGGAGAACGGATTGGCTGTGGATGTGATATCAGAGCGCTCAACGGCTCTGAAGGAGACACCAACGTGACATCAGTGAGCTCAGCAGCTATGAGGGAGGTACTGATTGGTTGTGGATGTGACATCAGAGAGCTCAGCAGCTCTAAGGGGAGAACGGATTGGCTGTGGACATGACATCAGAAAGCTCAGCAGCTCTGAGGGGAGAACGGATTGGCTGTGGATGTGATATCAGAGAGCTCAGCAGCTCTGAGGGGAGAACGGATTGGCTGTGGATGTGATATCAGAGCACTCAACGGCTCTGTAGGAGACACCAACGTGACATCAGAGAGCTCAGCAGCTATGAGGAGGTACTGATTGGTTGTGGACGTGACATCAGAGAGCTCAGCAGCTCTGAGGGGAGAACGGATTGGCTGTGGACATGACATTAGAAAGCTCAGCAGCTCTGAGGGGAGAACTGATTGGCTGTGGATGTGATATCAGAGAGCTCAGCAGCTCTGAAGGAGACACCAACAGGACATCAGTGAGGTCAGCAGCTATGAGGGAGCCACTAATTGGTTGTGGACGTGACATCAGAGAGCTCAGCAGCTCTGAGGGGAGAACGATTGGCTGTGGATGTGATATCAGAGAGCTCAATGGCTCTGAAGGAGACACCAACGTGACATCAGTGAGCTCAGCAGCTATGAGGGAGGCACTGATTGGTTGTGGACGTGACATCAGAGAGCTCAGCAGTTCTGGGGGGTACACTGTTTGGCTGTGGATGTGACATCAGAGAGGTCAGCGGTTCTGACGGGGGCACTGATTGGCTGTGGAGGTGACATCAGTGAGCTCAGCAGCTATGATTTATTGATTTTATGCAGTTCTTTTTCTGTAGGGTTTTAGAAGAGTTTTTCCCTGAAGCATTATTTTTGCAGTCTTTCGATTGGACATGTGCAATTTTCTTCTCAGACCGAGTTTGTCAGAGCAAAAAAAAAATTGCAGCATACACGAATTGCATCTGATATTTGGATTGCACTCCGTCATGCATGTCTATTGGCCTGTGGAAAATATTGGACAGTGGTTTGATTTTCATGGCCTGTATGCAGAAGATTGAGAATTTTTTTTCAATCTTCTCCACATCCGAGAAAATTGGATCACACTCTGATCAGACTCTGATCAGAGTGTGATTAGCATAATCGGCCTGAAACACTTGGATGAGAGAAAATATGCTAGTATTCTGGAAATGGTGGTCCTGCACAACTACTCATTTTGCCACCATATGAAATTAGAAATTAGCCCAGTCATGTAATGAATGGAAGGGGTCCTCCAGAGAGAAACACCCGACTGGTTCGTGAGTGCAGGACTCCCCTTTATTCTAAACCAATTAGTAGGGTATTTAAAAATGGCTTAAAATCATCCACATGTAGTCTCTCAATTCATCCAAGACGCAGAGGAGCCAGGTTAGACACAAAGGAACTGGTCGGCTCTTACGGGATAACCAGACTGCACTTTGCTGATATGTTGAAGACCATTTTTTTCCGTGTCTTCATATTCTTGCTGCGTTGTGATAGGAAAAAAAAAATAGCACACAGGGAAAAGAAGATGTCGAACCAACAGAGGATTTGGCAGCTGTGGGACTTGAAGAAGGCAACTAGTAAACTTCTGCCAAGCTTCACTGCAGTGACCGCGTCTCCTCATTTTGACAGCTTGTCACATCAGGCTTCATCCTCATTAACCTGTGCTGGACGTGCAGGGTCACCTAATACGATTCCAAATGAGAACCTGCCAGATACTGAAGACAAGCTCCAGAAAAATCAATGGAGAAAAAAGCTCAAAACTAAGAGACAGAAACAATGGGATAATATCCAGCCGTCTATGAACCATTGTTTCCACATGGATTATAGGCTTAGCGTTCCTGCAGGGTCTACTCACAGTACAAGGCATACTAAGCATTCCTTGCTAACATGGAACCGGAATGGAATTGTGATTAAAAAAAAATGACCTACTGTTTAAATTAGTATTTTTTTCCCTTAATATTACTATCTTTATAAAAATAAATAAACATGAGTAATCTTTCACTTTTCACAATAGCCACAAGGGATATGTTTTTAGATTCATACTTTCTGCCCTTTCAGGAAGAATTTTCGGCAGGTTCTGTAAGGAAGTGACGGGGAACCTCACGTGCCTCCTCTCTTCTGGATGCTGTTCACACGTTCACATGCGGCACCTCACTGTTTACTAATGTTCATATACAGTGATGTCACATATTGTGCAGTATAGAATAGAGGAGGCACATTAGTGATAGAGAACAGCATAGAATAGAGTAGGAGATAGGCAGCCGAGGGGTTAAGTGAATGGGAGGGGCTGCACAGAGCAGGAAAGTATAGTTAGGATACTTCTTGATTAGAGCAGTAGCCTGGGCAGCCTGCCCAAGGGCAGGTCATGTGAGTAGCAATGAAATAGTGTTGCAGGTCATGGGGATAAAGCTGTTATTGCAGTAAGGGGCCCCAGGTGGAGTAAAGTGCCAACGGGCACCAGCTGGTGACATGGATGGGACACGGATTGTCCAAGGATACAGATGGGACATGGATTGTCCAAGGAAACAGGTGGGACACGGATTGTCCAAGGATACAGATGGGACAAGGACTGTTCAAGGATATAGTTGAGCTTGCTGGGAAAAGGGAAGTTGATGGAGAAGATAGAGCCTGTCAGGATGGCAGGGACAGATAGGAAGATGACTCTGGATTTGCTGTGTGCTGCCTAATGATGAAAGTACTGCTGACCAATAAAGTTGTATTGTTTGAATAGACTTGTGACACTGAAACATTTTGTGAAACTGGACTGATAGAGACTGAGGGGACTCCAGCAACTGAAGGGAGTACTCTGCTGCACACATTACACACACAACAGAAGGGACTGTGTATTTCATCTGTGGGGTGCCAGGGTGTGGGAACACTGCAGGTCATTGCCATGACTACCACCCTGGCCGCCTTACAGCTCATTATCAGCAGAGGCAGGATTACAATAACAGGTGACACCTCTATACACAGCGGATAACACAGGATCCCATCAATCACAATAGGCGATGTCACAGCTCCCCCTACCTTTACAATGACCTTTGCACACATTCATTAGAAGCTTCATTACAGAAGTTAGGACTGATGATTGTGGCTATGTACATGTGTTGTTCCTGAAACAACAGGAAATTGGAGTCTGAAAGAGCCCAAGTGGCCAGTGTGAAAATTGCAAGATTTCAGTGTGATATAAAAAAATAAAACATTGCCAGAAATAAAAAACCAAAACATTTATCACGAAACCCGATTTAGAGAGTAATGTAAACAATAGTGGCAATTTTCTGATAATAGCCCCCTTTATTGTAGCTTTTGGGTTAGAATATTCTTTAAACCTAGGAACATCCAAAGAATATAATTATAAAGGGACAGCAAGGATAAAAAATACCCCATGCAACAATACAAGGAGTTGTCAAAAAACAACTGAAAAACTATATTTCTTTAGGTATCTGTTTGCCTAAACCTTCCGACATCTTGCAGGACAATCATGTGAGGCTGCAGCCTCTTTAATAAGGCTGAAAAAAAAGGCATATGAAGCAGAGAATTTGGGAATTTAAAGGGTTTCCAACTTAAAGGACAGAAAATGTTATAGAATAAATAACTCATAGCGGAGACTGGAAGTGATGATATTGTGTTCTTCAGTCACATGACTGCTGAGGTCCGTGATTGACTGCAGCGGTGAGATCACAGGAGTGGGACCTCAATAGATATATCACTAATAGGTGTATCACTAATCACAGGCCTAAGCAGTCAGGCGATTGTAGAGCACTGCATCATCACTGCCGGTCCCAGTACCAAACGTGCTCCAGAAACATTATTTTTTTACAGACTACAAGTAGTTATTAAAACAGACATATCTTTAAAGAGGGATGTTTTAAATTTAAGAAATACAATTTACATGCCATTTTTGATCATATTGATTTAAAGGGTTTGTCCACCTTAGGGATTTTGGTATCTGATCTGCAGACATGATGTTATAGAGCTGGAGGAGATGATCAGATCGATGGACATTTTGTGGGAAAAGATTTAGTAAAACTTGCATTTTATTCATTAAAGTCCCTGTTGTTTAGATCGTCTGAGTCCACTGGGCGGTCCTATTCAGTGATTGACAGTCTTCCCTGTATGACAGTGCATGCAGAGATAGCTGTAAATCTCTAGTAGGACCACCCACTGGACTCATATGATATAAACACCGGGAATTTCAATGAATATTATGCCATACTTTTCCAACGCAGACACACATATATATCATGCTCGGCTCAGCTTCTACTTTTCTTTATCATGCTATTCACAGATTGGATTAAATATGCAACTTGACAGGTTCCTTTTCATACATGAATTGGGGGCTAAAAAATAATTGTAGATGGGCTTACATGGATGAACACTTAACTGAATGGCAATCAGGTATTGCTACCAGTGGCTGTTGCAGAGAAACTCTATACCTAGCTACTCTGTCTAGCATGGAACTAAAGGGGCCCTGGCCTTCACCTTTTAAGCCCTATTTTAAGCCCCATTCAGGGACTTTCGGAGGGGCCCTGAGTTCAGTCCATAGAGTGAAGGCTAACCATTAAAGCTGACTGGCAGAGGATAGTCAGAAAGCTAAGTCAGTACCAAAAGGTCAAGATAGGAACAAATTTGTTAAGTAGTAGAATTAGCAAAACACAAGCTGAGGTTAGTAATGGGATATCACACACAGGATCAAGGAAGCAGAGGTGCTAGGACTGAACCAGGGTTAGGTAAAACCTATAACTGGCACTGACAGCAAGAAGCTAGGGGCTTAGATAGGATCAAGGAAGCAGAGGTACAATGATGAGGACTGAACTAGGGTTAGGTAAAACCTATAACTGTCCCTGAAAGGAAGAAACTAGGGGCTTAGACAGATCAAGGAAGCAGAGGTGCTAGGACTGAACCAGGGTTAGGTAAAACCTATAACTGGCACAGACAGCAAGAAGCTAGGGGCTTGGAAAGGATCAAGAAAGCAGAGGTACGAGCACTGAACCAGGGTTAGGTAAAACCTATAACTGGCACTGACAGCAAGAAGCTAGGGGCTTAGATAGGATCAAGGAAGCAGAGGTACAATGATGAGGACTGAACTAGGGTTAGGTAAAACCTATAACTGGCCCTGCAAGGAAGAAACTAGGGGCTTAGATAGATCAAGGAAGCAGAGGTATGAGGACAAGGACTGAACCAGTGATAGATAAAACCTATAGCTGGCACTGACAGCAAGAAGCTAGGGGCTTAGATATGATCAAGAAAGCAGGTGTACGAGGACGAGGCCTGAACCAGGGTTAGGTAAAACCTATAACTGGCACTGACAGCAAGAAGCTAGGGGCTTAGATAGGATCAAGGAAGCAGAGGTACAATGATGAGGACTGAACTAGGGTTAGGTAAAACCTATAACTGGCCCTGCAAGGAAGAAACTGGGGGCTTAGATAGATCAAGGAAGCAGAGGTATGAGGACAAGGACTGAACCAGTGATAGATAAAACCTATAGCTGGCACCGACAGCAAGAAGCTAGGGGCTTAGATATGATCAAGAAAGCAGGTGTACGAGGACGAGGCCTGAACCAGGGTTAGGTAAAACCTATAACTGGCACTGACAGCAAGAAGCTAGGGGCTTAGATAGGATCAAGGAAGCAGAGGTACAATGATGAGGACTGAACTAGGGTTCGGTAAAACCTATAACTGGCCCTGCAAGGAAGAAACTGGGGGCTTAGATAGATCAAGGAAGCAGAGGTATGAGGACAAGGACTGAACCAGTGATAGATAAAACCTATAGCTGGCACTGACAGCAAGAAGCTAGGGGCTTAGATATGATCAAGAAAGCAGGTGTACGAGGACGAGGCCTGAACCAGGGTTAGGTAAAACCTAGAACTGGCACTGACAGGAAGAAGCTAGGGGCTTAGATATGATCAAGAAAGCAGGTGTACGAGGACGAGGCCTGAACCAGGGTTAGGTAAAACCTAGAACTGGCACTGACAGGAAGAAGCTAGGACCTTGAATAGTGTAAGGTCCTGTCTAGTGTTGAGCGATACGATAATGCAAATATCGGCTATCGGCCGATATTAGCTCTATCGGCCTTTCGATAATTTGTTTCGATATTTTCGTCTTATCGAATACCGTAATCGGATTTGTCACTGTCACTGTCTGTGTCCGTCGGTCGGGTCTGTCAGGAGTCAGCGGCACTTACCTGGCAGAAGATCTCCGGCGGTCACGTCCTGGACTGCTTCATGGCCGCCATCCTCTTCTCCCCGGCGGTCACATGCAGTTTCTCGCGATAACTGCAGTGACTGCTGGGTAATCCCGGCCGTAAAGCAGTCAGTCCGATGACGTCACCGCCGGGGAAGCAGGTAATCAGCTGTGCTGCGTCGCGATGACAGGCTCTGCCTGTCATTGCGATGTAGCAGAGCTGGATCGTCGTGGGACTGTCGTTACTATGGACTGCGTCGGACAGGTGGTATACTGTTGGTTTGTTTTTTTTCTTTTTTTACAGGAGATCGATGGCGTCGCAGGAATGAGAGTACAATAAAAGAAATGAAAACTGTGTTGTCTCTTTTATTTCATTAAAATACTTTTTTCTTGCTTTGTGTTTTTTTTATGCATTTAATAACTTTGGGATTAATAATGGATCGGTGTCTTATTGACGCCTCTCCATTATTAACCGGGCTTATTGTCACCGTGCAATCAACGGTGACATTAACCCCTTATTACCCCGCTTGCCACCGCTACAGGGCAAGTGGGAAGAGCCGGGAAAAGTGCCACAATTGGCACATCTTTTGATGCGCCAAATGTGGGGCTGCTTTAGCCTGGTATTATCAGGCTGTTGAGGGCCAAAATCCATGGGCCTTGACAGTCTTTTAATACCAGGCCGCAGCAGTCTGCATTTTACTTGGCTGGTTAACAAAAATAGGACCCCTACGCCGTTTTTTTTTTTCGAGGGGATCCCCTATTTTTGTTAACCAGCCAAGCTAAGCAGACTGCTGTGGCCTGGTATTATCAGGCTTGCAAGGTCCATGGATATTGGATCCTTACCAGCCTGAAAAACCAGGCCTCAGCGGTCTGCTTCATCTGGCTGGTTAACAAAAATAGGGGGGACCCCACGCCAATTTTTTTCGAGGGGTTCCCCTATTTTTGTTAATCAGCCAAGATATGCAGACTGCTGTGGCCTGGTATTATCAGGCTGGCAAGGTCCATGGATCTTGGCTCCTTAACAGCCTGAAAATCCAGGCCTCAGCGGTCTGCTTCATCTGGCTGGTTAACAAAAATAGGGGGGACCCCACGCCATTTTTTTTCGAGGGGATCCCCTATTTTTGTTAACCAGTTCCCTCTGACGTCACTGATTGTGTCCCTGGCTGACCTGAAGTGAAAGTGGAAAGCAATCAATTAAGCTTTCCACTTCCTCTCCTGTCAGCCAGGAGAGGAACTCATTCATTTGGGGGTTTACTGTGAGGCTGCAGCATTAGCTGCGGTCCCTGCAGTAAACATTAACCCTTTCTGATTGATTACACCGTGGGACCTGACTGTACATCGGATTGGTAAGAATAATTTTGCTTTATTATTTTATTTTTATTACAGGAAATGGTTTTAGCAGGTAAATAAAATATGGTCAAAAACTGTGTGATTATTTCATTAAACTTCTTTTTTATTAAAGTGTGTGTGTTTGATTTTTCTTTCATACAATAGGATTAATAATTGATAGTTGTCTGATTGACAGCTCTCAATTATTAACCTGGCTTAAAGTGACCTTTCAATTGCAAGGTCATTTTAACCCCTTATTAACCCATTCGCCACCGCTACAGGGCAATGGGAATAGACGGGCAAAGTGCCAGAAAGGGCGAATCTAATTATAGATTTGTCTTTTCTGGGGTGTCTGGGGGCAGATTTTAGTAGCCGGGGGGGGGGGGCAAAAATAATGGTCCCTCTCTGGGCTATTATTATCTTCCCCCACTCACTGGCTTTGTCTGTCTGGTTGCGAAAATAGGGCGGGAGCCCACGCATTTTTTTTCAGCAATTTTACACCTCATATATATATATATACATGTCATTGAATTTGTGACACATATATATATATATTTATATTTATAGTTCATACACTTCTACATAGTATAATAGCCGCTAATTCAATTGCCGGCTTTTGTGAAAATGCAGAACCCGACATGAAATGACACTTGGTTTACATAGAGTTAACCATGTCTTTTCATGTAGTTTGATATCTGATTTGCACAAACAATTACATGAGTGTAAGTGTGCAAAATTTCACACCTGTAGGGGTTAATTAAAGGTGTAAATTCGTAGCAAAAAAGTCCGTTTTTTTTACAACGAATTTACACCTTTAATTAACCCCTACATGTGTGAAATTTTGCACACATAGACTGATGTAATTGTTTGTGCAAATCAGATTGCAAACGACATGAAAAGACATGGTTAACCCTATGTACACCAAGTGTCATTTCATGTCGGGTGCTTCTGTCTTTTCACAGAAGCCGGCTTTACCCGGCAATTGAATCAGAGGATATTTTACTATGTAGAAGTGTATAAATTATACATATATGTATATATATATGCCACAATGACATGTATATATATATATATATATATATATATATATATGTATTCTATGTGTGTATATTTAGTGTTTACAAGGAAATAAAGGTTTTTTTTAATTTCGATATTTTGTTCCCATAGACTTACATGGGACTTCCGCTATCGAAATCGGATATTGACGATATTTAGTGCTATCGGCGATACAATTTCGATACGATATTTTTAGATATCGAGCAGTATCGCTCAACACTAGTCCTGTCTAATGCTCGGACCAGAGAGTTAATGAGGAATTAACTCACAAGCTCCCTGGTGAGTTCCACCAACAGTCTCAGAATCAGAAGAAGAGAGTGCAGGCCCAGATGTTCCAGGGTCTTCTCGTTAGTCATCTCCTTTAAGTGGAATTTAAAGCTGAATATAATTGGATTTACACCTATACATTAGAATTACCGTTCCTTCCCAGAAAACTGAATAGAATTACCGGCAAATCTAAAAAAAAAAATCAGAGCTTAACTTATTGTTAATGACTATAAAATTGACCCGTGATTACAGAACAAGTGCATGTTGGACAGTATCTGGAATAGTTTCCTTCTACAAAGGATCTAAATCTGTTCTCCCTTAATGGTGATAAAATGATTTCTATAAAGCCTAAAAGAACGACTTCTGGACGGCCGCAGCAGACGTCTATAACTCACTGGGAGACAAGAATTGCCAGTTTTAAATGTGAATAAGAGGCTTTAACACATGATTTAATACAATGGATTTTTTCGCGAATGGACTATTTGTCACGCGCGGCACAAACAATGGAATTATGCAGAACAATTAAAATAACAATGAATCCGAATTACAGCAATCACAATTTATGTTGGAGCTGACAAACGTAAATCAATGGCGCTGTACTGTAGCGGCTTAGGATATTTCGGAATCGATAGTCTTAGGTATGATTTCATTTATCCTCGCTCTCCCAACATGCAAAACACAGAATATGAGAAAACATTTATCAAGTCCTGGCACAAATCCCTAACAGTTGAGACATTTCAGATCTTCCAGTAACAGTATTGCAGCCCGGAGAGTCCAGGGAGCTTCGTCTCTGTGTGACAGATAAGGCTTCACTTATTTTGGAAGGGATTTCACAGCCCACTGCAAATAAATGACTTTTTTAATGCAGGAAAAGTGAAGCAGACATGTTGTTGTGCACATCATTATTGGCTCTTCTGTGTTCTCGCATCTTCTGAACTCTTGGTTCTAGATACAGATTCGCAGAAGCGCAGCCACTGCCAGAGACTCCCTGAGTGTCAGACCGGCGTCGCTCTTGAACTCTTTATTTCGTTGCCTTGGAGTTTCAAAGTCTTATAGACAGATATGTCCTTCCTTACTTTTCCACTTGGCTTAAGATATCCCAAGATTAATGGTGTGAGATGACCAGCTTTTGGGAAAAAAATTGCATTACTCTGCCGCATAATTTTTTTTTTCCAAAACTAATCTCACACCACTACTCTCGACCGAGCCAAGAGGATAGAGTAAGAAGGACGAATCTGTATTTATCATTTATTTCCATTTCCTATATAACGCCAACATATTCTACAGCCAAAGACATATAGAAGTGCGGACATTTGCAATATGCCGTCTTCCCGCTTCTGTCTTGAAGTCGACTTTTGATCACCTTCGACTACTAGATTGAGGCATAATCTATTCTTTATGCACAATAGTATAATCAGGCAGGTCCCTTTATTAAACTCATTTTCTAAAATGTTGACAGTAACATCATTTTGGTGTCGTGATGGCGGCTTTGCTCACCGTAGAGGTAGATAGTATGGAACCTATGAAGAAGTTGGCAAATTCCTGATTGGATAATCTTAATTCAGGTCAATAATGACCCTAATCCCATCAGTGAATGTTCCCCCAAACAGGTTGGATCACCCAGTTATGGGTCGGATTTATGTAAATCCTCTTCTTTTCTGTCCAGATTACCCCAAGATTTTCCAAAAAATCATGACAGTCCCAGCAAATTCAGGACTGTTGGCAACCACATACCTTAAAGGGCTTGCCTGGTCTTAGGCTAGAAGCCTGCAGTCACTCCACGTGACTGCAGACTTGTGAATCCTCATATTGTGTGCACTGCGTGCTGTGAGGATTCTCTGGTGTCAATGTTAGGAGCGGGCGCTCATATGACGACAAATATGCAATGCGATTTTCATACTTCCGACCGCATTCCAACTAGACATGTCCAGCCTCACCCAATACAGTTGCACAGGATGCTCCGGTGTCGACGCCAAGAGCGTCGGACGAGCGACTGCGGATATGTGATCTGCATACATGCGATAACTTGCAGACTAGACGTATGCAGCCTCGCTCAATACAAGTGTGTGTCAACCCGCCACCACAATTGTGGGTTACCAGGGCAATGGGGTACTCAGAGCCGAGCCCATGGAAGTCTATGGGGATGTCACAGGTAGCGGTGGCTCGGTCTGTGGCCCTGGCGGTCTGGCGTATGTTGGGGGAATATTTACAGGGGATAGATATATTTACAGTTCGTGACGCCACCTGTAGTCTCTGGTAATTTGTACCAGCGCTGCTGTAGAGCTCTGAGGGGATGGTGAGGCAGCTAGATGTCGGGTCCCCTACAGGTGGGACTTTTCCCTCAGGTCGATGGTTATGGTGGGGTTGTGCAGGCATGCAATTAAATAACTCAGTCTCACACCGTCAGCGTCTTTCCATACCTTTTACTTGTAAGATGGTAAGGCAGGTCCCAGGGAGGCTGATGGGGTTGATGGAGGATGAGTTTTGAGGCAATGGTTGAGCAAGGCAGGGGCCTCCTTTACTTTCAAAATGATGATGAGTCCAACCAGCATAAAGCGTAGTTCCCTCTATAAACTCCAGCTTCTCCAAGCTGTACTGCCCGGTCAGTTTTGTGGTGGAGCCTTCCAGTGATGAAACTAGGTTCTTATATGCTTGGCCTAGCTCAAAGTTCCTATTCCACCTGACCCCTGTTACGTACTGACACTTCAAGGGCTGCTTTCTGTTACCTAAGGTCCAGTAAGCCTCTGGATCTTCTACCACTATGCGTGCAGCTATAGTGATGCTTCGGTCTCCAGTGACCGGTGACAATGTGCAGGATACTTCAATCCTAGAGCACTTCTGATTTCCTTCCACTGTGCCTTTCGACTTGCTCAAACTCTCAATAGCTGTCTCAGTCCGTCTGCCAGTGGGGCACAGCTCTGACCAGGCTGAGGTAATCTGGCTCACCTTTACTGGCCTCCACTTCTCTGAACTGCACAACAGTGGGAATGACTCAGTCTTGAGCCACCCGAGCTAGACTCTGCTCCTTCCTCCTCACAGGTCCAGGCTAGACTCACTGACTGACTCTGAACACTCCCTGTGGGTGTGTCTAAGTGTATGTGATGTCATGTAGAGCCCTTAACCATTACCTCTCCACTCATCCTCCTGGTATTGTGTACCTTAAATACCAGGGCTACACATTCCCCCATGGTAAAAGACAGCACTCCCGGGCTGTGAAATACAAAGAGACAATTTTTGTTTAAGCATTAACATTAACATTAACTCATCCCATCCGGGAGGTAAGGATTTCTTGAACGTTGCAAACAAAACATTAAATATAGAAAAATACAAAATATTAAATAGACATGTTCATATAATAAACGGCAAGATTCTTGTGAAGGACCCGCACCAAACCTTCAACGTGGGTCCTGGGTGGGCTGCAGGACATATGAATGCAGACCTCACTCAGTGCCACACCACACGGGTTTTATGTTCAGAGGCAAGTCAAGGCTTCGTGTGAAACCATTATAAGGCACCTTAGTGCAACTATTTACAAGATAAGTTCTGGGCTGGCACAGTCCTCAGCCTCTCAGTCCATTATAAGACACAATAAGGAAAAAGACACATGTATATATATACATTTTACAATATTCACATTAATTTGTTATAATTACTGCTGGTATCGAATGGGTATCTTCCCTTTTGTGATTCGCTCTGATCTACGTGGAGTAGCTTCAGGTATATTAAGTTGTGATCTGTCTGCACTGCGTAACGGCAAACTATAGAACTGCCTCAATCTTTCTATGGATCTGGCAAGCGTACTGATGGCTGGGCGGTGTGAGTCAGCTTCACCAGGGGATCCCATAGTATGGGGCGCTGCTTCTGATGATCCTTCTTGAGATTCCGTAGGTTGAGGTGTTGCTGGAATGGGTAACTCCTGAACGGACTCAACTGGCACCACGGACACAACTGGAGGTAGAACTTCCTCTTGTGGCTGATAAAACTGCAACACCGGAACTATTACAGCATCTCCCAGTCGGGGCCAATCCGCACTAAAATCTCCCAGATCCGTGTGTATGACCTCTTCCTTTCCTTCCTCTTGATTGATGACAGGGTTCTTTTCACAAAGCTTTAAGGGTTCTGGACACAATTTCAAATGGTCTCTGGACACAGTGGTTATTGTTCTTCCTCCGTCCTTACTGATGATACAAACTTTTCTGTTGTCATATTTAGAATCTTGTACAACGTAGGGTTCTTGTTCCCTCTGGTTATCCAATTTGTGCATTTTCCTTTTCCTTTTTAATACCACTTCTCCAGGCATCAAAGGCTTGGCAGGAGCATTTCTGTTGTAAATATCTTCCTGTTTCTCCCGTGCCTTGTTGAGACTTTCTTCTACACAGATTTGCACTCGTCTGTACTGCTCTTGCCGATTGATGTCCCAGTTTTCAATGGCGTCGTCTGCCTCCGGTTCTACCACTCCAAGTTCTAAATCCATTGGTAGTCTTCCGGGCCTTGCTCTCATAAGATAGGCTGGAGTGCAGTTAGTAGAACTTACAGGTATATGGTTATACAAGTCAACCAAATCAGGTAGTAAGTCCGGCCATCGATTTCTGTCTTCCAACGGTATGGATCTCAACAAGTCAAGGACAATATGGTTCATTTTTTCGCAAAGACCGTTGGTTTGAGGGTGGTATGGCGTTGTTCTAATTTTCTTGCACCCGTACATGTGACAGAATTCCTTGAATAAATCAGCTTCGAAAGCAGGTCCTTGATCGGTTAATACTTGCTCCGGATACCCATGCGGTCTGCAGAAGCTTGCTTGAAAGGTTTTCGCGGCCGTCACTGCGGTCTGATCCTTAACTGGAACAACCACCAGAAATCTGGAGTAATGGTCCACCATGGTCAGGGCGTATGAGTATCCAGATCTACTTGGCGACAATTTGACGTGGTCCAGGGCCACAATCTCCAGGGGGCGAGTCGTCCGGATAGGTTGCAGGGGTGCCTTCTGACTACCGTAGTCCTTCCTTCTGAGACCACAGGGTCCACAGTTCCGACACCACCTCTCAATGGAGCTGCGCATCCCTACCCAGTAGAACCGGCATCTCAACAGGGTCTCCAGCTTTCTCCAGCCAAAGTGTCCTGCTTGATCGTGGTATGCTTCCAACACCATTGGGACGTCTGCCTTGGGGACCACGATTTGCCAGACCATCTCATGGGTTTGGGGTTGACGTATCTCCTGCACAACTTCTCACGGTATAGGAACAACCTGCTTTTCTCGTTCCACAAGAGCTTGGCTGACATAGGTGCATCCTTTTCCAAAGAGGAGCCTTCCTGTCTTAACAACTCCTTGATGCGGCTGACCACTGGATCACTGTCCTGAGTCTCTTTCCAGCTATGATGGGGTAAAGGATTTAATGTTGCACCATACTGCTTTCTGTTGACTCGATGCTCGTGGACTACCCCATTTCGATGGAACGCAGGTAGCTCAATTTCTTCCAGGTCGTCCGATTCTTCTTCCGTATCAGAGTCATGCGGCATTCGAGACAATGCATCAGCATTAGCATTCTTTCGACCTGCCCGGTACTTGATAGTAAACTGGTAATTGGACAACCGAGCCATCCATCGCTGCTCCATGGCACCCAGCTTGGCGGTTTCCAGGTGCGTTAAGGGGTTGTTATCTGTAAACGCAGTGAACCGATTGGAGGCCACATAATGCTTAAATCTTTCAGTAATGGCCCAGACCAGCGCCAGAAACTCCAGCTTGAAGCTGCTATAATTTTCCGGATTCCTTTCAGTTGGCCTGAGTTTTCTGCTGGCATATGCGATGACTTTTTCTTGGCCATTCTGCTTCTGACTGAGAACTGCTCCCAACCCTTCATTACTGGCGTCGGTGTACAACAGGAACGGTTGGCTGTAATCAGGATAGGTTAAGATCTCATCACCTGTAAGGATCTCTTTCATCTTTTGGAATGCTTCAGCCTGTTCCTTACCCCAATTAAAGGGAGGGTTTCTGCTCTTTAGGGATTGTCCTACTAGGAGGTCCTGTAAAGGAGCTGCCTTCTTCGTGTAATCTTTCACGAATCTCCTGTAGTAACCCGTTAGTCCCAGGAACTGTCGCACTTCCTTAAGGTTCTTCGGCTCCGGCCACTTCTGGATGGCAGTGACTTTCTCTGGGTCCGGCGCTACTCCTTCCGAACTGACGATGTGCCCCAAGTATTGTACCTTCTGTTTGAGTAGATGGCATTTTGAGGGTTTTAATTTCATCCCGTACCTGGACAGGGACTCGAATACTTCTGCCAGGTGCTTCAGATGATCCTCATAAGTCTTGGAATACACAATGACGTCGTCTAGGTATAGCAGCACGGTTTCAAAATTGAGATGTCCCAGGCAGTTCTCCATCACTCTCTGAAATGTTCCTGGGGCACTACTGAGCCCAAACGGCATTCTGTCGAACTCACAGAGCCCCATTGGGGTGGTGAAAGCCGTTTTCTCACGATCCTCCTCAGCCACAGCCACTTGCCAGTAACCACTAGTCAGATCAAGGGTAGAAAAGTAGTTAGCCGTTTTCAGAGCAGCTAATGATTCCTCTATGCGTGGTAACGGGTATGCATCCTTGTGTGTTATGCGGTTCACCTGCCTGTAATCCACACACATTCTCATACTACCATCTTTCTTTTTAACCAGAACTAGAGGGGCTGCCCAGGGGCTACAACTATCCCTTATCACCCCGGCCTTCTTCATATCATGTAACATTTCTTTAGCCTTCTGATAATGGGCTGGAGGTATGGGCCTATACCGCTCCTTGATGGGAGGATGACTGCCTGTAGGGATATGATGTTGGACTCCCTTAATTACCCCAAAGTCAAGTGGGTGCTTGCTAAACACTTGGGCATACTCTTGCACCACCCGTAATACCCCCTTGCTTCTGGTGAGCGGGAGTGGTGTCCGTCCCAACATGGAGTTGCTGACACCATTCCGCCACCTGAGTTGCTGGGTCATTGTCCTCCGCTATTTGACAGGAGTCTAAGGACTCAGCCGGAAGAATAGAATTATTGTCGACAGCATGTAGTTTAGCAATGGTTGCATAACGGGGTAAGTTTACCTCATCATCTCCCCAATTGAGAAGCCGTACCGGTACTCTTCCATTCACCACTTCTACTACTCCCCTAGCAGTCATAAGTGTAGGTCTATGTTCTGAATGGTGGGGTTCTACTACAGCTTGGTAATTCTGTCCTCTCAGACCTATGGCTGCCCTGCACCAGATAATCATTTCACTCATTGGGGTATCACAATAGGATCCGAGTCAGTGACCCGTACATTACCAATTTCGCCGTCTGTAAGCTTCGCTTGCTGCTGACACACCAGGGCTCGGATCTCTCTTTGGATTACTCCTCTCTGCCTTGGTCGGGCAATCTCAGCGAGCTGTTGGAGCAAGAACACAACTTCTCCCAAACAATTACCGATAATGTTAGTGCCCAAAATTATATTTAAACGTTCTCCTCATTTGCAGTCTTTACTACCAGAAGCCCCTGGTCTTTCAACTCCTCTCTGCCCACCTTTACATCTACACATTTTGTCCCGAGTACTTCTACAGGAAGACCATTAGAAGCATATACGGTAAAGTCAGGGCTCGGGGGTTTAAGACTGTCCATTGACCAGTACTTAGTATATAGGGC
This sequence comes from Oophaga sylvatica, assembly GCA_033576555.1. Lineage (NCBI taxonomy): Eukaryota > Metazoa > Chordata > Amphibia > Anura > Dendrobatidae > Oophaga > Oophaga sylvatica. The sequence goes on from JARQOD010000001.1 coordinate 38,918,664, forward strand.
ATCAGGTATTAGGGTCACTTGGGACCCAGTGTCTAACAATGCCGGAACTGCAATACCATCTAAGATGATGGACAGGTAGGGTCGCCCACCCACATACCTGCGGTTCCAGTCTAAGGGGCCTGACGGGTATTCTCCTGGGTGTTGGCCCTTGGACCCAGGTTCTGCCCGTTTAAAGGACACTGTGGAGACATATGACCTTTCCGGTTGCATCGATAACAGATGATCTCTCGACGAGGAGGGTGTTGATCAGAGGTCGCTCCTGGGGGTGGCGTTGTCCTCCTCCGGGGGGGCGACGTCTTCTTTCTTCTCCGGTGCATCCACGGGACGTCTTCTGGGCAGTCAGCTAACAAGATCTTTCCTTCTTCCTCTCTCCGCAGCTGCAGGGCACTCATTACAGCAGCCAGATTTTTAGTCAGCTGGCGCACCTCTGAGCGCAGACAATCCAATTCACTGGGAGGTGTCACCTGCGTTTTGGTTTCTGCCACTAGCGGGGAAAAGGGGGGTACTGCCGGTTCCAGAGTGACTTCACCCTGATGATGTTGGGTTGCCACTTCAGGTTTGCCCAGGGGCCGCAGCCCTTTTATTGCCATGTCTTTTAGGGCATCAAAGGTAGCATCCGGATGATCTAAGGACCACCAGTTTACAGTTCTGCGTTCCTCTTGGGATCTCAATCCCTGTATAAACTGTTCTTTCAACATTTTATTCTCATGGAGAGCATTTAAATTGTTAACTTGCTTGAGTGCTTTCAGGGCTCCTTGCAATCGGCAAGCATAGTCCCGGATGCTGTCACCTGGCTGTTGTGAACAGTGATAGAAAGCCATCCGGAGATCCGTTTCTGTGTGGTCTTCAAATATGGCATGCAGCTTAAGGAAGATCGCAGGTACCGACTCCTGATCAACGGTATCCCAAGTCTCCACTTCCCTCTCAGCAGCGCCAGTTAGCTGCCCTATTAGCACAGCAGCTTTTTGTCTCTCAGGCATGGAGTACATTTCTAGAATGCTGCATAACTTCCGCTTGAAGCCTGCTAATGTGCCTGGCTCACCGCTGTACTGGGGAAGCCATTTCGCCCCAGGCATATATGGGAGCGTTAGTGGCATGATCGGGACTACCGGACTGGGTGCGGGGCCTGCGCCCCCATCTGGCGCTACAATACCAGGCGGTGCGGGATTGGGGCCTCTGGCTGGGGCTGCACTGTCAGCCGGTTGTTGTGACATCTTAGCACCCCCTTGGTTAAACGGAGCCTACCGGTTTCAGATGCTGCTACTTCACAGGCACAGCAGTGGGAACAGGACCTTCGTCGCAGGCGCTCTGATGTCAGAGCGTTCACTTCCTGTTGCAGGACCTGCCGCTGAGTCAGAGCCGGGGGCGTGTCCAACACTCTGCGCGCTCTTTCAGGTACGCCTACCTTCTTCTCCAGCGCCTTAGGGCGCGAATCTGGCGGCAAATATGGCGGTATTTGGCGCCAAAAGCACAGACAGTCCTTTTTCACAAAAACAACTCCACAGGCACACAGGGCTCGCAGTTTTGCGAGTTTCGGATCCTGTTCGTGACGCCAAAGTTTTTGTGTCGACCCGCCACCACAATTGTGGGTTACCAGGGCAATGGGGTACTCAGAGCCGAGCCCATGGAAGTCTATGGGGATGTCACAGGTAGCGGTGGCTCGGTCTGTGGCCCTGGCGGTCTGGCGTATGTTGGGGGAATATTTACAGGGGATAGATATATTTACAGTTCGTGACGCCACCTGTAGTCTCTGGTAATTTGTACCAGCACTGCTGTAGAGCTCTGAGGGGATGGTGAGGCAGCTAGATGTCGGGTCCCCTACAGGTGGGACTTTTCCCTCAGGTCGATGGTTATGGTGGGGTTGTGCAGGCATGCAATTAAATAACTCAGTCTCACACCGTCAGCGTCTTTCCATACCTTTTTACTTGTAAGATGGTAAGGCAGGTCCCAGGGAGGCTGATGGGGTTGATGGAGGATGAGTTTTGAGGCAATGGTTGAGCAAGGCAGGGGCCTCCTTTACTTTCAAAATGATGATGAGTCCAACCAGCATAAAGCGTAGTTCCCTCTATAAACTCCAGCTTCTCCAAGCTGTATTGCCCGGTCAGTTTTGTGGTGGAGCCTTCCAGTGATGAAACTAGGTTCTTATATGCTTGGCCTAGCTCAAAGTTCCTATTCCACCTGACCCCTGTTACGTACTGACACTTCAAGGGCTGCTTTCTGTTACCTAAGGTCCAGTAAGCCTCTGGATCTTCTACCACTATGCGTGCAGCTATAGTGATGCTTCGGTCTCCAGTGACCGGTGACAATGTGCAGGATACTTCAATCCTAGAGCACTTCTGATTTCCTTCCACTGTGCCTTTCGACTTGCTCAAACTCTCAATAGCTGTCTCAGTCCGTCTATCAGTGGGGCACAGCTCTGACCAGGCTGAGGTAATCTGGCTCACCTTTACTGGCCTCCACTTCTCTGAACTGCACAACAGTGGGAATGACTCAGTCTTGAGCCACCCGAGCTAGACTCTGCTCCTTCCTCCTCACAGGTCCAGGCTAGACTCACTGACTGACTCTGAACACTCCCTGTGGGTGTGTCTAAGTGTATGTGATGTCATGTAGAGCCCTTAACCATTACCTCTCCACTCATCCTCCTGGTATTGTGTACCTTAAATACCAGGGCTACACAAGTGTATAGAGTGAGACCTGACATGTCTAGTTGGAATGTATACAAATCGCATACTTGCGGTCACATGACTGTCTGCTTCTGGTGCTGGCACCAGAGAGTCCTCAGAGCACGCAGAGGATTCAGAAGTCTGCAGTCATGTAGAGTACCCTAAGGCCAGACAACCACTTTAAGATATGCAGTAGTTGCCAACAGTCCTCAATTTGCTGGGACTGTCAACAAAATGGAAGCAATCCCCGCAAATGTGGAGGCATTCTGGGTAGAAAAGAAGATAATTAACATAAATCCACGATCAGGGCTGTGATTTCAGACAAAACAGTGTTTCGGGGTATTGCCCCTCATGAGTGCAAAATATGAGATCTGATTTGGCTAGGTGTGAGGCTTAAGACTGGAATCTAAGAGGTAACATTTCTCCTTGTGGAGAGTGACAACCAGGCCTGGCATGTCAGAGTGAGGAGACTTATTGACTATGTTATAGATCAGCTCTTCTAGTTGGCCCTGCCGGGGCACCTTCGTTTGACACAATTTTTCATAAATCGGCCGCCCCTCCTGATAGAATCAGGCACATAGTGACAATTCAACCAGAAAAAGTGTCCATGACACAAAGCTCAATAATAAGGTCAGCTAGGAGATATCAGCAGATGTGAGGTCACTGGCTTCCGATGTGGAAGTAAGCAGTCAGAATAGCATTTTAAAGTCAATCTGTCAGTGAACTTAAATCCTCCGAACCACATATATGAGCATGGAGGTCTTTGAAATGTAAATTATGTGACACCTTTATATATTTTATCTGTTGCTGCATTCACAAGTATTTAGAATTTTATTTCATATGCAAGTAAGGTGTTAAGTTCTCTGGGCTCAACAGAGCACATAAGGAACCTCTGTCTCCTGAGGTTGTTTCCTTGTCCAGCATCATATCCTTTTTAAGCTGACTGATAGCTCACTGTCAAATTTTCTTGCCTGGCTCCTGACATTATACAGACAGTGAGCTAACAATCAAGCTTAAGAGGTTGGTGCTGGAATAATTGGGGGGCACTGATATAAATAAACAATAAAATATGGGAGGGCGCATTCTGAGTGTTGCTGTAGGGCGACATTCTGTTTACGCCCCTGATCACACTGATAATTACGTGTGTGTCCAGATTTGAGCTTTTTCAGCTGTTCGGAAACTACAATACCCAGCATGCCCAGGCAAACTGAAAACTAGTTTTGGAGTCTGACTTTGCTAACGCGAGTGCGAGCACGAATGAACATAGTACGTCCCATCATCTGGAGGATACATTTTTGTAAATTCAAGATCCTTATTTTTCAGCAAAGTTTAGTCATTCAGCCTGCAAGAAAAGGATGAGCAGCAAACTCATGCTCGTTACCCCCAATGACCCTAATGAAGGCGACAACACCAGTCTCCAGCAAACAAGCAGATTCATCAGCTTCATAACCAGGCGCCAAAGTACAGCCAAACAGAAACTGCAATTCTTCAATTAAAAGCGGTATGAAGAAATCCAAAATGCATACAGAAGATAAATGACGGGCAGCCAAGAGATGCAATGACGTATGCCAAGAAGTGTGCCAAGCAAATTAGAGCAAATTCAGCCGAATCCAAAACTTTGTGACCTCCAGAAATATTACTTGCACAGTGATGTGTAGATATTGTTTGTGGATTACATGATGCATAGTGCTGCTGATATTTGGCGGTATCATTCATATACTGCATTGTGGGACTTTAATTACATTGTGCGGCACTACTATTGACAAATACAGCATTTTTAGATTTGTGCACAGGTTGTAGCAGATGTTTCGGCACAAAAGATCAGAGAATTGGCAGGAAAAACGTTGCGCAAAATACGTACGTTTTTGATGCATTTTTGCTTGCATTTTTTTTTATCCCCATTCATCTGAATAGGTGAAAAACACAACAAAAACATTGAAAGAATTGACATGCTGCAGATTTAAATAAAACACTTTGATGGTTCAATTAAACAAGTGAAAAATATAAACAAGTGACAAATAAGCTGTGTGTGCATGATATTTCAGAAATTTCATTCACTTTGCTGGTACTGTAAAATGCTACGCTTTTAACCCATGAAAAATAACACATACATGTTGCTTCGTGGGAAAAAGCCTAACAGGCAAATTGCTTCTTCAGAAAGTATTTGAAGTCTAGCGCCACTTATTGGAAGTAGCAACCATAAAAGTCAGTATTGACCCTTTAACAAGCCTGGTCATATGACTTAGGATACCAAACCAGAATCTCAAATTACAGACAAAATGGTGTTTGTGATATTGCCTCTCGTTAGTGCAAAATATGAGATCTGATTTGGCTAGGAGAGAGGCTTAAGACTGTGATCTAAGGGGTAACATTTCGGGAGAGTGACAACCAGGCGTGGAATGTCAAAGTGAGGAGACTGTATTGACTTTTAAGAATGCTGCTTACGATAGGTGGCACTAGAGTTCTAGTCCTCTTCCTTTCTGAAGAGGCAATTGGCATATTTAATCTCCCAGAGTGGCATGCATGGCGTATAAGTCTCCTTACTCTGACATGCCTGCCCTGGCTTGTCGCTCACCACAAGGAGAAACATTACCTCTTAGATCCCAGTCTTAAGCGTCTCACCCAGTCAAATGAGATCTCATACTTTGCACTAATGAGGGGCAATACACCAAAACACTGTATACAAATTCAGATTCTGGTTTGGCTTTTATCGTAAGTCTTATTGCAAGGCTCGTTAAAGGGTTGAAATGAACTTTTAAGATTGCTACTTCCAATAGGTGGCGCTAGAGTTCAAGTCCTTATCCTTTCTGAAGAGGAAAATTGCATAATTAATTTCCCAGAGCAACAAGCATGGTGTATAAGTCTCCTCAATCTGACATGCCAGGCCTGGCTTGTTACTCTCCACAAGAAGAAACAATACTCCTTAGATCCTAGTGAAAAAGCCCATACACAGTAAGGCCTTGTTCACACGCTGCATTTTTGACAAAATATTTTGCACATTTTTTTCAAGAGTAAACAAAGCTGCATGTTACATGATTTTCAAAAAGTTCGGTACAAATCCACCCCGTGGCTGCAATTGGTGACATTTGCCACTATGGTCATACCTTGATGCACACAGTTTACTAAAGCAAACAGAGCTGTGGACCACTGGGGACGTATCCAAAATTGTCAACAAGGAGATAACACAGGAGAAAATCCTTAAGAGTTGTAGTCATAAATGTTAATGAGTCCTTCAAGGTCAATGCTCTACGATTTTCCACGAGACAATCTAGAACAGTCATCTCCAACCTTTGACTGACTAACTGCTGGGAAACTACAACTTCCAACATGCCCTGAAAACCACCAACGATCTGGGCGTGCTGAGATTTGTAGTTTTTGTAACAGCTGATGAGCCACAGGATGGAGACTACTGTCTAGATTATCTCAAGGAAAATCGTAAAGCATTGACCTTGAAGGACCCATTAACATTTGTGCCTACACCTTTTCAGGGCTTCCTCTACTGTTATCTCCTCGACTCCAATTTCGGAGATGTCCATAGTTGTCCGCAGCTCTGTTCGGATTAATAATCTGTGCGCACCAAAGTCCGACAGCAACGGCAAAATCTAAAGATACGGTATCAGCAGTGAACGCTCAACTTAATTAAGACCTATAAGGCATATATGATAAGTTCAATTTCACACTCGAAGAAGAGAATTCGTCTGGCTGAGTGGTTTTGGGACATGGTTTTCTCCAGAAGCCCTCTGATAATATTCATGTAGAGCATCACACAGCTGTTTACTGGTAATTAAAATCATGTTTACGCACTGAAATGTGACTATCCTAGGGAAACTCCATGCTTCTCGCCTCAATAGCTCTACAGCCAAGACAGCTTTGTAGAAAATAATCTCTTAATTATGAAATTAGGTCATCCACTTTGGTGAATTACTACACAGTAAAGGCAATCAGTCAACTTTTAAACCAGGCGATGGCTACAAGCTGCAGATATTGTGGCACAGTATGCACCCCGGGCAGAGAGCAAATATGGAAAAAGGTTTACACTTACATGTACAAATCGTGTGTTCCCGATCCTTGGGGGGTAGAATAAGAAGTATAATAATAGCAGTAGAGATTAAAATTTGCAGAATGAATTTGCTGTGGAAATTTCTGCAGCAAATCTAATAAAATCTGCAGAGGGAATCCACACCAACGCTTGCTGATTTTGCTGTGGAAGTCTTTTTCAGCAGATATAGCAGATGATAAAACCTCTTTTGGACCAACTTATCTTGAGCCTTTTAGGACAAAGAATTTTGGGGCCAATGCATCAAAGATTTTATGCCAGAAAACTGGGGTTAATGCTCTGAAAAGTTGCAAACTTTGTGAGCAACGATGTTGAGTCTTTTTGCGTGTTTACGCCACTTTGAAACAGTCTGCAAGAGAAATGCAAGTCTATGGGGAAAATCCGCACATAAAACTCAGCGTATCCGCTAAAGAAATTGACATGTTGCGGATTTGAAACGCGCACCGCAGGTCAGTTTGCGCTAAGTAAAAAAGCCCAGCGGGCAGGAGATTTCTATAAATCCCATCTGCTTTGCTGGAACTGTACGTCTTTTGTACAGTGAAAATAAGCAGCGTAAGGCCTATGTTCACCATTTCGTTTTTGCTGCTTTTTTCTAATGCAAATTTTAAGCTGCGTTTCACAGTGCCAGCAAAACTGTGAGATTTCAGAAGTCTCGTGCAAACACATTGTTACTTTTCCTGGATTTGGAAAACTGCAACGTGATCAGCTTTTGCACAGCGTTTTTTGCAGCATTTTCCCGACAGATGACACGAAGACACATACAGATGGTATATTGAACTGGATGAGGTAAATAGCACGTGTGAACGGACGTGACATGAGGTAATACGCCGATGACTGAGAATACGGCAAGTGACCGAGAGTACGAACAGGGATGAGGTAAATAGAAGAGAGTGGTAATTGAAAGGATGACATGAGTAAACGACCAGGATGACACTGATAAATACGACAGTCAGTGTAAATCGACACTGACATGATGAGACACACGGATGACACTGATGGTAAATAGGACACACGGATGACACTGATGGTAAATATGGACACAGGATGACATGATGGTAAATACGGACACACGGATGACACTGATGGTAAATACGGACACACGGATGACACTGATGGTAAATACGGACACACGGATGACACTGATGGTAAATACGGACACACTGGATGACACTGATGGTAAATACGGACACACGATGACATGATGGATAAATACGGACACACGGATACACTGATGGTAAATATGGGCACACGGATGACACTGATGGTAAATAGGACACAGGATGACACTGATGGTAAATACGGACACACGGATGACACTGATGGTAATACGGACACACGGATGACACTGATGGTAAATACGGACACAGGATGACACTGATGGTAAATACGGACACACGGATGACACTGATGGTAAATACGGACACAGGATGACACTGATGGTAAATACGGACACACGGATGACACTGATGGTAAATACGGACACACGGATGACACTGATGGTAAATACGGACACACGGATGACATGATGGTAAATACGGACACACTGGATGACACTAATGGTAAATACGGACACACGGATGACACTGATGGTAAATACGGACACAGGATGACACTGATGGTAAATACGGACACAGGATGACACTGATGGTAAATACGGACACACGGATGACACTGATGGTAAATACGGACACACGGATGACACTGATGGTAAATACGGACACACGGATGACACTGATGGTAAATATGGACACAGGGATGACACTGATGGTAAATACGGACACAGGATGACACTGATGGTAATACGGACACACGGATGACACTGATGGTAAATACGGACACACGGATGACACTGATGGTAAATACGGACACAGGATGACACTGATGGTAAATACGGACACACGGATGACACTGATGGTAAATACGGACACACGGATGACACGATGGTAAATACGGACACACGGATGACACTGATGGTAAATACGGACACAGGATGACACTGATGGTAATACGGACACACGGATGACACTGATGGTAAAACGGGACACTCATGGATGACACTGATGGTAAATAGGACACAGGATGACACTGATGGTAAATACGGACACACGGATGACACTGATGGTAAATACGGACACACGGATGACACTGATGGTAAATACGGACACACGGATGACACTGATGGTAAATATCGGAACACGGATGACACTGATGGTAAATGACGTACACTATATAGATGACACTGATGGTAAATACGACACACGGATGACACTGATGGTAAATACGGACACACGATGGAAAAATTGATTGTAAGTACGGACACACGGATGACACTGATGGTAAATACGGACACACGGATGGAAAAAACGGATGACACTGGTGCCAGTTTTTCACGTATGTGTTTTTTATGGACGTGTGAATGTCTAAGTGAGTTTTTCCACAGCCAGATTTCACTGAATTTGGGGGATGAAATTCTGCATTGTATTAAAGTATCACACAACCATGGAAACCAAACAGTATTAAAGCATGGTACCACACAATGGTATATTAATGAATAAAAGTACTTTCTTTACAAATAATTAAAATCAAATCAAAAAGGTGCAAGAAATATCAAGAGGGACAACTATCTTCCATAGGAAACCCCACTACAGCCAAGGAATAAGAGTCATATAAGTATAACACATGAAAGGTAAATATATGGTCACATGTATATCATATAGGAGGCTGACAGCCACAAAAAACCCAATTGAGTCAAAACTGCCACCAAGGGCATGTATTATAAAAATTATATTCAGGCTAATGCGCAGCTGGACTCCCTAAATGCTCTCCTAGCAAAAACACAGACCAAATAACACGTGCTAATGTGTAAAGAGCTCTTTCTAATGCATACCAATATCAGCTGGTGGCGTTCATCGGACGTCCCTCTGTCTGTTTTTTGTGGCTGTCAGCCTCCAATATGATATACATGTGACCATATATTTACCTTTCATGTGTTATACTTATATGACTCTTATTCCTTGGCTGTAATGGGGTTTCCTATGGAAGATAGTTGTCCCTCTTGATATTTCTTGCATCTTTTTGATTTGATTTTAATTATTTGTAATAAAGAAATACTTTTATTCATTAATATACCATTGTGTGGTACCATTCTTTAATACGGTTTGGTTTTCATGGTTGTGTGATAATTGTCCTGTGGTATATGACCCTTCACAGGGGAAAATTAATGTTACTTTTTGGGCAAATTTTTGTGATTGCATTGTATTAAAGTAACAGCAGAGTGGATCAGATTCTACCAAATTTCATCATCAGCAGCAGAACTTGACCTGCTGCGCTAATTAAGCAGTGTATGCTGCAGATTTAGATTTCACCCTTTGCAACATTTGCAGATTTTGCTGCAGAATTGTACTGCGTGGTTCACGATCTATCATGCTTAAACCAAAGAATAATTGGTAAAAGCAACATTGGAGAACATGTGTCCCTTATCGCAACCAGCTTTTGTTTTGTGGATTTGGAAGGGCTTCCTGTGGGTTCAGAAGTTCTCTTTGATGTTTTATAGCAGCAGATGGCAATGTTCGGTTGTGTATGGATAATTAATGTTGTTTGTGGTGTTGGTTGATGGCAGATCTCTCGCTGTATAATGGCACCAGCTCCTCTTTGTACACAATAAATAAATGCACTATAATCAGTTTCACATAGGTTTAATATAGTTATTTATTTTTTCTTTATTTTCTACATAACTTCCCATCCAAGAGATTATGTGTTATTACACAGCAGGGTTTTTTAAAAAAAAATGTTGTGATTTTCGCTATGGTTTTTTTCTACAGACAGATGTTCACTGTGAGTCACTAGTAAAATATCAAACAAACTACAAACAGTGTTTTTTTTTGGGGGGGGGGGTGGAGTCCACAGTTAAAGTGCATCATTTGTTTTTGGAGGCCTCTGACTTTTATTTTATTTTTTTTAATACAAATGGAGCATCCTTTAAATGTATATACAGGTGCTTCTCAAAAATTAGAATATCATCAAAAAGTTAAATTTTTTTTAGTTCTTCAATACAAAAAGTGAAACTCATATTATATAGAGTCATTACACACAGAGTGATCTATTTCACGTGTTTATTTCTGTTAATGTTGATGATTATGGCTTACAGCCAATGAAAACCCAAAAGTCATTATCTCAGTAAATTAGAATACTTTATAATACCAGCTTGAAAAATGATTTTAAAATCCGAAATGTTGGCCTACTGAAATGTATGTTCAGTAAATGCAATACTTGGTCAGGAGAGTTTGCTGCCAATCAAGCACATGATACTGGTGTGTTCTAAACCAGTTATTGGTACTTTGGCAGTGTGGACAGGTGCCAAGTCCTGCTGGAGAATAACATTTCCATCTCCATAAAGTTGTCAGCAGAGGGAAGCATGAAGTGCTCTAAAATTTCCTGGTAGACGGACTGCGCTGACTTTGGTCTTGATAAAACACAGTGACTACACCAGCAGATGACATGGCTCCCCAAACCATCACTGATTGTGGAAACGTCACACTAGACCTCAAGCAGCTTGGATTGTGGTCTCTCCACTCTTCCTCCAGACTCTGGGACCTTGATTTCCAACTGAAATGCAAAATTTACTTACATCTGAAAACAACACCTTGGACCACTGAGGAACAGTCCAGGTCTTTTTCTCCTTGACTGAGGTAAGACGCTTCTGGCGTTGTCTATTGGTCATGATTGGCTTGATACAAGGAATGGACACTTGTAGCCCGTGTCCTGGATACCTCTGTGTGTGGCGGCTCTTGAAGCAATGACTCCAGCAGCAGTCCACTCCTTGTGAATCTCAACCAAATTTTTGAATGGCCTTTTCGTAACCCCTTTCCGACATCAGGCGTAATAGTACCCCAATGTTGGACTCCCTCCCTTTGATGTGGGCTCCGGTGGTGAGCCCACATCTTTCCTGGCACATGTCAACTGTTTTGAACAGCTTATATATGCCTCTAACAGCCGCGAGTGGAATCGTGAACCACCCACGGCTGTTATCCCGTTAAATGCCGCTGTCAAACTCGCAAGTGTGCCGGAAATCCGCCCATCGGTGACCCCCGTCACATGATTGTGGATCACCAAAGAGTTGGCATGAGAACCAGAGGTGTCCAGCAGACCTCTATGGTTGTCACTGCCGGATTGTTATGAGTGCCGTCCGGTGGTCAGCGCTCATAGCAAGTGAGCAATTCTGCTACATACGTATGTAGCAGAGCCAATTGGACAAGTGCAGCTTCTAGTCTCAAGACTATTGAAGTATGCAAAAAGTAAAAAAAAGTTTTAAAAACTATAAAAAAAATATAAAGTTCAAATTACCCCCCTTTCGCCCCATTCAAAATAAAATAAATTAAACATACATATATTTGGTATCGCTGCTTTCAGAATCGCCCGATCTATCAATATAAAAAAAGAATTAACCCGATCGCTGAACAGCGCAATGAGAAAAAAATTCAAAATGCCAGAATTACGTTTTTTTGATCGCCACAACATTGCATTAAAAAAAAGTCAGCTCGGCACGCAAAAATTAAGCCTGCACCGAACCCGAGATCACAAAAAATGGAGACTCTACAGATATCAGAAAATGGCACAGTTTTTTTTTTCAACAAACTCTGTAATTTTTTTTCACCACTTAAATAAAAATAATCTAGACATGTTTGGTGTCTATGAACTCATAATGACCTGGAGGATCATAATGGCAGGTTAGTTTTAGCATTTAGTGAACATGGTGAAAAAAAAAAAAAAAACAACTGTGGGATTGCACTTTTTTGCGATTTCATCGTGCTTGGAATTTTTTTTCCTGTTTTTCAGTACCCGACATGGTAAAACCAATGATGTCATTCAAAAGTACAACTCGTCCCGCAAAAAACATTCCCTCACATGGCCGTATAGACCAAAAAATAAAAAAGTTATAGCTCTGGGAAGAAGGGGAGCAAAAAATGAAAATGAAAAACCAAAAATACTTCTGGTCGTTAAGGGGTTAACAATGCTTTCAAGGCTGCGGTTATCCTGGTTGCTTGTGCACCTTTTTCTATCACACTTTTTCCTTCCACTCAACTTTCCATTAATATGCTTGGATACAGCACTCTGTGAACAGGCAGCTTCTTTAGTAATGACCTTTTGTGGCTTACCCTCCTTGTGGAGTGTGTCAATGACTGCCTTCTGGACATCGTCAAGTCAGCAGTCTTCCCCATGATTGTGGAGCCTATTGAAACAGACTAAGGGACCTTTGTAAACGCTTAGGAAGCCTTTGTAGGTGTTTTTTTTAATTATTCTAATTTACTGAGATAAACACTTGAAATAGATCACTCTGTGTGTAATGACTCTATATAATATGCTTCACTTTTTGTATTGAAGAACTGAAATAAATTAACTTTTTGATGATATTGTAATTTTGTGAGAAGCACCTGTATCTATGCTTTTTCCTATAGAAAAAATAGAAACATGAAGTAAACACAAAAAATAACATGTAAATACATACATAAAAATTACAGCGTTTTGTACAAGCCAGAAAAAAATGCTGCAAATAAAACCTGAGTGTGAGGAGAGACTAAGAACAGGTTCACGTTTTGCATGTATGGTTTGGATTTTCCACATTGATTTCTAAACTAAAATCTGCTGTATTTCTCAATCTAATACGCACATACTTTCCATATTTATTTCCATATGTGTATTTATGTACGTTTTTATTACTCAAATGCACCAAAAATATGTAGCAAAATAATGCCAGGCCAGTGGTATATTGGATTTAGGGTTTCCAGTGATGTGAATAGGTAAAATTCACAGAAAGGTGCGTTTCCACAGCAGAAATTGACATGCTGTTGATTTAAAAAAAACGCAACTTGGACTCCTCACCCCAAAAACCTGGCAGCAAATGGATGAGATTAAAGGGCTTGTCCCCTTGTCAACCTCTTCTTGATCTAAATGTTTGGCCCTGATAAAATAATAAAGCCCATACTCACCGCCCGTGCCAGCGCCGTTCCAGCGGTGTTGGCACTCGCGGTCCTGGGGCTTGCGTGCTGTTGTTATGACATGTGACCCCAGTGACAAATCAGTGCTCACATCAGACAAATCGAACATGAGGAGGAAGTCCGTGCTGCAGCTGATCCCTGGCTTCCTCTTCCTGCTCAATTCAGGAAAAGGCGGGGACAGTGACATTAGCGCTGATTGGACGCCGGTGTCACCTTTCACAATAACAGCACAGGAGACGGAGTGCCGACACCGTGGAAATGGAGCACGGGAGGTGGGTATAGGCTTTATCATTTTATGATGGCCAAACGAGGGGTATGAGAAGAGGGTGTCTACTTAGTTGACATCTTCTTTAAGTTAAATCTCATCTGCCTTGCTGGAGTTGTAAAATCCATTTCTAATGCTAGGTTTTCTTCATCTGGGGTAAAGGTTCAGTTTCCTGGTGTAGCCCGGTATCTAACCATACTTGCCAATTTGCAGAATAATGCTTCCATTCTAACAGGCTACTCCCTGTTAAGTCTGTCTTAACTGTTGGGGCTCGGTGTCACAGCAAAGATATCTGAGAAGTACTGCTTTACAGGAGGTTTTAAGGGGCTTCTACCTTGTCTGGGAAATTTGAGAACTTTATCTGGAGTTTGGGATTTTTTTTTTCCAGGAGGCTTTTGTAGAGTAAGTAAGTATGATCTAAATATCTTGGCTAAGGCAAAGGGACTTGTTGGCATCTAGCCTGGCACCCTAAACCCAGTGCATGTGCTAGGTTGACCCCTTTAGCGGACTAGGTGGCCTACTGCGTCATAGTCTCACATTTCCACAATGAACTGCTCCTGCGACGTCTACTTCTCTCGCCTGGCTGTGTTCATTCTGGGGACAGTGCTGGTCATAGGAGAGACTTTGGAACCAGAAATTAAGATTAGGGTGGTTGATACCTGCAGTGCCGTCCAGTCTGAGAGTATGAGTGTGTGTGCTGTCCACCAGGAGTTATCAGCCCTCTGCTTCAGATAATTAGAGAGCACCACACCCTACTTAACCTTCCAGCTACTGCTGGAGGATGCCAGATATAGTCTTGTGCTCCTCTGGATTAATCCTGTCAGTTCAGTGCCTGTGTGGTATCATTGTTTCCTATTTTGACCTTGGCTGGTTATACTTATGATTGTTGCGTATTCTGATTTTCTGCTTTTCCTACCCTCTTGTTTCTGACCTGGTTACCTTACCACTACTGCCAGCCTCCACCACCGGTCAGCAACTTGTTCTGTGCTCCCAGCCCATGGGCCCCTGTTCAGGGTTAAAGGGTGAAGACCAGTGCAACCCCTGGGATCTGGTAAGTGGAGCGGCCTGCACTAAGTCTGCCTATGGTAGCCATTTTAGAGCTGCCAGGTGACCACTCACAGAGCCACATTACCCATCGTAGTTGCTCTGTGTAGCCCTGGTGTTAGGCACACGCAGTACCCTGGAGAGTGTGTGGCGAGACAGCAGTTTAATGCTAAATACCCATTCACTCAACATACACTAGACACACCCTTAGGGTAAGTGTAGTTACTTGTAAGGGAGTGGTCAGGGTGTATATTGGTTGAGTGATATGAGAGGGAAAGAGTTCAGTTTCCTGTCTTCGGACAGAGCAGACGTCTGGAGTCTAGCTGGAGGGAGGAAGCCGTCCAGATTGCTCTATCATCAGTTCAGAACGTGGAGGCTAGTACAGGTGGTCTAATTCACCTCAGCCTAGTCAGAGCTGTACCTCACCTGAATACATTGAAAGAAAGAAGAAGCTTAGTGCAGAAAGACTTCAGTCACCTGTCTCAAGGACAGTGAAAGGTTCAGAGACGTGCTCCTGCCTAGTGATAACTGAGAATCTGTAACTAACTTTGAAGAAAGTGAATGAAGGAAGTGACTACCCAACTTTATGCAAGTGTGAGTGTTTATGCTACCAGCGAGGACAAGGCGAAAGGCACAGTGGAAAGATTATTGGAAAGGTGCTTTTGGATTGAAGAAGTCCTGCACATTGCAACCGGTCACTGGGGACCGAAGGATCACTATTAGCTTCAAGCATAGTGGTAAGAAAACCAGGGATTTACCGGACCTTAGGTCGCGGCAAACAGCCCCATATAGTCAGTACGTAACTGGGGTCAGGGGGAGTGAAGACTTTGAGTCCGTGCATGACAAGATAGGAATTCAGCTCTCTCGCAGGAAGGCTCCTACCACAAAACTGACTGGGCAGTACAGCTATGGATTAGCTGGAGTTATTGAGGGAACTACGCTTCAGGCTGGTTGTACTCATTGTGTTGAAAGTAAAGGAGGCCCCTAACTTGTCCAGCTGCTGTCTCAAGATACACTCTCCTTGGATCAGCCTCCCTGGGACCTGCCTGAACATCTTACAAGTAAAGGTATGGAAAGACGCTGACTGTGTGAGACTGTGTTATTTACCTGCACCCGACTTCACTAACTTCATAGACTTTGAGGGACCAGTCCCACCTGTAGGGGACCCGACATCTAGCTGCCTCACCATCCCCTCAGAGATCTACAGCAGCGCTGGTACAAATTACCAGAAGACTACAGGTGGCGTCACGAACTGTATATAAATCTATCCCCTGTAAATATATCCCCAACATACGCCAGACCGCCCGGGCCACAGACCGAGCCACAGCTACCTGTGACAATCCCCATAGACTTCTACGGGCTCGGCTCTGAGTACCCCATTGCCCTGGTAACCCACAATTGTGGTGGCGGGTCGACACAAATTTGGCGTCACGAACAGGATGCGAAACTCGCAAAATTGCGAGCCCTGTGTGCCTATGGAATTGTTTTTGTGAAAAAGGACTGTTTGCACTTTTGGCGCCAAAATCGCCATTTTTGTCGCCATATTCGCGCCCTCAGGCGCTGGAGAAGAAGGTGGGCGTACCTTCGTGGGCGTCTACCCCCCTGTGGCGCGAAGAAAATGCCTGCCCTCTCAAAGTGCTATTACAATATGCGATCCTGCCCTACAGCTAAGGAGGTCCGCCTCCTCTTCACCTTCCCTGCGAGGAGGAGGAGACGCAAACCCCGCCTCCACGGAAGAGACCGGACGTCTCTGGAGGAAGAAGAAAGAATCTTCTGGAACATCATGGAAGCAGGACGTGTGCAGCCGAGCAGGGAAGCGGAGGAAGGCAGGCCCCGTGCCCCAGCCAAGCTGCCACCAGCACCGGAGTTATCCGTGCTCCTGCACCTGCAGCAGGCGTTGCTAGAAACAAAAGAAGAAAATGCACGCCTGAAGAAGATGGTCCAGCACCAACCTGGATTTGAAGAGATCGAGAGACGCCGGCGTACCCTGGAGCAGCGGAGGCTGTGGGACACGGTGATCTCTCCCCTCAACGACCCCCCACGATTCGAGTTACCGAAGATTCTGCTGCCCAAGGCGAAGGAGCAACCGGAGGCTGCCCCCGAAAGTACCGATCCTGATCCCACCGGTGAAGCGGTGGAGGCGAAGGAGGTTGAGGAGGTACCGCCAGTTCCGGAACGCCCCGCCGGCCAGGAGGCCGCAGCAGATGATCGGTCCCCGGCAGGGACACCGGAGGGGTCCTGTCCGTCGTTACCAGACGTCGACTGGGACGAGATGGCGCGCCTGGATGACGTCGCCTACACCGCCCAGTGGGAATATGAGTGGCAGCGTCGTGAGGAGAAGCAGAAACGCCAGCAGGAGGAAGAGCGGGAAGCTCAGCAGAACCGTCAGCGACAACATGCAGAGCTGATCGCGGACAAGGAGAGTGTCCGGAGAGAGAAAGGTACCCTGAGGGAACCGCGGCGGCAGGGGTGTGTGACTGAGTTCCAGCTCCGGAAGGGCTGGGGCTTCATCCGTGAACCGGGCCTCTACCCAGGGGTCTTTGTTAGTCGCAGGGACGTAGAATCCACCTACCGCAAGGCCATCCCGGGAGGGACTTAGTAAATGGAGACATTGTCACGTACACACGGCACTGGGGAATGAAGGGATGGTATGCCCTTAACGTCACCATCGTCCGTGACCCCGTCCCAGACGCAGGTAACGTCACCACTACCGCAGCGTCCCCGTCTCCAGCTCAAGCAGTATCCGACCGTGCCCCAGCATCGCCCCCTGCAAGTTCATCGCAAATGAAAGTCATATCTACATCGCAACATGCGACCCAGTCTCAATCGCAATCCATGACACGATCCATATCGTTAACTGTGATTGAAACGCAATCGGTGTCTCGTGAGGAGAAGGTACCCGTTGCGCCCCTAGAGGTTCGCACGAGAACTGTGGCGACTCAGACCCTAATAGCAGCGCATGACCTGTTAGTAATGGGATCTAGGGACCATTGCATTGTTCCAGCCCCGGGGTGGAAAGTGTATTTGAAAATGAATAAATAGTAAAGAAGAATCGGTGAGATCCATATAGGGTCTACCATAAGTAATATTGTAGAAAGTTTGAGAATGTTTTACAAATTTTTGCACAAGTTGAAGAGTATAACGTATATAATGCATATATATATTTCTAACAGTAGAATGCCCGGCTGGGTAACCAGAAAAAGTTTGCACTTTAGTATTATTATAATGTGATATTATATCTGTGTCTTTGTTTTACAATGGACTTTGAGGTTGAGGACTGTGCCAGCCCAGAACTTATTTGTATATAGTTGCGCTTCGGTGCTTTATCTTGGTTTTACATAAAACCAGCACAACTACCTCTGAATACAAAAACCCGTGTGGTGTGGCACTGAGTGAGGTCTGCAATCGGATGTCCTGCAGCCCACCCAGGACCCACGTTGAAGGTTTGGTGCGGGTCCTTCACAAGCATATTGTATATTTATTGAATGCTATTTAATATTTGTATTTTTCTATAATGTTTTGTTGTTTGCAACGTTTAAGATATTCTCACCTCCCGGATGGGACGAATTAATGTTATGTTTGATGTTTTCATGCATAAACAAAATGTCTCTTTTGTATTTTACAGCCCGGGAGTGCTGTCTTTTACCATGGGGGAATGTGTAGCCCTGGTGTTAGGCACACGCAGTACCCTGGAGAGTGTGTGGCGAGACAGCAGTTTAATGCTAAATACCCATTCACTCAACATACACTAGACACACCCTTAGGGTAAGTGTAGTTACTTGTAAGGGAGTGGTCAGGGTGTATATTGGTTGAGTGATATGAGAGGGAAAGAGTTCAGTTTCCTGTCTTCGGACAGAGCAGACGTCTGGAGTCTAGCTGGAGGGAGGAAGCCGTCCAGATTGCTCTATCATCAGTTCAGAACGTGGAGGCTAGTACAGGTGGTCTAATTCACCTCAGCCTAGTCAGAGCTGTACCTCACCTGAATACATTGAAAGAAAGAAGAAGCTTAGTGCAGAAAGACTTCAGTCACCTGTCTCAAGGACAGTGAAAGGTTCAGAGACGTGCTCCTGCCTAGTGATAACTGAGAATCTGTAACTAACTTTGAAGAAAGTGAATGAAGGAAGTGACTACCCAACTTTATGCAAGTGTGAGTGTTTATGCTACCAGCGAGGACAAGGCGAAAGGCACAGTGGAAAGATTATTGGAAAGGTGCTTTTGGATTGAAGAAGTCCTGCACATTGCAACCGGTCACTGGGGACCGAAGGATCACTATTAGCTTCAAGCATAGTGGTAAGAAAACCAGGGATTTACCGGACCTTAGGTCGCGGCAAACAGCCCCATATAGTCAGTACGTAACTGGGGTCAGGGGGAGTGAAGACTTTGAGTCCGTGCATGACAAGATAGGAATTCAGCTCTCTCGCAGGAAGGCTCCTACCACAAAACTGACTGGGCAGTACAGCTATGGATTAGCTGGAGTTATTGAGGGAACTACGCTTCAGGCTGGTTGTACTCATTGTGTTGAAAGTAAAGGAGGCCCCTAACTTGTCCAGCTGCTGTCTCAAGATACACTCTCCTTGGATCAGCCTCCCTGGGACCTGCCTGAACATCTTACAAGTAAAGGTATGGAAAGACGCTGACTGTGTGAGACTGTGTTATTTACCTGCACCCGACTTCACTAACTTCATAGACTTTGAGGGACCAGTCCCACCTGTAGGGGACCCGACATCTAGCTGCCTCACCATCCCCTCAGAGATCTACAGCAGCGCTGGTACAAATTACCAGAAGACTACAGGTGGCGTCACGAACTGTATATAAATCTATCCCCTGTAAATATATCCCCAACATACGCCAGACCGCCCGGGCCACAGACCGAGCCACAGCTACCTGTGACAATCCCCATAGACTTCTACGGGCTCGGCTCTGAGTACCCCATTGCCCTGGTAACCCACAATTGTGGTGGCGGGTCGACACAAATTTGGCGTCACGAACAGGATGCGAAACTCGCAAAATTGCGAGCCCTGTGTGCCTATGGAATTGTTTTTGTGAAAAAGGACTGTTTGCACTTTTGGCGCCAAAATCGCCATTTTTGTCGCCATATTCGCGCCCTCAGGCGCTGGAGAAGAAGGTGGGCGTACCTTCGTGGGCGTCTACCCCCCTGTGGCGCGAAGAAAATGCCTGCCCTCTCAAAGTGCTATTACAATATGCGATCCTGCCCTACAGCTAAGGAGGTCCGCCTCCTCTTCACCTTCCCTGCGAGGAGGAGGAGACGCAAACCCCGCCTCCACGGAAGAGACCGGACGTCTCTGGAGGAAGAAGAAAGAATCTTCTGGAACATCATGGAAGCAGGACGTGTGCAGCCGAGCAGGGAAGCGGAGGAAGGCAGGCCCCGTGCCCCAGCCAAGCTGCCACCAGCACCGGAGTTATCCGTGCTCCTGCACCTGCAGCAGGCGTTGCTAGAAACAAAAGAAGAAAATGCACGCCTGAAGAAGATGGTCCAGCACCAACCTGGATTTGAAGAGATCGAGAGACGCCGGCGTACCCTGGAGCAGCGGAGGCTGTGGGACACGGTGATCTCTCCCCTCAACGACCCCCCACGATTCGAGTTACCGAAGATTCTGCTGCCCAAGGCGAAGGAGCAACCGGAGGCTGCCCCCGAAAGTACCGATCCTGATCCCACCGGTGAAGCGGTGGAGGCGAAGGAGGTTGAGGAGGTACCGCCAGTTCCGGAACGCCCGCCCGGCCAGGAGGCCGCAGCAGATGATCGGTCCCCGGCAGGGACACCGGAGGGGTCCTGTCCGTCGTTACCAGACGTCGACTGGGACGAGATGGCGCGCCTGGATGACGTCGCCTACACCGCCCAGTGGGAATATGAGTGGCAGCGTCGTGAGGAGAAGCAGAAACGCCAGCAGGAGGAAGAGCGGGAAGCTCAGCAGAACCGTCAGCGACAACATGCAGAGCTGATCGCGGACAAGGAGAGTGTCCGGAGAGAGAAAGGTACCCTGAGGGAACCGCGGCGGCAGGGGTGTGTGACTGAGTTCCAGCTCCGGAAGGGCTGGGGCTTCATCCGTGAACCGGGCCTCTACCCAGGGGTCTTTGTTAGTCGCAGGGACGTAGAATCCCACCTACCGCAAGGCCATCCCGGGAGGGACTTAGTAAATGGAGACATTGTCACGTACACACGGCACTGGGGAATGAAGGGATGGTATGCCCTTAACGTCACCATCGTCCGTGACCCCGTCCCAGACGCAGGTAACGTCACCACTACCGCAGCG
This sequence comes from Oophaga sylvatica, assembly GCA_033576555.1. Taxonomy (NCBI): domain Eukaryota; kingdom Metazoa; phylum Chordata; class Amphibia; order Anura; family Dendrobatidae; genus Oophaga; species Oophaga sylvatica. Next base: position 38,939,960 of record JARQOD010000001.1, read on the forward strand.
TCCCCGTCTCCAGCTCAAGCAGTATCCGACCGTGCCCCAGCATCGCCCCCTGCAAGTTCATCGCAAATGAAAGTCATATCTACATCGCAACATGCGACCCAGTCTCAATCGCAATCCATGACACGATCCATATCGTTAACTGTGATTGAAACGCAATCGGTGTCTCGTGAGGAGAAGGTCCCGTTGCGCCCCTAGAGGTTCGCACGAGAACTGTGGCGACTCAGACCCTAATAGCAGCGCATGACCTGTTAGTAATGGGATCTAGGGACCATTGCATTGTTCCAGCCCCCGGGGTGGAAAGTGTATTTGAAAATGAATAAATAGTAAAGAAGAATCGGTGAGATCCATATAGGGTCTACCATAAGTAATATTGTAGAAAGTTTGAGAATGTTTTACAAATTTTTGCACAAGTTGAAGAGTATAACGTATATAATGCATATATATATTTCTAACAGTAGAATGCCCGGCTGGGTAACCAGAAAAAGTTTGCACTTTAGTATTATTATAATGTGATATTATATCTGTGTCTTTGTTTTACAATGGACTTTGAGGTTGAGGACTGTGCCAGCCCAGAACTTATTTGTATATAGTTGCGCTTCGGTGCTTTATCTTGGTTTTACATAAAACCAGCACAACTACCTCTGAATACAAAAACCCGTGTGGTGTGGCACTGAGTGAGGTCTGCAATCGGATGTCCTGCAGCCCACCCAGGACCCACGTTGAAGGTTTGGTGCGGGTCCTTCACAAGCATATTGTATATTTATTGAATGCTATTTAATATTTGTATTTTTCTATAATGTTTTGTTGTTTGCAACGTTTAAGATATTCTCACCTCCCGGATGGGACGAATTAATGTTATGTTTGATGTTTTCATGCATAAACAAAATGTCTCTTTTGTATTTTACAGCCCGGGAGTGCTGTCTTTTACCATGGGGGAATGTGTAGCCCTGGTGTTAGGCACACGCAGTACCCTGGAGAGTGTGTGGCGAGACAGCAGTTTAATGCTAAATACCCATTCACTCAACATACACTAGAACACCCTTAGGGTAAGTGTAGTTACTTGTAAGGGAGTGGTCAGGGTGTATATTGGTTGAGTGATATGAGAGGGAAAGAGTTCAGTTTCCTGTCTTCGGACAGAGCAGACGTCTGGAGTCTAGCTGGAGGGAGGAAGCCGTCCAGATTGCTCTATCATCAGTTCAGAACGTGGAGGCTAGTACAGGTGGTCTAATTCACCTCAGCCTAGTCAGAGCTGTACCTCACCTGAATACATTGAAAGAAAGAAGAAGCTTAGTGCAGAAAGACTTCAGTCACCTGTCTCAAGGACAGTGAAAGGTTCAGAGACGTGCTCCTGCCTAGTGATAACTGAGAATCTGTAACTAACTTTGAAGAAAGTGAATGAAGGAAGTGACTACCCAACTTTATGCAAGTGTGAGTGTTTATGCTACCAGCGAGGACAAGGCGAAAGGCACAGTGGAAAGATTATTGGAAAGGTGCTTTTGGATTGAAGAAGTCCTGCACATTGCAACCGGTCACTGGGGACCGAAGGATCACTATTAGCTTCAAGCATAGTGGTAAGAAAACCAGGGATTTACCGGACCTTAGGTCGCGGCAAACAGCCCCATATAGTCAGTACGTAACTGGGGTCAGGGGGAGTGAAGACTTTGAGTCCGTGCACGACAAGATAGGAATTCAGCTCTCTCGCAGGAAGGCTCCTACCACAAAACTGACTGGGCAGTACAGCTATGGATTAGCTGGAGTTATTGAGGGAACTACGCTTCAGGCTGGTTGTACTCATTGTGTTGAAAGTAAAGGAGGCCCCTAACTTGTCCAGCTGCTGTCTCAAGATACACTCTCCTTGGATCAGCCTCCCTGGGACCTGCCTGAACATCTTACAAGTAAAGGTATGGAAAGACGCTGACTGTGTGAGACTGTGTTATTTACCTGCACCCGACTTCACTAACTTCATAGACTTTGAGGGACCAGTCCCACCTGTAGGGGACCCGACATCTAGCTGCCTCACCATCCCCTCAGAGATCTACAGCAGCGCTGGTACAAATTACCAGAAGACTACAGGTGGCGTCACGAACTGTATATAAATCTATCCCCTGTAAATATATCCCCAACATACGCCAGACCGCCCGGGCCACAGACCGAGCCACAGCTACCTGTGACAATCCCCATAGACTTCTACGGGCTCGGCTCTGAGTACCCCATTGCCCTGGTAACCCACAATTGTGGTGGCGGGTCGACACAGCTCCTCTGATGTTTCTTTCTGATGTGAGACCATCATCCATTGTTCAGCTGCTTCTTGCATTTTGCTCAAGTATAATGTGTTTATTTCCAGTTATCACAGCAGTTTTTTTTCCCTCAAATTATCCTAGACTAGATAAACTCATTATGGAGAATTCTATGCGTTAGGCGTATATGCCGGCAATCACGAAGGCTTTACTAAAAAACAGCCATCTGTACAGTAGACACAAAATGCATTTTAAAATGTAAGCCCCGGAGAATGAACCAACCTTGTGTAGAATCTAAAAAAAAAAGTAGAATGAGATAATCCCAACTAAACAAGGACTGGGTCCGGTCCCCAAAGGAGAAATAGCGCTGAATAATATATATAACATCTGGCGGAGGGCATTATCTATTTTCATGATTCATAAGTCAGCAGCACAAACAAGGATTTACCTGATGTAGCCGCACATGATTAAACTCACCTCCGATAATAGAACCGAATCTTGTATTCAGCCGCTAAGACACTTTACATAATCAGGGAAAGAGTTTTACATTTCATGCAGCAATTAAGGAGAATTTGTCTGCCTGCGTCTCCATATCTACTTCCATGTTTGCTTATAAATAAGCTTGAAATGACTGAGTAACCAATAAATATGTATGGAGTGATAACTTTTTGAAGCTAGATGCAAAAATAATGAAAAATGAAATGAGTTAATCCAATACCCCAACAAACCCATGTTATACCGGCAAGCTATCAGTAGATGCAGGGAAGGGAATACCATATAGTAGACCAGCGAGACATCCACTTTTAGGCCAGTGATGTCCACATATTGCAGATGTGATGTGCTCTGTGTGCTCGCCCGCATATCAGATGAGTGCAGGAGCTGCCTATTTATATGCACTAGTGTGGTCCATAAGTCGGACCAAAGTAGTGTATGCTGCAATTATTTTCCACGCATGTATGGAACATTGGCCATTTGCACTGGCATGTTGGCTACAATGATCTTAGTGCGAAATCAGTGGTTAAACGGACAGCACAAGTCCATATAATACACATGCCATAAGGGTAAGAAAACATGTGAGTCCAAGACCACAGCCACATGCGGTTGGTGGAGTTTTCAACCAACTTGGAGCAGTCTGCGGTTTCCCATCCTGACTTGTTTGTCTGCGGCTTCCAGTAACCTTGGTACCTCTCAGTGGGGACTTCACCTGTTTGCCTGCGTTTTCCAGTATCGCTACCAACTTGCCTGTAGTTTCCAGTATCGCACAACCTACCTGCAGATTCCAGGATGTCTTCCTGGCTATCTGCAGCTTCCAGTTCCACTTTGGCCTATTTGCCTGCATTTTTCAGGATCGCTATCTACTGGCCTGCGGTTTCCAGTATCACAACATCACAACCTGCCTGCAGTTTCCAGGTTATCTTCCTGGCTGTCTGCCGCTTCCAGTTCCACAGTTGCCTATTTGCCTGCTGTTTTCAGGAACGTTATCTGATGGCCTTCGGTTTCCAGTATCGCAACCTGCATGTGGTTTACAGGTTGTCTTCCTGGCTGTCTGTGGCTTCCTTGATATTCAGACTTTCCAGTTTCTCCGGAGTTCTCTCTGCTACCTGCCCCCGGTATTCTAAAACCTCTTCTACATGTCAGCCTCTGGTTTATAGGATGTGTTCTTGGCTGTGCGTGGCTTCCATGGTATTAGACTTTCTTGTTACTCCAGACTTTTGTCTTCTACCTGTCTACGTCTCCATGAATCTTCTTGTCTGCTTGCAGCTTCCAATCCTGGATGTCTCCAGACTGCCAGCAGTTTCCAGCATTCCACCTGCTTACCTATGGTCTCCTGGGCGTTTCCCACCTGCTAGTGGTTTCCAGCATCCGGCCTGCTTGTCTGTAACTTCCTGGACGTCTCCCATCTGCCAGTGATTTCTAGGATCCTGCCTGCTTGCCTGTAGTTTCCTGGAAGTCTCCCGCTTGACAGCAATTTTCAGCATTCCACTTGCTTGCCTATGTGTTCTTGATGTTTCCTGCCTGCAGTTTCTAGCGTAACGCCTGTTTGTGGTTTCCAGGACCTTATTAAGATTTTTGGTAGCCTTCTAGGTGGCCTCCTGCAGGACATTATTAAAACTTTTAGTTTGCCTTTTAAGTGTCCACCTGCTTGCCTGTGGTCTCCAGGATGTCTCCCGCTTGCCTGTGGTTCCCAGCATCCAGCATTCTACCTGTCCACCTGAGATTTCCAGTCCATCAGCTGCCCGTATTCCACGTACTCCACCTAGCTGCTGCACCTACGCCTGTGGCCCACGTGCCCACCCAGTCCTTGGGCTTAGAGGATCCACCTCACCCAGTGTGCCGCTATGTGTAATTACTGCAGCCGCATCCCCCTTCTCTCTGTCATATAGTTAATAAATCTACAAAACAAAATTTTATTTAAAAACTAAGAGCCAACATCCAGGAAAAGCTGAACTAGTTAAGTTTTATATATTCATAGTTATAAAAATATGCAAATATTAAGAAATCAAAAAAGCAGATAATAAAAAGTTTGCATTTCATAAAGTCCAAATACGCCGAAGAAACAATGCGTTCATCTTGTAAGGTGATACATTAGGCATTTCATCACTGGCCACGACACAACGGTGAAACTGGATGCACTAAACAGTCATTTAAATGTAAATTATTTACTTGTTTTAGGTGGCGTATCTTTGTCAAAGATTGCTTACGGCTCCTGGTAATAAATGTGCTATGCAGCGAGATAATATCTGTGCCATCCATAGTAAGTTTTTTTTGTCTTTCTTATTACATATACCAGAGACCCGAGTTGTTTTTTTTGCAAATTAGTATGTGTTTATACAAAATCTAGTCTACAAAGAGGACATATTTCACATTGATGGGGGTAATAAAAAAAGGCAAAATACAGCCCGTGCACTCCCAGGAAATACTAGATGTGTGCGGAGAACAAATTACCATTAAACTATTCTATAATTGTACAATAAATTTGGTTAACGCTGTAGACTCATTACAATATTATGCATGGCTAGCTGAAAAGCAGATTACAGCTGAACTTGTACTTGTGTCTGCTGAGCAGGGATATCAAGCTTTTTCCTACAATACATTAGCATTTACCAAAAATTGTTAACTGGAAATACAGATTTATTCAGAACTTGAAACCAGTAGCGGTATCCATGCATAATGATGAGAAATAAAATTCAAATAGTCCAGATTTTTTGGAAGTTACCGTAACTTTCTTGTAGCCTCTGGAAAGCTTTGCAAAATAGCAAAATGAAGAATTTTAGACAAGGAACCAAACAAAAAGTCAGTGTTTAAGGGGCACACCGTGAAAAGGTTGTCGGGCTCAGAATTGAAAGAAAAAAAAAACTATCACCAACCATCTATCATTCCAATTCTGATGCTCTCTGTGTCCCCCACTGTTCTTTGATTCCTGGACACAGAAAATGCCAGTCAACCAATCATTGGCAGAGGAGTGTCACTGCTATACCTAGTGATTGGCTGAGGAGTTTCACAGCTGTCTCCAGTGGTTGGCCGAGGAGTGTACTTGGTGATTGGCTGAGAAGTGTCACTACTGTATCTAGTTATTGGCTGAGGAGTGTCACTGCTGTACTCAGTGATTGTCCGAGGAGTGTCACTGGCGTACCTGGTGATTGGCTGAGAAGTGTCACTACTGTATCTAGTGATTGGCTAAGGATGTCACTGCTGTACCCAGTGATTGGCTGAGGAGTGTCACTGCTGGACTCAGTGATTGGATGAGGAGTGTCACTGCTGTAACCAGTGATTGACTGAGGAGTGTCACTGCTGCACTCGGTGATTGGCTGAGAACTGTCACTGCTGTACTCAGTGATTGGCTGAGGAGTGTCACTGCTGTAACCAGTGATTGGCTGAGGAGTGTCACTGCTGTACTCGGTGATTGGCTGAGAACTGTCACTGCTGTACTCAGTGATTGGCTAAGGAGTGTCACTGCTGTAACCAGTGATTGGCTGAGGAGTGTCACTGCTGTACTCGGTGATTGGCTGAGAACTGTCACTGCTGTACTCCGTGATTGGCTGAGGAATGTCACTTCTGTACTCAGTGATTGTCTGAGGAGTGTCACTGCTGTACTCAGTGATTGGCTGAGGAGTGTCACTGCTGTACTCAGTGATTGGCTGAGGAGTGTCACTGCTGTACTCAGTGATTGGCTGAGGAGTGTCACTGCTCTACTCAGTGATTGGCTGAGGAGTGTCACTGCTGTACTCGGTGATTGGCTGAGAACTATCACTGCTACACAATCTACTGTATTCTTAAACTGCTCCTGTTAGATAATCGGAAAAATATTTGGTTGTGTCGTTTTGGCTAATAGCATAAATATAACTTTAAAAGCCGCCCTTTCATCTGCTTTACAATAGACAGGCGATACGTTCAGCCTGACTCTTGAACAACATCAAACAAGGTCCCTCACTACAAACAAGACTCAAATATTTGTTTATAAAGAGAGGCCTGTCAATCACGCCGACCTGGGCGGAGAGAAACTGTGGGGAGCCGCCCCCTTGACTCTTCTCTGTGTGCCTTGCTTGTTTTTAAACTATATTTTCTCCAAATCGATGCAGCATTTTAGAGTAAAACATAGCTGTAATGACGGAGCCTGTCCCTATTTCATGCATATTTCTAGTTTGGGGGGAATGTTAATCCCCTTGTTCTGCATTTGTAAAGTGAATCTTTGGTGACTGCATAAATGTTCAGCTTCTCTTTACGGTTATGTAAAATCTCTCCCATATTACGAGCGCTCGCTTTTGCATATGAACACATTTACATTTTGTATGGAAACTTCAGTAAAACTGTCCTCTCCCAAGGCTCCCTGCAATCTCGATGCACTAATCCATGCAGACATTTATATTTACCCTATTTAGAATTCTGTACCAAGTCCCAGTATTCTTGTCATATTACAATGGGTGCAAGATATCATAAGAAATAATTACTATAGCACAGAGGTCACGGGAAGCCATGATCACCTGCAGATCCTTGGGGCGCAGGGCATTTAATAAAAAGCTTTTAGTGGAATTCCGAATTTCGACTGTATGATAAAATCCTTATAGTTTTATATGTCTGACACAAAGCACAAACCCCCTGTAGAGACATAGTTAAAGGAATAGCCAGGATTTTTTAAAAATTGCCTAAAAATGTGATAAAATAATAAACTATTGATTAAAAATCCCAAAAGGCTTCCATGTTCCTGTTACATTATCTTTGGAGTTCCCTATGTATCACGTTTGATGGGTGGGTATTTGACCTAAATTGAGATATTAGAGGGTGTACGCAATGTAATTTTGTACTTAAAGGGTTATCAAACGTTCAAGATAGGACATATCGGTAGAGGTAGGGGATAACTTGATCTCAGGAATCCGACCAAGAGAACTAATAGTAATCTCAAAAAGGAAGCAATGTATGCATGACCTCTGCTTCATTCATTGTCTATGGGACTGATAGAAATAGCAAGACCCATAGACAATGAATGGGCAATGAATGGGGCAAAGGCTCGTTCTCAGGGTTCCAGAGCATCGCTCTCGGAATCACTGGCGGACACGGATGGAAAAGGGCTCCTATGCAAGAACAGTATATGGGCCCTTTGCAGCCCAAGAGTTCATCATAATGTATTATTCCACATGTTTTGGAGGGGGAAATTACCTCTTGGGCCCCGATGTTGCACCAATGATATGTCTGTCACTGCTGTGCGTCCCAGACATTGGACTTCCAGCGATCAGCAAGTTGTCCCTATCTTTTGGTTAGGTGTTACCGTGATTTTTGGTAACAACCCCAATTGCATTAATTGTTATTGATGAATGATGATATGGGGTGTACAGATTCATAGAACACATTTTTTGCATGTTACTGTATGTAACATTTTAGTAAAATGTTGTATGGAAAGTCCATCATGTTAGACTTCCTCTTAATTTCTGAAATAAAAGTGTATGAAGATTACCAATAAAAAGATGTAGGACAGCATATGCTTGATGGTGTCTATCTTAGTGATGAGCCAGATTTTTAGCTGTGCTCAAATTGGCAGCATTGCATTTACTTGTCATCAATTTCAAGAAGAAATTTAACAAAAGAATTAAAAAAAAACAACAAAAAGACGACAAAACCCCTCAATCCTCTTCTCTGTTGTCGTATAATACATCAAACAGATGGACAAATTATCTGTTTCCTGCCAATGTATCTACCAGTCTTACTGAAATAGCTTCTGGAAGTAATGTTCCTGCTCACTGAATGAGGATCATAGAAGACGTTCTATTGTTTTGGCAAAGAATCAATTACAAACATCTCAGGGACGGGTCTACAGCGCCACATCTCTCTTCTACGTCTGAGTGTGAGAGGGGGGAAGTGAAAAAAGAATATTTTGGCTATGTGCACACAATGTCTTTTTCAGGCGGGTTCAGCTGCTGAAACCACCTGAAAACCCATCAAAAAAATTTCCAAAATATGAAATGATGCATATCTATGGGAAAACGACTTGCTGTGCACATGTTCGGTATTTTGTTACTTCAATGTTCGGAATCCCTATAACGGTTACAAGAGTTGACATGCCCATTCTTCTGGCGTTTTCTTCTCGAAGACGCTCTGTAATTTACAAAACAAGTCAATGGGAAAGCTCATAAACTACCTGGAAGACAACCAGACATTTTTGGAGCGTTTTGACATTGTTTCTGCTTAAAAATTCGTTAGCGGTTCCTTCATTACTCAATATAGTGTAAAAGACAACCGGAAAACAACAATAAAAGACTAACTTCAATAGTTAAAGGGGTTATAAAGGACTATCACTGGTATCTAGTGGCAAAGAGTGGTCACTGACCACTCATGCCGGTGATTCAGAGGCTTCTACTCTGCTCTTCCGCTCTGATCTGTTGATGGGGTATGACTGTCGATGTCATGCTGATTGACAGCCGGCTTCCCACTGCCTAACTGCGTGTAGCCGACTGTCAATCAGCAAGACATCGCCAGTCACGCCCGGTCAACAGTCCGGAAGGTGAAGAGCTGCTCTGTTAAAGGGGAGCAGTTGAATCGCAGGCAGGAGACCGCCGCCAGTGACCACTTTGGGCCAACACCGGGTGGAAGAGGCCGGTAGCTGCCTCTATTAGCAACAACCTGACTGTTTTTAGGCTCATTGTAAAAAAAATTGAAATAGTCCTGGACAACCTCTTTAATGGTACTTTATAATATATTACCTAGAGAAACTCTTTGTTGATTAGCAATGACGTCTTACTTATTTGCTGGGAGTTTCAGTACTGTGTCAATCTTCATGAAACCACCACTGGTCCATTAATTGATGTAGAGCTAAAAAATAGCTCATGTCCCGAGTGTTTGCCCTTGTATGAGCAGAATATTTGGCTCTGATAATAGGCTGATCCCAATGAGTCAGGATTGGTGCATGTGCACACCAAAACGTAAAGGGAAACAAACACTCTGCGCATGTACTGTTTTTTTAGTTTTACGTCAGTCAACCGACCATTGGTGAGAGGGTTGTTCATCGTAGTCACTCACCCATTGTTACTCCTGTGGATCCATTGCAGGCCATCATGTTCTTTAATCACTTGACTTTATGGCCTGTGATTAGCAGTAGGTGTCAGGTGACTGGAATGGTGCATCGTCAGAGACACATCTGGTGAGGCATCGTTTCAAAAACTGGACCATTGCAAGCAATCACAAGTCTTAGCAGCCAGGTGACCTAAGAATGAGATGTTATCACTTCCGGTTCCAGCACAGATCACTGGAGAGGCCTGTCCTGGATCCACTGTACAAAAAGCATTGTTGTGGCTGTCAAATATTTTACGTCAGAAACCTCTTTAACAAAAATTGATCATGATGCTTAGAAGACCTATGTATGCCTAGGAGACGTTTGAGCTTTTATTTGCATTCGGTTTAGGAGTTTTTCAATGTGCAAATTGCGTTTTCAAAGAAGACTTGAACTCTAGTGCCGCTTATTGCAAGTAGCAGTCCCAAAAGTCAACATTGACTTTTTAACGAGCCTTGCCACATGACTTAGGATGAATGCCAAACCAGAATCTCAATTCACAGTCACATGTTTTGAGGTGTTGCCACCCCTCAGTGCAAAGCATGAGAACTGATTTGACTGTATTAGAGGTCTCTGAATGGGTTGTATGGGATAACATCTCACCTTGTGGAGAGTGACATGCCTGACTTGCCAGTGTAAGAAGACTTATAGGCCATGCAATGATCCTATGGGAAATTTAATATGCAAATTACCTCTTCAGAGAGGAAGAGAACTTGAACTCTAATGCCACCTATTGGAAGAAGGGATCCTAAAAGTCAATATCAACCCTTTAATGAGACTCACCACATGAATTAGTACTAAAGCCAAACCATAATCTTAGTTTGCATATAAGTGTTTTGGGTGTTGCCCCTCCTCTGTGCAAAGAAAGAGATTTAATTTGGCAGCATGAGAGGCCTCTGACTGGGTTCTAAGGGGATGTATGACTCTCCTTATGGAGAGTGACATGCTGGTGTAAGGAGACTTATAGGTCATGCAATGCTCCTTTGGGAAATTTAAAGTCCTTTTTACAATGTGAAAGTGGAAAAAAAATATTGTAGTACGCATCGCGTAAAAACTGTGGTAATTTAACTTTTTCATTTTCTACATTTTGCAGAAATCCTATTAGGAATGCATTTTCCATAATTTAATTAAAACACTGTGTCACCAATTTCTGCATCTTACTGGATCAATCTCAATATTCCTTGATTGTCAACATTTGCATGGCAGGTAGCAGCACTCCATCTATCAGATCTCAGGCTTTTACTGCTCCACTCTGCAAGAGCAGTAAACCTTATTATTTCAAGAGGGGAAGCGTGAATTCTAAAGGAGATTTATTACACATTCACTTCAGAGACATTTACTTTCTGTGCAATTAAAGTTCCCTCACAGGTCACTGAATGCCTGAAGAGCTGAGAAGGACAGAACTCTCAATTTCCTGCTCTAAGTACTTAACCAAAAATTATTCCATGTAAGTTCATATATAACATCCAGATGAAATTAAGTTAGAGCCAAACTCATAGGACAAATGAGTTTTCAAAATGTTAGGGCAGCTGAACCCTGACGAGTTTTTGGACTGATTTAGGAGAATGCTTGAGAGCTGAATGCTTGAGACGCTCTCATTTTCTGTCTATGTCATGCATCGATCAGACAGGACATTGGGCACCGGGGAACGTTTCTGTGCTTACATTAGGCTGAATAAATACAAAAGAGGAAACACAAAATGAAATCAAATCGAGAACCGGTGGGGAAGATTTTAATTGAATCACATCTGCGTTGGCGCTCCGACAGCACAAAGTCTGGAAAGGCACTGAAAAATTATAATATGCAAGTCAGGATACAGTAACATTTCTATAAATGCTACCCGGTGGTCTGGTCAGGAAATTCAGATGGTCTGGCACCAAAAGCTAAAATGATCCCTAAGTCTGATGTAATATGGTATCATCGGACGGCCAGGAATAAAGGAAATCTGGGCAAGTTTCAGAAACATTGATTATACTTGTTTTAGATTTGGCACTAGCGCTTGGGGCACAGGCAATTTGAAGGAACATTTTGGTCACTTTATAAATATATAAGTTATGTACACCTTTGCACAGATTTTTTGTATTATTATTCCCAAAATGCAAAAGTTAAGCATCTTTCTAAATAGTTTTCATTAAGAAATGTCTAGCATTTTGCTGCTGTCGAGTGTCTATACGACCTTTATCTAGCTGAGTGATCTGCAAAAATGTTACAAACCCATCAGTGCTCCTGTTCTTTGTATCAATGGAGCTCTGCTTCTCCTCCTTCTCTCAGTGTTAGAGACAGCAGATAGTAATGGGCAATCTGGCTCTATTTGGTGAGGAGCCCAGCTGCGACTGGATTCATATCTCCCAGAAGGGTGCACTGAAGGAATACACCACTAGAGGTCATTATATACACTCACACACCTTCACCCATCCCTAAGACCACCAGAGGGAGCTGTTTAGACATATAAAGGAGGGTGAAGACAGGAAAGAGCAGTCAGTCTGAAGGCTGCGGTCTGCAGTAAAGTTCAGTTGAGAGTTGAGTTCTGAGTTCAGTTAGACTGAAGTCTGCAGCGTGCAGTTCAGTTCAATAGAGTGGAGGCTAGTAAAGTGGAACTGAAACCACTCCAGTCTAGTCAGAGCTGAAACGAGTGTGTGCAGCTCAGTGAGAAAGTGTGCCGACGCTTAGAGAGCGGCGAAGAGGCAGCCCACCAACTGAAAGTGTGTGATCCTGTGAGGGCCCGGGTACATACCTCCCAACCGTCCCGGATTGACCGGGACAGTCCCGATTCTGACCCCTCCTCCCGCTGTCCCGCAGTGAGCTGAGCCGCCACACCCCCCATACACCCTATAGTTGCCTTCCAGCGCTGCACTTTAGCTTCTCACAGCAGAGCAATGACCTGCTGAGCTTTCCTCCTCTGTGCACACAGGACCTGTGATGAGGTGGGTGTCACATGGTCAGGCTCCTCCGTGTGCAAGTCTGCTGTGCTGGTTGTCATGGTGCTGGCTGAGGGTAAGTTTATGTGAGGGGTCAGGAGGGATTTACAGTGTGGATGTAGCAGAGCCGTGTGTGTATGAGGTGTATGGAGCGGAGCCGTGTGTGAAAAGTGTATGGAGCGTAGCCGTGTGTGTAAGAGGTGTACGGAGCAGAGCTGTGTGTGTACGAGGTGTATGGAGCAGAGCCGTGTGTGTATGAGGTGTACAGAGCGGAGCCGTGTGTGAAAAGTGTATGGAGCGTAGCCGTGTGTGTACGAGGTGTACGGAGCGGAGCCGTGTGTGTACGAGGTGTATGGAGCAGAGCTGTGTGTGTACGAGGTGGCTGTAGCAGTGCAGTGTGTGTACGGAGCTGAGCCGCTCATCTCCGTACACACAGGGCTCCGTGCTTGAGCCGTGTGTGTACGGAGCGGAGCTGAGCCGTGTGTGTACGGAGCGGAGCAGAGCCGTGTGTGTACGGGGTGTAGAGAAGTGGAGCCGCATGTGTATGGAGCGTAACCGCGTGTGTACGAGGTGTACGGAGAGGAACCACATGTGTACGAGGTGTACGGAGTGGAAGTGCATGTGTACGAGGTGTATGGTGCAAAGCCACATGTGTACAAGGTTTAAGGAGCGTGGCTGCGTATGTACGAGGTTTACGGAGTGAAGCCATGTGTGTACTGAGTGGAGCCATGTGTGCGTGAGGTGTATGGAGTGGAGCCGTGTGTGCGCGAGGTGTACGGAGTGGAGCCGTGTACGGAGCGGAGCCGCGTGTGCGCGAGTTGTACAGAGGGGAACAGTGTGTGTATGAGGTGTGCGGAGCCGTGCGTGTACAAGGTGTATGGTGGGGAGCATTCATACCTCCCAACTGCCACAGAACTAGCGGGACAGTCCCAATTTTGAAGGAGCAGGAGGGATTTACAGTGTGGATGTAGCAGAGCCGTGTGTGCGAGGTGTACGGAGTGGAATCGTGTGTGCGCAAGGTGTACGGAGCAGAGCCGTGTGTGCGCGAGGTGTACGGAGCCGTGCGTGTACAAGGTGTATGGTGGGGAGCATTCATACCTCCCAACAGTCCCGATTTTGAGAGAGTCTGCCCTGCTGTCCCGGCTGGCAGCTTACTTTCCCCGTGGACACAGGAGTACACGGCGGAGCCCCGAGGAGCACTTTAAAACTCTGCTCTTTCTTTCTTTTCCTCAGTACCAGTCAGTGTGCCCACAGTACCAGCCACTGATCCCATAATGCCAGCCACTGTGCCCTCAGTACCAGTCAGTGTGATCAGCAGGGCTAAATGGGTGTAGATGGGGCATGGACATGGGTGTGATTAGTTGTGAAATGGGTGTGGCCAGGGGCGTGGCCTAAAATTTGCCGCGGCACACTATGCGTGCCGCAACCTCCGTCCCTCTTTCCCATCTTCAAAAGTTGGGAGGTATGCGGATAGGCCGAAGGCGAGTGGAAAGTGAATGAGGCAGAGGAGCCTTCATAGCTCACCTCAGCAAGTATTTACCGGACGCCGGGGTCCGAGCCTATAGGGATCTCCACGACCCATTAGGAGAACACCGGAGTTCCTGGAGGACTACATGTCCCAGGAGTACCACAGAGCTGACACATAACGGGCCAGGAGGACAGAGTCCAGCCGTGCACGGAAAATAGAGACTGTGTACTTCAAGAAAGGGTCCAACCACAAGGTCAGCCAGGTGCAGGACGGAGACTAAGTTAGGCCCAGCTACATGCAGGCCAGGACTTCATTACTAAAAGGGCAAGGAACAGGAGGCCACACACCTACTCAGTGGAGGAATCTGGATGTGTACCCTTCACCCTACAGTGCTCCGGGGAGTGCCTGCAACATCTTCAGTAAAGGTACCAAAGTGACTTGTGTGTGTGTCTACCTTATTACCCCTAACTGCCGGGTCCCCGTCTGTCCTGCATCCCTACACATCCATCTGCCCTGAAGGACTCAGCCTCACCTGTGGGAGGCCTAACATCTTGCTGCACAATATTAACTCTTCAGTGGATCTGCATAGCAGCGCTGGTCACCCTGACCAGGTACCACAGGTGACGTCACGAATCCCCTTACCAATATTCAACTCCCCTGTAAATATCCCCCTTTTTCAGTGAGCGCCCAGGGCCACGGACCCAGCTGCAGCTACCGTGACATCCCCCATAGGAATCAACGGGCTCGGTGCCGAGTTCCCCAAGGCCCTGGCGGGTGGCTCAGATCATTTGGCTCTGCTCAGGAAAACAGCCAGCAGGTGAACACATATACAGGTATATGGTAAAATCAACATAGTCTGATGCTGTCAAAACTCTGCCTACTTACAGCCAGCCAATAACAGAGCATGGGGATAGGGGTAAATATGTGTAAGTGGGTTAAGAACTGGCTCATGGATAGAAAACAAAGGGTGGTTATTAATGGAGCACACTCGGACTGGGTCACGGTTAGCAGTGGGGTACCACAGGGGTCAGTATTGGGGCCGCTTCTCTTTAACATATTTATTAATGACCTTGTAGGGGGCATACAGAGTAGTATTTCAATATTTGCAGATGACACTAAACTCTGCAGGGTAATAAATACAGAGGAGGATAATTTTATATTACAGGAGGATTTATGTAAACTAGAAGCTTGGGCTGATAAATGGCAAATGAGCTTTAATGGGGATAAATGTAAGGTCATGCACTTGGGTAGAACAAATAAGATGTATAATTATGTGCTTAATTGTAAAACACTGGGCAAAACTGTCACTGAAAAAGACCTGGGTGTATAGGTGGACGACAAACTCACATTTAGTGGCCAATGTCAGGCAGCTGCTGCCAAGGAAAATAAAATAATGGGATGCATTAAAAGAGGCATAGATGCTCATGAGGAGAACATAATTTTACCTCTATACAAGTCACTGGTGCGACCACACTTAGAATACTGTGTGCAGTTCTGGTCTCCGGTGTATAAGAAAGACATAGCTGAACTGGAGCGGGTGCAGAGAAGAGCGACCAAGGTTATTAGAGAACTGGGGGGTCTGCAATACCAGGACAGGTTATTACACTTGGGGTTATTTAGTTTGGAAAAACGAAGGCTTAGGGGTGATCTTATTACAATGTATAAATATATGAGGGGACAGTACAAAGACCTTTCTAATGATCTTTTTACTCTTAGACCTGTGACGGGGACAAGGTGGCATCCTCTACGTCTGGAGGAAAGAAGGTTTAGCCATAATCACAGATGCAGATTCTTTACTGTAAGAGCAGTGAGACTATGGAACTCTCTGCCGTCTAATGTTGTAATGAGTGATTCCTTACTAAAATTTAAGAAGGGACTGGATGCCTTTCTTGAAAAGTATAATATTACAGGCTATATTCACTAGTTTCCTAGATACTGCGTTGATCCAGGGAGCTAGTCTGATTGCCGTATGTGGAGTCGGGAAGGAATTTTTTTCCCCAATGTGAAGCTTACTGTTTGCCACTTGGGTTTTTTTTGCCTTCCTCTGGATCAACATGTTAGGGCAGGTTAGGATAGGAAAAGGGTTGAACTAGATGGACTTAAAGTCTTCCTTCAACCTTAATAACTATGTTACTATGTATCTTCAGGGGCGGGCTTTCATTTTTTTCAGCAAATTTAATTTTAACATTGAGAGATAGAATATCAAAAATAAAATCCAGAAAATCACATTGTATAAATTATATAAATTTATTTCCCTTTTGCAGGGAGAAATAAGTGTTTGATCCCCTACCAACCATTAAGAGTTCTGGCTCCTACAGACCAGTTAGATGCTCCCAATCAACTCATTACTTGCATTAGGCCGGGGTCAGACGTGCGAGAAACTCGCTCGAGTCTCGCACGTCAATACCCAGCACTGCCGCCGGCACTCAGGACCGGAGCGTTCAGCTGCATAGAAATACATGCAGCTGAACGCCCTGGTCCCAAGTGCTGGCGGCAGTGCCGGGTATTGACTTGCAAGACTCGTGCGAGTTTCTCGCACGTCTGACCCCAGCCTTAAAGACATAATCACCTTTATAAAAGACTCCTATCCACAGACAATTAATCAGTCAGACTCTAACCTCTTCAACACGGGCAAGACCAAAGAGCGTTATAAAGATGTCAGGGACAAGATCATAGACCTGCACAAAGCTGGAATGGGCTACAAAACCATAAGTAAGACGCTGGGTGAGAAGGAGACAACTGTTGGTGCAATAGTAAGAAAATTGAAGAAATGCAAAATGACTGTCAATCAACATCGATCTGGGGCACCATGCAAAAGCTCAGCTCGTGGGGTATCCTTGATCATGAAGAAGGTAAAAGATCAGCCTAATACTACACGGGGGGAACTTGTTAATGTTATCAAGGCAGCTGGGACCACAGTCACCAAGAAAACCATTGGTAACACAATACGCCGTAAAGGTTTAAAATCCTGCAGTGCTCGCAAGGTCCCCCTGCCCAAGAAGGCACATTTGCAGGCCCATCTGAATTTTGCCAATGAACACCTGGATGATTCTATGAGTGATTGGGAGAAGGTGCTGTTGTCAGATGAGACAAAAATTTAGCTCTTTGGTATTAACTCAACTCGGCGTGTTTGGAGGAAGAGAAATGCTGCCTATGACCAAAAAACACTCCCCACTGTCAAGCATGGAGGTGGAAACATTATGTTTTGGGGGTGTTTCTCAGCTAAGGGCACAGGACTACTTCACCGCATCAATGGGAGAATGGATGGAGCCATGTGCCATAAAATCCTGAGTGACAACCTCCTTCCTTCCTTCCGCCAGGACATTAACAATGGGTCGTGGTTGGTCTTCCAGCAAGATAATGACCCAAAACATGGAGTGGCCTAGCCAGTCTCCAGACCTTAATCCCACAGAAACTTATGGAGGGAGTTGAAGCTCCGAGTTGCCAAGCGACAGCCTCATAATATTAATGATTTAGAGATGATCTGCAAAGAGGAGTGGAGCAAAATTCCTCCTGACGTGTGTGCAAACCTCATCATCAACTACAAAAACGTCTGACTGCTGTGCTGCCAACAAGGGTTTTACCACCAAGTATTAAGTCTTGTTTGCCAGAGGGATCAAATAATTATTTCTCACTGCAAAATGCAAATAAATTTATATAATTTATACAATGTGATTATCTGGATTTTATTTTTGATTTTCTATCTCTCAATGTTAAAATTAACCTACACTTAAAATTATAGACTGTTCATGTCCTTGTCAGTGGGCAAACTTACAAAATCAGCAAGGGATCAAATACTTATTTCCCCCAGTGTAGATGGAGGAACCGCCACATAATGATAATATGTCCCCAACAAACCAGACAACCCTTTAAAACACCACATTTATCATTTTGCACAAATATTACATACGGTGGAAAATATTCCCTTTCCTCAAGACCATTATTACATGTATAGTGTGAATTCAGGTCAGTCATTAGCAATAGAGGAATATCATACAAGGTGGCACAGATACATTCTACATGACGGGATATGTATGGTTACATCTGAGCACTTATTCCTTCCCCCGGCAGCCCTGTGTCAGGAAGACTGAGGATGATGAGTACAAGAAGCCGCAGGTCATGACACTTCTTATACGGTTGTATGTAAGTATATGTCTCATTACTTGTGCTCCATTCAGTATATTGCTCTGGGCAGGTGCTCACCAACATATATGCCGTATATTTACACTCTCACTGTATCCTCCCAGATGACTATTGATCAGTATTTACAGTGAAGAAATAGATTTTGTATTTAACAGTACTATGACTGAAAATGTCTGTTTGTCGGAAGGTTCTCCCAATGATCGTCTATAACCTGTGCATGCAAGTCTTCCATTTCTTTGCAACGTTATACCTGGAGAAAATATGCATTACCCACTAATTACTTAAAGAAGTTTCCTTTTATCACAATGCGCCTAAAATTAACAGGCAGGTGCTAATTACCTGCCTGTTGTGCCGTCGCCAATCTTTGCCAGCACACAGTGGTCACAGACTGCTCCTGCCGGCGAATTGACTGTTTCTGCTGACATCACGTTGACAGACTTCTCTTCTGTACTGCTCTGTGGATGGAACGTGACTGCCGACGTCATGCTGATTGACAGCCAACTCCTCTTTGCCTAACTGACGAGACGTGACTGCCAACGTTATGCTGATTGACTGCCAACACTTAGTTGCCTAACTGATGGAATATGACTGCCGACGTCATGCTTATTGACGGCCAACTTCTTATTGCCTTACTGACGAAATATGACTGCCGACATCATGCTTATTGACGGCCAACTTCTTATTGCCTTACTGACAGGATGTGATTGCCGACGTCATGCTGATTGACAGTCAACTCTATGTTGCCTAACTGACGGGACAAGACTGCCGACGTCATGCTGATTGAGAGCCAACTCCTCGTTGTCTAACTGTGGGGACCCAGCTGTAAATAAGCATGATGTCGGCAGTGACGCCCCATCAACATAGCAGCCCGGAAGAGGAAGCTCCTCTGTTGACGATAAACAGCTGAATTGCCGGCAGGAGCGGTCGATGACTGCTCTGAGCCAGAGCTGGGTATAGCAAGCAGGTAATTAGGAACTATCTGCCTGTTAGTTTTTAGTCCCACAGTAAAAGAAAATCCTCAATAACCTCTTTTAAAGTGTATTCTCAAGTTTGGAAGTTATCCCCTATCAATGTGATAGTGGGTAACTTTTCAATCGCTGCAGGGTCCGACCTCTAGGTTCCCTTCCGATTCCAAGAACTGTGGTTCTGAAGAGCCCTGTGTGAATTTAGCCTACATTGTTCACTGCCGCTCCATTTATTCTTAATGGGACCACTGGAGATGACTAAGTGTTGCGCTCAACTGGTCCTCAGCACTCCCAGAAGAATGAATAGATGAACAGAATGCATGCTCCTATGGTCCGTCTACCCCGGCATCACTGTGCACAGTGCACAGGGCACATCAGATACTCCTATTGATGGGGGCAGTAATGACGGCCTAGAAGCCATGGCTTGTGAATCATATGGGGGTTTGCATTTTATGGCATTGTTGCTATGGCACTGTCTACAGTGCTGGCTCAACGTATGTATAGGCCCTTGGGTAACAAAGACACAGGGGCCCCTTTAGTTTTTAACTTTCCCTGCTCGCCTTCCAAAATCTCTAAAACTTTTTTTTTATTTTTTTGGCTGATAGTGTAGAATAAGAGAATAAGGATCATACAATTTTCTGATCTCTTTTCCTCCACTTGTTTAGGAGGTGAAGTGACCCAAAAATCAGCACTTTTGCCAATCAGATTTTTTCCCACTTTTGGAATTTACTGTATGAAATTATTAGGATATTTTCTTCATTTGAACAGTTCCACAAGCAGTGATACAGAAAATGTTATTTTTTTTTTTAGATTTTATTTATTACAGTAAAAGGGGGTGATAGGAAAAAAATTTTTATACATATTTTATACATATTTTATTCTACTTTTTTAATGGTTTCCCCAGAGGACTTGGATCACTGGATCACTAGATCGCTTGTATAATACACTGCAGTACTATGGTATAGCAGTGCATTTTAAAATTAGTGATCTCAGTCACATCACAGGCCTTCAGTAGACCACTGCAGGTGGGTGACAGGTATCACAAGGGACACTTTGTCACCTTTCCAACCGTTTAAATGCCATTGTCATTATTTATAGCAAAATGTTTAGAGCTAAACTGCTCCAATCGGAACTAAGTTAGTTGCTGTTTGACACAGTCAGCGACCACGACATGTGGTACAGGCTCAGCTCCTGGGCCTGCTCATTATATATAGTATGCACATCCACTGTACATGTCTTCTATTGAAACCTGTGCACAGTGACCCCCAGTCACCGTGAGCTACGACATTTGCCCATATACTGGCACCAGTCCTGAATGTATAGTATTATCATTTGCATCTGCATTGAAGCATTATTGTCAATGAACATTATAGAGCTGATATTTATAATAGTGGTTTTATTTGTATACTAAATGGCAGTGCAATGTATAGAAAGGCTGAGAAATACAGATACCGCGCAGGGCAGCTCCCAGCATAAAGGCCGATCCTGTGTGTACGACATGAACCTCATTTCACAAGTATTTCCACTGTTTGGAGTTCAGCTAAACAAAGACTGAGACAATAAAACTAAATATCAGATGGAGGGTATCACATTTATTACTTACAACCACAGAAAAGTAAAGTGGACATTTTAATATCCAGGCTGCATGGAAACATTTATTTTTACTTGTAAATTTTTTAATATCCTATAAAATATGAAATGTTGTATATTAGTCATTATTTACCCTCTTGAGTCTCTCTGGACTCAATACTAGCAGGCAGCCAGAGAAAATCAACCTACAGTAGTTATATGGAGAATTGTGCCAACCTGTTATGTTTTGGTAGCTGAGGAGAATAAGCAAAAACGACAATACACCAGAGAGGCTGGAACCTATTGGATTGCAGTAACCTGAACTAACCACACAACTAGAGGTAGCCGTGGAGCGTTCCTACGTTGATCCTAGACGCCTCGTCACAGCCTGAGAGATAACTACACCTAAAGGCAGAAAGAGGAAAGCTATCTGCCCCGGAGCAGATCCCCAAAGAAAATAGGAAGCCCCCAAACATGTAATGGCGGTTAGACAAGAAGAAGCACGAACACAGACAGAAAATAGAATGAGCAAACGCTGGGGCCCAATCTGTCTAGACAGAAAAGTACAGGAAAGGATTCTCACTGCAATCCAAAAAAAACCCTAAAAAATACCAACTCTTCTGATTGCAAAAACACCTGAGATCACACGATCTCTACCACCTAAATCAGTTCTCTGGTGTAACAAAACTAAGCCGCAGCCACTGAAAAAACAGGAAAAAGCAAATTAACAAACAACAGTGGGACCTGGCTGACCTCCACAGAAGTGCAGGGAACAATGCAAAAAGCAAGCCCAAAAATAAAAGCAGAAAATATCTTATCTGATATCAGAAGATACAGGCAAGACTCAGCAAACTTCCAAATGAACCAGGAACCACAATTGAGACAATAACAATTGATCACCGGCAACCATCATGGGAGGGAACCTCCCTTATATCAGACCAGTCCATGATCCCAGATTGCCATTCCTCGCTGAAAGGTACAGTACTGTCTGTAACCACCAGAGGGAGCCTCTGCTCAGAAACCATCTCTAGAACATTCATAACACCAACCGATCATATTTGTAGTAGTGCCGTAATAGTGTTCGGATTTTCCTAAGGACTGTGACTTCTAAATTTGTGTTATGAAAGCGAATCTGTCACCAGATTTTTGCTTCCTAATCTGAGAGCAACATAATGTAACGGTAGAGACCCTGATTCCAATGATGTCTCACGAACTGGGCTGCTTGCTGTAAGTTTTATAAAATCAGTGTTTTATCATCAGATTATCATTAGAGTGTAACGGGTCTGGGAGGCGGAACCTCTGAGCTTTATTATACAAGGAGGCTTTCCTTGTAAAGGAGCGGGTGGCGCCCGGGGAGACGGACGGGAAGTCACTGCAAGTGACGGGGGCAGTCTCTGGACAGACAGGTGGGAGGTCACGGCAAGTGACCGGGGCAGTCTCTGGATAAACAGGCGGGTGGTCACGGCAAGTGACCGGGGCAGTCTCTGGGTAGACAGGCAGGTAGTCACGGCAAGTGACCGGGGCAGTCTCTGGGTAGACAGGCAGGTAGTCACGGCAAGTGACCGGGGCAGTCTCTGGACAAACAGGCGGGTGGTCACGGCAAGTGACCGGGGCAGTCTCTGGGTAGACAGGCAGGTAGTCACGGCAAGTGACCGGGGCAGTCTCTGGGTAGACAGGCAGGTAGTCACGGCAAGTGACCGGGGCAGTCTCTGGACAAACAGGCGGGTAGTCACGGCAAGTGACCGGGGCAGTCTCTGGGTAGACAGGCAGGTAGTCACGGCAAGTGACCGGTGCAGTCTCTGGATAAACAGGCAGGCAAGGGGCCGGGGCAGTCTCTGAATGGACAGGTATATACGACCTGAGATGGTGGAGCCTCCCGGTAGGCTAGCAGGCAGATGACAGATGAGCGCCCCCAAGTGAGCAGGCGAGAGTCTCTGGAATAGCCGATGGACACCGCAGGTGATGGCCGAACCTCCAGGTAGGCTTGCAGGCAGATGAGCGCCCCCAAGTGAGCAGGCGAGAGTCTCTGGAATAGCCGATGGACACCGCAGGTGATGGCCGAACCTCCAGGTAGGCTTGCAGGCAGATGGCAGATGAGCGCCCCCAAGTGAGCAGGCGAGAGTCTCTGGAATTGCCGATGGTCACCGCATGTGACGGCCGAACCTCCAGGCAGGCTTGCGGACAGGTAGCAAACAGGAAACTGGCAGGAAACAGGCAGGTAACTGGTAACGGACCCTGAGGGCTGAAGCAGAGTTAAACAGTGCAACAACAACATTGCTCGGGCACCTCCATTAAGGAGGAAGTACTTTATATAGGGTGGAGTCCTCCGGCATTGGCCGGGGACTTTTTTGAAAGATGCGCACAGCCCCTTTAAGAGCGGGGGAGCGCGCGGGCGCGCGCCCTAAGTCCAGAAGCAGGGAAGGAGCGCGCGGCCCCAGCAGGACGGAAGGAGGACGCTGAGCGCGGGTAAGGGGGGCGACGTCCCTGCCTGGCAGAGGACGCTGTCGCAGGGGAACAGCGTCCCTGCCTGGCAGAGGGCAGGGACGTCGGCGCTACAGTACCCCCCCTCTAGGCCCCCCTTCTTTAGGCCAGAAAGAAATTTAGCTAGGATGAGAGGGGCATGGATGTTCTCCCGAGGCTCCCACGTTCTCTCCTCAGGACCAAACCCCTTCCAATCCACCAGAAAATAGGTCTTTCTTCCTACCCTTTTGGTGGCCAAAATGTTCTCTACCTCAAATTCGTCTTCAGCAGACACTGGAGCAGGAGGTGTACCTGTAGATTTGACAAAAGAGTTAAGTACCACCGGTTTGAGGAGAGATACATAGAAGGAGTTAGGAATCCGCAAATTGGCCGGGAGTTTCAATTTATAGGACACCGGGTTGATCTGACTGATGATCTCAAAAGGACCGATGAACCGAGGGCCTAACTTGTAGGAAGGAATCTTGAGCCGGACATACTTGGACGAAAGCCTGACCTTATCCCCAGGACGGAATTGAGGAGGATCCAGACGTTTTTTGTCAGCATGTTTCTTCATGCGCTCGGATGACAGAATGAGTGCGGACCGGGTACTCTCCCATATGGAGGAAAATTCGTTAACCAGAGATTCCGCAGCTGGATTGTCCACAGAGATGGAGACAGGAACAGGGATCCGAGGGTGTTGACCGAAGACTACAAAAAACGGAGATTTGGAGGAAGATTCGCTTTCGTGATTGTTGTAAGAGAATTCGGCCCAAGGCAGGAGATCCACCCAGTCAGCATGGTGGGCATTAACAAAGTGCCGGAGATAACTGGTCAGATTCTGATTGATTCGCTCGACTTGTCCATTGGACTGCGGGTGGTAAGCGGAGGAGAAATCCAAGGTGACGTCTAGCAACTTACAAGTGGCTCTCCAGAAACGTGAGGTGAACTGTACCCCACGATCCGACACAATGTGACGAGGCAGACCATGAAGACGGAAGATGTGGCGGATAAAGTCTTTAGCCAACTCGGGTGCAGACGGAAGCCCTGGCAGGGGAATGAAGTGAGCCATCTTGGAAAATCGGTCAACGACCACCCAAATGACCGTACAACCGGCAGAGACGGGCAGATCTGTTATGAAGTCCATGGCTATATGCTGCCAGGGGGCAGCGGGTACAGGAAGCGGAAGAAGACGGCCGGCAGGCAGGTGTCTCGGAACTTTGTTGCGGGCACAGGAGACACAGGCAGAAACAAAGTCTATTACGTCCTTGTGCAGGGTAGGCCACCAGTAATGCTGAGTAATGAGCTGGAGGGTCTTTCTCTGACCAGCGTGGCCAGCTAGTTTAGACGAATGACCCCAGTGTAGGATTCTCTTCCGATCGGTTACTGATACGAACGTCTTACCAGGAGGGAGACGATTTAGACTCACGGGAGCCACCTGCATCACTCTGGCGGGATCGATGATATGTTTAGGTTCCTCCTCGAGATCCGACACCAGGAAGGACCGGGACAAGGCGTCCGCCTTGATGTTCTTGTCAGCCGGACGAAAATGTAAAAGAAAATCAAAGCGGGCAAAAAACAAGGATCACCGGGCTTGGCGAGGGTTAAGTCTCTGGGCATGCTGGAGGTAAGCCAGATTTTTGTGGTCAGTGTAAATGATTACCGGATGAAGAGCCCCCTCGAGTAGGTAACGCCACTCCTCCAATGCCAGCTTGATGGCCAATAACTCTCGGTCTCCTATGGAGTAATTGCGCTCAGAAGAGGAGAAGAGTTTGGAGAAGAAGCCGCAAGATACCATCCTCCCGGAAGAAGATTTTTGAGTAAGTACCACTCCGGCTCCAGAAGAAGAAGCGTCCACCTCCAGGAAGAACTGCTTGTTGCCGTCCGGACGATGCAGCACTGGAGCGGAAGAGAAGGCCTATTTTAAAGAAAGAAAGGCCTCCTCTGCTTCGGGCGTCCACTGTTTGGGATTAGCATCCTTGCGGGTGAGCGCGGAGATTGGAGCAGTCCGGGAAGAGAAGTGCGGTATGAAAAGGCGGTAATAATTGGCGAATCCCAGGAACCGCTGAATGGCCTTCAACCCCTCCGGTCGGGGCCATTTCTCGATGGCAGACAGTTTCTCCGGATCCATTCGTAGGCCTGTCTGAGAAATGATGTAGCCCAAAAACGGAAGCGAGGTCTGCTCAAAGAGGCACTTCTCATATTTGGCGAAGAGGTGATTCTGCCTGAGCCTGAGCAGAACCTGACGAACATCCCTCCGGTGAGACTGGAGATCCGGAGAGAAGACCAAGATGTCGTCTAGGTACACCACAACGCAGGAGTAGAGAAGGTCCCGAAAGATGTCATTGACCAACTCCTGAAAGACTGCTGGAGCATTACAGAGACCAAAGGGCATCACCAAATACTCGTAGTGGCCGTCCCGGGTGTTGAATGCCGTCTTCCATTCATCTCCCCGACGGATACGGACTAGGTTATATGCCCCACGAAGATCCAGTTTGGTGAAGATTCTAGCCCCCCTCAGACGATCAAACAATTCTGGAATGAGCGGAAGAGGGTACTTATTCTTCACCGTGATCAAATTTAGGCCTCTGTAGTTAATACAGGGACGGAGAGAGCCGTCTTTCTTTTTTACGAAGAAGAAACCTGCTCCCGCTGGGGAGGTAGATTTCCGGATGAATCCCTTGGCCAAATTCTCCTCGATATATTCGGACATCGACCTGGTCTCAGCAGCGGACAATGGGTAAATACGCCCACGGGGAGGCGTAGTACCGGGTAGCAGGTCGATCGGGCAATCATACGGTCTGTGAGGGGGTAATGTCTCTGCTTCCTTTTTATTAAAGACATCAGCGAATGACCAATATGGAATCGGGAGCCCTGGTAGATTAGTTGGTGTAGGAGAAGGACGGACGGGATGAACAGGAACCAAACATGTTTTATGACAGTCCTGTCCCCAGCGAAGGATCTCTCCAGTCTGCCAGTCGAGCACAGGTGCATGCTTTTGGAGCCAAGGCAGACCTAGTAAGAAAGATTGAGAGAGTCCAGGCAGAACATGAAACGAGATGCTCTCAGAATGCAACATTCCCACCTGCAGGGTTATGGCTTCAGTGATAAGTTGGATGGGACGTGGTAGGAGACCCCCATCCACAGCAGCAACAGATACTGGTTCACCCAGAGGTTTGGTAGGAATGCGATATTTCTCTACAAGAGCCTGTGAAACAAGATTCCCGGCTGCTCCAGAATCAAGTTGGGCTAGTTCGAAGTAACGGTTCTCACCGAGGAGAATTGAGACTGACAGCAGCAGAGATGAAGAGGATTTATTTTTGTCTAGGTGGACCTCTCCGAGTGAACCTAGACACAGGCGTTTCCCGACCTCTCTGGACAGGTACGGATCCAGTGCTCCTT
This sequence comes from Oophaga sylvatica, assembly GCA_033576555.1. Taxonomy (NCBI): domain Eukaryota; kingdom Metazoa; phylum Chordata; class Amphibia; order Anura; family Dendrobatidae; genus Oophaga; species Oophaga sylvatica. The sequence goes on from JARQOD010000001.1 coordinate 38,966,659, forward strand.
ACTGCCACAGTAGAAGCAACTCCCTTCGGCACGGCGTAAGTCCTGACGGGCTTTGACCATCTTGGTCTGGTCGACTTGCATAGGCTCAGAAGAGTGTACCTGAGGAGAAACGGAAGGAGTTACAGGTCTCTGAAAAGAAGGAGCTAGACGAGGAAACCTTCTCTCACGGGTGACCTCCTTAGCGCGCTCCTGGAACCGTAGATCAATTCGATTGGCAAGAGTTATTAGGTCATCGAGAGAGGTTGGAATGTCCCGACCGGCAAGTTCATCTTTAATATGGCCGGACAGACCTTCCCAAAAGACAGATATCAGAGCGTCATTATCCCAAGCCAGCTCCGAGGCAAGGGTACGGAACCGTATGGCATATTGACCCACGGTGAGACTTCCCTGACGGAGACGCAGCAGAGCTGATGCAGAGGAGGTCTTCCGTCCGGGTTCGTCGAATACCTTCCGGAAGGCTGAGAGAAAAGCAGACAGGTCAGACACCAGAGGATCTTCTCTCTCCCAAAGAGGATTTAGCCAGGCCAGGGCCTCTCCGGTGAGATGGGACATGATGAAGGCAATTTTGGCCCAGTCGGAGTTAAACTGGTGTGCCAGGAGTTCAAAATGCAGGGTGCACTGGTTAATGAAACCCCGAGCCAGAGCGGGGTCGCCTCCAAACCGAGGAGGAGCTGAAAGTCGAGGTCCAGGAACGGAAACCACAGAACTGGCAAGCAGCGGAACTGCCGGACCGCGAGCCATGGCGCCCGCGGTGGTTGCTGGTGAAGTAGTCAGGGTGTCCAGGCGGGAATTAACATTCCGCAGATGACCCAGGATGGACTCCTGTTGAGACCTCTGACGAGACAGTTCATGACACAGGTCAGAGAGCGAGGGAGTTTGGGTGCCACCGGGTTCCATGGCCCGAGCAAACTGTAACGGGTCTGGGAGGCGGAACCTCTGAGCTTTATTATACAAGGAGGCTTTCCTTGTAAAGGAGCGGGTGGCGCCCGGGGAGACGGACGGGAAGTCACTGCAAGTGACGGGGGCAGTCTCTGGACAGACAGGTGGGAGGTCACGGCATGTGACCGGGGCAGTCTCTGGATAAACAGGCGGGTGGTCACGGCAAGTGACCGGGGCAGTCTCTGGGTAGACAGGCAGGTAGTCACGGCAAGTGACCGGGGCAGTCTCTGGGTAGACAGGCAGGTAGTCACGGCAAGTGACCGGGGCAGTCTCTGGACAAACAGGCAGGTAGTGACGGCAAGTGACCGGGGCAGTCTCTGGATAAACAGGCAGGCAAGGGGCCGGGGCAGTCTCTGAATGGACAGGTATATACGACCTGAGATGGTGGAGCCTCCCGGTAGGCTAGCAGGCAGATGACAGATGAGCGCCCCAAGTGAGCAGGCGAGAGTCTCTGGAATAGCCGATGGACACCGCAGGTGATGGCCGAACCTCCAGGTAGGCTTGCAGGCAGATGAGCGCCCCCAAGTGAGCAGGCGAGAGTCTCTGGAATAGCCGATGGACACCGCAGGTGATGGCCGAACCTCCAGGTAGGCTTGCAGGCAGATGGCAGATGAGCGCCCCCAAGTGAGCAGGCGAGAGTCTCTGGAATTGCCGATGGTCACCGCATGTGACGGCCGAACCTCCAGGCAGGCTTGCGGACAGGTAGCAAACAGGAAACTGGCAGGAAACAGGCAGGTAACTGGTAACGGACCCTGAGGGCTGAAGCAGAGTTAAACAGTGCAACAACAACATTGCTCGGGCACCTCCATTAAGGAGGAAGTACTTTATATAGGGTGGAGTCCTCCGGCATTGGCCGGGGACTTTTTTGAAAGATGCTCGCGGCCCCTTTAAGAGCGGGGGAGCGCGCAGGCGCGCGCCCTAAGTCCAGAAGCAGGGAAGGAGCGCGCGGCCCCAGCAGGACGGAAGGAGGACGCTGAGCGCGGGTAAGGGGGGCGACGTCCCTGCCTGGCAGAGGACGCTGTCGCAGGGGAACAGCGTCCCTGCCTGGCAGAGGGCAGGGACGTCGGCGCTACATAGAGGACTATTTGGGTAGTCCAACCACACCCTCACTCTTTATTGGTACCTTTCTGCTTCTGCACAGTAGTGTGGGCATGGTTATACTGAGCTCAGCATTCAGATAACTGTTAGATTTGCAAAAGATAAAACAAGGTTTTTTTTAATAAAAATTGCAGCACCCAGTAAAGTAAGTGATACATCATTGTCAATAAGTTGAAAGAAATAGCCAAAAAAAGCAGTTATCAGAAAAAGAATGTATTGATCTTGTAGGAAGAAGTGAGCTGTTTACCCATAATTTTATGATAATAAGACTAGAGTTAGATGGGTAAAATGCAGTTTTATAATACTGATGAAATAGACTTCATTGATTATTGATTGATGGGAATGAAGACAGCAGCAGAAAAGGATTAAGCTGAACTTGTGGGAAGCAGTGACCTGCTCACTCAATGACCATTGTAAGCTTTTCAGGGGATATAGCTCTGGGATCGCCGTCCGGGTAGACAGAATGGCATAGAAACAGTTCATTCAGAGACAGCAGTTCTGGTGAAAACTGGCCGCAACCAGCTTTATTAAAGTCCACAGCAAACAGATATAAAACAAATCATAAACAGAAGACCTAGGCTTGTCTAGCCACTTACTACACTTAGATAGATTTCCCTATCTATCCGGGTCCCGACTCTACCAGCCGGGGCCAAAACAACACATATGTTCAGCATTTACCAGCATTTACCAGCATTGAGGTTCACAGAGTCTCCTCCTTGTGTCTGAAGGCACCTTCAACGTCCAGACTTGAGAGAGCTCCCCTCCTATTCAGCTGCTATCCGCATGGATTCTCACAGAGACTACTCCTGTGTCCGGGGTACATCGAGCACCCAGACTGAGATAGCTCAAACTCCTGGAGACACCTTCTGTGCCTGGACCCCTCCTGTGTCCAGACGAAGCGAGCTCTCTGACTGTGTTCGCAGACACCTACTTCTGGTCTCCTAATTAACAGCTGAATGGTTTCAGGCCTGAGCTGCAAGTGTGTACTGAATGTAAGGTGTAGTGACCTTTCTCTACCACTAGGTTTACAAAGCCACACATTTCCCTTATACCATACAGCACAGTACCTAGGTGAAATGTACACCCCATTCGACACATATTCCTTCACTGTCTCACATATCCCCTCCCTCTTCTCCAGACCGGAGGGCTGGTCATCCAGACCGGAGGGCTGGTCAACAATCCAAAAGAGACAGTGAACTCTGGACCAATCATGGCCTTCATCAGCTTCATCTTCACTACTGTCATCTGTATCTTCACCTGAGCCATAGCCAACATCAGCTTTCTCTTCATCTGAAGCATCCGCACTACCCTGTACCCTCCCAGGCCTATGCTCTCTGCGGGCCTCGGGTATCCTGCACGGTTTCATCTTGACCTTAGGGCCGGGCTCAGTTTCGATATAGTGCCTGGCCAGAGAAGTACGACCCGGCACCTCAGAACACTTCTGTTGACTCTTTCTCAGAAACTCACGTACCTCCTGTCCCTGGTGCACTGACCATGTGTCACCAACTATCACAGAAGGTATAGGGGGTTTTTCACTTTTCTCCAGTTCCCCTTGAACCTTCTTTACTTCATTGAGCTTCTCCAGAAGATGCTCATGGCTCTCATCACGCTCCTTCATCACAGTTTGGATTTTTTCTGAGAAGTAATCAATTCATCTTGTACCTGTTGGTCGTCCTTTATGTCTTCAGCCCCTTCTTCAGGCTCTTCTGGTAGGACATGCTCAGAAGCCCTACCGTCAGTCTTACATTCTACTTCTTCATTCACATCATTATGGTCTCCAATATCTCCATTTATTCCAGCTTTCAAGTTCTCCTTGATAGCTGCATCTGTATACTCAGAACCCGCCGGATTCTTCTCTTCCACCACGTTCTGCATCCCATCTGAGCTCCCGTGTGTCTGCAGCGGCAACGGAGTGACACATCGCTTTTCCCATTTGTTGGGACGTGGCTCCGATGTAGACTCCATGAAAGTGCGCTTGAGCTCACCAACGCCAGCCTGATGTCTCAAAATCTCATCTTGTGACTTATCCAGATCCTTGGTATCACTCAGGAACACTGCTGGGGCTCCGGGCGCCGAACTTCCAGCCTGAGCTTCACGAGTTGCGGCTACTGATCCGGACCGTAACCCGTCCACGCCGCTGTCTTCGGCAGAAACAGATTCCTGGACAGAGTCAGTCCCCATATCTTCAGTCTTGTTCCTCACAGCTTCACTTGAGACCTCAGCTTCTGATGAGGCATCTGGCTTGGTGACCACCACTTCCATGGCTTTTTTCCACCTCTGCAGCATTACCTTCAGAGTCCTGGGCATGATGCAGCTCCATACCATACATTGATAACTTCTCATCTTCAACAGCATCCACTTGTGCTGTGTTCAGTTTCAGAGTCCTGCCTTTAAAGCTCAGCTCTCCTCCTTTCACCTCAGTCTTCGCCAGGGAACCGGCCAACTGTAAAACATCTTCAGATGCCATCTTCTGTCCGGCTGTAATGTCAGCATCAGCTTTCTTCTCAGGACTCTCAACCTCCTCTGCTACCATGCCTTCCTCATTTGCACTGGTTGCTTTATGGTCATAGATGATTCACTATCACTACCACTATCCCTGTCTGACCCCTTTTTCTCAGCCACATCTGGCTCACTTTCAGGGTTATACACTTCATTTTCATTCACATCCTGCTCACTGTCAGGGTTATACAATTCATTCTCATTCACATCTTGATCTGGAACCTTAGTTAACATGTCATCCACAACATTAACTTCACCATCTGGTCCCTCAAGTATGTGACTATGTGACAACCCCAGCACTATACTTCTATATAGCTCAGGTACTAGGAGCTGGCTCACGACCTCTCCCTGGACTTCAGTGTCCCTATACAACAGGTGAGTGTTTATGGCAACATGAGGAAACCTCTCCTCAGAGCCAGGCTCTTGGGAAACCTCATTTAGAACAATTATATTTTCCTGTGCCGTTTTAAGAGTGGGGTCTCGCCACTGCTCACTCTCAATATTGTCACAGGACACAGGTAAGTCAGGGACACTCGGTTCCCGAGAACCACCATCCTCGTCTCCCAACATCACCTGCAAAGGAATTTCATCACTATCACAGTCATCATTATTATCAATATCATTATCATGATTATGATCAGTATCATCATCACTATCATGATCATCATCATTATCATTATCAGCATCAGCATCATTATCATGGTCATCATCATTATCATGATCATCATCATCATTATCATTATCATCATCATCATCATTATCATATAAGTTTAACGGCCCCCTAGCATTGTGTTCCGCCCCTCGGGACTGCGCACCCTCAATAGGAGCTTCATCACACTGTCCATCAGAAACATTTTTCCCCCAGAGATCCTTAGATCGGGGAAAGTCATTACCCAATATAACGGGGTGCACCAGGTTCTTCACTACCCCCACTTCATATGAAACCTCCCCGAGTTTGGGGACCAAGTCCACGGCAGTCTCTGGGTAGACTTTGGTGTCTCCATGGATGCACACCATACTTAGGTGCTTATCAGGGATGAAGTCCCTATCAATCAGGCTGTCACATACGGAAGTCACTGGACTCTCTGAGTCCAAGAGGGCCTGTGCTGGGCAGTCATTTACAACCACCATGCACACCTGTGGTCCAGTCTCTTCGGCTGAGGTGGACACACACACAGATTCTGCGCAGAGAGAGAGGGATCTGCCAACACCACAATACATAGGCTCCCCCTCTATTGGACCGTTGGCTGCAATTTCACGACATCTCCAACCCTGTCCATCACACTTTTCCACCCACATGTCCCCTCGGGCCTGAACCCGCTTATCAGCATACCCCATGTCCCCAACAGCTGGAACGCTCTTACCGCGAGAGTTCAGCGTCCGGGAACTCTGAAGTGACGACCTCTCAGACGGCTGGTCACGGAGACAGTCTTTGCTGGCGAAGGCCTTCTCCATCAGGCTGACCAGACGATTGGCGTCCTGGTGGTCTCCTTGTCCGACCTCTGGCTGTACCTCAGGAGGACATGCTCGGGTGTAGCGGTTCACTATCACCTTTCCAACTCCATAATCAGGTTTGCTGACTGCAGACTCCCAACTGCATCTCCAGTCATGAACTCCCCTGGCACGGGCTGTCACCGTAACACCAGCCGGGTAAGAATCTCCGCTTTCAGCTTGGCATAGTCTTGGCTGTCCTGCTCGCTCAGGTCAGCATAGGCCCTTTGGGGTTCTCCAATCAGATAGGGTGCGACCATCATGGCCCATTCAGATAGGGGCAGATTCTCCTTCTCTGCCAGTCCCTCAAACCTAGTGAGATATACCTCCACATCATCACGAGGTGTCATCTTTTTCAGGGATCGTCTTACCGCCTTCTTTACAGCGGACAACGCAGGTGCCTTCACAACATTACTCTGGGACGAGGTGCTGAGAGCTGCAATCTGCTCCAACAACCGGTTATTCTCCTGCTGCTGCTGCTGGCACTGCAGTTGCATGCTCTGCTGGGCCTGTACCAGGTACTCAATGAGCTCCTCCATACTGCCGGACTTATCTGTCTCAACCACGGCAGTCTTATGTTGCACATTAACTTGCGCCATTTGTTCAAACAGCGCCTCCATGCTGTCATCCATGCTGTCAGACTTCTCTGTCTTAACAACGGCAGTCTTCACACAAGACATACACACTCCACAGTCTTTTCCACAGACATTTCAGCTCTGCTGTGCAGACACTTTTTTTTTTTTTCTCTGCAAACTCTATTAGGGCCACTGTCTCTTTAAGACTGCTCCAATAGACGTTTCTCTTTTGCTGCTGCACACTCCACAGTCTTTTCCACAACAAGTTCAGCTTTGCTGTGCAGACACACTTTTTTTTTTCTTTTGCAAACTCTATTAGGGCTACTGTCTCTTTAAGATGTGTAGCCCTGGTATGTAAGGCACACAATACCAGGAGGATGAGTGGAGAGGTAACGGTTAAGGCTCGACATGATTCATATACACTTCAGACACACCCAGCAGGGGTGTATAGGGGAGTGTCCTGTAGCACAGTGGAGTCTGAAAGTTTCTCCTGAGTGTGGAGGGAGTCAGGACTGGTGCCTGTTGGAGAGCCGAGATTCCTGTCAATACAGAGAGACGGTACAAAAGTGGAGGCTAGTACGGATAACCGAATATTATCCTAGTCTAGTCAGTGCTGACATTAAAAGTGCGAGCAGGGCGAAAGGCGCAGTGGAAGAAACAGAGAAGTGCCTTAGGTATAGGATACCTGCACAAATTATCCGGTCACTGGGGACTGAAGTGTCGCTACAGCTTCAGGCGTGGTGACAGGAAAACCAGAGTCTTACTGGACCTTAGGTCGCAGAAAGCAACCCTTGGAGTGTCGGTACGTAACTGGAGTCTGGGAGAGTGGGAACCTTGAGTCGATGCAGGACAACAGTAGGAACTCAGCTCTCTCACATTATTTGGAAGGCTCCGACCACAATGCTGACCGGGCAGTACAGCTATGGAGTTAGCTGGAGTATTCGGAGTTAACTTAGCTCTATGCTAGTTGGACTCATCATATTGGAAAGTAAAGGAGGCCTCCAACCTGCTCAGCCGTTACCTCGAAACGCATCCTCCATCCACCCCAACAGCTTCCCGGGACCTGCCTAAACATCTGACAAGTAAAAGGTATGGAAAGACGCTGGATGGTGTGAGACTGATTCATTTATCTGCACCCTACATGATTATAACCATAGACTTTGAGGGACCAGTCCTACCTGTGGGGGACCCGTCATCTAGCTGCCACAACATCCCCTCAGAGATCTACTGCAGCGCTGGTCTTAGTGATCAGACAACTACAGGTGGCGTCACGAACTGTTATCTACCAAATCCCCTGTAAATAAATTCCCCTTTAACGCCTGACCGCCAGGGACACGGTCCGAGCCACGCTACCAGTGACATCCCCTATAGAAATCTACAGGCTCGGCTCCGAGTACCCCATATCCCTGGAAACCCACAATTGTGGTGCGTGGTCGAGACACAAAACTTGGCGTCACGAACAGGATCCGAAACTTGCAGAATTGTGAGCCCTGTGTGCCTGTGGAGTGTTTTGGTGAAAAAGACTGTTGCTGTTGTTTGGCGCCAAATACCGCCATATTTGCCGCCATATTCGCGCCCTAAGGCGCTGGAGAAGAAGGTGGGCGTACCTGAAAGAGCGCGCAAAGTCTTGGACACGCCCCCGGCTCTGACTCAGCGGCAGGTCCTGCGACAGGAAGTGGACGCTCTGACATCAGAGCGCCTGCGACGAAGGTCCTGTCCCCATCGCTGCGCCTGTGGAATAGCAGCTTCTGAAACCGGTAGGCTCCGTTTAACCAAGGGGGTGCTAATATGTCACAACAACCGGCCGACAGTGCGGCCCCAGCCGGAGGCCCCGACCCCGCACCGCGTGGCGTTGTAGCGCCAGATGGGGGCGCAGGCCCAGCACCCAGTCCGGTAGTCCCGCTCATGCCACTAACGCTCCCATATATGCCTGGGGCGAAATGGCTTCCCCAGTACAGCGGTGAGCCAGGCACTTTAGCAGGCTTCAAGCGGAAGTTATGCAGCATCCTAGAAATGTACTCCATGCCTGAGAGACAAAAAGCTGCTGTGCTGATAGGGCAGCTAACTGGCGCTGCTGAGAGGGAAGTGGAGACTTGGGATACCGTTGATCAGGAGTCGGTACCTGCGATCCTCTTTAAGCTACATGCCATATTTGAAGACCGCACAGAAACGGATCTCCGGATGGCCTTCTACCACTGTTTGCAGCAGCCAGGTGACAGCATCAGGGACTACGCTTGCCGACTACAAGGAGCCCTGAGAGCCCTTAAGCAGATTAATAATATAAATGCTATCGACGAAAATAAGATGCTGAAAGAGCAATTTGTACAGGGATTGAGATCCCAAGAGGAGCGCAGAACTGTAAACTGGTGGTCCTTAGATCATCCTGATGCTACCTTTGATGCCCTAAAGGACATGGCAATAAAAGGGCTGCGACCCCTGGGCAAACCTGAGGTGTCAACCCAACATCACCAGGGTGAAGTCACTCTGGAACCGGCGGCACCCCCCTTTTCCCCGCTAGTGGCAGAAGCCAAAACGCAGGTGACACCCCCTAGTGAATTGGACTGTCTGCGCTCAGAGGTGCGCCAGCTGACTAAAAATCTGGCTGCTGTGATGAGTGCCCTGCAGCTGCGGAAGGAGGAAGAAGGGAAGATCTTATTAGCTGACTGCCCAGAAGACGTCCCGTGGATGAACAGGAGAAGAAGGAAGACGTCGCCCCCCGGAAGAGGACAACGCCACCCCCAGGAGCGACCTCTGATCAACACCCTCCTCGTCGGGAGATCACCTGTTACCGTTGCAACCGGAAAGGTCATATGTCTCCACAGTGTCCTTTAAACGGGCAGAACCTGGGTCCGAGGGCCAACACCCAGGAGGAGATCCGTCAGGCCCCTAGACTGGAACCGCAGGTATGTGGGTGGGCGACCCTACCTGTCTATCATTCTAGATGGTATTGCAGTTCCGGCATTGTTAGACACTGGGTCTCAGGTAACCCTAATACCTGATGCCTTATATACTAAGTTCTGGTCAATGGACAGTCTTAAACCCCCGAGCCCTGACTTTACCGTGTATGCTTCTAATGGTCTTCCTGTAGAAGTACTCGGGACAAAATGTGTGGATGTGAAAGTGGGCAGAGAGGAGTTGAAAGACCAGGGGCTTCTAGTAGTAAAGACTGTAAATGAAGAGAACGGTTTAAATATAATTTTGGGTACTAACATTATCAGTAACTGTCTGGGAGAAGTTGTGTTCTTACTCCAACAGCTCGCTGAAATTGCCAGACCAAGACAAAAGGGAGTAATCCAAAGAGAGATCCGGGCCCTGGTGTGTCAGCAGCAAGCGAAGCTTACAGACGGCGAAATTGGTAATGTACGGGTCACTGACTCGAATCCCATTGTGGTACCCCCAATGAGTGAAATGATAATCTGGTGCAGGGCAGCCATAGGTCTGAGAGGACAGAACTACCAAGCTGTAGTAGAACCCCACCATTCAGAACATAGACCTACACTTATGACTGCTAGGGGAGTAGTGGAAGTGGTGAATGGAAGAGTACCGGTACGGCTCCTCAACTGGGGAGATGATGAGGTAAACTTACCCCGTTATGCAACCATTGCTAAACTACATGCTGTCGACAATAATTCTATTCTCCCGGCTGAGTCCTTAGACTCCCGCCAAATAGCGGAGGACAATGACCCGGCAACCCAGGTGGCGGAATGGTGTCAGCAACTCCATGTTGGGACGGACACCACTCCCGCTCACCAGAAGCAAGGGGTATTACGGGTGGTACAAGAGTACGCCAAGTGTTTAGCAAGCACCCACTTGATTTTGGGATAATTAAGGGAGTACAACATCATATCCCTACAGGCAGTCATCCTCCCATCAAAGAGCGGTACAGGCCTATACCCCCAGCCCATTATCAGAAGGCTAAAGAAATGTTGCGAGATATGAAAGAAGCCGGAGTAATCAGGGATAGTTGTAGTCCCTGGGCAGCACCTCTAGTCCTGGTTAGAAAAAAAGATGGTAGCTTGAGAATGTGTGTGGATTACAGGCAGGTGAACCGCATAACACATAAAGATGCATACCCGTTACCACGTATAGAGGAATCATTAGCTGCTCTGAAAACGGCTAACTACTTTTCTACCCTCGATCTGACTAGTGGGTACTGGCAAGTGCTGTGGCTGAGGAGGATCGTGAGAAAACGGCTTTCACCACCCCAATGGGGCTCTGTGAGTTTGACAGAATGCCGTTTGGGCTCAGCAGTGCCCCAGGAACATTTCAGAGAGTGATGGAGAACTGCCTGGGACATCTCAATTTTGAAACCGTGCTGCTATACCTAGACGACGTCATCGTGTACTCCAAGACATATGAGGACCATCTGAAGCACCTGGCAGAAGTATTTGAGTCCCTGTCCAGGTACGGGATGAAGTTGAAACCCTCAAAATGCCATCTACTCAAACAGAAGGTACAGTACTTGGGGCACATCGTCAGTTCGGAAGGAGTAGCGCCGGACCCAGAGAAAGTCACTGCTATCCAGAAGTGGCCGGAGTCGAAGAACCTCAAGGAAGTGCGACAGTTCCTGGGATTAACGGGTTACTACAGAAGGTTCGTGAAAGATTACACGAAGAAGGCAGCCCCTTTACAGGACCTCCTAGTAGGACAATCCTTAAAGAGCAGAAACCCTCCCTTTAATTGGGTAAGGAACAGGCTGAAGCATTCCAAAAGATGAAAGAGATTCTTACAGGTGATGAGATCTTGACCTACCCTGATTACAGCCAACCGTTCCTGCTGTACACCGATGCAAGTAATGAAGGTTTAGGAGCAGTTCTCAGTCAGAAGCAGAATGGCCAAGAAAAAGTCATCGCATATGCCAGCAGAAAACTCAGGCCAACTGAGAGAAATCCGGAAAATTATAGCAGCTTCAAGCTGGAGTTTCTGGCGCTGGTCTGGGCCATTACTGAAAGATTTAAGCACTATCTGGCCTCCAACCAGTTCACTGTGTTTACAGGCAACAACCCCTTAACGCACTGGAAACAGCCAAGCTGGGCGCCATGGAGCAGCGTTGGATGGCTCGGTTGTCCAATTACCAGTTTACCATCAAGTACCGAGCAGGCCGAAAGAATGCTAATGCTGACGCATTGTCCCGAATGCCGCATGAATCTGACACGGAAGAAGAATCGGACGACCTGGAAGAAATTGAGCTACCGCGTTCCATCGAAATGGGATAGTCCACGAGCAGCGAGTCTACAGAAAGCAGTATGGTGCAACGTTAAACCCCTTACCCCATCACAGCTGGAAAGAGACTCAGGACAGCGATCCAGTGGTCAGCCGTATCAAGGAGTTGTTACGACAGGAAGGTTCCTCCTTGTAAAAAGATGCACCTATGTCAGCAAAGCTCCTGTGGAACGAGAGAAGCGATTGTTCCTATACCGTGAGAAGTTGTGCAGGAGATACGTCAACCCCAGGACCCATGAGATGGTCTGGCAGATAGTGGTCCCAAGGCAGACGTCCAAATGGTGTTGGAAGCATACCACGATCAAGCAGGACACTTTGGCTGGAGAAAGCTGGAGACCCTGTTGAGGTGCCGATTCTACTGGGTAGGGATGCGCAGCTCCATCGAGAGGTGGTGTCGGAACTGTGGACCCTGTGGTCTCAGAAGAAAGGACTACGGTAGTCAGAAGGCACCCCTGCAGCCTATCCGGACGACTCGTCCCTTGGAGATTGTGGCCTTGGACCACGTCAAATTGTCGCCAAGTAGATCTGGATACTCATACGCCTTGACCATAGTGGACCATTACTCTAGATTTCTGGTGGTTGTTCCAGTTAAGGATCAGACAGCAGTGACGGCAGCAAGAACCTTTCAAGCAAGCTTCTGCAGACCGCATGGGTATCCGGAGCAAGTATTAACTGATCAAGGACCTGCTTTCGAGGCTGACCTATTCAAGGAATTCTGTCACATGTATGGGTGTAAGAAAATTAGAACAACACCATACCATCCTCAAACCAACGGCCTTTGCGAGAAAATGAACCACATTGTCCTTGATTTGTTGAAGTCTATACCGTTGGAAGACAGAAATCGGTGGCCGGACTTACTACCTGATTTGGTTGACTTGTATAACCATATACCTGTAAGTTCCACTAACTGCACTCCAGCCTATCTTATGAGAGCAAGGCCCGGGAGACTACCAATGGATTTAGAACTTGGAGTGGTAGAACCGGAGGCAGATGACGCCGTTGAAAACTGGGACATCAATCGGCAAGAGCAATACAGACGAGTGCAAGTCTGTGTAGAAGAAAGTCTCAACAAGGCACGGGAAAAACAGGAAAATATTTACAACAGGAATGCTCCTGCCAAGCCTTTGATGCCTGGAGAAGTGGTATTGAAAAGAAAAAGGAAGATGCACAAATTGGACAACCAGTGGGAACAAGAACCCTACGTCGTACAAGATTCCAAATATGACAACAGAAAAGTTTGTATCATCAGTAAGGACGGAGGAAGAACAATATCCACTGTGTCCAGAGACCATTTGAAATTGTGCCCCGAACCCTTAAAGCTTCGTGAAGAGAACCCTGTCGTCAATCGAGAAGAAAGAAAAGAAGAGGTCATACACACGGATCTGGGAGATTTCCCTGCGGATTGGCCCAGACTGGGAGATGCTGTAATCATTCCGGTGTTGCAGTTTTATCAGCCACAAGAGGAAGTTCTACCTCCAGTTGTGCCCATGGTGCCAGTTGAGCCAGTTCAGGAGTTACCTATTCCAGTAACACCTCAGCCTACAGAATCTCAAGAAGGACATCAGAAGCAGCGCCCCATGCTATGGGATCCCCTGGTGAAGCTGACTCACACCGCCCAGCCATCAGTACACTTGCCAGATCCATAGAAAGATTGAGACAGTTCTATAGTTTGCTGTTACGCAGAGCAGGTAGATCACAGACTAATATACCTGAAGCTACTCCACGTAGATCAGAGCGAACCACGAAAGGGAAGATACCTATTCGATATCAACAGTAATTCTAGCAAAATAATGTAATTTAACTCAGAAAAAGTTTACCTTATGTGAATATTGTAAAAAGTAGTGTTATGGTATTGTGCATTACTAAATAGGAGGAATAATGGACTTCGAGGCTGTGGACTATGTCAGCCCCAGAACTGATAATGTATATAGTTACATTTTATGCATTCTCGTGGTTCTATATCCAACTGTAACAATTACCTCTGAACATAAAACCCGTGTGGTGTGGCACTGAGCGAGGTCTGCAGCCAGATGTCCTGCAGCCCACCCAGGACCCATGTTGAAGGTTTGGTGCGGGTCCTTCACAAGAATACTGTTTGATATGACATATTTATTGAAAGTATGTTTTTGTATTTTTCTATGTCAATTGTACATAATGCAACGTTTAAGAATTTCTTACCTCCCTGATGGGAAGAGTTTAATGTTTATTGTTAATGCAAAACAAAATGTCTTTCTTTTTATATTTCACAGCCCGGGAGTGCTGTATTTTACCAAGGAGGAATGTGTAGCCCTGGTATGTAAGGCACACAATACCAGGAGGATGAGTGGAGAGGTAACGGTTAAGGCTCGACATGATTCATATACACTTCAGACACACCCAGCAGGGGTGTATAGGGGAGTGTCCTGTAGCACAGTGGAGTCTGAAAGTTTCTCCTGAGTGTGGAGGGAGTCAGGACTGGTGCCTGTTGGAGAGCCGAGATTCCTGTCAATACAGAGAGACGGTACAAAAGTGGAGGCTAGTACGGATAACCGAATATTATCCTAGTCTAGTCAGTGCTGACATTAAAAGCGCGAGCAGGGCGAAAGGCGCAGTGGAAGAAACAGAGAAGTGCCTTAGTATAGGATACCTGCACAAATTATCCGGTCACTGGGGACTGAAGTGTCGCTACAGCTTCAGGCGTGGTGACAGGAAAACCAGAGTCTTACTGGACCTTAGGTCGCAGAAAGCAACCCTTGGAGTGTCGGTACGTAACTGGAGTCTGGGAGAGTGGGAACCTTGAGTCGATGCAGGACAACAGTAGGAACTCAGCTCTCTCACATTATTTGGAAGGCTCCGACCACAATGCTGACCGGGCAGTACAGCTATGGAGTTAGCTGGAGTATTCGGAGTTAACTTAGCTCTATGCTAGTTGGACTCATCATATTGGAAAGTAAAGGAGGCCTCCAACCTGCTCAGCCGTTACCTCGAAACGCATCCTCCATCCACCCCAACAGCTTCCCGGGACCTGCCTAAACATCTGACAAGTAAAAGGTATGGAAAGACGCTGGATGGTGTGAGACTGATTCATTTATCTGCACCCTACATGATTATAACCATAGACTTTGAGGGACCAGTCCTACCTGTGGGGGACCCGTCATCTAGCTGCCACAACATCCCCTCAGAGATCTACTGCAGCGCTGGTCTTAGTGATCAGACAACTACAGGTGGCGTCACGAACTGTTATCTACCAAATCCCCTGTAAATAAATTCCCCTTTAACGCCTGACCGCCAGGGACACGGACCGAGCTACGCTACCAGTGACATCCCCTATAGAAATCTACAGGCTCGGCTCCGAGTACCCCATATCCCTGGAAACCCACAATTGTGGTGCGTGGTCGAGACAAAGACTGCTCCAATCAGACGTTTTTGCTGACACACTTTTTTTTTTCTTCTCTGCTGCTGCTTCAACAGACTTCACCTTTATTGCTGTCTCTAAGCCACTGTGTTGCACACACATTCCAGCACCAATTGTATCAGCCACTGTGCTGCCCCAGCATTCTCCGCCAATTGTAAGCTTTTCAGGGATATAGCTCTGGGATCGCCGTCCGGGTAGACAGAATGGCATAGAAACAGTTCATTCAGAGACAGCAGTTCTGGTGAAAACTGGCCGCAACCAGCTTTATTAAAGTCCACAGCAAACAGATATAAAACAAATCATAAACAGAAGACCTAGGCTTGTCTAGCCACTTACTACACTTAGATAGATTTCCCTATCTATCCGGGTCCCGACTCTACCAGCCTGGGCCAAAACAACACATATGTTCAGCATTTACCAGCATTTACCAGCATTGAGGTTCACAGAGTCTCCTCCTTGTGTCTGAAGGCACCTTCAACGTCCAGACTTGAGAGAGCTCCCCTCCTATTCAGCTGCTATCCGCATGGATTCTCACAGAGACTACTCCTGTGTCCGGGGTACATCGAGCACCCAGACTGAGATAGCTCAAACTCCTGGAGACACCTTATGTGCCTGGACCCCTCCTGTGTCCAGACGAAGCGAGCTCTCTGACTGTGTTCGCAGACACCTACTTCTGGTCTCCTAATTAACAGCTGAACGGTTTCAGGCTTGAGCTGCAAGTGTGTACTGAATGTAAGGTGTAGTGACCTTTCTCTACCACTAGGTTTACAAAGCCACACATTTCCCTTATACCATACAGCACAGTACCTAGGTGAAATGTACACCCCATTCGACACATATTCCTTCACTGTCTCACACCTGTCAATTCACATTATTACTCTATGTTAATGAGGACACCTGAATGGATGAGACAGTGTCCTATATTGATAGGAAACAGACAAAACGAGTGAATGATAACAGTGGGGAAAGAGTGTGTTGATGTTGCAGGAAGCAGTGACCTACTTATTTATATTTTTATAAGAGTAAAGCCCGGGTCTCACATAGCGATACACCAGCGATCCCGACAACGATCAGGATCGCTGGTGTGTCGGTAAATGATCGCTGCTGAGCTGCCAAACAGGCAGCTCAGGCAGCGATCAGCACAGCGACACTGCGGGTAACATCGCTTAGCTACCCGCAGTGTACGTTGAATACCAGCGCGCTGATGCAGGGAGGTGGTAACCAAGGTACATGTCTGGTTTCCAGGCGCTGCGCGGTGCCTGGAAACCCGCTGTGTACCTTGGTTACCAGCTCCCTGCACCAGGGAGCTGGTATCCAAGGTACACAGCGGGTTTCTAGGCACAGCCCCGCGCCTGGAAACCCGCTGTGTACCTTAGTTACCAGCGGATCGCTGGTCTCCCGCCTGTCACACGCAGCAATGAGTGCCTGTCAGCGGGAGACCAGCGATCAAAAAAATGTCCAGACATTCAGCGACGATCAGCGATACCCAGCAGGGGGGCTGATCGTCGCTGAATGTCACACACAGCGATATCGCTGGTGAGCTCGCTGCTGCGTCACAAAACTAGTGACTCAGCAGCGATCTCGCTAGCGAAATCGCTGTGTGAGACGGGGGCTTAAGAATAGACCTGGATGGGACAAGTGGAGTATCATAAAGTTGATGGAAATACATCACACTGATTGCTAAGTGACAAGAATGTACCAGCAGCAGGGAGGAGTGTGCTAATTTTATTGCAGACAGTGACCTGTTCACTCATTGACCTGTTAAATCATGGTATTACACTATGTTAATGGAGCAAATAAATGTGCAAGACAGGAATATTATAACATAGTTTATATAAATAGCAGAAGACAGCAACAGCAGTAATAGTGTGTCTGGATCTTGTAGGAAGCAGTTACAAATGTACTCATTTTTTTTGTAGAAAGGATAAAGCTAATAGTGTCAGCTGTGACGGTCATCTGTAAGGAATGGGGGCTCAAACTATCTCTGGAACTGGACCCTAACTATCCATGTCCCCAGTCCCCTTGAAGGTAGAGTGGCCCAATTCTCTGACCTTACTATGCTCCTGTTAAACGCTAATCTGTCTGTCCTATGAGGCATGGGACAAAAAATGTAAGGTAAACAAGACACAAAGACAAAACAGGGATAACAGAAAACCTCATACATACAAAAGCACTAACCAACAATAGAGAGGAGGATAACGAGAAAAACACTCACGTACTAGAGTATGTTGATCTTGTCAGAACAAGTGACCTGATTACTCATGGTTTTATGATAGAAAGGATAGAGCTGGATGGAACAAGTACACTCTCATACATTCTGATAGAAATAGATCACACTGATTAGATGAATGAGAATGGCAGCAGCAGGGAGGAGTATACTAATCTTGAAAGACACAGTGACCTATTCACTCTTTGACTTTTCTTCTGCTTTCTTTCTGTTAGTATGGATAATTCTGAATGGTACCAGTACAGTGTCATAAAGTGAATGAAATAAGACTATTAAAATTATAGAACCAACGACAAACAGCAGGATAAGAATGTGTTGATTTTGTGAGCGCCATTAACCTGTTTCACCCACGTTATTTTGTTAGTGAGGACAGGCCTACACAGGACAAGGACAGTTTTATGATAAGTGTAGGCAAAAAAATGGAGATAAGTTACAAAAAAAATCTGTAAAGCTGTAGTTATCTCTCATCTCTGCACAGCTGAGTCCTATAAGTTGTTTGTAGCTGTCAAATAACCCTTAAAATCGGTAGAGCAAATTCGGGTCTTGCAATCAAGAGCGAGAGTCGGATCAGCTCGGCTGCCAAGAAGAAAGTGTCATAACTGAAGCAGATTGTGTTATTAATAATTGGAACTGACACTGCGGCAAAGCAAATGAAAGTTTCTATTTTGGAAAACAAGCAGTGTACGAGCAAAGGGACCGACACTCCCATGATAGCTCTGTTTTGTCAGTCTTAATGCTTATTCCCTTTTCTATAGCTTCATCTTTACCACAATATTTTTGCTATAAGCCATCTGTTGCACCGACTTAAAAAGACGCTCTTTCAGATCTGTATCTTATTTATTGCAATTTTGATGGCCTAAAGATTTATTGATGGCAGTTAAGTAGAACGCTGATTTAAATATTAATCACTTATTGCCATGGGCGTTGGTTTATGGATTATTAGGGAGCATCTGCAACTAGGAACTGGTGTCTTGGGGGTCCAAAAGACCATTTAACACACAAGCAGACACATGTATTATATAGTAGACATGAAAGGTGCACATTTTGCACAGTAGCGCGAGAGTTCCAATTTACATCTCTGCTTATTACAATGTATTCATAAATGTGTGCTTATCCTGCACTTAGGTTATGTTCACATGCAGCTGCAAAAAACAGGCCCTCGAAGAATCAGGCGGTAAAACGCGCGTCGGGGTGAGGGGACACGGCGCTGATCTTCAAGGTATGATTAACTACTAAGGGGGTTCCTAGCATTGGGTGCCTCTAATAGGATGTTTTTTCACTGCATTGCACCTATGACCCTTTATGTCCTTCATTGTTCATTGTTCATTGAAACTTACTGGTTATATATGGATCATTGGATCCTTGACAACTCTGACTATTTATTGTTTTTTATTTGATGGTAATGGACTCAGGTATTTTTTTGGTATTGGGGTTTTATTTCTGAGGAGAAATCCCTATATTTATACGGTATAAAAATGCAAATATAGACAGTCACTAGACCTAATATTATTTATGTTGTTTTGCATTTATTATTATCTTATAAGAATAACTGAAAATATCTTGTACCAGTTACACGACCAACTCAGCGGCGTCCTCTAGCTATCCTTTCTTATTTTAATTGCGTTTTATATTATTTTCAATAAAGATTATTCCATTTTATTCAGTGGATCTCCTCCTTATTTTGGCTATGTGCCTCTAGCTGAAAATTGTTTTGTAAATTTGAGAAAAGTAGCATTTTTTTTTTTAAATCTGCAACATGTAAGTTCTTTCTTTTAAATCTCCAGCATTTTTTTCACCCAAAAAAAAAGGAATGAGAAAGTGCAAAAAAATCAGCAACATTTTTGCTGCTTCTTTAGTGAATAAAACTAACTCTATTAAATATGTACTGTAGATAACTCACATATATCATCTGCACTGGAAAATCAAACACCTGTTACAGGCTGCCCAGTCTGTGGGCAACAGAAGTCAGGCAGACTGTACGATCTTAGCCGGAAATGCTGCGGCTTTCCAGAGAAAAACATACTCTTCATGGCGCATGTAGGCAAAGGAAGCCACTAGGGACCGGCCTGTTCAAGCGCCCATTCAGCTGAAATGCATTGCGGTGCAGAGACCCACCAGGACCATGCACGGCAATAGGTGTGCAAGTCACTGGCTGAGTATGGAAGTGACGTCATGGCTGTCCATGATACTGGAGTCAGCTGCCGGCTACAGAAGAGGCCACTGCACTTCATTAGAATAGAGGAAGGTGAGAAGAATTATTAAGATTTTGTATGCAAATTGCCTCTTCAAACAAAGAGACTTGTACTCTATAGCGCCACCTATTGGAAGTAACGATCCTACAAGTCACAATCAACCCTTTAACGAGTCTTGTAATATGACTTAGGATAAAAGCCAAATCAGAATCTCCATTTGCAGACACGGTGCTTCGGACTGTTGGTCCTCGTCAGTGCAAAGTAGGAGAGATCTGATTTGGCTAGATGAGAGGCTCTGGACTGGGGTCTGGGGGTAAGGTCTCCCTTGTGGAGAGTGACATACCGGTATGTCACTCTCCACAAGGAGAAACCTTACCCCCCAGACCCCAGTCCAGAGCCTCTCATCTAGCCAAATCAGATCTCTCCTACTTTGCACTGACGAGGACCAACAGTCCGAAGCACCGTGTCTGCAAATGGAGATTCTGATTTGGCTTTTATCCTAAGTCATATTACAAGACTCGTTAAAGGGTTGATTGTGACTTGTAGGATCGCTACTTCCAATAGGTGGCGCTATAGAGTACAAGTCCTCTTTGTTTGAAGAGGCAGTTTGCATATTAAGATTTTGTATGCATTCAAGAACAGCGGCAGCATTGAGAATCATCATGGGCCCAGGATGGGAGACATATGTCCCATTATGGTCCTAAGATGGGAGACATATGTACCAACATGGATCCAGCATGGGAGACATATGTACCTGGATGGGCCCAGGATGGGAAACATGTATACCAAAATGGGGTATATATACCAGGATGGGGGACATATGTACCAGGATGAGGGACATGTATATCAAAATAGGTGACATATATATCAGAATGGTGGACATGTATATCTGAATGGGGGACATATATATCAGGATGGGGGACATGTATACCAGAATGGGGTATATATATACCAGAATGGGGGACATATGTACCAGGATGGGGGACTAGTATACCAGAATGGGGGACATGTATACCCGAATCGGGACATATATACCAGGATGGGGGACTAGTATACCAGAATGGGGGACATGTATACCTGAATGGGGGACATATATACCAGGATGGGGGGCATATGTACCTGAATGGAGGACATGTATACCTGAATGGGGAACATATATACCAGGATGGGGGAAATATATACCAGGATGGGCCCAGGATAGGGGACATGTATACTAGGATCGGAGACATGTATACCAAGAAGGGGGACATATATACCAGGAAGGTAAACATATATTCCTGGAAGAGGCTCATGATAGGGGACATTACTACATAATGGGGGAAAAGCAATACTTATGTACTTAATCCTTATATGATTTATAACACTGCAAGGGCTCGTACATCTGACCTACATGAGGAGGGGGGCAGACCAAATTATGCACCGATGGTTGAACTCTAGTTTCGCCACTGATTGGAAGGTTTCCAATTAGCTTCTATTGTGCACCTGTGTCTCACGGGTCACTTGCTTCGTGATTTCACTTGAATAAAAAAAAATATTACCTTACAAAGATTTTTCATTGGCTTGAAAGCACAACTCCTCAATTAAAAAAAACAAAACAGAGGCAACTAGAATGAAAACTGAGAAAAGATTGCTCCATTTCTCTAGGAAGGTAACACACTGTAGCCTAAGGTTACGTTGCAATACCCAGAACAGCCAGTGCAGTAGAGTGGCGCTGTTTGTCTAGAAAAACAGTTTTTTTTATGAACCTTTTACCATGTCTATAAAGAGGATATCTTGCTAGAGCTAATCGTGTCAGTGAAAAATAAAGTCAGAGGCAGGTGAATTACATGGCGGCCAATCATGTATAGCTAAAGTCCACTAGAATGGACATGGACCTCTCTGATTTGGCCTCAGAAACCCTAAACCATCAGTTCTGTGAAGGTCCTAGAGGTGAGCAGGATTCTATATCTAAATGGTGGACGGTAGTGATACCCTTATTCTTAAGGTCTACAGTAAGAACTGACTTGTTCCATCCTCAACTTCTTCTTAGAAGCTGCCAACGCTGCGCTGACGCGGCCCTAATTCCCCACCACTTCAAGGTGGATGTAGATTGAATTTATCAGCTTGAAGCTCGGGGGAAATGTGTTTTGACAGAGTTTACTTGCAGATGCATTAAATATTGAAAGGCAGTTAAATGGAACTATTTACAGTTTTGTAGCCCACCGCAGATCTACTTTATACATTTTTAACCATTCCCTATGCAGGACCTTCAAGAAGTCATATGTTAGCATCAAGTAGCCATCTTTTATTGCCATTCTATAAAAACTATAAATGTCAAAAAATAACGTATTTTCCTGGAATTTTTTTATGCATGGAAAAGTATAATGCTTGTTTGGGTATGTGCACATGACGTCTTTTACTCTCAGGGGAACCAGATGAGTTTTTCAAGCAGAAGACGCTTCAAGAAGCTCTGGCATTTTCCTCCAGTTTTTTTGTGTTGCTTTTTTTTTTGCTGTTGCCTGATTGTTTTTTTTTTTACAATTTTAGGACGGTGGTGGTGTTTTTTAGGGTTTTCCCATGGTTTTTGGGATGTCTTTTTACTGATCATTTTTACCACGACATTAAATATGCAGAAACTACTAGTGTTTTTTTTTTAAGGAAAAATTATGGCAAAACGCTCCACAAGACATCCGGGCATTTTCTGGGCGTCTTTTGAACTTTCCCAAAATGCTAAAAGAATGGACATGTCACTTCTTTTAACTACTTGATATTTTTAGAAAGCTGAAGTGGTTTAAAGACCCTGAAAAGCGTGAACATGTGAACAGCAAGTCTTTACAGAAGACATTGATATACAGTGGCATGTAAAAGTTTGGGCACCCCTGGTTGAAATTAATGTTATTTTAAATAGTTAAGAAAGTTGAAGATGAAATGATCTCTAAAGGGCCTAAAGATAAAGCTGACACTTTTTTTGTATTTTAGACAGAAAAAATAGCATTTTTACACTTTAAAATTACAAAAAGGGAGATGGGCCGATGCAAAAGTTAGGGCACACTAGGAGATTTGTGTGCTCAGATAACTTTGCCCAAGGTTTCAGACCTTAATTAGCATGTTAGGGTTATGGCTTGTTCACTTTCATCATTAGGAAAGGCCAGTGTTATAAAAACCGAGCCTCCTCTAACCTTATGCCAGCAACCATAGGTTTTTCTAAGCAGCTGCCTAGCACTCTGAAAATGAAAATATTTGAGACTCACAATGCAGGAGAAGGCTATAAGAAGATAGCAAAGCGTTTTCAAGTTGTCCTTTACTCAGTTCGAAATGTAAGAAATGGCAGTTAACAGGAACAATGGAGGTCAAGATATGGTCCAGAAGACCAAGCAAAATTTCAGTGAGAGCTGCTCGCCAGATTGCTAGGGAGGCAAATCTGAACCCTCACTTGACTGCAAAATATGTTCAGAAAAATGTAGCAGACTCTGGAGTTGTGGTACATTGTTCTACTGTTCAGAAACACCTGCACAAATATAGCCTTCATGGAAGGGTCATCAGAAGAGAATTTCCCTGCGTTCTCACCCTAAAATTCAGGATCAGAAGTATGCAAAAGAACATGTAATCAAGCCTGATGCATTTTGGAAACAAGTCCTGAGGACCGATGAGGTTAAAATTGAACTCTTTGGCCACAATGATCAAATTTATGTGTGCAGAAAAGAGCACAAAATTTCAGGAAAAGAACATCTCGCCTACCAATAAGCATGGGGGTGGATCAATCATGATTTGGGGTTGTGTTGCAGTTAATGGCACGGGGAACATTCATGGATAGAGGGAAAGAATGGATTCAATGACATTTCAACAATTCTTGATATAAACATAACACCATCTGTCAATAATTTTTTTTTATAAAGGATATAGATTGTCCAAAGCAGACAGCCCCTTTAAATATCTTTGGGAATGTTAGATATAATTGTAATAAAGACTGGCCTTGGGTAGAAATATTAATTACTGTACCTCACGGGTCATAAGAGTTGAGAATAATTGAGAGTTCTCCTTAGGGCAAATGTTAATTTGACCCATGATGCCCTTTTAATGCCCCAGGCCCCCAATGTTCTACCTCTGTGTTACATTGAAAAGCCTTCATTTTGACAATGGTTATGCTTTCTCAATGTATCTGGTAAAGTGGAAATTAAATCAAATAAAACAAGTAAATGTAATGACAAATAAAGCTGAAATAAAGCATCCTAATAAATACACATAATAAATAATTATAATATAAATGTAACTTATACATAATGAAACTCGTTTGAAGCAGCCACACAAAATCATATTGAAAAGTAGTTTTCTAGAGGGGTAAACTGCAATAAAAATCCAGAACTGAAATTCTAGCAAAGAATTCTGAATCTTATCTGAATAATGGTGTGGCCTTTTCAAAGAAGTGTTTTAAGTGTATAAATGTTAGAAGTATCCATAATAAGTTGATCACAAACTATCCTTTTAATAAAACCCCCATGGAACAGCCTTAAAAGTAAGATATTAGGAATGCAGTTTCCCTACAGTGCCTCCGCAGGAAACATTAAGCATTACACATTGTTTAATCATATCAATGGGATGTTTGTGTAATGCAGGACAGGACAGGTCCTCCAAAGCAAAATAAAACCACTCATTGTAACCATTCTTCACTTTGACAATGAGAGGATCCTGAATGGGGTAACTTCACTAATAGGGTATATGAAAATGGGTTTTCTAAATTACCGCTCCTTTAAAGGAAAATTGAGTTTATCTGTAATAAGACTGGATATTAACATCTTTAACATATATTACAAAATGTACAATCTGTATTTTACCCTAATTTTCTTCAGTGATTAGACTTAGATACGGCTATTATACTGTAATAAGTTCACTTTATCTTTTGAATGTAGATTTCTAAATCATAGTAAAAAAAACCCAATTTATTTTAATAAAATTTCCAATTTATAATGTGGCGAGAAGATAATGGCATTAACGACAGAATTCTTTGTTCCTTGGTCACCAAAAAATCAGAGCTAGATTTTTCCCATTTCTTGGGTTGGCACGGCCAATATCTTTTACTCTTTATACATATTTAATATTTATATAGAAGTAAAGCATTTCATCCCTCGGACGGGAGAATCATGATTACTCCTGAATGTTGGCCAGCGTTTAATTGCTATTAATAATTTATTCATAGGCCTCTACGCTCATAAATTAACCAACTCAACTAATGACTTAATCAAGCAAAAAGGTTATTTAAACTTTCCCAAATGTTAGCAGTAATTATTGCTAAACATCTATGGGATCCACGTTCTGTGGGCCATTACACCGAGTGCCGTCAGTCCATAGAACTTCCCAATAATTACTGATCAAAAGGCAATTCTATTAATGAACCCGCAATCTGAATGGGAAGGCTCGTAATTAATGGTGACTCCTGGGGTCTTTGTTCTAGAGGTACATCGTTATTTCAGGAGCTTCTTTCCAAAGATACCGTCACATGGCCTACAGTGTTTGATGCTTGCATTCATTGATTGTAGAAACCAGTATTCGTAGAAATTAATAAATTCTGTATCACCAAGCGTAAGGTCTCTTATATGTTTTACAAGAATCTAAGGAACCATGTGCGCAAATTTTACACGGCACCGTACAACACATAGCACCAACAGATATCCATTGTATTCCACTGTATCTTTATTTATCTCTATTTCCATACAAAGGTTTTTCTAGGTGAATATGGTAAAAAAAAATTGAATTTATTATATTTACGGGATCCACAATTAAAACAGGCATGCAACAAAACAGCACGCAGATGGTCGTGAGCGGTTTCACCATTTCAGCTTCATCAGGGGTCCTCGTATTTGTTATTGCTCACCATTAGAGTTTGGACAATTTATTTTGATTTAAATGATTTCTATTAAAATTTTATACCAATCTTCATTCTCTAAAATGCAATAATTTTTATAATTCTCACCGCACAAATTTAGTAAGGTGGTGGCAGCCATATTCCTGAACTGTAGAAAGCGGGCAAAAATTAAAAAAGAACCCTAATACCTCACTGCTCACCTCTCAGGCCACCTCCTCTGCTTGCTCTTCCCCATACGTTCCTCATCTCCTCTTCTTACCACTGCTGCTCTCTGAAATCCCAGGCATCTAAACAATTGGCTGCGACTCTGCAACTAGAGGACGTCTTGAGCCAATTTTTGGCCGCACGCTGTGAAATAGAATTAAGATACTTGAGGTTTCAGCAGAAGGAGGTGGTATAAAGAGGCACAGAGGACTGTATGGGGGACAGTGAGCAGCAGAGGTGAGCAGTGAGGCAGGTATTATTTTTTTTTTCTCCATCTCAGTTTTATTATCCTCTGGTATATCTCCAGACCCCAGAGCATAAGGGTATGGTTCCACGTTCCGGAACCACAGCACTTTGGACGGAGCGGAAATCCAGCTCCGCCCAAAGCCCCGCCCCCTTCTAAACGCGCGGTGAATCCGGATGTGCTCATTGAACACATCCAGAATTACCGCAGCGCTACACAGGCCTGTTATTTCCCTTGCGGCGATGGAGCGTCGCCGCTAGGGAAAAGGACATGCTGCGATCTGAAAAGACGCGCCGCATGTCCGTTAACGCAGGTCAGCCGCCTGCGTGTTTTTACGCGTAGTGGAGACGGGATTTCTTGAAATCCCCTCCACTATGCGGTAACATCTGGACGCTGCGTGTTTGACGCTGCGCCAGTACACAGCGTCAAACACGCAGCGTTTACTGACCGTGGAAACATACCCTAATAAGAAATATTCCACTCGTGGTGATGGTGAATAAATTTGCTGCAAATTGAATTTCCCGGTAAAAGCTAAGCGATTGGGTGAATTTGAATCTCGTCAGATCTGCTCTTCTATAACTGTATAACATGGGTTGTTAAGTTGTACCAAATATATCTACAGTATATTATATACTGTTTTCCGATGTTTATTTTATTAAATTAACTAATAAATATGTTTATTGCATTTTTATGCTGGTATTTTTTTTTAACTTTGCTCTAAAAAAAAATGTAACATCCATTTAAGCTTTTTTTTTCAAATGTTTTGACAATTGGAGATATCGCTATATACCTTCACATTATGCCTGTGAAAAAAGAATACTATTCAGGTGGTTTTTTTAGGCAGAGAAAATCCAGCTGACGTATGTTGAACCACACAAACCCATTGAGCCCCTGCGCGGCAATATATACCGCCGGCCAATCAGAGGCGAGTAGCTAAATTTGCCAAAACTTACCAGGTATTGATGATTAATCATGGCTGCAATTGTATTGCTTTCACATTCTGGTGACCCAACTTTGGGTTTGTTCAAGGAAAAAAAAACGCAGCGTGCACAATTTTTCATCTGCAAATCAGATCACACTCAGCCATGCAAGTCAATGAGTCCATGGAAAAAAAATGGATGACATGCAAGTGCGGTTCGAGTTTCACAGACTGACAGAATTGAGAATACAGAGAAATTTTTTTTGATCTTCTCCTCCTCTGGCAAAATTGGATCACATAATGATGAAACTCTGATCGGGGTATGATTAGCATAATGGGATCAGTTTTCTGGAATGAAAAAAAACTTGTGTGATCCTAACCTTACGAGAAGTGTTACGGGGATACTGCATCAGAGAGGTGACATCTGGTCACACAGAATCCTGCACTGATTAATAGGATGGAGAAGTAGTTCTAATCAGTGCATGTTTTTCCCTTGCTCTGTCATGGCAAGGGTTATTCAGCTCAGTTGATCTCCTCCAGCCCTCCATCCTAAATTGCATCAGCTGTTCTGTGTTGGCCACTCCCCTCTGGTAAACATGCTCGTCACTGCCACATGGGAGTTGCCAGTGATAGTTCTACTTCTTGGTTAGACATTGGAGAAGAAATTCAGTGTTAGGAGTAGGTGATTGGAGAGTTGTTCAGGAGATAGCTGTTTGGAGTTGGTCTGCGTGCTCATCCTCATCCTCTCCTACTTGGTTTCTCCTTCCTATTTCTCCACCATGTTTCACTCAGTTATTTTGTGAATATGTTTATATGATTGTAGTTTTCTTTCATTCCTGTCTGTCTAACCTTGTCTGTCTGGTTAGCGTAATATTATACACTTCAACCTCACACCTCCCTGGGTGGTGGAGGGAACAGATAAGGTATAAGATAGGCATAGCAAGGTATGTGACCCTGGTGTCTCCACCTTCCGGGTAATCATGGGGACAGGGATAGATTAGGGCACCGCCTAGTTTGAGGGATCAAGCTATTAGTTACTTACTACGTGACAAGAAGTAGTTGACAGATTATTTAAAAAATATTTACGGTATTTCAAGTTTTTTAAACATAAATAATTAGAAAATTAAAAAAGAGGTCTCATATTAGGTCACCAGTAAAAATATCATTATTTTGTTTAAAAAAATAAAATCCCATTGCAGGATTTTTTGATGTCTCACTGGACATTCGAGAAATGCATGGTTTGGCCTTGTATTGATTAAAATGCTGGAAGCGTGTGAGATGTGGCCTTCATACCTCAAATCGTTCTTAGCAGACAGCAGTATACAACATGTCAAACATCCTTGTGTTTGCAAGCACTTAACGATGAACTTTTCTCAAGAAAACCCAAGTCAGAATTCTTAAATAAGGTGAAAGATTTTCCTCTTTCCATAAATCAATACGAAGTGAATGACAGAGAGCACATCCGCCAGGGTGACTCAGATCTACTCAAAACAGATTTGGAGTGTTAGGTCTCCAGCATCTGCAAAAATATATCCAAGGCTTTGTGACGAAGAAGAATGTGTCAAACGTATTTCATGGTAACATTCGGAAAAGTTAGAGCTAATGACCGCACTGACATTTCAATCAGAATAGGTTTTTGGCTGGGAATCAAAAATAACACACTTCGTATAGAAGTCATATTTAGAGAAATGGTGATTTTCGCGGTTTATGGCATGACGTGATTGCGTAGGCAATAAATACTATGCCAGTGCAAGAACATCTGCAGGACAGAAAAAAGCTCCTTGGTGTCAAAATAGCAAATTAAAAAATAATAGTAAAAAAATTAAAAATAATAGATATATCTATCTATTAGTATAGATAGATATAAAAAGGTGTGGGGGTATGTATCCTAGCTGCTGAATACGAGCATTAATATATACCTATGGGGAGTATTTTTATTAAATGCATATATTTCTGTTTAAAAGGCGTTTTTCAACATTGTTCAATTTTTGGACTGTTTGGCTTCTGCAGCCTCTATGTGTCACAATACATAGCAGACTGCAGGATAAACAGTGAATTCGTCAGTGAACTCGTTCTGAGGGCCCAGTCTTTGTATCTGTCTTTTGCTCTGAATGATCTCAAAGCCAGTTTATGACCAGATAAAACTCTGATGTGGCCTAAAAATGTGGTCTACAATCAGCCTAGAAGATCGTTCAGCAGAAGAGAGATAACAGTTACAAATCCTGCACTCTGAATTATCTCTCTAAGTGATTTAATTCATTCTTCAGACGGCTATGTACTGTTACACATAGAAGCTGTGGAAGCTAAAATGTTTCAAATTTTTTAATCAATCCCTTTTCCAAAAATGCTTCTGACCAAAATCCCACAGTGTCTGTCTGCTATCTCAGCCTTCTTTTCTGCTCGCTTTCTCAAACTGAACATGGACAAAACAGAATTCATCATCTTTCCCCCACCTCATTCTTCCCCTCCACCAGACCTATCCATCAATGTCAATGGCTGCTCACTTTCCCCAGTCCCGCATGCTCAGTGCCTTGGGGTGATCCTCGACTCTGCCCTCTCTTTCAAACCCTACATCCAAGCCCTCGCCACCTCCTGCCGCCTCAAAATTAAAAATATTTCCCGGATCCGCTCATTCCTCAACCATGAAACCACAAAAACACTAGTGCACGCCCTTATCATCTCCCGCCTCGACTACTGCAACCTCCTACTGTCTGGCCTCCCCTCTAGCACTCTGGCACCACTCCAGTCCATCCTACACTCTGCTGCCCGACAAATCCACCAGTCTCCCCGATATTCCCCAGCCTCCCCCCTATGCCAGGCCCTTCACTGGCTTCCTATTGCCCAGAGGCTTCAGTTCAAAACCCTAATGTTGCGACCACGCACCACAATTGTGGATACCAGGGCTATGGGGTACTCGGAGCCGAGCCCATGGAAGTCTATGGGAGTTGTCACTGGTAGCGGTGGCTCGGTCCGTGGCCCTGGCGGTCGTGCAATGGGAGATATTTACAGGGGATTATTAGGATAGGTAGTTTGTGACGCCACCTGTGGTTTCTGGTAATTGTACCAGCGCTGCTATGAGGACTTTCACAGGGGATGTTATGGGGCAGCTGGGTGGTAAGTCTCCTACAGGCGAGACGGGTCCCTGGAAGTCTATGGTGGAGATGATGCAGGGTGTAGTAAGAATTCAGTCACACACAAGGTAGCTCCTTTTCATACCTTTTACTGATGATGGTTCAAGCAGATCCCGGGGAGCTGGTCGGGGTGGAGAGTGCACATTCCGGTAACAGCTGAGCAGGTTAGAGGCCTCCTTAACTTCCAATGTGTAGGTGAGTCCAACTTGCCTGAAGCGAAGTTAACTCTGAAACTCCAGCTTTCTCTATAGCCGTACTGCCCGGCCAACGTTGTGGTGGAGCCTTCTAAGTGATGAAACTAAGTCCTTACTTTTGTCGTGCACTTGACTCAAAGTCCCTGTTCCACCTGACTCCGGTTACGTATTGACACTTAGGGCTGCTCTCTGCGACCTGTAGTCCAGATGCCTCCGGTAATCTTGTTACTAAGCTTAAAACTGTAGCAACACCTCGGACTCCGGTGTCCGGCAATTTAGTGCAGGCAATCCAATACCTAAAGCACTTCTCTATCTTCTCCACTGTGCCCTTCGCCCTGCTCTCGCTCTTAGCACAAGCAATGGTAATTTCGATGGTAATGTCAGCTTTCTTCTAGAGCTCGCCGAGCAGCTCTCAGTATCCTCCTTCCTCCAGCTTCTGTTGAGGTACTGATTAAGGGTAGCTCTGACTAGGCTAGGATGATCCACTTCACCCGTACTAGCCTCCACTTGCTTGTCAGGTGAGCTACGTTAGCTCTGCGAGGATCCAGTCCTCCCTTCACTCTCTCCAAGTCCAGACTCACTGGACTGAACTGCACTGTCCGAAGACAGGAAACTGACTGAACTGAGCTCTTCTCAGACAGGAAACAGACTGACTCTGCTACGTGTCACCACCTCTTGTACCCCTGATGGGTGTGTCTAAAGATGTGAGTGAAGTGCATATCAAGCTTTTGCTGTTACCTTCCTGTGCACTCTCCTGGACTTTATGTGTGCCTGCATAGCTGGGCTACACACTAACCATGACATACAAAGCCATCCACAACCTTTCTCCTCCATACATCTGTGACATGGTCTCCCGCTACCTACCCACACGCAACTGTGTGGCCCAGCTGCGCTTGGTACACATGTCTCCAGGAGAGTGCACAGATAAGGTAATTGTGAAGCCTGATATTCATTCACATCACACACTTCCAACACTGCCACCAGAGGGCAACTTAGACTATTTAAGTTAGTGTGACGTAGCAGTAGTGGTTCAATCAGTAGGGAGATCAGATTAGTTTCCTGTCTCAGGACAGAGCAGTTCAGTCTAGGAGGGAGAGGAGAGAAGACTGATTCCTGACAGAGCTCAGGTAGTTAATTTTGTACTGAAGTGGAGGCTAGTACGAGTGGGAAGGAATCACTCTAGCCTAGTCAGAGCTACATTTGAATCTGAAGCTGTTACTCAGAACAAGCTGCTTGTGTTCTCTAGAACGTGGGAAGTGATTCTCAGAGCGAGCATGAAATCAGTTGACAGAGTTCCTGATAGCCACTCTGGACAGAGTCTTTGAAGGAAAGAAGGAAAGGGATTACAGCAGTTATAACAACGAGGCAACTGAGAACAGGTCAGAGAGCTTGGAAGAACAACTGACAACTACATCTACTGCTACCCGTGCTTATGTTAAGGGCAAGAGCAGGGCGACAGGCGAGTGGAGAAAGAAGGGCAAGTGACCAAGGTGACAGATCACCTTCACTTAATTAACCGGACACCGGGGTCCGAAGCATTGCTAGTACTTCACGGCTAGTAATAAGAAACACCGGAATCCTTGCTGGACTTCAAGTCACAGAAGGTAGCCCTAAGCGTTGATACGTAACTGGAGTCAGGGAGAACAAGGACTTTTAGCAAGGCCAAGCTTAGAAGGACTTCGTTCTTGCCAACATCTGAGCATCAGAGACAGAAAAGACTCTACCACAATGTCAGCCGGGCGTAGCTGCTATAGTAAGAGTTAAACTTGACTTCATGCAAGTTAGGACTCACATACACTTCAAGGAGAAAGGAGGCCTTAAACCTGCTCAGCAATCCCCTGAATGTGCATTCTCCAACCTGACCAGCTTCCCGGGACATACCTGCCAACAACATCAGTAAAGGTATGGAAAGAGACTGAATTGTGTGTGACTGACTTCTTATCTGCACCCTGCAACACCATTGACTTTGAGGGAACAGTCCCACCTGTGGGGGACTTAACATCAAGCTGCCTAATAACATCCCCTCAGAAGATTAACACTGCAGCGCTGGTCTATCTGATCAGAAACCACAGGTGGCGTCACAAACTAATCTTTATAATCCCCTGTAAATATCCCCCATTGCATGACCGCCCAGGGCCACGGACTGAGCTCTGCTGCCAGTGACATCCCCATAGACTTCCATGGGCTCGGTGCCGAGTGTCCCATAGCCCTGGTACCCACATGTGGTGCGCGTCACAACCTTCGATCCTCTCAAGATCTCCTTCTCGACTCCCCCCTCATCTCTTCTTCCCACAACCGCATACAAGACTTCTCCCGGGCTTCCCCCATATTCTGGAACTCCCTGCCGCAAAACATCAGACTTTCACCAACAACAGAAACCTTCAAGAAGAACCTGAAGACCCACCTGTTCCGACAAGCCTACAGCCTACAATGATCCTCAGTCTACTGAACCATCGCACGACCAGCTCTACCCTTTCCTAGTGTATCCTCACCCATCTCTGTAGACTGTGAGCCCTCGCGGCAGGGTCCTCTCTCCTTCTGTACTTGTGTGTCCCTTGTCTAGCAAGTTTATTGTACCTGTCTATATTTTCTCTTTTCATATGTAAAGCGCCATGGAATAAATGGCGCTATATAAATGTGTAATAATAATAATAATA
This sequence comes from Oophaga sylvatica, assembly GCA_033576555.1. Taxonomy (NCBI): domain Eukaryota; kingdom Metazoa; phylum Chordata; class Amphibia; order Anura; family Dendrobatidae; genus Oophaga; species Oophaga sylvatica. Next base: position 38,999,485 of record JARQOD010000001.1, read on the forward strand.
AAAAATGCATTTAAGTGATTAAAATTCCTCACAGGTGATCTCATCTTTTAAAGGGAGCCCATCATCAGAATTGTGCTTAGTAAACTACAGACAGTGTCAGAACGGCGCCATTATACTGATTAAAATGATACCTGGGATAATGAAATCCATCTTGTGGTTGTTCATCTTTATTTGCAGTTTTCAGTTAATGAGATTCTCGTGTTCCGGGGCGGCCTGTGGGCGGAGCTGTGTGCCGGGCTGTGGGTGGGGTTTTATGTGGTGCTCTGCTTACATATGCATCTGTATGGCTTATGACAGGTCACTGATCTCTCACTGACCTGCCCCCTATTTTATATACTGCATAGAATTACGGTTTGAAAAAAAAATTCACATTCATCAGGCAGGTGCCGGAGGAGGCCCCTCCGCTGTAGCAGGGTAAGGTGGATAATAAGCCCATTCTCATATTACTTAGACACAATTTTGTTGTAAAAAATATATGTATATATCTTAATCAGAATGGTGCCGGCGACCACGCCTGCACAGTAGCATCTATTGGGTTCTGATAGATGCTACGGCGTCGGCGTGGGTGCCATTTTGCCAGAGAAAAAAAATATTTAGCTCCATCAAGATGGCGCCTGCACAGTAGCATCTATTGGAAAACGATACATGCTACTGCGCAGGGGCGTCCGCTCACACCATTTTGATTAAGATAATTTATTATTTTTTACAACAAAATTGTATGTCTAAGTAACATGAAAACGAGCATATTATCCACCTTATCCTGCTACAGCACAGGCGCCGCCGCCTGCCTGATGAATGTAATTTTTTTTTTCAAACCATAATTCTATACAGTTTGTAAAATAGGGGGCAGGTCAGTGAGGGATCACTGACCTGTCATAAGCCATTCAGATGAATATGTAAGCAGAGCACCACATAAAGGCCCACCCACTGCCCCACCCACATACCACCCACAGCCCCGCCCACGGACCGCCCCAGAGCAGTTAGTAGTAGTAGTTTACAGAGCAAAATCCTGCTGACAGGTTCACTTTAAGTATTCCGAAAAAAACAAATGAGAAATGTGCCTCATTTATCAAAGCTGATTTGAACATCTTTTTCCAGGACAGTTTACCGGAGTAGTATCAGGAAGGCACCACCTGTCCATAGACTTTATTAAGGAATCTACAGCAAAGAAGCGTTCTGTAAGACTCTGTTTACATCATGTCTGAACCTTTCTTTACACGTATTAGGCATGTTACTTGATAATTACCTCTGTTGGAAGTCCCTGACCTATGACACTATAAAAGTTACACATATCGCCCAAGAACTCCAACTATAAAAGCCGTATACCACAATGTGCACCCTCCTGATAGAGGCCAAAGTGACATTATACTGACCTTCATCAGGTAAAAGAGGACCCATGGATTTTTTCAGTGTATACATTAGGATACATTAGGAGTTCTTACCAGTATATACAAAAATGATAGGGTTTAAAGGGGTTTTCTGGTTTTAGAAAATCCCTTTTTCCGGGTGGTAAATCATTTAAAGGGAACTTTCCACTGGATTTTTTTAATTTAACCTGAGTACCTCCTCCAATTGCTGCTGCTCCACTGATTCCAGAACAGTTTTTCTTTTTCTTCTGTGCCCCTCTATTCCAAAGTTATATCCACAATAATAACAGTAAGTTTTCCTTTCGAGTAAGTGGGCGTATACCCGAGAACTCTTCTGTGGGTGTCGGCTTTTTATCTTGTGATGCTGACCAATCAAAACTTGGCCACTCCCACAGAGAAGAACTGCGGTTCACGCCCAGTTGCTTGAAGGGATATGTACACCGTTATTACCGGGGCATAATTTTGGAACGGAGGGGCACAGAAGAAAAAGAAAAACTATTCCAGAATCAGTCAAGTGGCAAATTTTGGAGGAAATAGTCAATTTAATTTATAAAAATAATCCAGTGCACTGTCCTTTAAATCCTATTGGCATGTAAGAGGTTAAGGTGTTTTCATCATAGACAGCTCTGCACCGGCTCCTGTGTGAACTCCATATAGCACGGGCGCACAACTGCCAAGGAGTTAAGGAATAAAAAGCTGATTCTTGATTGGCTGCCATGGGAAACAAGACTATTTCCAGCTTTAAGAAATGAGACCTTTTGCGCATGCATCCAAGAGAAACCTAAAGTTGCACAGCCGCTCTAAAGAGACACAATTTTGTACCTTGTTTTTAGTCTTTACACAATTAGCAAATAATAGGGCGGCCATATCTGCTGGCGCTAAACCTAACCGCAGGACCTCATTAACATTCATTTCACTTGACACTTAACAGGGCTTCCCACATCCTTCGCTTCACCTCAGTACTGAGGTTTCCAAAAGGATTATCCAGCTTGTTTGCAAATTAACGCTCTGACAAGAAAAGAGGAGAATGGATAATTGACGAGGCAGCCATGTGACACGTCTATAAATACACACCGCCTCAATAGCTGCCATCTTTGGTCATCTTGTTGACAACAGTCTGGACCATTCATGACTTCCCCTCATAGATGCTCTTTCTCAAACAAGTCTGGGATTCTTGTCTGCCTTACAACAGCGAGAGCCGGGCCAGCAGGCAGCCAGGATGTATTCATCTGTCACTACGTGCAACGAGCAATTAGGAACTTCCGCTAAAAGAGAAAAGAACTTCTGAAGAAAAGGTCCTTCACAAGCTTCGGGCTGGAAGACCCGAGTGTCTTGTCAAGTTGAGAATTTCATTTTTTTTTGTATGATCATAAGAACTTTACAATTAGTTAATATTGAGGGGTTGAAAAAGTCTTCACTGCTTTATCTGAATGAAAAGTGAGAGTAGATGAGGTTGGAAGTCATTAGTGGCCAGAGACGCGCATAACAATACTTCTAATAGGCGGTAGGAAGGTAGAGTGTGCAAAAAAAATCTAAATTTAAATGATCATAAATATAATAATAGTAATAACCACTTATGGGGAACCGGTCACCTTGGAAAGTGTTTTTACCTGCAGATATATGATTAATCTGCAGGGAAATAGCTCTACAATGCGGCCTTTAGCCTGAATCACAAGAGCGATGATTCTCTTTTCCGAGAGAACCGGATTGATTCAAACTCTTCCAGAGAGCGATCCCAGTGTCATCTGAGTGTGAGCTGATTTTCTTGCATGAGAGAATCGTATCACAAGTACGAAGACGGAAAACTCAATTTCACCATCTTCTCCATTGTCTGTGTCCAAGTAAATCAGACTGAACTCGAATAACATCCGAATGCAGTCCGGTGTTTTACACTGAATGGGTGCACGTAATCCGATTCACAGAGCCACTCGCAGCATGCTGTGATCTTTTATCTCATGCCCAATTGGCAAAATAAATGCTGATCTGAGCTTCCCCATAGAGTAACATTGGCTAGCACTCGTCCGAGTTGTATACTTGTGTGAGCGAGCCCTCACTGAAAGTGCTGCTATCGGGAGAAAATAAACGTATTTCCTCCGAGTTATGGGGTGTGCCTGAAGTAGCTAGTATGAGCGGCGGCTATGTGCAGGCAGTTTGATTGACAGCTACTCTGTAGGCGGCTGTACATATTGAGCTGTCAATCAAAGTGCCAGGGCGTGCTTACAGCTGCTGCTCACAGTACAGACAGTGGTGCTATGAGCAGTGACTGTAGTGCTCCGTGCACACACCCATAACTGATAGCCGGCAGCTACCGGGAGGAAATAATTTAATTTTGTTGCAGTAGTTGGATTTTTAGTAAGGCGCATTATAATGCTATTGACCAGTAGAATAAATCTATATCTGCAGGTAAATTGTGTTTTCTAAGGAGCCCGGTTTTAATGACGCACTTTCTTTCGGGGTGTGTGGGGCAAGATGGTAGCCCCGTTTTTTATGTCTTGCATGTGTCTCTTCACAAATCAACACCTTTGCAATACCTTTATGTATCCTTGTGGTTCTGAGATTGTTTTTTCATGACATATTGTACTTTACATTCTTAGTAAATTTGGGTCGATATGTTTTGAACTTATTAAGAAATAAAACTTTACAAAAAATTGGAAAAATTTGAACTTTCAAACTTTTAATGTGTCTGACCTTAAAAAATAAACTTACCGCACAATATAGTTGACAATTTATATACCCCATATGTCTACTTTTCCATACATCTAAGTACGAAATACATATTGAGGTGTAAATGCGACCATTCTATGTGTTATACCATGTAGCAAAGCAAGGTAGGCTAGGGTTAAATCCTAGCTCTACAGGTTTTGACTAGTGTACCTAGTTAGCCCAGCATTTAACTAGGCTAGCTTTTAGTTAGTTAGTTCGGGGAAGCTGACCAGAATGGATGTGTTTTGGAGCTAAACAGTGAGACAGGCCAGAGTCTCTCTCCAAAAAGAGTCTGCACAGGCCACGAAAAGAAAACCACAAGAATCAGTGGTTGCTATGGAAAATAGCTGCTTTTTTTGGCCGAGCTGGGGCTAGCTCAGCTGTGTATGAGTAGTCACAGTCTGTTATGTTTAGTTGCCCTAACTTTAAAACATTTTTAAAGACTGCATCTCCGGAACCACTGGATAACTACAACTTCAGGCACATACAAGTAAGTGCCATTCCCGGACTATAGGTGGTTTCAGTGACTGTACAGCAGCAGTCACGTTACTATTTGCTTATTGCTATTTGTTATTAGCGCGGCAGCCAAGTTTGGTTTTTACGTGATCATTGCACACCTGCTGCATCAGTGGCAGAGGGAATGATGGGGAGGGAGCATTATCTGACACTCTCTATTCCATTATTGCTTTCAACTGTATCGGCATCTATGATGGTGATACAGTTGAATGCGAAAGGAGGGACAGCGCTGGCACCACCCCCCTAATTCTTGGGCCCCATAGCAGCCAAGTGGGGTGCCTCTATTAGCGTCACGCCACTTGGCTGTGGGCCAGTGGGTGAGTGGGGGCCCTAGGCTGCTGCCTAGTCTGCCTGCCTCTAACGCCGGCCCTGCCTATGCGAAGGGCATAAGAAAAAGGTTGAAAGATGTAACAAGAAAACCCAAATCATGGAGCAGGATTACTGAAGTCTCTAAGCTATGAGACCAGCTTCTATAAATGAACTCTCCTAACTTGGACATCCCATGGTTCAGCCGAATTAAAACTTGGATCAGCGATAGAACAATATGTTGTTCAAAGCTCCGTTCCGTACATTATGGTAATCTGAAACAAGGCTTAAAGGGACTTTTCGATCAGAAGCATTTATCAACTATTGAATCTGCTGGATAGGTGATAAAAACTAGACCAGAGGGCACTTGCCAGTTGCAAGATGAAGGAATGGAGCCGAGTTCATACTAACATCATGCGTCACGGATCCACCATCTGTAACCAATCCAAAGCCAGTATCCCTCTTTAAAGAGTTAAAATAGTATTGGCGCATTTAGTTCAATGCAAGATGTTTGTGTAGATAGGAAGCAGTTGAGGGAATAAGGGAATAACATCTGCAGGGAGGAAAGTTCTGTACATAATACATACAATTGCCCTAAAGTTGCTCTGGACTTTTTATTTCTGGAGTTCTTGAGGTAGATAAGAGATGTGAATGTCTCTCCAGATATATGTCACTACCTTCCAGGATTTCTTAATCTGCAGGGAAGGTCAGAAAATCTAGGCGACGAGGCTATAAAATGTCGAAAGAAGTGACCTTGGCAGACATTCTGTATTACATATCATCGCAGAGTCACAAGCAATCAGACTCAAACTTCACATAAAGAATCCGTATTTAGGCTGCAGGTTCCTACGTTTTCTGATCCTCAAAACAAAGGAGTCTGCAAATACTAGTTATGTTCAGATAAAAGTCAACATGAAAATCCAGAAGGTGTAAAGAAAATGTTGAAGGTGATATATTGATCAGCTGATGACCTCAGCAGGGATATGGGTTGCAAGAAAAAATAGCAGTAATTTGCAAAGTTGTGAATTGAGACCTCATGCAACATACTGTATGGCAGCTCCATTCAACACCGTGAATTACAAGATGTCATAATACGGCACCGATACACTTCTAAGACACTGCACTGTATGCCACTGATTCCATATGGAGGCATCATATGAAAGTGTTTCGACACGCACCACAATTGTGGATACCAAGGCTATGGGGTACTCGGAGCCGAGCCCATGGAAATCTATGGGAGTTGTCACTGGTAGCAGTGGCTCGGTCCGTGGCCCTGGCGGTCGTGCAATAGGGGATATTTACAGGGGACTATTAGGATAGTTCGTGACGCCACCTGTGGTTTCTGGTAAATTGTACCAGCGCTGCTGTAAGGGTCTTCACGGGGGATGTTATGGGGGCAGCTGGGTGGTAAGTCTCCCACAGGTGAGACTTGTCCCTGGAAGTCTATGGTGGTGATGATGCAGGGTGTAGATAAGGATTCAGTCACACACATTGCAGTTTCTTTCCATACCTTTACTGGCAGATGGTTCAAGCAGGTCCCGAGGAGCTGGTCGGGGTGGAGAGTGCACATTCAGGTAACCGCTGAGCAGGTTAGAGGCCTCCTTAACTTCAATATGTATGTGAGTCCAACTTGCCTGAAGCGAAGTTGACTCTGAGCTCTTCAGCTTTCTCTGTAGCTGTACCGCCCGGCCAACATTGTGGTGGAGCCTTCTAAGTGGTGAGAACTAAGTCCTTACTTTTGTCGTGCACTTGACTCAAAGTCCCCGTTCTCCCTGACTCCGGTTACGTATTGACGCTTAGGGCTGCTCTCTGCGACCTGTAGTCCAGATGCCTCCGGTTTTCTTGTTACTATGCTTGAAACAGTAGCAACACTTCGGACCCCGGTGTCCGGCAATTTAGTGCAGGTAATCCAATACCTGTAGCACTTCTCTAACTTCTCCACTGCGCCCTTCGCCCTGCTTCCCGCTCTTAACATAAGCACTTGTAGCTTTCGATGGCGAGGTCAGCTTTCTCTAGGGCTCGCTGAGCAGCCCTCAGTATCCTCTAAGTCCCAACTGGACTGAAACTGAGCTGATCCTTCCGAAGACAGGAACCAGATTCCACTGCTCTCCCTCCTAGGTTGGCTGACTGACTAACCACCTCCACTACGTGTCACTCCCCCCTTATATCTCAGATGGGTGTGTCTGAAAGGGTGAGTGGCAGTGAATGCATATCAAGCGTTGCTGTTACCTTCCTGTGCACTCTCCTGGATTTTATGTGTGCCTGCGTAGCTGGGCCACACATCCCCCCTTGGTAAAACACAGCACTCCCGGGCTGTAAAAGAGAGAAAGAAAAAACATTTTTGTTTTGCATTAAACATTAACATTTTAACACTTCCCATCCGGGAGGTAAGACTTCTTGAACGTTACAATTTGTACAATGGATAAATACAAAAGTATCAAAAGTATCAAAACATTCTCTTTATACAAGACAATATTCTTGTGGAGGACCCGCACCAAAAACCTCCCACGTGGGTCCTGGGTGGGCTGCAGGACTTCTGACTGCAGACCTCACTCTAGGCCACACCATACGGGTTTTTCTTCAGAGGTAGATATTGTAGATAGTAGTGGTTTCGTGTAAAACCAAGATAATGCACCGTAGTGCAACTATTTACATGAAAGTTTTTGGGCTGGCATAGTCCACAGCCTCTCAGTCCATTGACATGGTTAACACATATATACACTTCAAGTATTCACATTATATTTTAACTGTATTTACCCAACCGGGGTAGTCTATGTATCTTATGCAATCATCACATTTATTCTTCAACTTTCTAAATTCTTTTTCCTTGTACCCAGCCGGGTATTCTACTTAATATATTAAAACATCATCATTCACATTTATAAAGTGCAATTTTCAAAATTTCTTTTATCAAACTTTATACAATTTTTAGATGCGGTAAACCCCTGTCTGGGTCCTACCGGTCTTCACTTTTACAACTCTCAATGACGTCTTCCACTCCTGGGGCTGGAACGACGCGATGCTCTTTTGACCTCATTACGAATAAGTCATGGCCCGATATTAACGTTTGCGTAGCCACAGTTCTTGTGTTAACGGGGGACCCAACGGGTATGTCCCTGCGGTAAGACACGGTTTGCGTCGCTGCAATGGCCACATTTACTTGCGATGCAGGATAGGGCGATGCAGAGTAGGTCGCCGTGTGTGATGCAGTGTAGATCGCCGATTGCGATGCTGGGTAGGTCACCGTTTGCGATGTAAAGCGGGTCGCTGTTTGCGATGCAGGGGGCGATGCCGGGGCACGGCCTGGTACGGTGGGAGCTCGGGACTGAGACGCTTCGGCACCGGCGTCGGGGAGGGGGTCACTAACGATGGAGACGTTCAGGGCATACCACCCCTTCATACCCCAGTGACGGGTGTAACTCACAATGTCCCCATTCATCAGGTCCCTCCCAGGATGACCGATGGGCAGGTGGGATTCCACGTCCCGGCGGCTCACGAAGACCCCTGCATAGAGGCCCGGCTCGCGGATAAAGCCCCAGCCCTTGCGGAGCTGAAACTCAGTAACGCACCCCTGCCGCCGCGGTTCCCGTCGGGTACCTTTGTCTCTGCGGACGGTCTCCTTATCAGCGATGAACTCCTCATGCTGCCGTTGTCGGGACCGCTGGATCTCTCTTTCTTCCTCCTGCTGTCGCTTCACTCTCTCACAGTGCTGCCAGACATTTCCGGTCTGGTGGTCGTAAGTCGTGTCGTCCAGACGCTCCATTTCACCCCAGTCGATTTCTGGCAGTGACGGTTGGGACCCCTCCGGTGATCTCACTGAGGATCCATACTCTGCTGTGGCCTCCTGGCCTAGCTGGCATTCCGGACCGGGCAGGACCTCCTCAGCCTCCTTCGCCTCCACCTCCGCATCGGTGGGATCAGGTACAGCACTTTTGGTAGCATCCTCCGGTCGTCCCTCAGTCTTCTTCAGCAGTGATCTCGGGAAATCAGGAGACGGCGTTATGCTTGTAGGAGAGAACACCGCGTCCCACAGCAGCCGCTGTGTCTGGGCCCGCCAGCGTCTCTCCGTCTCCTTTAAATCTGTATGGCTCGGGCTCTGGAGCTTCCTTCTCAACTCCGCGTTCTCCTTCTGTAGCTCTAGTATGGCGGGGTCGGTGTCCCTATCCGGGAACAGCTCTGGCACAGGCCGTGCATCTTCAGGGAAGCAGGGCCGGTACGCCTCCGGTCCTCTGCACAAGTTCTGCTGTCCTTCCGCCATCTCGTCCCAGGCCAGACTGTAGGTTCCATCAGGAACAGTCCGTCTCTTCCGTGGAGGCGGGATTTGCGTCTCCTCCTCTTCGGATAGAGGATGAAGAGGAGGCGGATTTCTTTAGCAGTGGGGCAGGACCGCACATTATAGTAGCATTTGGAGAGGACGGCCATATCTTTCGCGCCTCAGGGGGGTACACGCCCACGAATGCACGCACACCTTCTTCACCAGCGCCTCAGGGCGCCAACTTGGCAGTAAAATGGCGGTATTTGGCGCCAAATGCAGCAGTCTTTTTCACCATAAACAGTTCAATAGGCACACAGGACTCACAATTGCAAGTTTCGCATCCTGTTCGTGACGCCAAGTTGTTTCGACACGCACCACAATTGTGGATACCAAGGCTATGGGGTACTCGGAGCCGAGCCCATGGAAATCTATGGGAGTTGTCACTGGTAGCGGTGGCTCGGTCCGTGGCCCTGGCGGTCGTGCAATAGGGGATATTTACAGGGGACTATTAGGATAGTTCGTGACGCCACCTGTGGTTCTGGTAAATTGTACCAGCGCTGCTGTAAGGGTCTTCACAGGGGATGTTATGGGGGCAGCTGGGTGGTAAGTCTCCCACAGGTGAGACTTGTCCCTGGAAGTCTATGGTGGTGATGATGCAGGTGTAGATAAGGATTCAGTCACACACATTGCAGTTTCTTTCCATACCTTTACTGGCAGATGGTTCAAGCAGGTCCCGGGGAGCTGGTCGGGGTATAGAGTGCACATTCAGATAACCGCTGAGCAGGTTAGAGGCCTCCTTAACTTCAATATGTATGTGAGTCCAACTTGCCTGAAGCGAAGTTGACTCTGAGCTCTTCAGCTTTCTCTGTAGCTGTACTGCCCGGCCAACATTGTGGTGGAGCCTTCTAAGTGGTGAGAACTAAGTCCTTACTTTTGTCGTGCACTTGACTCAAAGTCCCCGTTCTCCCTGACTCCGGTTACGTATTGACGCTTAGGGCTGCTCTCTGCGACCTGTAGTCCAGATGCCTCCGGTTTTCTTGTTACTATGCTTGAAACAGTAGCAACACTTCGGACCCCGGTGTCCGGCAATTTAGTGCAGGTAATCCAATACCTGTAGCACTTCTCTAACTTCTCCACTGCGCCCTTCGCCCTGCTTCCCGCTCTTAACATAAGCACTTGTAGCTTTCGATGGCGAGGTCAGCTTTCTCTAGGGCTCGCTGAGCAGCCCTCAGTATCCTCTAAGTCCCAACTGGACTGAAACTGAGCTGATCCTTCCGAAGACAGGAACCAGATTCCACTGCTCTCCCTCCTAGTTGGCTGACTGACTAACCACCTCCACTACGTGTCACTCCCCCTTATATCTCAGATGGGTGTGTCTGAAAGGGTGAGTGGCAGTGAATGCATATCAAGCGTTGCTGTTACCTTCCTGTGCACTCTCCTGGATTTTATGTGTGCCTGCGTAGCTGGGCCACACATCCCCCCTTGGTAAAACACAGCACTCCCGGGCTGTAAAAGAGAGAAAGAAAAACATTTTTGTTTTGCATTAAACATTAACATTTTAACACTTCCCATCCGGAGGTAAGACTTCTTGAACGTTACAATTTGTACAATGGATAAATACAAAAGTATCAAAAGTATCAAAACATCTCTCTTATACAAGACAATATTCTTGTGGAGGACCCGCACCAAAAACCTCCCACGTGGGTCCTGGTGGGCTGCAGGACTTCTGACTGCAGACCTCACTCTAGGCCACACCATACGGGTTTTTCTTCAAGGTAGATATTGTAGATAGTAGTGGTTTCGTGTAAAACTAAGATAATGCACCGTAGTGCAACTATTTACATGAAAGTTTTTGGGCTGGCATAGTCCACAGCCTCTCAGTCCATTGACATGGTTAACACATATATACACTTCAAGTATTCACAATTATATTTTAACTGTATTACCCAACCGGGGTAGTCTATGTATCTTATGCAATCATCACATTTATTCTTCAACTTTCTAAATTCTTTTTCCTTGACCCAGCCGGGTATTCTACTTAATATATTAAAACATCATCATTCACATTTATAAAGTGCAATTTTCAAAATTTCTTTTATCAAACTTTATACAATTTTTAGATGCGGTAAACCCCTGTCTGGGTCCTACCGGTCTTCACTTTTACAACTCTCAATGACGTCTTCCACTCCTGGGGCTGGAACGACGCGATGCTCTTTGACCTCATTACGAATAAGTCATGGCCCGATATTAACGTTTGCGTAGCCACAGTTCTTGTGTTAACGGGGGACCCAACGGGTATGTCCCTGCGGTAAGACACGGTTTGCGTCGCTGCAATGGCCACATTTACTTGCGATGCAGGATAGGGCGATGCAGAGTAGGTCGCCGTGTGTGATGCAGTGTAGATCGCCGATTGCGATGCTGGGTAGGTCACCGTTTGCGATGTAAAGCGGGTCGCTGTTTGCGATGCAGGGGGCGATGCCGGGGCACGGCCTGGTACGGTGGGAGCTCGGACTGAGACGCTTCGGCACCGGCGTCGGGGACGGGGTCACTAACGATGGAGACGTTCAGGGCATACCACCCCTTCATACCCCAGTGACGGGTGTAACTCACAATGTTCCCCATTCATCAGGTCCCTCCCAGGATGACCGATGGGCAGGTGGGATTCCACGTCCCGGCGGCTCACGAAGACCCCTGCATAGAGGCCCGGCTCGCGGATAAAGCCCCAGCCCTTGCGGAGCTGAAACTCAGTAACGCACCCCTGCCGCCGCGGTTCCCGTCGGGTACCTTTGTCTCTGCGGACGGTCTCCTTATCAGCGATGAACTCCTCATGCTGCCGTTGTCGGGACCGCTGGATCTCTCTTTCTTCCCTCCTGCTGTCGCTTCACTCTCTCACAGTGCTGCCAGACATTTCCGGTCTGGTGGTCGTAAGTCGTGTCG
>JARQOD010000001.1:39011668-39126229 GCA_033576555.1 Oophaga sylvatica
AAACTGCATGACCACAGTGTTACCCATTGAGCCACCATGCATTTAATGAGGTTATTCCATGAACAACATCATGTATGATCAGGAAGGTCCAACAACTGGGACTCCAACCAATAATGGGAATTGGGCTCCATAAGCCTCATGTGACTGGAGCCTGACTACAGTACCTCTTCCATAAACAATGAATGAAGCAGTGGTCGTAAGAGTTGAGCAAAAATATTTGCAGGACTCTGATTCAGTAGCCACATCAGTAGTTTGTGGCTACAAGACCCGAGCCCTGCAAGCTTCCCTCCACAGTGCCTCTTCTGATTAGCTTGCAACTGGGCTGACTAATCAGAAACGGCTTAGGAGATGCCAGCGGGTAGGAGAAGGTTTGCAGGGCTCAGGTCCACCAGTCATGGACAACCAATGTGACAACAGGACCAAAGTCCTGCCAATCCTTTTGCTCTTATCTAGTGGTTGCTAATTCCAAAATGTCCTCATTCACATGGAGATATGGAACATCTATACAAATGATCAGTGGGTTGCAGCAGTTGGACATCCAGCAATCATACAATTATCCAGTGTGGCTATACTGTGGTTCCTGAAACAATCTTGAGTAGGTCCAGTATAGAAAACATGATCGTCTAAAAGGGGCTGTCCAGGACTAAAATATTGATGGTTTATCACTAAGGGGCTAATCTTAAGTTTGAAAGTTATCCTCTATCCATGGGATTTCCCACTGATCCGAAGAACAGGAGTTCTTTGGAGCTTTTGAGTGGAGCAGTGGTCGATCATATGCTCCACTCATTCTTATTGGAGTGCTTGGCTATCGTTGGTTCCATTAAGAATGAATAGAGCAGCAAGTCAGCAGTATGCATTATGGACCACTGGTCCATTTACCCGGGGCCCTTCAGAGACAAGTGGTTGAATCCCTTGCAATCGAGTAGTTACATAGTATCATATAGCTAGGGTATAACTTGAGAATATCCCCCTTAGAGGATACAGTAGGTCTGTCATGCCGCTCTCACCGCATTCTTCGGGCGCCCGACGTCATCACTTCCGGTATCGTGGCAGGTCGTGGCTCTCGTCGAGTGCTCACGCGCACCTCCCACGCTTGACTCTGTGGCTGTTCACTCGACTCCAGGTCCTTGTCCAGCGCGCATGCGCTTGCCTCTGAGCCTGACTACAGCCACTCCATCTCTGACGTCTACACGGTCCTAGAGGACCTGACCCAGATGTTCCAGCACACTTGCCTTATATCATGCTGCCTCTTCCTGTAGGCGGCGCCTGATTATTGTTGTGCTTCCTAGCTAGACCTGCTTAGTCCTTGCTTGGCTGCTCTCTGTACTCAGGTCCCCTGCCTTGTGCTCTAACGTGCTTCCTTGCGCGCGTTTTGCTTGTACTCAGGCGCGCTTCCCCACCCATGCCCTGTTTTGCCTTTTACCCAAGCGTGCTTCTCGGCGCACGCTATACGCACTCCTGTCTCCTGCGTACCCCCATGTACATGCCCTGCACTATCCTGTACCCTGCGTGCCACCGTGTACATGCCTTGCACTATCCTGTACTCTGTGGGTTCCCGTGTCCTCACTTTGCACACTTCCGAATCCTGCGTACTCCCTTCTTCACTTTGCTAACACGCGCTTTCCCGTCTTCTGCGAGCCGACCACCTGGTTCCAGCAGTCGTGGTACTTTACTCCCCTGGGTCTGCCCCTGACGCTCCCTGTATAGGGGGTGGTTCTCACTAGGTCAGCTTGCCCAAGGTGGGTTGGTATCGTGACCCTGAGGGTCCACTCCAGGAGTCGTCACAAGGTCAGCAATATGAGATCATAACTTACAACATGATCAGATGTTGTAAGTTATAGCGGCAGCCAGATTGTATGGAGAGGAACCCTTCAGCTTCATACAGTATATTGTTTAGAGACTGGGATAAATTGCAGTGTTCGGCAGCAGATTTCAGCAAATTGGTGTGGGTGCTTAGAAGACCGATGAATAGGTCATTAATAGGTCAGCAGAAAAGGAGGGCTCCAGCTGAAGTCAGTTCTCTTAAGCCCTCCAAACTATTTAGATAGCTGTTGGCCAAAAAATGGTTTGGCCAATGATTTGGCTGACAGTTATTGTGCCCAACTCTCTCATAAATAGGAGCGCTCCAACAACTGAGCGCTCCTTTGTTCTCTGTGAGAAAGCTGCTGTCAAACATCTCTGGCGGTGGATTAAGATTCTTATCTTCCCAGACAGTGGTCATCCATCTGGTGCTCCATACACAGTAGACTGTTGCGCCGAATTTGTTGATATCGGTGTTTGGCTGATACAAGGCCTTAAGAGACCGGCAGGTTTGGTGGACATTTAGCAAGTTTGACCTTAACAATTAGATATAGTGGACTTAGATGATCTTCTGGCTCATTCTCTAAGATAATAGGTACAGACAGGAGTTTAAGAATAGTTTGTGCAGGGGTTACAGTTCACACGGGTCTCAAAAGATCCGTTTGGCCATAAGAGAAGAGCCGTACTATTAAAGAACCATGATTGTTGGGAATCCTTAGTGGAGATTTTGTATTGAGGCTCACAGGCTTTAAGGTAGACCACTGAGTACTGAGATAGTGTTACCAGTGTTTTTATGCCTGAGTGTATGCCCTAGTAAGCAAAATGTAAGGAGGTCTAATATATTTTTCACTTTTATTACATTCACTCATTGAATTTGGTAGACGCATATCAACGTTAAACCTATGACATCACTTGGTTTCATGATGTCATAAAACATGACAGTTGTATATGGTAGGAATTACTGCAGACCCTTCCACTTGCATGTCTAGGAGGGTATGGTGACTGGTGGAAACACAGCTGCACAGCTCATTAGTCTTGTGAAATCACACTGGTTAATGGCTCTTTTATTTAGTTTAGGCTTTTACAAAAGTTTTATGTTCTGCTCTGAGCCCAGGTCCCTGCGGACTCATAAGCACCTGATCCTGAATACTTTGTGACATACAACTTCAAAGACTGCTGACAGGCCTCTTAGCCACTGCTGTCAAGTGCCATTGTGAATACAAAGAGGGAGAAGAAAATCAAAGTAAGGAAAGGCGCTGCTCCTGCAGGTTCAATACTTCTATTACTATTTTGTGCAATTTTCACTTTCATGGGAATGTGTTAACTGTCTTGCTGTACATTACTGTGCTCGTTTTATGAGATTTATGCTGTGTCTGCTATATTTGTAGCTTATTTGCACATTAAAGGGCATTTCCCTTAAAAAATGTTGAGTTGTCCTCTTTCCTCGAGTTGTTAACCTCTTCCCTCTGCAGCTAATTTTCACTTTTGTGTTTTTATTTTTTTCCTTCCCTTATTCCAGTTTCCCAAACTCCAGTCCTCACGGCCCCCACGGGTCATGTTTTCAGGATTTCCATAGTGTTGCACAGGTGAGACAACTGATGCCTTGATGATACTTCCACCATCTGCGCAATACAAAGGAAATCCTGAAAACATGACCCGTGGGGTCCGTGAGGACCGGAGTTTGGGAAACACTGCGTTATTCCAAGAACCAAAACTTTTTGTACTTTTTCCATCGATGTAGCCAAACGACGGCTTGTTTTTTGTTGTTGTTTTGTGAGACGAGCTGTAGTTTTAAACGAAACTATTCATTCTACAATATAATGTACTTTTTATTGTGAACTTAAAATTACCTGGAAATTTGATTCCCCAAGTCATTACAATCACGGCGATACCAAACTCACATGGATTTTTTAAAAAATTTAAGTCGTGAAAAAAAAAATTGGTTTATGACTACTGCAACATTCTTTTCTGCAGCCTCCCTACTAACACCCTCGCACCTCTCCAGTCCATCCTTAACTCTGCTGCCCGACTAACTCATCTCTCTCCTCGCTACTCCTCCGTTTCTCTCCCTCTGCAAATCTCTTCAACTGTCTCCCATTCCCTCAGCGTATCCAGTTCAAATTACTAATACTGACCTACAAAGCCATCTATAATCTGTCTCCCCTATATCTCTGAACTAATCTCCCGATATCTTCCCTCACGTAATCTCCGGTCCTCCCAAGACATCCTTCTCTCCTCCACACTTATTCGCTCCTCACCCAACCGCCTTCAAGACTTCTCCCGAATATCCCCCATCCTCTGGAATTCTTTGCCCCAAAACGTCGGACTATCAACCACATTCGGATCCTTCAGACGGAACCTGAAAACCCATCTCTTCAGGAAAGCTTACAGCCTGCAATGACCCCGCTGCCTCCTCACCACTACCGGAGATATCAACCAACACCGGAATTGCTGCGACCCACCAACCTGCTGTCTCCTTCCCCACCTGTAGAATGTAAGCCCGAAAGAGCAGGGTCCTCTTTCCCCTCTATATCAGTCTGTCATTGTTAGTTTGTTTACTATAAGTGATATCTGTAATCTGTATGTAACCCCTTCTCATGTACAGCACCATGGAATCAATGGTGCTATAGAAATAAATAATAATAATAAAAATAATGTAGCCATTCTCCGAGACTCGTAACATTTTTCATTTTCTATTAATAGAGCTGTGTATCTGTGTGAACTGACAGTTTTAATGATACCTATTTATGGAGCACCCACCTGGGCTGTGGGGTACCCATTACCGGGGAGCTTCTTAAAGGGGAAGTGTCACGGCAGCAGTGACCCGGTCCTTGGCCCTGGGTGTCCCATGAAAAACGGGTTTAAAAGGGGAAAAATAAAGTTTTGAGATATAATGGATTAAATGTTCGTGACGCCACCCGTGGTATTCGGCAAGGGGTAGCCGACGCTACAATGCTGATCCTCTGGGATGATGTTAGGGCAGCAATGGTGGTTAAGCTCTCCAAGGGTAGAGCTGTGTCCCAGGGCAGTTAGGATGTTAAAAGTGATGATGGTGGCTGTTGTGGTGAGTGCGGTGCAGGACAGGTGAGGCATGAATGACTCAGATGACACAGCAGGGTGCAGTTTCCAATGCTTTACTTACAGTTCACTTGTGCACAGATGCCCGCTTAGTGCTGTGTCCTCCAGGTGAGGGGTCCAGCAAACTCCCAGGTAGATTGGGATACACCTTTCCAGGACTCCTTTCTTATGTTCCTAGTCTGGTCGTCTCCCTGTGCTGGCTTCCGCACTCCTGCCCAGCACCTTCACAAACAGTGTCCCAAGCCAGCAGCCGTGGACCTTGTCGGGCGACGTCCTCTGAGTCCCCTTGCTCCTATATGGCTGCCTTTTCGGCGAATGATTGTGGATGTGGCAGAGGTACGTACAGCTACCCCAGCCTCCGGCTTGCTAGCTGAGTCTTGCAGTCCTCCACTAGTCTTAGGGGCCGGCTAACCCACTGCGACCTGGTCCCTCCACTTCTGGATTCGGGCCCCACGGGTGGCTTCGGCACTTACCGTGTCCCTAGGACCCCTTCTGTCCTCCCGGGAGCTTCCTTCAGGCTCCCTCTCAATTCTCTCTCCAGCTTTTCTACTGCACTCCTTCTCCTTCTCTGTCTCCTGACATTCTAACTCATTCTTTCTGCTCACTCTCTCTCCTGTCTGGGGACAAGCTCCTCGCAGCTTGAGCTCCCCTTCTAGACTGTTCTCTCTGTCTGCCTTTCCTTCAGGAGCTACTCTCTGCTCACTCCTCCTCTCCCTCCAGCACACTCCTTCTCAGACCACTATCACACCCTCTGACTCCTCCCCTTTTTCCTGCCATCCCCACCCACACCCCAACACTTCCTACCCAGCCTGGGATGAAGGGTACGCCCAGATGCCCCCACTGAACTGATGTGTGTTGGGTGCAAGTCTTAGAGTCCTGGGTGGTGCTCCCTCCTTACTTGAGAGTGGGATACCTCACCTCTGGTTGAGGTGCAGTATCTCTGTGGCGACTGGACCCTCATGGATGCCAGATTTACATACCATGTTTTGATTGTCGTGTATTATATTAAACACAATCCTGACATTTTACTTCATGACATTTACCAAATTTGTTAATTAATTTAATATTTCGATAGCCTGGACTTCTACAGACATGGCAATAGCAAATATGTTTATTCTTCTTATTTTATAATATTTTAATTAATTTTTTCTCTTTATTTTTCCCTATAGGATTTGGCCCTGTGATCATCTGATCGCTTCTACTATATACTGCAATAAAGTATCAATATGTAGTAAAAATCACAGTGTTGGGGGCCTTCAGCAGTCCTTCAACTGCTACGGTCCTGCTATCGGGTGAAAAAGGGGCCGATGGAAGCAGTTGCGTGCATGGGAAGGTGCACTGAACTGTGTGGCCACGTCAATGGTGCACTGGGCATCTGTGCTTGGTTTGAACAGTCATTTTGGGCTGACATTATTTATTAATATTATTTATTATGTTTTTCTTATATAGTGCTATCATATCCTGCAGCGCTTTACATGCATTATCATCACTGTCCCTATTGGGACTCACAATGTAAATTCCCTATCAGTATGTCTTTGGAGTGTGGGAGGAAACCGGAAAACCCGGAGGAAACCCACGCAAACACGGGGGGAACATATAAACTCCTTGCAGATGTTGTTCTTGGTGGGATTTGAACACAGGATCCCAGCAATGCAAGGCTGCAGTGCTAACCACTGAGCCACCGTACTGCCCGGTGGACTCTCTGTCCAACAGTTTTGTAGGGTTTTTGCAAGTAGCCACATTAAAGCCCCATATATCTTAAAGAGATATTATAAGGTATGCATGAACTTTTATGGGGCCCTACTGTAGCTCCAAATGTCTCCAAAGGTTATTTTTCTCTTGAATTAAATATGATTTCCCTAACACGGTGGCACAATATGGAGAACCAAATGGCAGAACAATAAGTATGTACAAGAGGCCTAAGTTCATAATTGCCAACTTTTCAAAATTGTCTTGCAGGCGACAAAGCATTCCAAAAGGCCACATATGATGGCCGGGCGGATTCGTGATGAAGCGTGAAGGGCAGTCCCCTGCACTGTCGGGGCCTAACGTAGCTCGGGTGAGAAAGAGCACAGTTCTCGGTGAGTCACCCAGTCTTTCTTAGGCGGCACACGTGCGGCCGTGGACGTCCTGGAGCGTTTGGCACCTTCAGTTGAGGGAGCCAATGGGCACACGGCAAGTCTCTGGTCACAGTACCTGTATGCTGCAGCGGGGATTCTATAGCACAGGCCTGTGCTGTCACGGTGCTCATTGGACAGAGCACCAAACTTCCCCTGCTGCGCGCCGCGTGTTCCCGCCAAGTCTGCCCTCTCTTTCGTGCACTCTCCCCTTTTTAACTTAATCACGCCCCCTGCTGTTGAGTGCCAAGGTCGGTCCGGGTCTCTAAGCTTTCAACAAAGGTGACAGCCCCGACAGTTGCGGACCCGGCACAAGAAAGGTACCCCCGGTCAGGTCCTTCTTCTTACACAAGGAGTGTCACCATGCTACAGTAATGCCATATAATGCCGCAGGAGTCATGTTAACAGTTGCTACATCTGTACATCATGATGCATAATTACATAGTGACTCAGTGTCTGGTGTTATGTACAGAATCTTTTTTACAGGATTTATAAATTGAAGAGTCCTAAGCCATACGTGATCTAAAGACAAAACTTAATTATCGGAGAATTATTCCAAATCACGTAGTATTAATACTAAAATGCACAAAATGAGCCTCAATAAAGTGAGCAATGTAAAGTGACTGATGGCTGCCCAGACCCTGAATCATCTCGGTAAGGGGGAAGGAATGCCAGACTCATTTAAATACTGTGGATGCAATATAGCACAGCAAATTAATCTTTCACCTTTGAGCTTCACAGTAAAAACAAACCATAAATAAGTCGAGTTAGCCAATGTTCACACTCAGCCAGCGAAGGGCACTGCAAGATCATGTTATTTAGAGGGCAATCAGCCCTAGATTTGAGGCGGTGTACAGCTTCTCACACTATTCTTCATTTTCTTTCTAAATGCAAAGAAGCTTTCTAAATAGTCTTCATTAAAAAAATGTTCTGCCATTTTGCTGCTGCCGGGAGAAAGATCAGCAAAAAAGATCTCCTGGCTCCGACGGCTCTCTGCTCTCTTTCCCATCTGTCACTTAGGCCAATTTCACACCGGTGACAGTCTCGGTCCGAGTACGGATAGCGATGCCTGTAGGTTTCCTGACCCAAACTCAGCAGATTGATATGTACCTAGGAAACTATTGAATTTGGACATGAATGTCAGATGTGTGAAGCCAGCTTTGGAGTTATCAAGAGGGAGTTGCACGCAGATCATCTGCAGTAAAGGGAGGAAAGTATCTAAGGTTTTATGGAGAGCGGAGAAAATAGGCTACAGGCAAGGAAGAAAGCAAATGGAGAGGAAATAAGTGCAAGATAAAAGTAGAGAGTAGAGAATCGATTTTAAGCTAAAAAAAAGTTTGATTTTCTCTGGATCCAAATTCTTTCTGAATCGCTTTGTGGGGCATGACTAGCCGGAATTTTGCTGGCTGTAGTGAGCCGGGTAGGGGGATAAAATAAAAAGATGGTCTACTGACTTCCCCTTTTGCTTGTTCCACTGCCACAGGCACCCTGCCGCCTCCCTTTGGTTCTGGTTTGGTCTGGTTTTCATGGCGGGTGAGGTCCTCTTCAGAGTCTTCCTTCACTCTGTGCCTATTTGAATAGGTTTGGGGTGACAAACTTTGAAACATTGCAATATCAAGATGTCACGAGTCGCTGACTAGTCCTTTTATTGATAAGTCATTTGTGTAAAGCTCTGTTCACATGGGCCACTGATTTTATCCAACCAGTAATGTCCACAAATAATACACGCGACTAGCTCCATGTGCTTCTCTACATAGAGGATGGGTGCAAAAACTGCCTGGTACGTGCAAACGCTTCTCTGGTCACTAAATCTGCATTAAATAGGCTATGGGAAATAGCAAATTGGCTAACATCGGGTCCGTCAGATGTACAGCTACTCTCAGCTCTGACTTTTATATGGAAGGACTTGGAATTGTCTGTGTTATTTTTCTGCTTATTTTCTATTTAATTTTTTTCTGAGTTTTAGATCATTTTAGATCATTGGAACCAATTGCTAGTTTTCGGATTAGTAGAATGTTTTGCTAGACACTTAGCCTTGGAATTGGTTCCTTCTAGCATTGGAACCAAGAAATTTTGGATCATTGGATCCAATTACTCGTTTTCTAGATGAACTCAAGTTGTAATAGTTTTAATTTACAATGGTGACCCCCGAAGCAAATGAATATTGTTCCTTGGGGGGCCAGAGTGTGTGGCACCCCAGGAGTTCGGTTGCCACAGTGACCTTGCCTCCCTCCAGGGAGGAGTGATGTCATACCTGAAAGCAAGGAAGGATCCCTTTAACAGGTAACACACAGCATACAACACTTTTCCTACTCCAGACCAGAAGGGGGAGCTCTAATACCTGATTTCAGGGGAGGTTCTCTGGAACATTCTGGCTGGGGGAGGAGTCAGTTAGTGTCTGAGGAGGGTTGAGTAAAGACGTATGGCAAGAAACTGGAGGGACGGGAAATAGATATTAGCTTGTGTTTAACCCCGTAGTTCTGAAGCAGCACAGTGAAACCGTGGACCCAACGGAAGCTCGATGGAGGTTTACAAAAAAGCAATAAGTACACTCAATCAGAGAATAGCGCTAGAAAGGAGGCCTCACAACCCACCTGAATGAGGGGATTTCCAAATTCCTTTCAGGCTGACGACTCCAGCACCATCTGTAACCTGATCCCTGGACACTTTGCCTGCAGAACTGTGAGTAAAGCTTTGGAAACTGCATCTGACTGTGTCCTCTCAAGTTTTTCCTGCAACACCCACTCAACACTGCTACATCCCTTGCCAAATACTACATCTTAACCATCCACCTTATATTACATCTGCCCTGGGACATAGCTCCACCTGTGGGGAGCTTTACCAATTCTGCTGCATCACCACCAGTCCCAGAGGATCTGCACTGCAGCGCTGGTCACCTCTGATCAGAAACCACAGGTGGCGTCACGAACACTTTATTACAAACTCTATTATTCCTTGTAATTATATCCCTTTTACTGGATGCCAAGGCCATGGACCAGGTCACTGCCGCTGTGACGTTGCCCCTTTTAGAAGCGGCCCGGTACGAGTACCCCACTGCCCTGGCGGGCGATCCAAGTGCACACACAACTGAAAATGTGAAAAATTGTGTATGTAGTTAATTAAACTATTAGTATCTTAAAGAGCTATTCCCGTCTGATAATGTTATATTGTATCTCTCATCAATCATGAGAACTGATCCAGTTCTTACCTCTTTATTCCTTACACAGTAGGTGGCTGGGGAAAACCCAGTGCGAGGGATTCCTGGGAAGGATCGGTAGCACTTAAGTCTGTTTCATATGTCTGACGTTTACGGTATGAGTAAAGATCGCAATTTCTGTACCCCCCATGGAATTACTAACCTGAACTTAAAGGGGTTGTCCAGTCCAAATCGATAAGTCTGCATATAAAAGTGCCATAAGGGATGCCAGACATCTCCCACAGACCGGAATATAAAGCTGTGTTGTTATGCACCTCCCACAGACTTTTCTTGAGTAGAAGTCACTTCATGCAATTCTGTATTGATTCATTTATAATGGTGATGTATAAGGGGGATTCGGAGTAATTTAATTTTTCATTACAGACAACCCTTAATATGGGACCGATCAGTTGATTGCACACACCGGGTTTTCAAGAGACCTGACAATAGCTGCTCAATTCTCCCGCAGCGGCCACTACAGGGTAAATGTAGTATTACAGGCAACCATTTCTTAGATGGAGCCCATGTACGATGGGATGTTGACAAAAAAGAATCCCTGTAATAAGAAGACATATTTATTAAACCATTTGTGTCATTTGACCTAATAAAAAATGCTGTAAGTCAGAAGGGACCAGTCTCTTTAATCAGTGTCTCCCTCACTCTTGATGTGCACAATTTTCTAAAAGCGTTAATGTCGATGTGTCACCTCTGATTACAGGAAAACTGCATTAAAAATGTGTTAATATAACAAAACGGGAGAAATGTTGACCTTTATTGTACCGAGCAGATGGAACTTACTCAGCGTCGAGACGTGGAAAAAAGTCATATCAGCCATAATCCGGCACAACAAGTCGACAGTATTCTCCCAGCTGTTCTCCCGGCAGACTGACATTCCTGTGGTCTGCGTCCCCAGGCCATGCCCAGCTGCAGGGAACGTACCACCTATCTACGCACACCTTCTCATTGAAGAATTCATTCACAGGGGTATGAATACATTCAGGAAATTGATTTTTAATATTGCTGACCACCAGTGGAGAACATCTGCACATCTGTCCCATAACTCCCGTTGGAGTCATTTGCATAACATTTTTGAAGCTCTTTGTTTCTGTTTCCTTCCTTTTTTGGACCATATTTGACAAACTGGAAAGCGAAGTTGTTGTGTTAATGTTTCTTTCACTTTAGCAAATTTGTAGCAAAACATCGAGAACTTGTGTCATCACCGATGCTGGAATATAGCGGAGCATAGCTTATCCTTTTCCAGAAAACTTATAAAAAAACAACTCATCATTTGTTAGAGCTGAAACATCATCATGTCCAACCCCCTGCTCAAAGCAGGATTCACTAAACCATCTCAGACAGATGTCTGTCCAGCCTCTGTTTGAAGACTTCTATTGAAGGAGAACTCACCACCTCTCATGGCAGCCTGTTCCACTCATTGATCACCCTCACTGTCAAAAAGGTTTTTCTAATATCTAATCTGTATCTTCTCCCTTTCAGTGTCATTCCATTGCTTCTTGTGTTTCCATGTGCTAATGAGAATAATGATGATCCCTCTACACTATGACAGCCCTTCAGATATTTGTAGACAGCAATTAAGTCTCCTCTTAGCCTTCTTTATTGCAAGGTAAACATTCCCAGATCCTTTAGCCGTTCCTCGTAGGACATACTTTGCCGTCTGCTCACCATCCTGGAAGCTCTTCTCTGAAATTGCTCCAGTTTTTTTTATGTTTTTTTAAAAATGTGGTGCCCAGAACTGGACACAGTATTCCAGATGAGGTCTGACCAAAAAGGAGTAGAGGGGATAATTACTTCACGTGATCTAGACTGTATGCTTCTCTTAATACATCCTAGAATTGTGTTTGCCTTTTTTTGCTGCTGCATCACACTGCTGACTCATGTGTAGTCTGTGATCTATTAGTATACCCAAGTCTTTTTCACACGTGCTGTCACTTAGTTTAATTCCTCCCATTCTGTAGATGTAATTTTCATTTTTCTTGCCCAGATGTAGAATCTTGCATTTCTCCCTGTGAAATACCATTACATTAGTGACTGCCCATTGTTCAAGCTTATTTAGATCCTTCTGAATCCTTTCTCTGTCTTCTCTAGTGTTAGCTATCCCTCCTAGCTTTGCATTGTCTACAAATTTGATCAGTTTACCTTCAGTTCCCTTACCTAGATCATTTAGAAAATGTTGAATAACACTGGGGCCAGGACAGAGCTTTGTAATACCGCACTTGAAACACTTTTCCAATTGGATGTGAAACCATTTATTACCACTTTTTGAGTACGATCACTGAACCAGTTATGAATCCACCTAACCGTAGCCTTGTCAATCCCATATTTTGCCATTTTTTTCAATAAGGATATTATGAGATACTTTATGAAATGCTTTGCTGAAGTCGAGATATACTATATCTACCGCATTCACCTGATCCACCCAGTCAATGATTCATCATAGAAGGAAATTAGATTAGTCTGGAATGACTTGTTTGTTACAAACCCATACAGGCTCTGGTTTATTACTGTATTCTTATCCAGGTACTTACATACATACTGTTTAATGATTTATTCAAAGATCTTTCCTGGTATAGAAGTAAGGCTCACTGGCCTGTATTTTCGTGTCTCCATCTTCTTTCCTTTATTGAAGATCGGGACAACATTTGCCCTTCTTCAATCTTCTGGGACTTCTCCTGTTCAAAGATTCTGGCTAGTGGTTCTGCATTTTCCTCTGCTATCTCTTTCAGTACCCTACGATGTAATTCATCTGGACCAAGAATTTAAATTCATGCCAATTAGCTAGGGGTTCCCTCTCCATTTCTCTGTTTATAGATAGTGTGGATTGTTTTATTCCTTCGATGGCACCATGAAGATCAGTTGATGCTACAATTTCTTTTAGTGAACACAGATTCAAAATAGGGATATAAAAGTTCGGCCATCTCAACATCATTTTTGACCACTTCACCCTTTTCATTCTGTAAAAATCCTATAGCATCTTTGACTTTTCTTTTGCTTTTCACATACCCCCAAAACCTTTTTTATTGTTTTGGTCTCCCTTGCAAGCTTCAGTTCATTACTGGCTTTAGCTCCTCTAACGCTTGCCCTGCATTCCCTGCAGACAGCATTATATTCTTCTTTAGATTTGGAAAAGCCACATTGATGTAAAAAAAAAACCATCAAACCAGCAAATTTGAAAAATTGTTTGATGAATTTGTCACAAATCATAAAGTCACTAATTGAGAGGTATTCACGCCAAAATTCTTGTGAAAAGCAATGATTAATAGGGCCCATGGCTCTAATCTCACACAATAAGATCAAACTGCTTTTGAGCACATTCCAGTCTAATATGTACAGGAACAATCCTGATTTTCATTGTCTGTAACTTGTCGTTTCAGTTGGTAATTCCTTTTTTTTTCCGTGTCCGGCCGGCACTATATGTACTGGTATTTCTTTATTCATACTTCCTAGCATGCCTTGATCTTGCCACTTCAGGCACATTGATTTATCCATGGTGGAGGAAAAGCTTTGATTTTCCTATAGCGCTAATATACTCTGCAGCACTGTGCAGAGACTGGACCCATTCACCTCAATCACTTTCCAGAGTGGTGCTTACAATGTCAAGCACACACTAGGGCCATTTTGATGGGAAGCCCAATGATTAAACGGTCATTCCCCAAAACTCCGTATAGAAGCTGAGCGCTGCCCTATAGATAATGAAGGAGGCCAAACATGTGCTCCATTCAAGACAGGGATTTGCAAAGCTTTGTTTCTGGAGCTCAGGATTGTGGGAAATCCCAGCGATCAGTAAATTTTACCTATCCTATAGATAAGGGATAATCTATTATATTTTGACTAACCCTTTAATTACCATTATACATTTATTTTTGTTTAAAGGAAATCTGTCAGCAGGTTCTTGCTAAGTGATTTAACAGCACCATGATGTAGGGTCTAAAAACCTGATTCCGGCGATGTATCACTTAGTTTACTGAATGCAGCAGTTGTGACAGAATCATAGTTTTCTTGGCTGTAGGATAGGCAGTGCTCTGAATGCTGAACCCTGTATAACCCCACCCACACCACTGATTGGCCGCTTTTTGTGTATATTGCGCATAGGCAGAAAGCTGCTAATCAATGGTGGGGGTGCGGTTGAACCAGAAGGCATAAGACACCTAGTCCTGTAGTGAGAATCTCCTGATGATAAAACACTGATTGTATGGATACAGCATAACACAGCCAAGTGACACACTGCTGGAATCAAGGGCTCTGCCCCTACAGTATGCTGCTCTCAGATTACATAGCAAAACCTGCTGACATATTCCCTTTAAGTATGAGAGAACGAGAAAAAAATCGATGCAGATGTTGCCGTTGGTCAAATTTGAACTGGATAAAACATCAATGCTAACTTCTGAGCCAGCATTCAGCATTTACTGCCTGACAAACCATGTGAACGCTATCATCTTGGCCAAATTGCTTTTTGTACATTTTTCTAGAAAAGGAATATAACTAAGGATGACTAATACCAATTTTATTTTCTGATTATTCTTGCAACAAATGCTCTTCAGCTTCTATTTTAGGACTATTTTTAAGATTTCAGTTGACCCCAATAATAAGCCTGAGCCTCGGATGCTTTAATTGAATCAAAATGTGCATATTACCAAAATGTGCATATTACTTTACTGCTGCACAAAGAGATGATTTAATGAAGTAAGTAATTGTACATCTAATCTGAAGTAAGAGCCAATGACCTACATAGCCGAGATAAAGCCGGGTTTACCCACAAACGGCTGTTTTCTGTCAATATTGGGGCATTCTCAGGCGGGACCAGAGCTGGATTAAAGTTGGTAACTAGGCGTCCTTCACTTTTTTACCTTTGATTCAAGTTATCTGTCGAGCTTCTAGCAAAATGTCAGTGCTGATATAATATTTACAAATACTGAAATGCCCAAAATCTGAACTTCTAGAGAGTAGAGAATAAATTTGAGTGAAATTGAATTCTATGAAAATTTTTCTCATTTTTCAAATTTTTCAAAATCCACTTTTGCCAAAATGTGGATTTTGGTAATTTTCTTCCGTGCAAATTCAGCAAAATATCTGCCACTGGTCATTTTCCTCAAACGGAAATGGCCATCAAAATGTAAATAAAAAATCCTTCTACTCACCTTACCGCTGACATCTCTGGACTCTCCGCTCCTCACCGTCACCCGTCCAGCCCTCGTTGCATCTTCAGATTGCTGTGGCTCATGTTGAGTTCCTCCGGCCTCTCAAGCTGGGCCAGGGATTCAGGGTTTTAGGTTTGGGAGGGTACTGCACCTGTCATGACCTTTTGAACACCCTTGCGCAGAACCGTCCCATTCCTCATCAGTCCCAGAAATTCAGGCCCAGTGTCAGAGGTTTGGGGAACTCAATCCGAGCAGCGGTATTCTTAACGATGACCGGACGGGTGATGGTGGGGAGTCGAGGGACCAGAGAGCTGAGCGGTGAGCCGAGGATAAGAATTTTTTCATTTTTTACAAATTACAATTATTATGCTCTGAGGTCTGACGATGCCCCAGAGCATAATAAGGGATATTAAATAACAAATAATAACTTCTTGGGGAATCTAATTTCCTAGAAAAATCCGCATGAACAGCCGAACTCGAATCTTGCCTGATCCGCTCATCTCTAAAGTTAATTCACAAAAAAATCTGCGGCATAACGACAGAAATTATCAGCAAAATCAATGACATTTCAAAAATGTAATTTGCAATTTTCAGTGGATTTTGCACCCACTGCATATCAATTCTCTAGGCGTAAATTATTGGGGATTCAATCTGTTGGAATTCAAGGGCACATTAGCTATGGGCTTACACTGCGTGCACATGTAGCCTTAGGGTACACTATTAGCACAGGGGGTTATAAACAGCAGATTTTCCATTTGGATTTTCGGCACCTGAAAATCTACAGCGTATTCCAGTAGCAGCTTCTTAAGAAATGTTTTTCACATGTTGCATAAAAAAATCTGCACAGAAATTGACCAGAGCTGCAGATTTAGCCCTTAGAGCCGGCAAATTATCCTGCAAGATTTCACTTCCAATTTCAAGTCTGCTGCATATTGTATTTCCGCAAGGAAAAAAGGCACCGAATGGTACCATGTGCACAAACCCTTAAAGCAGAGCTGTCACGAGATTTTTCAATATAAGCTGCATGCTTATTAAAAAATTTTTTTACCAAGTTTGTACATTTTCCATTATCTATAGGATGGAGATAACAAATATTAGAGTCCCCTACCACTGTGACTCCCAGTGATCCTTACCTGGGTCTCCACAGAGTTCAGTCTGACTGTTGTAAAGGTCAGGGATGTCCGCCTCCGCTTCTTTCCTTCTCTGTGGGACTGGTGGAGATAGAGAAGTGCACCCAACTACGGCAACCCACAGAGAATGTATAGAGTGGAGGTGCGCATGCACGACCATTCCCACAGGTCCACAGGTCTCCATTCCCACAGGTCCACAGGTCCACAGTCTCCATTCCCACAGGTCTCCATCAGACAGGACACTGCAGAGCACAATTCTTGGAATTGATGGGAGTCCTAGTGGTTGGACCACCCAGCGAGTATTAAAGGGGTTGTCCACAACTGCTTCTGAATCCCTATTTTTCCCCCTCTGATCCGGCACCATTCCAGTAATGTTGTCACGTTCTCCCTGCGACCCATCAGTGATGGCTTCACTCTCCTACAGACATCCAGAGGGAATGAGAGAGCAGATGAAGCGATCTATTCCTCCAGAAGTCTTGATTTGCCCCAAGGAGGGAGAGTGAAGCCACTGCTGATTGGCCGCAGGGATCGTGTGACCTCGGAGAGCCAGTGCCGTCACCACAAGAAAGGCACCGACACCGGAGATGTCATGGTGATTGAGTAGTGGACTACCCCTTTAACCCTTTAAGTTACACCCCATTACATAGATAGAGGATAACTTAAAATCTTGGTAACCCCCCTTTTAAGTGGATGGTGAGGATGGTGTAACTTTTCTTTGAAAATCCATGTCAGATCCCTAAATGGGTCACAGGGGCCCTTTTCCAATGCACTACTTATACTTTAGTTGCGCCCAATATCACTTATGGCCCCGAATCATGATAACGCTCTGAAAAGTTGCAACATTTTTTGCACAATATGCGTGTTGCGCAAATATTTTGCGATTTTTGCCATTTTCCCACCAGTTTCACCCAGCACTGCCAAAATTCATCAAGACCAGCGTGTACAATGCCAGCACTGATGAATCAGGGTCTATATTTTACGTCAAGATTGCAGAACGGTTAGCACTAATTATAAAGTTATTTAAAACCTAATGGCCTACATATATTAATAAGTCAACACTCACGATTTTCCACATTTAGAGTATGTTCACACTGGGCATTTTTGCTGAGAATTTTTTATACTAATTTTCAGCTCCTTTTCACAGTACAGCAAAGCCTATGAGATTTCAGAGATCTCATGCACACGCATGTTTTTTTTTGTGATCAGGAGTTTGTGCTTTGCTGCTTTTTTTGGACACAGAGCATGTCATTTGTCACTTCTTTCAGCGTTTTTGCAGCGTTTTTCACCCATTGGCTTGAATGGGTGTTGAAAAAACGCTGCAAAAATGCAGCAAAAAAGCAGGTATCATTATTTGCAGCGTTTTTGATGCAGAAAAGTTATGGACAGCAAGCATTCACAAAGAGACACAAGTTAGCCCAAAAAACGCACCAAAACCGCAACGAAAAACGCACCAAAAACGCACCTAAACCTGCATTTTTGCCGCAGCTTCTCTCCTGCCAAGAAATCATGTTTTGCTGAAGAAAAAAAACACAGAAAAAATGCCCAGTGTGAACTTACACTTATACTCAATGGGCGACCGTGTGGCAGCCCAAAAGAAACAAGGTTGCACTTAAAGGAGATGAAGCGTCATTCCTCTTTCCAATCATTTTTTTTTTATTTTTAGCAAATAAGCTGCCGCTTGTATCTCAGACCTATTTAAATGGAGTCGGTCAGCGCAATAAGCGCAAGTGCAGACAACCATATATTCTTTTATCGAGCTGATTATGCTATTACACTATGATCAGAGTGTGATCCGATTCTCTCGAATTGAGAAGATGGAGAAAAAAATTCCGACCGAAAATACGGACATGTGCGCAAGTCCTAAGACTGTACAAACCAAGCACAGGCATGGCCAAAGAGCTCAGTGCTTCTTCTCACTTACTTGTTTTAGATCTATCCCTGTCCTTTTCTGGATCGTGTAAAGTCATAGCTGTCAATCAAGGAAAAATGGGTTAGGACCTTACTGATACCCCATGGTTTAGGACCATACTGATACCCCATGGGTTAGGACCATACTGATACTCCATGGGTTAGGACCATACTGATACTCCATGGGTTAGGACCATACTGATACTCCATGGGTTAGGACCATACTGATACTCCATGGGTTAGGACCTTACTGATACCCCATGGTTTAGGACCATACTGATACCCCATGGTTAGGACCATACTGATACTCATGGGTTAGGACCATACTGATACTCCATGGGTTAGGACCATACTGATACTCCATGGGTTAGGACCATACTGATACTCCATGGGTTAGGACCATACTGATACTCCATGGGTTAGGACCATACTGATACTCCATGGGTTAGGACCATACTGATACTCCATGGGTTAGGACCTTACTGATACCCCATGGGTTAGGACCATACTGATACTCCATGGGTTAGGACCATACTGAACTCATGGGTTAGGACCATACTGATACTCCATGGGTTAGGACATACTGATACTCCATGGTTAGGACCATATGATACTCCATGGGTTAGGACCATACTGATACTCCATGGGTTAGGACCATACTGATGCTCCATGTGTTAGGACCATACTGATACTCCATGGTTAGGACCATACTGATACTCCATGGGTTAGGACCTTACTGATACTCTATGGGTTAGGACCATACTGATACTCCTTGTGTAGGACCATACTGATACTCCATGTGTTGACAATACTGATACTCCATGGTTAGGACCATACTGATACTCCATGGGTTAGGACCATACTGATACTCCATGGGTTAGGACATACTGATACTCCATGGTTAGACAATACTGATACTCCATGTGTTAGGACCATACTGATACTCCATGTGTTAGGACCATACTGATACTCCATGTGTTAGGACAATACTGATACTCCATGGGTTAGGACAATACTGATACTCCATGGGTTAGGACATTATTGATTCTCCATGGGTTACCATACTGATACTCCATGTGTTAGGACAATACTGATACTTCATGGGTTAGGACAATACTGATACTCCATGGGTTAGGACCATATTGATTCTCCATGGGTTAGGACCATACTGATACTCCATGTTTTAGGACCCTACTTGTGCACATTTTCCATGTTCCATTCATAGATAAGCTCCAGCTCCAGACACAACTTATGGAATAATGAGGTACTCTTTTTGGGAAGGAGACTATTTTGAAAACCCACACAGTCTCTTTAATGCTAAAACATCTCGAGATTTTCATTATTCCATTGGTTCCTCTAACAACTAGATCTGCTTTGTATGAAAATTATAGACCGTGAAGCATCTTGTAAGGATACTGTTATTTTTTAAATTTTTCACAGGAAATGAATGCGATAAACATGAACCATTTGATCTTCTTCATCGTTAATATGCATACAATGTGCTTCCTACTTCACATTTGCAATACACAATGTATCATTTCTATCTTGTAATTTACATAATAGGCAGTCTTTGTAGAGACTATTTTTTTCTGGAATTTCCATACACTTGTTTACTTATAGAATAAACTTTGATACTTTGAAAACTTTAGACTAAAATTTAGATTCTTTAATAAAGTGATAGAGATGATCTAAATGATTTCAGGCAAATCAAATTTCATTAAATTTGCAGTTCCCGGTAAATTTAAACAATTTGCAATTTGATTTGTGCAAATCGCGAAACAAAGTTTCCCTTCTTGTTACATATTGCAGAAGATTGCATCATTACAACAAGACTGACATGAACTCCAGCGTGACCACCCCGGGCTTCCCCATAATGCTTTGCAGCTATCACATCACATGGTATAGCACAGGCAGTCAGGAGGGACTATCAGAGCCTGTATAAAAGCAGAAGCACAAAATGCAGCAGCCGATTGAAGGTGATTTTAGGGTAGTGGGAGTTTGTCAGAAATCAGCAAAAGGGATAGGAAGAGAGAGCCCTACAGCATAGAACAAATACGCCAAACAGTAATGTGTTGTACAACCGCAACACTAAAGAAGAAGAAAGTAGTAGACTGCAAATAAAATACATTCAATTGAAAGGGAGACAGGAGAGGTGCCAACAGCAGTGCCAGATTGAAATGCAATGGTTAAAAATCATAGCCAAATGTGTCCAAAATCTGCCACAAAATAAGCTCGGAAAACCTGCATTTTTTTGCAGATTTTATCCAAGTTTTGCAGCCAATAATTAGCAATATTCTCATCTATAGACCCGTTTAGAACATGCTCAGACCCATTTTCCCCCGCTCGCTCATACCGGCTCCACACCTATGTTGTGTTTCTTCGTGCTGTCTATCCCCACCTACTTCCTTGGCTTTGCTCCTGATCTTAACACTCCGATCTATTGTTGTCTTCTATTGTCTGAAAGCGTTTCCCGTTACTTCGGTTTAGGTGGACGCGTGTTTGGAACAAGGGGGCTTTCCTTTTCTCCATCCTAATAGACCAGTATGGCGTCGTCTTCCTATCACACGCTTATCTAGTGGTATGGCATAGCGATTGTC
This sequence comes from Oophaga sylvatica, assembly GCA_033576555.1. Taxonomy (NCBI): domain Eukaryota; kingdom Metazoa; phylum Chordata; class Amphibia; order Anura; family Dendrobatidae; genus Oophaga; species Oophaga sylvatica. Next base: position 39,032,651 of record JARQOD010000001.1, read on the forward strand.
AGAGGTGACTTCTTACTGACAAGCGATGCACTCGCTGCAAGATAATGGCTTTTCAATGTGCAGTTTTGTGCCTTCCTGAAAAATACAAGCTGTCAGCAGTTCAGACATGAGCAAGTTACAGGACAAAAAAAAACATGTTAATGGTCTGAGCGAAAATATCCTGCCGTACATACCCCTGGGAAAAAAGATGAAGAAAGCATGTGAATTATTCACTACGATGACTCCAGATCTCAGGGACCGGAGAGTCTTCAGCTGTGTCAGACCTGAGCTCCATTGTTCCACCATCACTTCTGTAGGTTCTGAGAAATCCGATCTGCTGGACGCCAACCGGTTGATGAAAGGTTTACTAAAACCGGGGTCAGTGCATGTGCCAATTATCCTGCCCTATCCTTAATCCAGCTGAGGGACATAAATAATGGATGGCAAGCATTAGAAAATACCGAGGACCATTGCCCATCTACTGTCATAATGAGACTCGGAGTCAACGTTTTATCACAGAAATGACTCGAGACAGTGGAATCAGAGCTGACTAGCCAGGTCATGGAGTCACACCAAGCTTTTACTCTTAAGTTAACCCTAAGGCCATGTTACCGTGTGAGAGAATGGGTATCGGCACCAAAATACATAGAGCACTCTGTTCCAATTATTGCATATTTCCTGCATTTTGTGCTGTATTTTACCCTTCTCTTGACAAGTTTTTGTGCATAGTTGATGCAGTGGGTTTTTTTGTGCAGAAAAGTTACGATTCTGCAATTAAAAATGCAATTGTGCATTTGTTTCATCAACATCATCCATCAACACCTTTATATCTTCTATCTGTTGCTGCATTCCCGTGAAATTAGCATTTTAATTCATAAGCAAGGTAAAGAAGCTCTCCCAATAATGTTCTCTTTATTAAATATGTGCATATATTCATGTAGTGTAGTGTGAGTATATTAATATACTCACCTACTGACGCTTTCTCCAGGACCCAGCGTCGTTCTGCTCCTCTTCTCAGTAACGTCACCGCTCGGCAAACTCTCCATATCAGATGCGAGCTGCATCACTCGGAAGTGGCTTTATAATATAAGTCTATGGAGTGACAGAATGTGCCAGAATTGTAAAAGAGACTTCGGGTCACGTATAGAGCACAGAGTGACCCTGAGAGTCTGTAGAGTGGTGACTTCATGGAGAAGAGGAATGTAATGGAGCTGGGTCCCACAGAAAGCGGCGGTAGGTGAGTTTATTAATTCACTCACAATACACTACATGCTAATATACAGAGGTTCAGTGAAAAAAAATATTGATGGGAGGGCTTCTTTAAGCATTAAGTGCTCTGGATGTGATGGAGAACTTTCCAAGCCTCTGGCTTCCTGGAATTTTCCCCTACCCAGCACCAGCTTCTTTAGCTTGATTGATAGCTCACTGTCTGAATAAGGGAATTATAATACTACAAAAATTAATAAAGAATCATAATTTATTACATATTATGCAAGATACAGTAACATACTATGAAAAAGAAAACAAATGAGAGGAAGAGCGATGCTCACCATGGGGCCAGTGTAGTGTACAGTCATAGCCAAAAGTTTTGAGAATGACACAAATATTATATTTTCACATGATCTGCTGCCCTCTGGTTTTTATGTGTGTTTGACAGATGTTTTTATCACAGACAGAAATATAATTGCAAACATATGAGTAACAAAAGCTTATATTGACAGTTAGAATGAGTTAATGCAGCAAGTCAATATTTGCAGTGTTGATCCTTCTTCTTCAGGACCTCTGCAATTCTCCCTGGCATGCTCTCAATCAACTTCTGGACCAAATCCTGACTGATAGCGTCCATTCTTGCACAGTCAATGCTTTCATTTTGTCAGAATTTTTAGGTTTTTGTTTGTCCACCCGTCTCTTGATGATTGACCACAAGTTCTCAATGGGATTAAGATCTGGGGAGTTTCCAGGCCATGGACCCAAAATCTCTATGTTTTGTTCCCTGAGCCATTTAGTTATCACCTTTGCTTTATGGCAAGGTGCTCCATCATGCTGGAAAAGGCATTGTTGATCGCCAAACTGCTCTTGGAGGGTTGGGAGAAGTTGCTCTTGGAAGACATTCTGGTACCATTCTTTATTCATGACTGTGTTTTTAGGCAAGACTGTGAGAGAGCCGATTCCCTTGGCTGAGGAGCAACCCCACACATGAATGGTTTCAGGATGCTTAACAGTTGGCATGAGACAAGACTGGTGGTAGCGCTCACCTTGTCTTCTCCGAATGAGGCGTTTTCCTGATGTCCCAAACAATCGAAAAGGGGATTCATCAGAGAAAATAACTTTACCCCAGTCCTCAGCAGTCCACTGCCTGTACCTTTTGCAGAATATCAGTCTGTCCATGATGTTTTTTCTGGAGAGAAGTGGCTTCTTTGCTGCCCTCCTTGAGACCAGGCCTTGCTTCAAGAGTCTCCGCCTCACAGTGCGTGCAGATGCACTCACACCTGCCTGCTGCCATTCCTGAGCAAGCTCTGCACTGCTGGTAGCCCGATCCCGCAGCTGAAACACTTTTAAGAGACGGTCCTGGTTGCTTGCTGGTCTTTCTTGGGCGCCCTGGAGCCTTTTTGGCAACAATAGAACCTCTCTCCTTGAAGTTCTTGATGATGTGATAGATTGTTGACTGAGGTGCAATCTTTCTAGCTGCGATACTCTTCCCTGTTAGGCCATTTTTGTGCATTGCAATGATGACTGCACGTGTTTCTTTAGAGATAACCATGGTTAACAGAAGAGAAACAATGATGCCAAGCACCAGCCTCCTTTTAAAGTGTCCAGTGTTGTTATTCTTACTTAATCATGACAGATTGATCTCCAGCCATGTCCTCATCAACACCCACACCTGTGTTAATAGAGCAATCACTGAAAAGAGGTTAGCTGGTCCTTTTAAGGCAGGGCTGCAATGATGTTGAAATGTGTTTTGGGGGATAAAGTTCATTTTCTAGCCAAATATTGACTTTGCAAGTAATTGCTGTTAAGCTGATCACTCTTTATAACGTTCTGGAGTATATGCAAATTGCCATTAGAAAAAGTGAAGCAGCAGACTTTGTAAAAATTAATATTTGTGTCATTCTCAAAACTTTTGTCCATGACTGTACATGGACCCTGCATGGCGGCACAAAATTATTTATTAAAATAATTTAAAAAAAAGGCGTGTGGACCCCTCTATTCCTGATAATCAGCCATGATAAATAGTGCTAGGCAAACCCATGGTTGTTCAGGTCTGTCGGGTTCTGCCGAACATCTGAAAAAAATTTTGGTTCGGTTAGCAGAACATTACCTAAACCCAAGCACGGACTCCATTCAGATTAATGGGGTGGCCCAAACATCCTCTGTTTGCCATGCAGTCATCTTTGTGACAGCGCGGCAAAAACTGGCTCTGAATGGTGGTAAGAACATTACCGCCGGTCAGAGGGCTTTGGTTCCCATGCTGTCATATGACAGCGTGAGCCAGCAGCTTTGACAGGCAGGAAAAAGGTTACCACCGGTTACAGGCATCTGCTGATGAGAGAGTACTACTCTCATCAGTGTACATCTGCGGCCGCTGATAACATAACAGTGAGAGCAGGGGCCACTGATGGGAATATTCACCAGCCGGTGCCTGTGCTATAAATAAAATAAAAAAATTATATGAGGTCTCTTCTATTTTTGATAACCAGCTCAGGCAAAATGGACAGCTGCGAGCTGCAACCCTCAGCTGTCATATTTATCAGTAGAAATGGGCTAACCCAAACAATAAAGTTTGGGGTTCGTACCGAACACCTAGTGTCTGTGCATGAACCCCGAACACAGACTTCTCCAGGAAGTCCATGTTACTGTTCAGGTTCGGCATCCCAAACATCAGCTGTTTCCCACGCCGTCATCTGTGGGACAGCGCTAGAAACACCGGCAGCTCTGAACGACGGTAAATTAGTTACTGCCGGTCAGGGAGCTGCAGTTCCCATGCCATCAGCTGACAGCATGTGAGCCAGCAGCTTTGACCAAAGGTAAAAAGGTTACCATCGTTCACAGGTGATGGATGATGGAGAGTACTGCTGTCGCAGAGAACAGGAAGCACGTTCCGCTGATGGTAGAATTCATCAACCGGCACCTGTACTATAAATAAATACATTTTTCTTTTTAAATGAAGTGGGGTCTTTTCTATTTTTGATAACCAGTGAAGGTAAAACCGACACCTGTGGGCTACAACCCTCAGCTGTCAGCTTTATCATGGCTTGTTATCAATGTCACATTGTAATGCAATGTAAAAAAATGACCAAGGTCAGTGATGTCACATAGTTAATGCAACGTATGAAAGGGTGCAGGTCAGTAATGTCATAGTATCATACAATGGATATTAAAATCTGGAGGTCAGTGATGTCACATGTAACATCACATTATAAAATGATAATTAGTTCACAGAAAAAAACACTATATATAAAAAGTTTCTTTTATTTGTTAACTTTAAAAAAAATTGTGAATAAAAAATAGTTCTTAAATGTCCTCAAACCAATTGGACCAATCAATGGTAGTGGAGTGGTACTAGATATCAAAACCGTATCCTCTGAAGTGGCAAGGGGGGGGTCTTGAAATTTGAATCAGATGAAAAAAGTCACTCTATTAACCATTTAAATATACCCCTACCTTACCGCGGAGGTTGACACCCTAAAAAGTGCAAATAGCGCCCCCGCTCAATGCAAGCTAGTCCTAATAGGTCCTATTATGCCCTAAAGCATGGTTCCCCAACTCCAGTCCTCAAGGCCCACCAACAGGTCACGTTTTCAGGATTTCCCTTGTATTGTACAGGTGATGCAATTATCACCTGGGCAATACTAAGGAAATCCTGAAAACATGACCTGTTGGTGGGCCTTGAGGACTGGAGTTGGGGAACCCTACCCTAAAGAGTTTAGCAAGAAAATATACAGTTATACATCACACACTACCAACATCAGCAATCAATCTACCATAAATGAACACACTTTCATAGGCATAAACTGCATCATAAAAGTAGAACAGGATATTTAGACATATAAAGTGAGGGAGAGTGATGTCATAGAAACAATCCCATTAGAAACAATATGCTGGTAATCCTCGATTTGTCACGTCACATTAAGTTATATTCAAAGACCATTCTCCAATTACACATAGAATGCTATACTCAATGCGTTTCCCTAAGTAGCTTCATCAGGAGTACATACTGAAAATAATAGTGGATACTTAGAATTAAGATGTGACCAGGCATGCTCCTATGCAGTGATAAGGTTCTCCAGTGCATAAATCGACAAGATTTCCACAGAGTTGCTACAGACCAGGGTGGCGTGGCATTGCGCATGTACAGGGATGATGCACTTCAGACAGCATGAAAGGAACTAAAGGAATGGCACCATAAATAGTTTAAAAATTATTACCAAATTAAGATGCCTAGCGCTGCAGTTGTGCCACGCATGCGTCACACAACACATCGTTCTATCTTAAAGTGAACCTATCAGCAGGATTTTGCTAAGTAAACTACAGACACTGTCAGGTTGGCAGCGTTAAACTGATTAAAATGATACCTGGGGTGAATAAATCCGTCTTGTAGTTCTTGTGTAATCAGTGTTAGAAGTTTTCAGTTAATGATATGCTCGTGCTCCGGGCAGGACTATAGGCAGTGTCTTATCTTCCTGCTCTAAGCCAGAGAAACTAAGGAGAGACCTGCCCACAGGCCACCATGAAGCACAAACATGTTCCTCATCATAGAGACAGACTGTTTGTGCTTCGTGGTGGTCTGTGGGCAGGTCTTTCCTCAGTTTCTCTAGCCTAGAGCAGGAAGATAAGACACTGCCTATAGTCCCGCCCCGGAGCATGAGCATATCATTAACTTAAACTTCTAACACTGATTACACAAGAACCACAAGACGGATTTCTTCACTCCAGATATCATTTTATTCAGTATAACACTGCCAACCTGACAATGTTTGTAATTTACTTGGCAAAAGCCTGCTGACAGATTCGCTTTGACAATATGCACCATCGGCCCAGAAGTCATCGTGGATCACATTGGAATTATAGCCAGATTGTGCATGCGCCAATGGTGACGTATCATAACGTCAGGCAGCACCACCGACCCGGAAGTGGCAGTGGACTGCATTTATGTCCCAGCCATATCGAGCATGCACAGATAGACACCAGCCTCTTGCGGCAGTACAAAGCACAGCGTCCCTATAGAGCGCAGGGGTGCCCAGGGATATCAAAGCAGTGTTTGAAGCATGACAAGATATAAGATATAATGACCCTGGCACTAAGTGGCCAAAAATAAACATGGTCTCAAATGTTCAAAAATAGCGACTGGGCCACAAACTTAGTCCTATATATAGCGCCACCTATGGTAGTAAATAAAGCTTGGGAAATTGAGTCCCTAACCAGGTAATGTGTACCTACATCAATCTGAGTACATGAGATCCAAAAATAGCAGAGATGCATTGCCCCCTATGAAATAGAGAAGGGGCATAAGTTGTCAAATTGCCAAAACCCTGGGTCAATGGGCTATTTACGGGAATTATCTCGGATAAGTTCGGTATTAAACATTGGATTGAGCTTTATAGGGGCCATGGAACAGCTGAACAGCAAGGAGTTGGGGTGGTGTTTTGGGATTTCTATGGGGGAGGATCATAGGAAACATCTGATGGAGCTGGCCATTATAACCCATTGGTTTAATGCTATTCATTCGGTATAGTCATTCAGAGCACCATATAATGGATAAAAAATGAAGGTCAGTGATGTCATGGTATCAGCATACAATACAGTATATACTGCACATCGGCTAAAAATCTATTAATTGGCAGTCACAATATCACAGCCGATACTGTACGTATATATAATAGAGCCGGGTATGTGACATCATACAGTGTATACACTGTACTGAATGTTCTCTGTAATTAATGCCAGGGTCACCTATGCCATATAAAACGCTGAGGTCAGTGATATCCATAAACTGTATCATACAGTGCAAAAATAACAGGTTACGTAATGTTCTATACAATGGATACCTAGGGTCACAAAAGGATGTGCCATCAGAAAATGACCTACTGTTTAAATCAGGTTCTTATGTTACATGTATGTCTTAAAACAAATGTTAACAATGTGTTTTTTTCCAAATCACAATCTGTATTAAAAATAAAAAATAGAAAACTTGCAATTTTCGCTATGGCCACTGGGGCTTTTTTAGTTTCTAACTTCCTGTTCTAACAGGAAACAACACATTAGTTGTGCGAAAGTCATTGTGAATAAAGGGGAAAGAGGCCTACTGTGATTGGTGGATCCGGTGTTATCAGCTGGTTTAACCTGTCTGTGATGATAATGAGACTGTTAAAAATTATTCCTGAAACACCAGGAATCAAAAGTCTAAAATGGTCCCAGTGGCCAATGAGAAAATTGCAAGAATTCTAAATTTTTTTGGGGGGTGGGTCTATGGGGTTACCTTTCTTGTTGTAGAGAGTGAAAAGCCAAGCCTGGCATGTCAGAGTGAGGAGCGTTTGGGAAATAAAATAAACTTGCAAATTGTCTCTTTAGAATGAAAAATTATTAGAACTCTAGCACCACCTATAGGAGGCAGTGATCCTAAAAGTCAACATTGATCCTTTAACGAGCCTTGCAATAAGACTTTAGAATAAAAGCCAAACCAGAATCTCCATCTGCAGACACGGTGTTTCAGGATGTTTCCTCTCATCAGGGCAAAGTATGGGATCTGATTTGGATAGATGAGTGGCTCTGGACTGAGGTTGAAGGTGATTTGACATTTAGGATCACTGTCGCCAGAGTTCTAGCCTTGTCCTGTCTGAAGAGACATTGTGCATATAAACTTTAAAAAAACAAAAAAACAGATCATGATCTAAAAAATAAAAAAATGATTGTGAATTTGTTTTATTAATACATATAGCATGGAAACCTTATTTAAACATTAGGTCATTTTCTCATGATACAAATTTTCCTTTAAGTGATGTCACATCATGCAGTGCATTGTTAAGAAATGGGTAAGCGATGACATAACATTCCCTACAGTAAGGCCTATGTAAGGCCAACACTGGTGATGTAGCAACATAAAACAATGCTTTTATAATACGTGTGATGACACGAATATTAAGACTGAACTCATAAGTTTTATCACGGAAAAATAATCACCCATAAAAAAGGGTTCTATGATGTCACAAAATCATACAAGTCTACATAATCCCAAGGTGAATGACACCACATATTCATATATTACCAGAATAACAACATCATTCAATGCTTATACTGTACTTATCATACAATGTCCATCATATAGGAACATGCCAAGAGACACAAGGGGGGAACAGCCAATGTTAGCCTGGGTTTTGACAACCAAGGACACAGTCCAAAGTAAGAGGTGGGTACAGTTTACCTTCTTCTTGTTGGTGGGGCAGATGTAGAACTTGTCAATCACTGTGGTGACACCGGGCTGCAGGTTCAGCTTTGTATATGTAGTTCCATAATCTGAAGACCTGGTCATACAAAACAAGGAGATAATGTCAAGTAATAGTCTTGATAGGTTCTATGAATAATGCAGGATTTACTAATACATGTGCAGAATGGTAGTACATAGCATAAGGGGTCATACACATGGGCTCCTTATCTTGGCATGCCAGAGCCGGTATGTCACTCTCCACAAGGAGAAACGTTACCCATTAGACTTCAGTCCAGAGACTATCACCTAGCCAAATCAGTTCTCATACTTTGCACTGACGAGGGGCAATCCCCCAAAACACTGTGTCTGCAAATTGAGATTCTAATTTGGCTTTTGTCCTGGGTCACATTTCAAGGCTCGTTAGTAGGTCAATAGCGACTTGTAGGATTGCTGCTTCCAACACGTGGCGCTATAGTGTTCAAGTCCTCTTCCTCCCTGATGAGGCAGTTTGCATAATAAATTTCCTAGAGGAGCATTGCACGGGGAATAAGCCTCCTCACCTTGGCATGCCAGAGCTGGCATGTCACTCTCCACAAGGAGAAACGTTATCCCTTAGACCTCATTGCATATGTACACACTATGAAGCTACCATACTTTGGGTGCACCCTACATGCTCCAAAGATACCTCTGTGAGCATGGGTACATAGCATATATGCACAGTGAGATATTTTAAGACTTTTATGGTGCAGATCTTCCTCAAAATCCTATTAAATCCTACAGTGCCTACAAGTAGTATTCAACCCCCTGCAGATTTAGCTGGTTGACACATGCGGAATTAACTTGGCATTGTGACATTTGTACTGTAGATCAGCCTGGAAGTGGGAAATGCACTGCAGCTAAAAAAAAAATTTGTAATTTTTTTTTTTTTTTTTAAAACGTTAAAAGTTAATTCAGAGAGTCATTTATTATTCAACCCCTCAAACCACAAGAATTCTGTTTGGTCCCCCTAAAGTATTAAGAAGTAGTTCAGGCACCAAGAATAATGAGCTTCACATGTGTGGATTAATGATCTCTTTTGACAGCCTTTTCTGACTATTTAAGACCCTCCCCAAACTTGTGAACAGCACTCATACATGGTCAACATGGGAAGACAAAGGAGCATTCCAAGGCCATCAGAGACAAGATCGTGGAGGGTCACAAGGCTGGCAAGGGTACAAAACCCTTTCCAAGGAGTTGGGCCTACCTGTCTCCACTGTTGGGAGCATCATCCGTAAGTGGAAGGCTTATGGAACTACTGTTAGCCTTCCACGGCCTGGACAGCCTTTGAAAGTTTCCTCCCGTGCCGAGGCCAGGCTTGTCCGAAGAGTCAAGGCTAACCCAAGGACAACAAAGAAGGAGCTCCGGGAAGATCTCATGGCAGTGGGGACATTGGTTTCAGTCAATACCATAAGTAACGTACTCCACCGCAATGGTCTCCGTTCCAGACGAGCCCGTAAGGTACCTTTACTTTCAAAGCGTCATGTCAAGGCTCGTCTACAGTTTGCTCATGATCACTTGGAGGACTCTGAGACAGACTGGTTCAAGGTTCTATGGTCTGATGAGACCAAGATCGAGATCTTTGGTGCCAACCACACACGTAGGGGTTGTATAATAATTGACCCACACTTTTATGTTTAAAATTTATTAAAATTCAACTGAGCAACATAACTTTTTGTTTTGTAAGATTTATGCTTCTGTTAATAAATCCTACTCTCGTTTGCAGTTTGAAGGCTCTAACTTATTTGCATCTTATCAAACCAGCTAAATCTGCAGGGGGTTGAATACTACTTGTAGGCACTGTATGTGGCAAAAAATGTTCCTATTCATTTATATGGGAAATCTGCTTTGTTCTAAGAATTTTTTGTTTCTGAACAAGGTTCTGATAAATGCCTGATGGAAAAAAAGAGTGGATGTCACATCTTTGAAAATGATAGTACATAGGGTCTTTTTTCAGTTGGATTCTGCCCTGAAAAAGTGGCACACAAGCGCCCCATAAAATGAACAGTGCTGAGCACATGCTCCGCCTTATGTCACATCTATTAACTGCTTCTGGGAAGCGGTTAAAAGAAGTGACATTGGCTTTTTGTGGTCGGCTTAACCTGTGAAAACTAGGTGGCTGCGCCGGTATCCAAATTATCCAAACTATGCCATGTATACTTACCCTGAAGCTATTTTTGAGAATTGCCGAAACCCAAAACTCTTGAAAAAAACTCAGTGTGAACATAACCTTAAAGAGGTTGTCCACTATTCAGACAACCCCTTCTCACTTGCTATATTTCCCTGTATAACAAAACCCAACCTATATTCATCTCTGATTCTGGCACCATTCCAGCGAAGCCGGTGTCTGGGTCTCCTGGAGCTTGCGTGACATTTTTATGCCACGTGAGCCCTGCAGCCAATCAGAATCCACTTCACTCCCACCACATTCGGAAGTAACTGATGGTAGGACGTCAGAGAGCAGCAGCAGCTTTCACTTCTTCTGGGTGTTCGGTCCGACTGAGGTGAGAGTGAAGTGGCCCATTAGCGCTGGAACCGCTCCGGCATCGGCGGTTCAGTACAGTTTTTATTTTACGCGGGGGAATACAGCAATTCAAAAAGGATTGTCCATGTAATGGATCCTTTTCAAAATAGGTACTGTCCAATCAAAAGGCAGCAAAGAACATTTTAAGATAAAAAATATTCTTCCAAAATTACCTCAAAGTAGGAAAGTTTCCTGAAATGGTCTCTGTTTGAAAAACTCTTGGTTTTTGGACTCCTCCAAAAATTGTGTGTGCACATAGCCTTACAGAGCATTTACACAGTGCTTGCAGTGTATACTTGAGATACAAAGTGTGAGGATTTATCAATGTACACCTCCGAAGGACGCCTCTGATGTATGACACTGTATGCAGTGGTATACATCTCTCATAGACTGCTGTCGAATGGTATACGGTATAGAACGAAGTAGTAGTAATGTATCCCAACCCAACAAAAGGCAAAAATATAATGGATAAGCTTGACATGTATGCCCGCCCGTACATTTCCCAGAGCGTATGCCAAATTTATATAACAAATGACAGTCTGAAAGTTTTAGGTTTTAGCCACAATCAGTGGCTCAGTTTCTGGCCAAGGTTTCGAGGTTTAACCAGAGGAGATGATTCTGATGGTCTACTGTCTTAGTAATACAAAACGTGCACAGACACTGATAGTTACATTACAACAATACGTTTTAATATGTTATTTTCGAAAAAAAACAAAAAAAGTCATCTCTAAATACAGATGTCCTCTACTGAGACACTGTGTCCAATTATTGAGTCAGAATTGGGGCCCGCCAGATGTTCATCCAGTCTTCCGGTGGGCCAGTCCTATATTGGCTAACCTCGGTGAATTTCCATGTGTCTACAGCTCAACTCTAATGAACTAAATGATCCTGAGCGGTAAAATCAGACAAAACCTGTGTAGAAGAGAGGAGCTGATTCTGTAAAAGAAATTAGACATTTTCTTCTGACCTCCTACCAGATAAGCCTTGCTGACTCTTGTAGTTCGATTTAATTATCTGTTTTACTGTCTATGTCAATTGTAACTGGTGAATCCTGCAGTATCAGCTGTGTTACCTGTCATTGCAATCCTGCCTGTGATGATAATGAGACTGCTGAAAACTCTTCTTAAAACAGGAAGTATGAGTCTAAAGTAGCCCTAATGGACAGTATGAAAAAAGCATCATTTCTATCATTTTTTTTTTTTACTACCGATCGTAATATGATAAATAAAGAAAAAAGTTTGCCAATTTAAAAAAATCTGGATGTAACATAATGTATGCATCATTTATGAGGGATTTCACTGTAGGTGCAGCATTAATATGTTCTATATTGTCTTACACATTCTGGTGCTATTCTGTATATTCGATATTATGTCTATGCTATATTGGCTTCCTTTCCTGCCATAAACCGTATAACATTGTGGTGGGTTCTGAAACCGCCACCCATCATAGAATAATTAGCGGTGCAGACAAGATGAAAAAAATGTGGTGTGTGAGAAAATGGAGAATATGTTATCCTATAGTGCAAAACCTCATGCAAAAATAATATCGTGCCATGTGCTGAAGCAAAAGAAAACATTATTTTTTAATATTCATGCTTCCCAGAAAACATATTTTACCGATGTGGAAACCTGAGTCTCCTTGTTCACTGCAAGGCTTAGTTTTCCCACCATTTGTATAATATTATATTTATTGCTATGGCATTCATTCGTCTCAGTATAGTAGTTCACATTTCTTATATTAAATATTGATCCATTAGAAAAAAGGAAACACCGGCTGTAAAAATCCGATACGTTTGGATGATTTAAAATATAAAAATAAAAATAATTTTCCAACAGAAAAAGAAATTCATATATATTGTACAGTGCACTTACATAATATTTTTTATTAATGCGTTGTATACGTATGTGGGAGGAGCGACTCAAATTTGCCTTCAATTTTACAGAAAATTCAGTGTTTTCCAAAACCTGAATCTTTTGTATTACTACAAGCATGAATCCAGCAAAAAAAGACAACCGGCTGGCTGACAATTTGCTGCATTCAAAAGTTTTGGGAAAGGGTTAAAAAAAATAAAAGGTATATAAACCACCACCTCTCTCTTGCCCAAATCTTGTATGCTCAGTATCCCACTTAGTCATTCTGGCCTGATTCAAGTGCTGCCGGTCTTCTTCACCCTATCGGCACCCAAGTCACATGACCGTGAGAAACCTCATGGGAAACTTTGAGGGACACTTTTACCCCTTTAAGATCTTGGACTTATAGGTACGTCCAAGGTGGCCTCCCTCTGTTTGCTGTCGGCTCCGGCGATGAGCCCTCAACATTTCCGCACATGTCAGCTGATTTCAACAGCTGACATGTGCCCCTAACAGCTGCAATCCACCCGCGGCTGTTAACATGTTAAATGCTGCTGTCAATCTCTGACAGCGGCATTTAACATGATGGGGCCGGAAGCGCATTACTAAGCTTGCCTATCGCACCCGAGTCACATGACCATGGGTCGCCGATGGGTTTGCATGACAACCTGGGGTCTGCAGGAGACCCCTGTGGCTGTCATTGCCGGAAAGCTATGAGCGCCGCCCAGTGGCCGACGCTCATAGCAAGTGAACATTTCTTCTGCTACACACAGCAGGGCGATCAGAAGAGACTACTGAAGCTAGAGAAAAGTAAAACAAAAAATGGTTTTAAAAATATTTAAAAAATGAAAAAAATCTAAAAATTTAAATCACCCCCCATTCAAAATACACATATTTGCTATCGTCGCTTTAAAAAAAAAATGCAATAATGAGCGATCAAAACATTGTATCTACCCCAAAATGGTATAAATAAAAACATTAGCACACAAAAAAATACTCTCTCAACCACCCCAGATCATGAAAAATGGAATCACTGCGGTTCTAGGAAAATGGCAACTTTTTTTATTTTATTTTTTACAAACTTTGGATTTTTTTCACCACTTAAATAAAAAAGAACCTAGACATGTTTGGTATCTACAAACTCATAATGACCTGGAGAATCACAATGGCAGGTCATAGCATTTAGTGAACATAGTAAAAAAAAAAAAAATATTGCGGAATTGCACTTTTTTTGTAATTTCGCTGTACTTTTCCCCATTTTACAGTACACTATATGGTAAAACCAATGGAGTCGTTTAAAAGTACAACTCGTCCTGCAAAAAACAGGCCCTCACATGGCCGTATTTACATAAAAATAAAAAAGTTATGGCTTTGGGAGGAAGAGGAGCAAAAAACAGCTGAAAAACCCAAGGTGGTGAAGGGGTTGACGTTACTTAGGTTTCCAGCTACTGGAACACCTTAAGGCTGTGAACTACAGTTACCGTGCGTCTGTATTTTACTGTACTTGTAAATAAAAAAAACAGTGTGGGGTTTCCCGTAATTTTCATAACATGCTGAAGGAAAGCCGATGGCTGGGGCCTATGTTAATATTCTGGGAAGGGGCCAATAGTTATACTATAAAACAGGGTTCCCCAACTCCAGTCCTCAAGGCCCACCAACAGGTCATGTTTTCAGGATTTCCTTAGTATTGCCCAGGTGATAATTGCATCACCTGTGCAATACAAAGCAAATCCTGAAAACATGACCTGTTGGTGGGCCTTGAGGACTGGAGTTGGGGAACCCTGTTATAAAAGTTACACTCTCCTTTCCACCGCTAGTCCATTAATGGTCATGTACCACGACAATTCGGATGGCTTGGAGAGTGGTCACATAAGTGATGTGACCGCTCTCCACGCCAGCCGGCTCACAGTGAGCAGAGCGTGAAAATCCTCTTCTATGTTGGTGGAAAAACCTTCTCTCCTCCAAATGCAGAGAATGCCCCCTTGTGACCGTCAACTTCCTTGGTATAAACAGATCCTCAGAGAGATATTTGTATTGTCCCCCTATATACTTATACATGGTTATTAGGTGGTCCCTTTCCAGTCTAGTAATACCAGCTCCCAGCTGTCAGGGATCCCATGCCGTTTTTTTTACAATATTTTATTAAATTATTTTAAAAACGGTGTGGGACCCCTCTATTTTTGATAGCTAGCCAATATAAAGCTGACAGTTGGGGACTGCAGCCTGCAGCTGTCGGCTTAGCATGCGCTGGTTATCAAAAATAGACAAGACCCCAGGTCTTTTTTTTAGTTTGTTTTTATACAGTGCGTGGCCAGCTAATCACCGCCATGTTAATGCTTGACATGGCTGTGATTGAGCCTAAAAGTGCTCACACAGTAAAGCTTGTTGATTGGCTGATTTCAACAAGCTTTGTCCAAACAGTAACACGGACTTCCTGAAGAAGTCTGTGTTCGGGGTTCGTGCATGGACACTAGGTGTTCAGTGCAGACTCCGAACTTTACCATTTGAGTTCGCCCATCCCTAAACATGAAGACACATATAGCTTAAACATCTCCCAAGAGAGTACCGCAAAATCCTGTTTGTTTTTTTTTGCAATTGCTGTCCTCTTGCATTAATCATCTCAGCAGAAGCCGAATGAAGAGGAATGGTGAGGATGAACACCTGGAGCATACCACCGTTATATTTTTAGAATCCCTAAAAAAAACATATGCCTCTTTATAAAATCAGAGGCCTATCAAAGAACAGTACACATAAGACAGTAATGGGAATGGGCTTATACAGTTGCAGTGTTTTGGACTTTTGACGTGATGGTGCGTCACCTCTAGGTGCCATATTCAAAACAAAATCAATTACCTTACATTGTTTTCTCTCTAAAATGTAAAGATGTCTTCTAAAAAAGGAAGGGTGCCAATTGCCAATGAGAATTCCTAAATCTTCTATGCTTGGTTATATATGAAGCAAAATAACATTACGAATTTTTTCCAGCATTCTAAACCCAAAACATATTTCCCTCCATCTGATAATGTGACATGTCTGTAGTCTGATTAAACGTAGATTTTTATCGTCATTCTTTTCTCATCTAGACTAAGACCAGCGGGCGCTAATCCAGGATGACTTGTCTGTTGTTTTCCAGTGCTTTGAACTGTACATATACCATCTGGATTTCCCAAACACTGATATAGTTGGACGGAGAAATAAAATATTTTCTTAAAGGGATATTTCCATTTTGTAAAGTGTTTTATTTGGGAGGGGTGGTATGCTCCATGCAAAATCTCCAGAATTGTCCCTTTCTGGGGTTCTCCTCTTATTTACAGTCCTCTAGAAGAGCAAAATATCCATATATCAATAAATTACATATAATAACACTGAGTGGTGTGTAACTTACATGTAAATTGTATGCTGAGCCCCTTCCACCATGGACACCTATAGACATAAGCCTACTGTGCCTATTGGTAAATTGAGCTATGGAGATGAAGATTGGTGTAGGAAGTAGCAGAATAAGTACTGGGACTACCAGGTCAAGTAAACCCGATAACTGGCCTGATTGTTTACAGGGCTGTTCCTGTAGGAAAAAACGTTATCACCTATTTATAGGATAAGTTATAATTTATTGATCAGTGGGAATCCGACTTCTCAGACTCGATAGACTGATTAGAACAGGGCACTTTTATCCCGGTTTAGAGTGGAACGACAGAGCTTGACTGCCGCTCTATTAATTCAGGACTTTCTGCTTTTTATGGCGGACTCATATAGAAAGGAGATTTCTAGCGGAGGTCGCGCTTATGCACAGCCCACCTCATTCTCAGGAGCTGGACCCCCAGCAGTCTAGAAGTTATCACTCATCATCAACCAGGGGATAGGTGACCGCTTCTTCATACTGGAATACCCCTTTAAAACACAAGCTCTTCTCCAGTCTTACAGCTTTTTTCAGCTTGGATGCTTCCTCTATTAGGATGAATGGAAATATAGATGAGACCTTTACCTCTCATGTTAACATTTATACACCCCGAAGGTGGTACCTCTAGCACCTATACAAGTACAAGAAGAGAGTTTCCAAACAGGATCTGTCATCAGATTTCATAATTAAAGCTTTGTACATCATCAGATAAATCTCATACCTGATGAGGCTAGGAAACTTATTTTGAAAATCCGCATTAGGATGGCCGTATAGTCCTTTTGTAAGAATTTTCCTGCCTGATATTAAAATGAACCCTAACTGGACTTATTTTACTATCAGAATTATACAGCTATTCTCACATGGGTTTCCGAAATAAATACACCAGCCTCACTGGGCCTAAGAGATATTTTCAATAATATACGCTTAATTGTGTAGATGAAAGAAAAATTGGACAATCCAATAGATGAATTATTACGTAATGGGTGGAACTACCATTTAAAGGGAATCTGTCAACAGGTTTTTGCCACCTAATCTGAGAGCAGCATTATGTAGAGAAAGAGACCCTGATTCCAGCGATGTGTCGCTTACTGTGCTGCTTGGTGTAGTTTTGATAAAATCACTATTATTAGAGGACTAGTAATCCCACTGCCAGGTAGTCCAGCCACGCCCCCAACACTGATTGGCACAGTGTATACAGAAAGAGGTGGTGTGGGCGGAGTTATACACAGCTCAGCATTCAGAGAACTGGAAGATCTAGAGCAGAGAAAACTGTGATTGTGTCACAATTGCAGCAAATAGCCCAGTAAGTGATACAGCGTTGGAATCAGCGTTTCTGCCCCAGATGCTGCTGCTCTCAGTTTGGGGAGCAAAACCTGCTGACAGAGTCCCTTTATTTCACTGTGGATAATAACCCAAATTTTCTGGAAAATCAATCACTCGCCATATCAGAGTCAAATTTGAGCAACCGCATTACTGAGCAGCTCCCGTGTCATTATGTAACTTATACTCTTTGTATTGCATTGGAGCCAGTTGTATGTCAGATGGAGCTAGACTGGAATTTTCTGCTGTTATTAGATGCTATATAATTTTACAGGCAGTAAAATATCACTTAACCTCTGGACCCGCACTCGTGTTCATGCTCTCACTTCCAGCCGCTTTTCTGCTACTGGCAACAAACAGTTTTCCTGCTAAATGAGGTCAAACTGACGGCAGAATTCTCTTATATCAGATAAGCGCTATCCAGACAGGGAGCCCATATATTGGCAATAATCGTGTGTTCACCTAAAGGCTTCATCATTTCTCTTACAAAAGCCATATACTGGCTTACTACTGCTTCGTAGTAAGGACATTACTTGTTGGCGCAGCTTGCATGTAACGTCACATTGTGGCCTCTACAGCTTGTCATTTATAGGAAGTCCATAATTCCCGAAAACGGATCTGCCAATCTCCAAACACCGGACTGAGAAGTAGTAAACCAGAATCCATCATCTAAAAGCAGAACTGTCAATCACACAAAAGCTCCGCCCACATTCAGCTGCTCAGACATTGTAGAATTGATCGCTCCTGATTGTTTTAAACTTTTTTTATTTTTCTTCTTTTAAGTAAAACATAGGAATGCACACAGACACGAGAGACCCCCTATGCAAGTACAGAACAGAATACTAGCCCCCTTTTCCCTAAGAGGTTTCTAAGAGTTCTCTAAGTTCACCATAAACAACTAAGTCTATCTAACAAACCTCCAGTAATCAGTGGTGGAGTCCCTTACACACTCCAGTAGATTATAGGAGGGGGCATTAAGGGGCACTGTTCTACTAGCCCAAGGACATCAGCACCAGTTGCACATATGTTACAGTGGATCTAAAAAGTCTACACACCCCTGTTAAAGTATCAGTTTTTTTCATGTAAAAAATCATATCAAGAAGAAGGTTACCCACAGATTCTCAACTGGATTCAGGTCTGAGCTCTGCCTGGGCCATTCCAAAATGCTAATCTTCTTCCGGAAAAGCCATTCTTTTGTTGATTTGGAGGTATGCTTAGGGTTGTTGTCATTTTGAAAGATGAGATTCTTCATTTTCAGCTTTTTAGCAGAGGTCCAAAGGCCTTGATGCAAAATTGACCACTATTTGGAACTGTTCATAATTCTTTGACTAATGGCCAGAGTTCCATCTGACAAAAAAACAGTCCCAAAGTATAATGCTGCCTCCACCATGCGTCACTATGGGTATGGTGTTCTTTTGATGATGCGCAGTGTTGGCTTTGCGCCAAAAATACCTTTTGTAATTATGACCCAAAACTTCAACCTTCATCTGATCAGACAATAACATATTTTCCCACATGCTTTTGGCAGACTTTATGTAGATTTTGGCAAAACATAACCTCGAAAATTTTTCTTTGTAACAAGAGGCTTCCGTCGTGCCACCCTACCCCACAGGTCAGATATATGAAGAATACGGGAGACTGTTGTCACATGCAACACACAACCAGTACTGGCCAGAAATTCTTGCATCTCCTTTAATGTTGCTGTAGGCCTATAGGCAGCCTCGCGGACAATTTTTTTTCTTGTTTTTTTATGAATGTTTAAGGAACATCCAGTTCTAGGTAATCTCACTGTGTTTCATCAAATTTAAGCCACTTCTTGATTATACCAGTGATCCAGCTGTCAGTTTTGCCTGGCTGGTCATCAAAAATACAGGGAACCCACACCATTTCATTTTTAACTATTTATTTAGAGCGCAGGCAATGGTTAATGAATACTCCCATCAGTCGCTCCTGCTCTCACTGTTATTAGTGACAGCAGGCGTAGGCTGATGGGAGCAGTAGTCCGATCAGCCTACACCAGTAACCTGAGGTAAACTTTTTACCTCCAATCACATCTGCGTGCTCACGCTATTATTTGACATCTGTAATCATTTTATCGCCGATCAGAAGCAGTGTTTGCCGTGCTGTCATGTGCATGACAGAGTGACAAACAACCGGTGTTCGGGGGCCGAACCAGAACAGTAACACGTTCTTCCTGGTGAAGTCCATGTTCGGTGTCCATGCCCGAACAGTAGGTGTTTGGAACGGACGCCAAACTTTACTGTTCAGGTTTGCCCATCTCTAGTCATGTAGTCTCCAAACAACCCTGGCTGTTTGGAGTTTCCATATACACGGACTTTCGGCTAAATTGGTTGATACCAGTGGAAGCAAAATTCTATTGAAGAACTTTAATTGAAGGAGAACTCAGAAGTGGTGGAAAAAGAGTTGAAAATGTATCAATTACTTAAGTTCCTTCCTTAAAGAGAATCTGTCAGCAGATTTTTGCAACTGAGCGCAGCATGATGACTCTGATTCCAGCGATGTGTCACTTGCTGGTCTGCTTGTTGGTATTTTGGTACAATCACAGTTTTCTCTGCTGCAGATCTAGCAGAGCTCGGAATGCTGAGCTGTGTATAACCCCGCCCACACCACTGATTGGCAGCTTTCTGTGTATAACCCCACCCACATCACTGATTGGCTGCTTTCTTTGTACACTGAAAGAAAGCAGCTAATTAGTGGTGGAAGAGGGGTTGGCTCAGGAGGCACGAGACACCTAGTTCTATGTCTAATAGACTGCTGGAGAAACATGCAGAAAATCCTGCAGAGTGGAACACTTTTAACTGTGTTTACTTATATTATTTACAGCCTCAGGCGTCGTGTTCTTTTACGTGACGAAATCACAAAGCATCAAGTTCACCGAGACTCATTTACAAATATTCAGAAGCATCAATGTGACACTGACGTACTTTAGTGGAAATATACTTGCTTTCTTTTTTGTATAAATAGACTGATGGATTCATAGTACAAAGTGGATGTGATTGTTATGCTGCTGAGCGTGTCTGTCAGATGACATTGACAGACTTAATCTGGAAAGTGCAGATCGAGCACATGAGAGCGGCTGGCCTCACTGCATCATTCTGACTGGCAACGTACAATTATTTAGTTCAGATAAAGGAGAATGTGCGTTTTATAAAGTTTCCCCCATTCTATAAAGACTCGAAGAATAAAAATGATAGAAAAAGGCATTGTATTTACAATATTCGTATTTGCTGAATGTGTTTAGGAACATCAAACCTTAAAGGGGAAATCTGATCACAATTTCATTTTCATCCTAGATGCCTATATATTTAATGCCATAAACCAGGGATGTCAAAGTCAAACACACCGAGGGCCAAAAAAAAAAATTTGCTACAAGCCGAGGGCCGGACTGACGCCGGCCCTGCTACCGGTGCATTGTGGGAAATGTAGTGTTGGTGCCAGGGCCGGCTCCAGGTTTTTATGGGCCCCGGGCGAAAGAGCCTCAGTGGGCCCCTTTAACACAGACCACGATTCATGATGCACAGATACAGCAGAGAAATATGGGTACAGTCACAACGCCAAATACTTCTCTTCTTCCATTACATGAGTGATATCTATTGTAAATTGTACAATAGCTCAAAAACCGCCAAATCCTCACAGCGCACAGTACAGACTGGACAGTACAGTCCTCCATACAATATTATGGGCACCACAGTCTCCCCCTCATCACCCATATAATACCCCATGCAGGATGTCACCCCCCATATAATGCTCCATACAGAATACTGGACCCAATATAATGCTCCATACAGGATACTGGACCCAATATAATGCTCCATACAGGATACTGGTCCCCATATAATGCTCCATACAGGATACTGGTCCCCATATAATGCTCCATACAAAATATGGAGCTCTCCTCTGCGCTGTACTGCGTTCTGCACTGTTACAGCTCAGGAAAGGGCGCTGTGGAAAGACTCCCCATTATCATCATCATTGCCTCACCATCATCATCATGGCCTCCCCATTATCATCAATGCCTGCCCATCATCATCATCATCTCCTCCCCATCATCATCAATGCCTGCCCATTATCATCAATGCCTGCCCATTATCATCATCTTCTCCCCATCATCATCAATGCCTGCCCATTATCATCATCTTCTCCCCATCATCATCAATGCCTCCCCATTATCAGCAATGCCTGCCCATCATCATCTCCTCCCCATCATCATCTTCTCCCCATCATCAATGTCTGCCCATCATCATCTTCTCCCCATCATCAATGCCTGCCCATTATCATCATCTTCTCCCCATCATCATCAATGCCTACCCATTATCAGCAATGCCTGCCCATCATCATCTTCTCCCCATCATCAATGCCTCCCCATTATTAGCAATGCCTGCCCATCATCATCTTCTCCCCATCATCAATGCCTCCCCATTATCAGCAATGCCTGCCATCATCACACACAGACAGCACACAAGCACACACACACACACACCACACACACACACAGACGTCTTACCTGTTCAGCGTCCCCGCGCTCTGTGCCACAGATGACGTCATTCAGCGGCCTGCTGTGAGAGGAAGCGCCGACGCCCCCTGGAGCCCGGAGCTGCGGCAGTGGAGGCACGGGAGAGGTAAGTATTGTTGGCAGCTGCTGCCGGGGCCCTGAGCAGGCGGGGGGGGGCCCAGTGGCGGCGCTGACACCGCTCTCCTCCGCTAACGGGCGGGGGGTGCCAGACTGCGAGTGGGCCCCCCGCCTGCTCAGGGCCCCGCCTGCCAGGGGGCCATAGATAATCAATTCGCGGGCCGGATCTGGCCCGCGGGCCTTGACTTTGACATATGGGCCATAAACTAATCTGTTTTCTCATATACTTTAGAAAGTTCTTACCCTTCCCTAACTGCTTTTTTTTACTCCTTCCTTTCTGATGATGCTTTGTTTGAGTATCCTAATGCATGCTGAGATACTCAAGACTCAAATGAAGCATCTTCAGAGGGGGAGACTTGTCATCAGTGATTCCAGTTTCAGGGCATGGGCTAGTCCCTGCTCTTCTAAGCATGTGTCCATTGTCAATTCCAATGTATAGATTTTCTGCATGTTTCTCAGTATATTCTTGTCACTATGTAATATGCACAATGACAGGTTGCTCTCTCGCCAGCTCTGATCAGAAGTAACAAACTGGGAACAGAGTGCACTGTAAGTGCGCATTGTTAGAAGAATGCCCGGCGTGCAGACACCAGCACCAACCCCAGCAAGAGACATCACTTGCACTGGTCTCTGAACGCTGGGTGTTCTTAAAATGCGCACTGACAGTATGCTTTCCATCCAACTCTGATTAGAGCCAGAGAGAGCGCACTGTCACTGTGCACTGAGAAGAACAGTGCACAGTGACAAGAATCCACTGGAATTGATATCCGACACATGCTTAGTAGAGTAAGGACTAGCCCAGCTCCTGAATCGGGGTTGCTGATGACGCTTCATTTTAGGGAGGGAGCATAGGCTGTGACAGTGACCGAGCCTCTGCCCCCTGGTGACGCTTTGTTTGAGTATCCCAGCATGCACTGGGATAATGAAACGAAGCGTCATAAAAAAATAAAGCAGTTAGTGTAGTGAGGAAATGGTAGGGATTTATTAGGTAAAATATATTAGAAAATAGATTAGATTATGGCATTAAATAAATATGGATTTAGGATGAAAATTAATCTGTGTTTTGGACCACCCCTTTAAAGTGTAGCTAATTTTTTCTGCTCTCGTTTTGCTCCTGCATTTAGAGTAGCTGTTTTGAACAGTTTGTAGATACTGTCCAAGCATGAAGGGAGAGAGCAGAGAAGATGACATTTGTTTATGATTATTATTATAGACCAGATGTTCAAATCAGCTACTTCAGGTGCAGGAACTAGGCAGTAGAAACAGCCTGTCATGGCTCTGTTGTCGGTATTCCGGGATCAGTGGCTCCTTCCATGTCCTTATCACTAGGGTCGCCCTAGCTTGCCCTGTCCGCCGGATCACTTCTGATGGTGAAGAAGCCTGGGCCACGTACCTTTCCTTAGCTCCTGAATCCGCTCTCATTCTGTACCTTTCCCCGCACAGGGAAGAGGAGAGTAGTAGTGTACCGTAATACACCAACCAGACTAACAAGGTAATACGAACAGGGATAAAGGAAAATACCAATCATACAAATATACTCACACAAACAGAGGTATACACTGGGGAGTGGAGGATGGATGAAAACCAAAGTAGGAAAAGAAGGGGATTACCACACACCCAAAACCTAGCAACAGTCTCAGATAAATCCATCATATGCCTTCTCAAACAACAACAACAACAAACACCATCTCAAAAACCATGCAGTATTAAGCTAGCTCTGGCAATGATTGCTTGCCAGGATCCAGATTATACAGGATGGGAGTGGCTAATAGTGAACAGCTGAGAGCCTTAATGCAGGAAATCTTCCAGGAGCTCTCAACTGAGCGGATTATCCCCTGCACTGCTAAATTAAACCTGCACTATTTAGTATGAAAGTGAAGTGCTTCTAATCAGTGCAGGAGTAGGAGAAATCAGACACTGGCTCCTTTCTGTCGTGGTAAACCTGTGACACAGCCCTTTCAGAATGGAGTTTGTGAGAAAATGAAGCAAAATAAGGTAATTGAATATATACAAATATTTATAACTTTGAAATGGCTGTCAATCAATGAGTAGGCCTGCCCACTGGATTCCTAAATACAAATTAAGCAGGAATATCACTAAATAAAATACAATACTGAGTTCTAAATATGGAAATTCTAGTTACCCTTCTTCACCACTAGAGGGAGCTTATGAGCTTCCTGCATACTTTACACTATGTAATTAATATATAGCAAACTTCCCATTGGGGCTGAAGGCAGCCGGAATTTTATCGTTAATGACTGCGCAAGGGATTTTGGCTCCGTATCAAAGAAATCTAGCATTGGCTATTAAAAAATAACATTTTGTTATTAATAAGTACATTATTAAGATTAAGTGGGAATATTCAGTTTAGGTTTTTAGACTTCAATAAAAAGTCTAGAACATATTAAAGTTACTTTGCGCTGAAAAGTTTTCACATGAGAAGCCATAATACATCAAGCATCATATCCAGATGATTATTATATGACTCTGAGCCATAAATAAATGTTTTGTTTCACCAAGTGATTTTATTTTTAAGCGAGACTGAAATGAAAACTTTTCTTTTCGCCTTTCTAATGAAACATGATTTTAATTGGCACAGACGGATTTATTTGGACTTTGTTATAAATTGAAATTGCAATTTGTTTCCATAGTGATTTCCATGCGCCAGGTATTTTTTTTTAATATGAATTGATTAATGAAATATGTATTAAAACTCTAACACTCTCTAAACTTTGAGTCGCTACATACAAATGGTAATAAAAGTTATATTTCAACTTTTGTCATGATTTTTGCTAGGCTGATGACTTTCAAATGGTGTTTGTCATCAGATTTCACAATATGAACTACTAGCATAAGGAAATAGATATTTTAGACCTGATGATGCTGGTATACTTACTTTGAAAATCTACATCAGAATGGCTGTATAGTCCTTAGAGTTAGCTGAGCATTTTATGAGTCTGGCTATAGAATGTGAGACCTCATAAGTTGAAGTCTATTCAGTCTTCGTCCACCCACCCAGCCTGTCAGCAGCAGCTTGTACTGAGCAATGTGAGATTTCAGCAGCAGGGAGGAGGGACACTGAGGAGCCGTTAATCAGGCTAGGTGGGAAGAGATTGAGTTCAACATTGAAAAAAGATTATAAAGTCATTCAGCTTTGTATTTTCAAAGTAAGTTCACCAGCATCACCAGGTCGGTTAGTTAATGGCTGTTTGTATACTGGAATCTGGTGACACAACTTCTTAAATAGGGTTGTGGTCTTGATTAATTGCATCAGCTCATTAGAGGAGCTTCATGCAGTGAAACAAAGAGCAACATGAGGGACCATATTGAACGACTCTCTCAGGTTATGTGCACACATTAATTATTTGGTGCAGATATTTCTGCACCACTTCTGCATCTCTTGGCAGGAAAAATGCAGAGTAAAATACGCACAATTTTGATACTTTTTTTTTACATTTTTTTTGGTGGAGATTTTCCCTTATTCATTATTATGGGTGAAATCTGCATCAAAAATGAAGAATTGACATGTTGTAGATATAAATCTGCTCCAAATCTGCAAATCACAAATAAGCAACGTGTGCGTGAGACTTCAGGATTCTCATTCACTTTGCTGGTATCAGGGAACCCTTCAGGTTCTGTGACAAATCGGCACAACAAAATTACGACAAAAGCGCAACATGTGCACACAGCCTTATGGTTCAAGCAGGAGGTCCCAAATGTAAGGACCCTCCTCTATGACTCCCATATCCTTATTAGGACTGGGCTTGTTTTCGTTACTTTTCTGTCTTGCTTTTTCATGCAATCTGAAGGGAACAACAACTCTAGGGAAATAACCAAAACCAATTTTAATGCACATTCTACTCTGAAACCTTTTGGTTAGGTTCACAGAAATCTGCAGAGTCGTCAAAGGTTTCACCTGGACTAAAATCTGTAACAGAATTAGAAACAAAAATGTCATGTCCGTGTCTGTTTGTTGAAAGTCTCATCCATTTGTCTAGGACTGTAATCCGCTGTGCACCAGTAAAATGGGCAGCGATTCCTCTACATGAGGACTATATGACATCCTATCAAGTTCTAGAGTTGGCAAATAAGTGGGGTCCAATATTTTGCTCCAGAGCCTATAAACTTCTTATCTGCAAGTTGCTGGTAGAAAGGTCAAATATACAAAGGAAAGTCCAACTATTGACTGGAGCGTTCACAACCTAACGCCTGGCCAGGTTTTCATGGGCCCAAGAAAAAAAGAGTCTCAGTGGGCCCCTTTAACCCATCCCACGATTCATGATGCACAGATACAGCAAAGAAATATACTGTAGTAGGTATAGTACAATGCCAAAGATTTCACTTACTTCTTACATTACATAGTACTCCATACAGACTAATGAGCTCCATATAATGCTCCATACAGAATAATGAGCCCCATATAATGCTCCATATAATATAATGAGCCCCATATATTGCTCCATGCTGTATAATGGGCCCCATATAATGCTCCATACATAATAATGAGCCCCATATAATGCTCCATACAGAATAATGAGCCCCATATAATGCTCCATATAATATAATAAGCCCCATATATTGCTCCATGCTGTATAATGGGCCCCATATAATGCTCCATACAGAATAATGAG
This sequence comes from Oophaga sylvatica, assembly GCA_033576555.1. Taxonomy (NCBI): domain Eukaryota; kingdom Metazoa; phylum Chordata; class Amphibia; order Anura; family Dendrobatidae; genus Oophaga; species Oophaga sylvatica. The sequence continues at coordinate 39,059,461 of JARQOD010000001.1, forward strand.
CCCCATATAATGCTCCATACAGAATAATGAGCCCCATATAATGCTCCACACAGAATAATGAGCCCCATAAAATGCTCCATACAGAATAATGAGCCCCATATAATGCTCCATATAATATAATGAGCCCAATATATTGCTCCATACTGTATAATGAGCCCCATATAATGCTCCGTACAGAATAATGAGTCCCATATAATGCTCCATACAGAATAATGAGCACCATATAATGCTCCATACAGAATAATGAGCCCCATATATAGCTTCATACAGAATACTTGGCCCCATATAATGCTCCATACAGAATAATGAGCCCCATATATAGCTTCATACAGAATACTTGGCCCCATATAATGCTCCATGCAGATTGAGCCCCATAAATTGCTCCAGTGTATGACGGACCTCATATAATGCTCCATACATAATGGCCATACATTGCTCCAAACAAAACAAAAAAATGAAATACTCACCCCTCCTCGCTGGCCACTGCTCTGCCCCATCTCCTCAGCTTCGCCGTCTTCCGGCTCTCTGCACTGTGACTGCTCAGAGCAGAGAGCGCGCTATAGTGACGTCATTGAATGCTCTGATCTGAAACGTCACAGAGTCAGAATATGCCGCAGCGGAGGAACGGGGGGAGGCAAGTATTTCTAGTACTGAGCAAGTGTGGGGGGCTCACTTGCGAGCGCTGGTGCGGGGCCCCCTATAGCGTTCCGGTGCCCCTGGTGGTGAGTGGGCCCCCCTCTAGCTCAAGGCCCTGACACTTGCCCGGGTGCTGACACCGGCCCTGACCTAACCCCATGACTACATTGAAGGGATCCAGTCAGCAGATTGTTAGACCTCAGTTATGTAAAGCATCAGAAATGCTGATGACGTCCATAACTTTTATTACAAGTCTGTGTTTCTATTTCTTTTAAAATCCTTAATCGAATGCAAATGGACCATGAGTGCAGGGCTGCTTGCACTTACAGGGCTTGCTTGCACTTACAGCTCTCCGACCTCTTTCCATCTTTCTTTTCTTACCACCTTTAGTGTGACCGACATGATGCTTTCTACCGTGTTAGATCCCAAAAAGATTAATTCAATTGTCTAGTAATTGGTCCCAAACCTTCGACGGGGAACAGATCTACCAAAATCCTCTGCCCTATAAATCCCCCAGACTGTGCCTCCTTCTGTAGGTTGCCTCCTTTACTGGCTTTTGTCTCACTAAGTTTCTTGGATCCTTTTGTTTAATTCCTTGAAAGTGGAATGAAAAGACAAAAAAATATCTGGTTGCAAAGTAATTTCCACGGCTCCTCTGCTTGAATTGTCAAACAGTCCTATAGTGATTGCCTTATTTTCACCGCTTTTCTGTGACTTGCCTGGAATATGTAATTAACTCAGTGCTACCTCTTATCCGGAGCGGTTGCCGTAATGCAGGCGAAATTGCCCTCACATGACTGGAATGTAAAAAGGAAGCAGCTTGAGAGGGAAGCATGGCAGCACGACTCCTCCAGTCTATTTCTCATGGCATTTTCATGTTTAGATGAGTGTTATTTCTTTGAGTAGTAATTCAGCCAATAAGCTTGAAGGAAGTAGACAGCAAGAAGAATTATAAAAAATACTCTATTAAACCACACGCTCTGTTTTTAGGTGAGGGCATTGGTTTGTTACATATTCTTTTTTGAGAAAAGTTTTTAGCCAAATATTGGTCTTCAATGATGAATAGATCGATCGGCAGACTGTCAAATTCATGTTGAATTTCCTGAAATTGCGGTTTCACGCAAATTTGAACATTTTCAGATTCAATTTGTAGTTTGAAAAAAAAAAGAATATGCCCGAGTCATCTTCCATCTGCGAGTCACTGGAAAGTCTCTCTTCCTGTAAACTGAAAGCTCTTATGACCAGTGGGGTCCTCTCTCTCCTGTAGAGTGTAAGCTCTTATGGTCAGCGGGGTCCTCTCTCTCCTGTAGAGTGTAAGCTCTTATGGTCAGTGGGGTCCTCTCTCTCCTGTAGAGTGTAAGCTGTTATGATCAGTGGGGTCCTCTCTCTCCTGTAGAGTGTAAGCTCTTATGGTCAGTGGGGTCCTCTCTCTCTCCTGTAGAGTGTAAGCTCTTATGGTCAGTGGGGTCTTCTCTCTCCTGTAGAGTGTAAGCTCTTATGATCAGTAGGGTCCTCTCTCTCCTGTAGAGTGTAAGCTCTTATGGTCAGCGTGGTCCTCTCTCTCTCCTGTAGAGTGTAAGCTCTTATGGTCACTAGGAAAGTCTCTCTCCTGTAAACTGAAAGCTCTTATGGTCAGTGGGGTCCTCTCCCTCCTGTAGATGTAAGCTCTTATGGTAGTGGGGTCTCTCTCCTGTAGAGTGTAAGCTCTTATGTCAGAGGGTCCTCTCTCTCCTGTAGAGTGTAAGCTCTTATGGTCAGCGGGTCCTCTCTCTCCTGTAGATGTAAGCTCTTATGGTCACTGGGAAAGTCTCTCTCCTGTAAACTGAAAGCTCTTATGGTCAGTGGGGTCCTCTCCTCCTGTAGAGTGTAAGCTCTTATGGTCAGTGGGTCTCTCTCCTGTAGAGTGTAAGCTCTTATGGTCAGTAGGGTCCTCTCTCTCCTGTAGAGTGTAAGCTCTTATGGTCACTGGAGTCTCTCTCTCCTGTAGAGTGTAAAGCTCTTATGTCAGCGTGGGTCCTCTCTCCTCCTGTAGAGTGTAAGCTCTTATGGTCAGCGGGTCCTCTCTCTCCTGTAGAGTGTAAGCTCTATGGTCAGTGGGTCTCTCTCCTGTAGAGTGTAAGCTCTTATGTCAGAGGGTCTTCTCTCTCCTGTAGAGTGTAAGCTCTTATGGTCAGCGTGGTCCTCTCTCTCTCCTGTAGAGTGTAAGCTCTTATGGTCAGCGGGGTCCTCTCCCTCCTGTAGAGTGTAAGCTCTTATGGTCAGTGGGGTCATCTCTCCTGTAGAGTGTAAGCTCTTATGGTCAGCAGGGTCTTCTCTCTCCTGTAGAGTGTAAGCTCTTATGGTCAGTGGGGTCCTCTCTTTCTCCTGCAGAGTGTAAGCTCCTATGGTCAGCGGGTCCTCTCTCCTGTAGAGTGTAAGCTCTTATGGTCAGTGGGATACTCTCTCTCCTGTAGAGTGTAAGCTCTTATGGTCAGTGGGGTCCCCTCTCTCTCCTGTAGAGTGTAAGCTTTTATGGTCAGTGGGGTCCTCTCTCTCTCCTGTAGAGTGTAAGCTCTTATGGTCAGTGGGGTCCTCTCTCTCCTGTAGAGTGTAATGTTGTGAATGGGTTTGAGATGAGTTCTGAGCAGAGGCTCCCTCTGGTGGTTACAAGCGGTACTAGTGAGGATTGTGAGGACTGGGAATCAGGTGTTACTGATTGGTCTTATATGGGGGAGTCATTTTCCCATCAGGGTTACCGGTGATCAATTGTTCTGGTCTGAATCCTTCTTTCCAGTTTCCCTTGTAGCCTGCTGTGTCGTGTCTGCATCTCCTGCTATCAGATAAGACAATTTCTTATTTGTGTTTTTGCTATATTTTTGCATTTGGTCCTGCACTTCTGTGGGGGCCTTCTGGGTCCCCTCCGGGGGCTTTTGCCCTCTCAGTTTAGTCCAGCCACTGTGTTTTGTACTTTTGCTTTTTCCAGTTTTTTCAGTGGCTGCTGTTTTTGTTACACCAGAGAACTAATTTAGGTGGTAGAGGTCGTGTGATCTCAGGTGATTTTGAAATTAGTTGAGTTGGTGTTTTTTCAGGGTTTTCTGAGATTGCAGTAAGTACCCTTCCTGTCCTTTTCTATTTAGATAGTTTGGGCCCCAGCGTTTGCTCATACTATTTTCTTTCTGTGTCAGTATTTCCTCTTGTCTAACCGCCATTACATGTTTGGGGGCTTTCTATTATCTTTGGGGTTCTGCTCCGGGGCAGATAGCTTTCCTATTTCTATCTTTAGGTGTAGTTAGTTTCTCAGGCTGTGACGAGGCGTCTAGGACCAACGTAGGAACGCTCCACGGCTGCCTCTAGTTGCGGTGGTTAGTCAGGGTACTGCAATCTCATAGATTCCAACTGCTCTGGTGTATTTCCTTTTTTACCTGCACTCCTCAGCTACCGTAACATAACAGTATCACCGGCCTTAAAAATTGTATGGTACTCACAGAAGGGAAAAAATATTTTGAAGGAAGAAAAGTTGTCAGAGATATTTTTCTGTTTGTTGCATTTTTTTTTTTTCCCTCTGTATCTCTGGGTGCTGGGGAGGATCTTTTCTCCCAATGGAGTTTGCACAGTTGTCTGGCCGTGTGGATCAGCTTGCCACTGAGGTTCAGAGTATTGCTGCATATCTTGCTAGGTTGCCTGTTGTGGAACCTAGGATCCCCATGCCAGATTTGTTTTTAGGGGATCGAGCTAAGTTTCAGAATTTCAAAAATAATTGTAAATTGTTTCTTGTCTTAAAATCTAAGTCCTCAGGAAACGCAGCGCAGCAGGTTCAAATTGTCATCTCTCTCCTGCGCGGCGATCCTCAGGATTGGGCTTTTTCCCTGATACCTGGGGATCCTGTTTTGAGTGATGTTGATGCATTTTTTCAGGCTTTGGGGTTATTGTACGATGAGCCTAATGTCACTGATCAAGCTGAAAAAGCCTTGTTGGCATTAAATCAGGGCTTGATGACGCTGAGTTATACTGTCAGAGATTCCGTAGGTGGGCAGTCCTGACCAAATGGAATGACGACGCTTTGGCGGCCCTTTTCCGGAAGGGTTTGTCGGATAATGTAAAGGATGTTATGGTGGGATTCCCTGTCCCCTCTGGTCTCAATGATTCTATGTCATTAGCGATTCAAATTGACAGACGTTTGCGTGAGCGGAGAAGTATGCGTGGAGTGGTGTTGCCTTGTGAGCCAGCTGCTGAGCCCATGCAGTGTGATGGAGTGGTGTCTGGGGCACAGCGTCATGAGTTTCGAAAGCGCAATGGGTTATGTTTCTACTGTGGTGATGCCTCTCATGCTATTTCAGTCTGCCCTAAGCGGGGAAGACATTTTGCACGCTCAGTTGTCTTGGGTAGTGTTCAGACTAAGTTTTTATTAACTGTCACTCTGATATGCTCTCTGTCCTCATTTTCTGCTCAGGCTTTCGTTGATTCTGGAGCAGCTATTAACCTGATGGATTATGATTTTGCTAAACGTTGTGGGTTTCCCTTGATACCCCTACAGAAGTCTATTCCTTTACTGGGGATCGATTCTACCCCTTTGGCTGAGAATAAACCCCAGTTTTCTACTCAGGTGATAATAAGGGTTGAACCTGATCACCAGGAGTGCTGCAAATTTTTGGTTCTATATAATCTGCATGACATTATAGTGCTGGGTTTCCCTTGGTTACAGTCTCATAATCCTGTTTTGGATTGGAAATCTGTGTCTGTAACCAGTTGGGGCTGCCAATGTGTTAGTGCCAACACTCCTGATTTTTCTGCCTCCCCCCAGGCTGAGGATGTTCCTGACTTTTTGTTTGATTTTTCTGATGTGTTTAGCGAAAGTAAATCTGCATCCTTACCTCCCCATAGGAGCTATGACTGCGCTATTGAATTAGTGCCAGGTAGTAAATTCCCTAAAGGTCGCCTTTTTAACTTGTCTGTACCTGAACATGACGCTATGCGGTCTTATATCAAGGAATCATTGGAGAAGGGTCATATCAGACCATCCTCTTCACCCTTAGGTGCCGGTTTTTTCTTTGTGGCCAAAAAAGATGGTTCATTAAGGCCGTGTATTGATTATCGTCTCTTGAACAATATTACTGTGAAATATCAATATCCGTTACCCTTGATTTCTGACCTGTTTTCCAGGGTGAAAAGTGCTACTTGGTTTACCAAGCTTGACCTCAGGGGGGCGTATAACCTTATTCGCATTAAGCACGGGGATGAATGGAAGACGGCGTTTAATACCCCAGAGGGGCATTTTGAGTACCTAGTGATGCCCTTTGGGCTCACTAATGCTCCTTCCGTCTTCCAGTCCTTCATGAATGACATTTTCAGGGATTTTGTGGACAAGTTTCTGATTGTTTATTTGGATGATATCTTGATTTTTTCTAATGACTGGGACTCTCATGTGAAACATGTTCGAACTGTATTCCAGATTTTGAGAGAGAATGCTCTGTATGTGAAGGGATCAAAGTGTATTTTTGGCGTACAGAAGATCTCATTTCTGGGATTCATTTTGTCCCCATCTGTTATTGAAATGGACCCGGTCAAGGTTCAGGCCATCTGTGATTGGGTCCAACCTACTTCATTAAAGGCTCTTCAGAGATTTTTGGGTTTTGCCAATTTTTATCGTAAATTTATTGGTAATTTCTCTGTTATTGTTAAACCATTAACTGATTTGACCAGAAAGGGTTCTGATGTGGTGAATTGGCCTCCTGAGGCAGTCTCTGCGTTTCAGGAACTTAAGCAGAGATTCACTTCTGCTCCTGTTCTACGGCAGCCTGATGTTTCTCTGCCATTTCAGGTGGAGGTTGATGCCTCTGAAATTGGGGCAGGTGCCGTTTTGTCCCAAAAAGATCCAGAGACCTCTAAAAGTAACCCTTGTGCCTTTTTCTCTCGAAAATTTTCTCCTACTGAACGTAATTATGACGTGGGTAATCGGGAGTTGTTGGCCATGAAGTGGGCTTTTGAAGAGTGGAGACATTGGCTGGAGGGAGCCAAACATCAGGTGGTGGTCCTTACGGACCATAAGAATCTGGTCTATCTGGAATCTGCCAAGCGACTCAATCCTAGACAGGCCAGGTGGGCCTTGTTTTTCACACGTTTTAATTTTGTGGTTTCCTTTCTTCCTGGCACTAAGAATGTTAAGGCGGATGCCCTCTCGAGGAGTTTCCTTGCGGACTCTCCTGAGCTATCTGATCCCTCTGTTATTTTGAAGGAGGGTGTAGTTCTTTCCGCCATCTCGCCCAATTTGAGACTTGCTCTGGAGGGGTGTCAGGAGGATAGGCCCGAGCGCTGCCCTGTTGGAAAATTGTTTGTCCCGGACCAATGGAAAAAGAGTGTGATGTCTGAGATTCATTGTTCCGCATTGGCTGGGCATCCCGGAATTTTTGGTACCAGAGACTTGGTTAGTCGGTCCTTTTGGTGGCCTACCTTGTCTCGCGATGTCAGGGAATTTGTGCAGTCCTGCGGGACTTGCTCTCGCTCCAAGCCTTGCTCTCGCTCTAGTGGTTTGTTGATGCCATTGCCTGTGCCCAAGAGACCATGGACCCATATCTCTATGGATTTCATTTCCGATCTTCCTGTTTCTCAGAGAATGACCACCATCTGGGTAATTTGTGATAGGTTTTCCAAAATGATACATCTTGTGCCATTACCTAAGTTGCCTTCCTCCTCTGAATTGGTGCCGTTGTTCCTTCAGCACGTGGTTCGTTTACACGGCATTCCTGAGAACATTGTGTCTGACAGAGGAGTCCAGTTTGTTTCCAGATTTTGGAGGACTTTTTGTTCTAAACTGGGTGTTCAATTGTCTTTCTCCTCGGCATTTCATCCTCAGACCAATGGTCAAACTGAGAGAACAAACCAGACATTGGAGACTTATCTAAGATGCTTTGTGTCTGCTGATCAGGATGACTGGGTCTCTTTTTTGCCTTTGGCTGAGTTTGCTCTTAATAATAGGGCTAGCTCTGCCACTTTGATGTCTCCGTTTTTCTGTAATTCTGGGTTTCACCCTCGATTTTCTTCAGGACAGACGGAGGCTTCTGTCTGTCAGGTGTTGACTCTGTTGTTGAGCGTATGCAGCAGATTTGGGACCAGGTAGTGGAGAGGTTGTCCCTCTCTCAGGAGAAGGCCCAGCGGTTTGCTAACCGGCATAGGACTGATGGTCCTCGGTTTAAAGTGGGGGACTTGGTCTGGTTGTCCTCAAAGAATATTCCTATGAGAGTAGCATCTCCTAAATTTAAGCCTAGGTTCATTGGACTTATAAGATCATGGAGATTATTAATCCTGTTTCTTTCGTTTGCTTCTTCCAGGGACATTTAAGATCCATAACGTGTTCCACAAGTCCTTGTTGAAGAGGTTTGTTGAGCCAGTGGTTCCTGCTGCTGTGCCTCCTGACCCTGTTTTGGTTGAGGGCAATCTGGAGTATGTGGTTGAGAAAATATTGGATTCTCGTTTTTCTAGACGAAGACTCCAGTATTTGGTTAAATGGAGAGGTTATGGTCAGGAAGACAATTCTTGGGTGTTTGCTTCGGACATCCATATCCATGCTAAGAGACTTATCCGTGCGTATCATAGAGCTCATCCTGACCGACCTGGTTGCTCAAGTGAGGGTTCGGTGACCCCTCCTCAAGGGGGGGGTACTGTTGTGAATGGGTTTGAGATGAGTTCTGAGCAGAGGCTCCCTCTGGTGGTTACAAGCGGTACTAGTGAGGATTGTGAGGACTGGGAATCAGGTGTTACTGATTGGTCTTATATGGGGGAGTCATTTTCCCATCAGGGTTGCCGGTGATCAATTGTTCTGGTCTGAATCCTTCTTTCCAGTTTACCTTGTAGCCTGCTGTGTCGTGTCTGCATCTCCTGCTATCAGATAAGACAATTTCTTATTTTGTGTTTTTGCTATATTTTTGCATTTGGTCCTGCACTTCTGTGGGGGCCTTCTGGGTCCCCTCCGGGGGCTTTTGCCCTCTCAGTTTAGTCCAGCCACTGTGTTTTGTACTTTTGCTTTTTCCAGTTTTTTCAGTGGCTGCTGTTTTTGTTACACCAGAGAACTAATTTAGGTGGTAGAGGTCGTGTGATCTCAGGTGATTTTGAAATTAGTTGAGTTGGTGTTTTTTCAGGGTTTTTGAGATTGCAGTATGTACCCTTCCTGTCCTTTTCTATTTAGATAGTTTGGGCCCCAGCGTTTGCTCATACTATTTTCTTTCTGTGTCAGTATTTCCTCTTGTCTAACCGCCATTACATGTTTGGGGGCTTTCTATTATCTTTGGGGTTCTGCTCCGGGGCAGATAGCTTTCCTATTTCTATCTTTAGGTGTAGTTAGTTTCTCAGGCTGTGACGAGGCGTCTAGGACCAACGTAGGAACGCTCCACGGCTGCCTCTAGTTGCGGTGGTTAGTCAGGGTACTGCAATCTCATAGATTCCAACTGCTCTGGTGTATTTCCTTTTTTACCTGCACTCCTCAGCTACCGTAACATAACAGTTAAGCTCTTATGGTCAGCGGGGTCCTCTCTCTCTCCTGTAGAGTGTAAGCTCTTATGGTCAGTGGGGTCCTCTCTCTCCTGTAGAGTGTAAGCTCTTATGGTCAGTGGGGTCCTCTCTCTCCTGTAGAGTGTAAGCTCTTATGGTCAGCGGGGTCTTCTCTCTCCTGTAGAGTGTAAGCTCTTATGGTCAGCGGGGTCTTCTCTCCTGTAGAGTGTAAGCTCTTATGGTCAGTGGGTCGTCTCTCCTGTAGAGTGTAAGCTCTTCTGGTCAGCGGGGTCATCTCTCTCCTGTAGAGTGTAAGCTCCTATGGTCAGTGGGGTCCCTCTCTCCTGTAGAGTGTAAGCTCTTATGGTCAGTGGGGTCCTCTCTCTCCTGTAGAGTGTAAGCTCCTATGGTCAGTGGGGTCCTCTCTCTCTTCTGTAGAGTGTAAGCTCTTATGGTCAGTGGGTCCTCTCTCTCCTGTAGATTGTAAGCTCTTATGGTCAGTGGGGTCCTCTCTCCTGTAGAGTGTAAGTTCTTATAGTCAGTGGGGTCCTCTCTCTCCTGTAGAGTTTAAGCTCTTATGGTCAGTGGGGTCCTCTCTCTCCTGTAGAGTGTAAGCTCTTATGGTCAGCGGGGTCCTCTCTCTCCTGTAGAGTGTAAGCTCTTATGGTCAGCGGGGTCCTCTCTCTCCTGTAGAGTGTAAGCTCCTATGGTCAGTGGGGTCCTCTCTCTCTCTCCTGTAGAGTGTAAGCTCTTATGGTCAGTGGGGTCCTCTCTCTCCTGTAGAGTGTAAGTTCCTATGGTCAGTGGGGTCCTCTCTCTCTCCTGTAGAGTGTAAGCTCCTATGGTCAGTGGGGCCTCTCCCTGTCTCCTGTAGAGTGTAAGCTCCTATGGTCAGTGGGGTCTCTCTCTCTCCTGTAGAGTGTAAGCTCTTATGGTCAGTGGGGTCCTCTCTCTCCTGTAGAGTGTAATCTCTTATGATCAGTGGGGTCTTCTCTCTCCAGTAGAGTGTAATCTCTTATGGTCAGTGGGGTCCTCTCTCCTGTAGAGTGTAATCTCTTATGGTCAGTGGGGCCTCTCTCTCTCCTGTAGAGTGTAATCTCTTATGATCAGTGGGGTCTTCTCTCTCCTGTAGAGTGTAAGCTCCTATGGTCAGTGGGGTCCTCTCTCTCTCCTGTAGAGTGTAATCTCTTATGGTCAGTGGGGTCTTCTCTCTCCAGTAGAGTGTAATCTCTTATGGTCAGTGGGGCCTCTCTCTCTCCTGTAGAGTGTAATCTCTTATGATCAGTGGGGTCTTCTCTCTCCAGTAGAGTGTAAGCTCCTATGGTCAGTGGGGTCCTCTCTCTCTCCTCTCCCTCACATGTATTTCCAAAGAATACAAGCTTTCCAGTAACGAGATTCACACAAACATAGTCACATCAACTCGAATTTTGTGGAAAATTGTGCTCAGTTGGTGAATTTGAATTTCATCGGAGAGTGACATGTTAAGCATGCCGAGGTGATATGCTTAACATGTCACTCTCCGCAAGGAGAAATTATACTTCTTGGATCCCGGTCAGACGTCTCTCACACAGACAAACCATATCTCACACTTTGCACTGACGAGGGGAAGTACCCAGAAACACAGTGTCTGCAAATTGAGATTCTGGTTTGGCTTTTATCCTAAGTCATGTGACAAGGCTCTTTAAAGGGTCGACATTGACTTTTAGAATTGCTACTTCTAATAGGTTGGCACAGGAGTTCTAGTCCTCTTCCTCTCTGAAGAGATAATTTGGGGGTATGTTGAAATACTTTCTGATTGTCAAGTTCTCCAGCTTCCAGCGGCGTTCCAGTTCTCTTCTGAACCTCATCATTTAGCTTTGCCGGCTCACACGTCTTCTCCTTCTTCCCAACAAAAGCTTAAGAGATTTTCAGTAAGGTCCTTATAAACCTACTTTGAGAGAGTGACTTCCGGTCCATACATAAGATGCTGGGTGAGTCGGCAAATCCGAATTGCGGTCAAGTGGTGCAGAAAAGGATCTGAACATTGCTGGAAACCAGAGAAGATGTCAATCGGTAAAGTTGCCATCACATCACATAAATATTAATACGGAGCAACTCTTTATACACCTCAAGATATCTCTAGTCCTTAGCAAACCTGTCCCTAGCGAATTCCATTTATAAATTGTTCAACTGAGATGTGTTCATAATATAAACTTTATTTTGATGTTTTTGGTCGACTGAGATTCACTGATATGTAAAAATGTAGATTGCTGCCGGTTTCCCTGTAAAACTTGGAAAGTAATGAATACTAAAACCAGGTGTCTTTTTTCCTATTGATTATTTCCTACGATTCAGTCCAAAATGTTCAAGGGCAGATGAGTTTTACAATTTGCACAACAGCTATTAAAAGTAAAACGATACTACACGCATTTCCATCCATTTACACAGACGTGTCAATGCTGTGACTCACAAACACAGAAGAACATCAGTATTTGGCCAAAACACCAATGTGAGAAGAACACACATTCTCAAGTTAGAATTTCGAGTCCTTAGATAGACTTGTATCTGTTCCAGAGGACAAAACAATCCAGAAATAAATCCATTGATGAGTTAGTTCGGATTTCTCTCCTCTTTGTTAACTATTTCATCAGAAAATTAATAATTCAGCACTTTCCCTGCAATAATTATCACAAAAAGTTGCTGATACACAGAGAAAGACAACGTGGGACAGCTCGTGAGTAAAAGATGGCCTCTAAGGTTTACATGCGAATATAATGCGACTTTTGCCACATGTGATCATTTCCTGCTTAATCTAGATTATGAAAATTAATGAAATTGTATGCAAAAGAATCATGAAGACCATATCTGGCCATCTTTACATGCGACTTTAATCAAAAGTTGGGGGCTAACATACAATACCACCCAACGCTTCGACAGCAGTATCATTCCCACAATGCTGGTGACTGGAGATGGATTAATCTATTCAATGCAAACTGAATTTGCACCAAAGTTTTATGAATTTGCTCGACCCGGCAAATTCAAACAATTTGCCTGAATTGCCTTAAATGGCTTTTGTTATTTTACACGTTGCAGAAGATTGACCTCAGAAATAGAAAGATAACATGACCGTGGGTAGCGTCCGCTTAATGCTTTTTAGCTATCAGATCACATGGTAGTATATAGCAGCCAATCAGGAGGGACTATCATAGCCTGTATAAAAGGCAAGGCAGGGAATGCAGCAGTCATTTAATGGTTAATATGGATAGTTAGAGAATATCACAGCTCACAGTTTTGCCATAGAGAGAGAAAAGCATAAAACACTGAAGAATCCGTGAAGGTGCATTCACACATTGCGATCACATTGCAATTTGTTTTTTGCTGCAGAAACACACCGACTTGCTGTGATTTTTGAAAATTGTTCGTTTTGCAGCAAAAAAAATGTAATGCAGCCTAAAAATAACGCGAGTGCCGATGCAGCGTTGAAGAAGATTAGTGTGTGAGTTAATGTGAATAGTGTTATAAAAGTTATAAAATTTGGTGAATCTATTGGTTTTGAATTTAAAAAGGTTCGTTCATCTCCAGTGGTGACAACTAACGCACCCACTGGCAAAGGGAATGTATGTTATCAGTTGCTATAGCTGTACATACTTTTGTAAAGGGCTCATGCACATGACTTATTTTCTCATCTGATTTTTGACTGATACCACTCGTGCCTATAATATTCTATGGGGTTATGTACATGTCCATCTGTAAGATGCGAGTCTACAAGTCCGAGAAAAAAAAAAATTGGTTCCCACTTGGATGACATGCGAGTGCTTTCTAATTTTCAAGGACTGACAAAATGGAGAAGGTTACGAGAAACTTTTATTCTCTCCACATCTGAGAAAATTATGCCACTCTGATCAAAGTCCGATCAGAATAAGTGGTCTGTTTTTCACGTATGTCGAGAAATCGGTTGTGTGACCCTACCCTTCTACAAAATATAACAAAATCCCCACAATGTAGGTGTGAGCAGATGCCAAGATGCTGTATCGGAAGGAGGGAGAGCAAGGGTTAATGTAGAATTTACTTTGACAGGGAATACTCCATGCATGGAGAAAATAAAGGTAAAAAAGGAGTGTTACGAATATGCACAGTGGGATAAAACAGGAATAGGGAATTTAAAGGAGAGTTCAATAACAATAAACTTATCAGTCTGACGACATACAGAGTGTGGAATCCTGGGTTCAAACGATGGCGCCAAGGCCGTGACGCGAGAGAGGTCCGGCATGGTTCTGAAGAAGATGAGGATCGGTTCCCAATGGAAACGGTGAGTCCTCGATGACTTGAAGAGGGCCCTGGGTCCAGGGACGGCAGTGCAATAACGTTAGCAGTCTTTGCCACTGCCGGAGCTTAACGTTGCTCGGCAGCTATATACGAGTAGGAAGGGACATAATTCACAGTGGGTCATCCGGTTCCTCAGCCTCGGCACACGAGTATCAAACCTCTGCCTGGGGATTTTGTCACTCCCGGTCAAGGGTGCCAGCGGGCACTTTGCAAGTCTCGGTCCCTATGGCGTGGACCTGCTCCGTCTCGCTGCTCAGAGGACAGAGCACCAATACTGTCCCTTTGCTCTCCACCAACTATCCCCTATTTCCTGCACGATGTGGCTTTTTAACCTTAGCCGCATCCCCCGTCACTGGGTGCAAAGGTCAGTCCGGGGTTTTATTTTTTCCCCTGTACATGGGTGACAGCCCCGACAGTTCCGGATCCATCATGGAAGAGGTACGTCCAGTCCTCCTTACATAGGCATCTCAAGGACATATGTTAGGGTTGGGAGGTACCTCCAGGGTCATCATGTCCAACCCCCTGCTCATTGCAGGATTCACTAAACCATCTCAGACAGTTGTCTGTCCAGCCTCTGTTTGAAGACTTCCATTGAAGGAGAACTCACCACCTCTCGTGGCAGCCTGTTACACACATTGATCACCCTCACTGTCAAAAAAATTTTCTAATCTAATCAAGAACTCACCACCTCTCATCACTAGAATTCACCATTGGGAATTATTACTATGGCTGGGTGGACACCTTGTACTTTTGTACCCCAATAAGAAATGTTGAGTTTGGCTAAACCAGGACAAGAGCACATGAATTTCAATTATGTATTAGCTTGTCATAAAATGTAAGAACTCAACACAAACCCTAAGCAACGCACACAGGGTATTAGACAGGATTGACTTTTATCAGGACCCAAAGTATACTGTATGTTGGCAACAGATAATAGTACTAAAGAATCAAGAACATTTCCACTAGAATTTATTGGCCACCTTGGCATCATTTATACCAATCTCATTGAGAAGACCTTAAGGCAGAAGTTAAGAAGCCTGGTGATGGCCTCACTGCCTCCTTAGCGATATCACAGTAGGACAATGCTTAATTTTCTTAGGCTTCTACCAGAGATTAGTCATGATTTTGGAAAAAAGGATCTCAGTTTTGGCTATTCAGTATTTTGTGCCTGAGGCACGTGGAGAAGGAGTCACTTGCCTACGATCCCCAGGAGCCGACACAGTGTCTCAAACCAGATTTTCCTTTAGAGCAGAAGCTTAAAAATGAATTAGCAATGAGGAATTGGATAACTTGCTTTAAGTGCATCTAAAGCTCTCGAGGACTTGGAGGAACAGAGATGGAGAATTTAATGTTGGAAAATAAATTTGTAATGTAAATTAAGTTGGAGCATGACATTCGAATATCTGAGCCTGCTTTATGTAAATGTCTAAGACGCCAAGCTTTCATGTTTCAGAATTGAAGATGACACTAAAAAAACAAATCAGCGATAAAATGTTTATATAGACAATATAATTGTGGACATGTAAAAATATTAAATGGAAAACTCCACAAATTTAAGGAAAGGAATTTATGGGGCTGCAAAAAAAATATTTGCACCCATTTACACTTAATTTTCTTTTTATTTAAATGGATTTTACATGCTTCAACATAATGAAAAAAAAAATTCAAAGAACTGTATCACCTTTCTTTACAAGTTATTAAAAGGTGCTGATTCCCCTTCCTGAGATATAATGTAGCTGGAAAGAAGGAAGCCTGTAGTAATAAGAAGAAAAACTAAAAAAAAATAGCTTTTCAACCACTAAGGCCTCTTTCACATTTCCGGCGGGCGCCTGGCGGCGCCCCCGGCATTTTGCCGCAGCGCCGCATCTGAAAATCTGATGCGCCGCATGCGGCTTTTTTCGCATTGACATGCATTAGCGCCGGATGGCGCCGCATGTCAATGCGTTGCATGCGGTTTTGTCCGGATGCGGCGCAAATGTACATTGCGGCGTCCGGAAAAAACGCTGCATGTAACGTTTTTTTGTTTTGCCGGATGGTTTCTGATCTCTCCAAGCATCAGAAACCATCCGGCAAAAAAACGCATTTTGGCCGCCAGAAGTGTGAAAGGTTTTCACATGCGGCGCTGCGGCAAAATGCCGGAGGCGCCGCAAGGCGCCCGCCGGAAATGTGAAAGAGGCCTTAGTGACAAAGCAAATTTTGAGCTCAATGACCGAGCCCCATTTTACAAATCTGACCAGCGTCACTTTATGGAGTAATAACTCTGGATTGCTTCTAGATTTCCCAGTGATTCGGAAATTGTTTTTTTTTCATGAAACATTATACTTTATGCCAGTGGAAAGTTTAGATTGAGAAGTCTTTTTAGTTTTTGGGAAAATATCTGAAATTCGATGAAAATTTTGAAAAATTAGCAAATTTCAAACTTTGAATGCTTATATCCTTAAATCGATAGTCATACCACACAAAATAGTCAATGAATAATATTCCTCATATGTCTACTTTACGTCAGCATCATTTTTCACATGTTCTTTTATTTCATTAAGACGATAGAAGGGGTAAAATTTAGCAGAAATTTTACTTTTTTTTTTTTAAGGAAATTTACAAATCCTATTTTTTACAGACCTATTCCATTTCGAGTGGACTTTTTTAGAGGCCTATATATCAGAAAAATCCTAGAAGTGATGCAATTTTAAAAACTGCCCCCATCAAATTATTTTAACCTGCTGTTAGGAAATGTGTTAACCCTTTAGGCGCTACACAGGAATTAAGGCAAAATGGAATTGAAAAATTCAAAATTACATTTTTTTCAACTTAAATATTGCTTTAGCTGCAGAGTTCTCATTTTTACAAAAGGTAATAGGAGAAAATGCACACTAAAAATTATTATGCTAAATTTCCCAAATGTGGCAATATCCCATATGCGACAAAAACTGCTGTTTGGGTGCCCGGTAGGACTCAGAAGGGAAGAAGTGATATTTTGTGTTTGGGATGTAAATTTGACTAGAATAAATTGCCGACACTATAACCCCCGTCTCACATAGCGATATCGCTAGCGAGATCACTGCTGAGTCACAGTTTTGTGACGCAGCAGCGATCTCCCCAGCGATATCGCTGTGTGTGACATTCAGCGATGATCAGCCCCTGCTGGGTATCGCTGATCGTCGCTGAATGTCCTGGACATTTTTTTGATCGTGGTCTCCCGCTGGCAGGCACGCATCTCTGCGTGTGACAGGCGGGAGACCAGCGATCCGCTGGTAACCAAGGTACACAGCGGGTTTCCAGGCGCGGGCTGTGCCTAGAAACCCGATGTGTACCTTGGATACCAGCGCCCTGATGCAGGGAGCTGGTAACCAAGGTACACAGCGGGTTTCCAGGCACCGCGCAGTGCCTGGAAACCCGATGTGTACCTTGGTTACCAGCTCCCTGCATCAGGTCGCTGGTATCCAAGGTACACTGTGGGTAACTAAGCGATGTTACCCGCAGTGTCGCTTGTACTGATCGCTGCCTGAGCTGCCTGTTTGGCAGCTCAGCAGCGATAATGTAGCGACACACCAGCGATCCTGATCGTTGTCGGGATCGCTGGTGTATCGCTATGTGAGACCCGGGCTTAAGTCTCATTAGCCGACCCACGAAGACACCAAAATAGCAGAAACCAAGACAAGTGACCCCATTTTGTAAACTAGTTCTCTCGATTATTTCAACTAGATTTTGTTGAGCATTGTGATCCCACAGTTGCTTCACAGATCTTCATACCATTTGGGAGTGATAATGAAAAATTATTTTTTTTCCAGTAAAATGTTGTTTTAACCCCAAAGTAATATTCACAAGGGATACAGGATGGACCTCATAAATTGTTGCGCAATATATATCAAATTTGGCAATATGCCATATGTGGTCAAAAGCTGCTGTTTGCGTTCGTGGCAGGGTCCTGAATGGAAAAAGCGCTATTTCATTTATGGAGCGCAAATTTGAGAGGAATAGATTGTGAATGCCTTGTCGCAGTTGCAGAGCCTCTAACATGCAAAAACAGCAGAAACTCTGCTTGTGGAATTTATCTAGGAGTGTTTTAGAGTGTTTTAAGCATTTTGAACACATGGTTCTTGACAAAGCTTTTTAAAATATGGACGTAGGGTTTTGCCTTCAAAATATCACTTTAGCCTCAAAGTTTTAATTCACACAAGGGGAAATAAGTGTCATGCTGGGTGAAGGATAAGTAAGTGTACAACAACGGGAAGAGGGATGGGGAGCCCAAGCACCAAAACGTCCCCATATAGGTTCTGCACCTATCGCCGAGCAGGAACCTAATCCCTGCCTGACCCTAGTGATAGGCCCTACATAGGGAGGGGACGAGGTATGCACTAGTCAGTCCCTACTAAAACTAAAGACAGAGAGGGTAGGCGGATGGAGAGAAACACTTAGATTGAGAAGATAACCGAAACGTCACACCAGCAATCCTCCAAGGGTCCTCAGGGGAGACACTAACCGATTGCTCGAAATTCCAACAAGACTGAGACAAGGATGAGCTAACACCCACACCATGCTGCAGCAATTGAAAGTATTTAAACCTTCAGCACAAGTATGTGATTAGCAGCAGAAAGTGGAGGTAACTATTGGGTTCTAAAGGGAGAAGGATATTGCTCCATAACAGAGATGCAAAAATCAAGAAGGTGCTTGAGCTAAACAAACAGACCTTCTACAGCCGGAACCAGGATGACTGTCTGTCACACCTGACACACCCGTGACAATAAGAGAGAATGGACTGTACAATTTGTTATTCAATTTTTACTGTAGGTATGTTGCTGCACATTAATGTTTGAGCTTATTGCAGGGATCAGATGGGAAGGAGCACTACTTGGCTTTAAAAATGCCGAATTTATTTGAATAGATTGTGGGCTCCATTAGTCAAGCCCCTGAGGTGCCAGATCAGCAGAAACCACCACAAGTGACCCCATATTGGAAACACAGGTGCTTCACAGAATTTTATAACTGTCACGATGATGTTGGGACTATGAGCGCTAACCTGGTCATTAGAACTATGGGTGCTGTAGTCTAACCCCGGATTAATCCAGAAGGCGAAGACTCTGGGTTCAAGTGCCTTGCTATGCTCCTATATCAACCCTTATCTGAACCCTCCCCCACCCAGGGTAGTTACAAGCTGAAGTGTATAGCAACACACTGACCAGACAAACAAGGGAAGTCCGGCAGGGATTAATACCAACCATACAAAATTCACACACCAAACAACAGAGTGGGATACAAGGGAGTTTAAGAAAGGAGAAACCAAACATGAGTGGATGAGGATGGGCACACAGACAAAACTTCAAGCAACGATCTCCTGAACAACATCCAAATGCCAACTCCAGCGACAAACTATACTTCCAACTCCAGAACCAGGCAGCAAGAACACTGGCAATCCCTACGTGTCAGAAGGGAGCATATATTGGAGAGGGGAGTGGCTAACACTGAACAGCTAAGACAATCCAGGTAGGAAAGCTCTGGGAGCTTCAACTGAACAGATTAACCCTTGCACTGCTAGCATGGAAAAAAACTGCACTGTTTAATACGATGGTGAAGTACTAATAACCAGCACAGGAGTTCATGAAACCAGATACTGTAATCTTCTAGCCCCTGTCTGTCACAGTATCACCATGATAATAACATCGGGTCATGGAAATACAATATTTTAGAGGTAAAATTGTTTTTTTTTTAATATCTGCAAATTTGTCAGTTACACAAGGGTTAACGGTTGAAACTGGACCCCACAATTTGTTGCACAATTTCTCTCTAATGCAGTCATGCCCAATTTGTCGTCAGAAACTATTTGGCTTTTGGAGCACAAATTTTGCTGCAATAGTTTGTGGGTGACATTTACAGAGCCCCTAAGGTACCAGTCCAGTAGAAAAACCCTAAAACGTACCCCATTTTGGAAATAACACCTCTCAATGAATGTATCCGTGGCTGCATTGGCTAAAAGTTTTCACTTTATAACTTCCACGCCATGCTTTTTTTTTTGCAAATTGCAAATATGCCAGTTTAGTGCCCATACATTGTCCCCTCATACAGTGTAGAACCCCCATATATTGTAGCGCCCCCATATATTGTGCCTAGCTTGTGCTTCTGTACACATGCACCCTGTAAATTGTTCATTTGGCTCTCCCCACAACAATAATACAAAACATGTGGCTACTTAGTGTGGTTTAGACACACTGTGGGGCTCAAAGGCTCATATATTTCCAGTGACAGGTGACGGGCCAGAGTGGGGGCAGATTTTGTGCGGGATAAGTTATGTTTTTTTATTAGTAACATTTTGGGTACATAATATTTTTTGACCACTTTCAGTACAAGGATGGGATTACAATCTTGTGGTCTACGCTGAGCACTTACATCGGGGTTTCTGTGTAAATCCCACAAAAATTAAATTCATAAGAAACCCTCAACAGAACCACACACTATATTGAGGCAGATGGAGACACTTTGGACTCAGTCTGGCCTCTGTTCTGGTGGAATCCGTCTATTTAGGCGTTCCCACATCTTGAACAACAAACTGTGTCAAGGCTTATTTTTTGCGGGCAAGTTGAAGTTTTTATTGGTACCACTATGGGTACACAACATCTTTTGTTCACTTTTTATTCAGATTATTCTCAACATGGAACAAAAACCAGCAATTTAGTTAATGTTTTAATATCTTATTTTTTTACGCTTTTCACAGTGATGAGACCAATTTATTGCCAACGATTTAATGTTCTCATTGGTGCCCTTTTTTTAAACGTATGGCATTTTAATCGCTTTTGTGTTTCAGTATGATGAAAAAGTGACATTTTTGGCATATTTTTAAATATTTTTTTGTTACTGTGATCTCCAAACAGAAAAAATAACACGACAGTTTCATAGTTCCAGCCGTTCTGACAGTGGTGATACCAATTATGTGTAAATTTTTTAGCTTTTATACAAAAATTATGTTTTTAGAGGCAAAACAGCGTTTCATTAATTTTGTTTGCTCCTTTTGTGTTTTAATTTTTTCTCTTTTATGCATTCTATTAAACTTTTTTTCTGCCTTTGACTTAGTCCGATGGGACATGAACATTTGTTATTTTGCTAGCTTGTCTCATGCACTGTAGTTCTCATTTCTTCCTTTGGATCCATTTTCTATTGCTCTAATGCATCCAGTATAAAAAGTATGGTAACTTGTACATAGATTTGATTAAAATTTTACCATGTTGTGTCTACAACTCCTATACATATCTATGTGTGTCCATGCTTACAAACTACAAAAAAAGTGCAGTCTGATCCAACTCCCTTCAATCTTTCCCTTGCATCTTCAAAACGTGCTGTCAGCAGGATATCTCTGGACAGACAGATTCTGAAAGTTTTGTTGACAAGCTCACATTGAGTTCTAATTGTGCCCCCTTCCCTCTCCCAAAAAATCTTCAGCAGGGTCGCAGGAGTGCATAGCTCACAACTTTGCAGCCCTTACAAAGTTATTTTCCTCCTATTGAAGCCCCTTGATTCCAGTTTCAATTCCCCGTAAAGTATGGTTGTAAAAAAACGTTCCCCACACTGCAGGATACCCCCACCACAGTACCCTCCACACACACAGTATACACACCATTCTGTAACCCCCCAATATCTCCACTGCAAAGTATGGTGACCCCAACACTGCATGATGCCCCAACTGTGACCCAAACACAGCCCTTCACACAATAAGATGGCCCTTATGCAGCCCTCCATACAGTATAATAGTCCTGCACACCCCTCCACTCAGTATGATGGCCCCAACTCAACCCTCCACACTGTATGATGGGCCCAAATAACCATCAACACTGTATAAAGGCCTTCACTAGCCCTCCAAACAGTATAATGATCCACATACATATAAACAACAGCATAATGGCCCCCACACAACCCTCCACACAGTATGATGAACCCTATGAGTCGCACACGGTACCAGGGCTATGGGGTACTCGGCACCGAGCCCATTGAAGTCTATGGGGAATGTCACTGGCAGCAGAGCTCGGTCCGTGGCCCTGGGCGCTCATACAAAGGGGGGAATATTTACAGGGGATTTTAGTAACAGTTCGTGACGCCACCTGTGGTTTCTGATCAGATAGACCAGCGCTGCAGGGTTAATCTTCTGAGGGGATGTTATTAGGCAGCTAGATGTTAAGTCCCCCACAGGTGGGACTGTTCCCTCAAAGTCTATGGTGGTGCAGGGTTCAGGCAATAACGCAGTCACACACAAGTCAGTCTCTTTCCATACCTTTACTGATGTGGTTGGCAGGTATATCCCGGGAAGCTGGTCAGGGTGGAGAATGCACATTCAGGTAATCGCTGAGTGAGTTTAAGGCCTCCTTTCCCTTTAAAGTGTGAGTTTCCAACCTGCGTGAAGCGAAGTTCAACTCTATGTATAACAGCTACGCCCGGTCGACATTGTGGTGGAGCCTTTTCTATCTCTGGTGACCAGATGTTGGAAAGAACTAAGCCGTTGTGGCTGATCAGGCCGACTCCGTCCTGTTCCCCCTGACTCCTGTTACGTATCGGCACTTAGGGCTACCTTCTGTGACTTGAAGTCCAACAAGGATTCCGGTTTTCTGTCACTAGCCGTGAAGTACTAGCAATACTTCGGACCCGGTGTCCGGTTAGTCGAGTGAAGGTGGTCTGTCACCGAAGTCACTCCTTTCTTGGGTAACCACTTACCCGTCGCCTCACTCTTACCCTTAACATAAGCACGGGTAGCAGTGGGTGTAGTTGTCAGCTTTCTTACTTTCCAGCTCACTGACTGTTCTTAGTTAACTCGATGTTCTGCAAACTGTAGTCCCCTTCCTTCTTTCCTTCAAAGACTCTGTCCAGAGCAGCTCTCAGGACGTTTCGTCAGACTGAATACACGCTTGCTCCGAGAGTCACTTTCCACATTCATGGGATACTAGCAGTCTGTCTGTTCTGAGTAACAGCTCAACCTCTCTCCTTCTGTCTGTGACAGGAATCACTTCAGCTCTAACTGAGCTCTGACAGGAACTAATCTGGCTTGAACCAGACTGAACACTAACTGAACTCTCTGCTACCAATCCCACACCCTTATATATTCTAAGATTCCCTCTAGTGGTAATGTTGGGAAGTGTGAGTTGTGAATGAATATCAGGTTTTTGCAATTACCTTTTTGTACATACTCCTGGGAACATGTGTACCAAGCGCAGCTGGGCCACACACCTACACAAACCTCCACACTGTATAACTGCTTGTATACAGTATAATGGACCCCACTAGCTCACCAAATAGTGTAACGTTTCCCAAAATAGAACTCCAAACTGCATACTAGCCCCCACATAGCCCCCCAAACAGTAAAATGGTCCCTCACAAAGCCCTGCAAACAGTACAAGGGCCCCCATATAGCCCTCCAAATAGTATCATGGTCTCCACATAGCCCTACAAATAGTAGAATGGCCCCATTTAGCCTTCCAAACAGTGTAATAGGTCCCACATAGCCCTTCAAGCAATATAATGGCCCCATAAATAGCCCTCCATCTAATATATGCTTATCTTGTAATGTCTTCACATCCTGTTCTGTTCAGATGTGTCCGGATCCCAGAATTCCAAGAGGCGGAAGTTCACCGACCGCCATATTGGGACACCCAAGTGATGGGTATCTCAATATGGAAACTGCTGGTGGTACCAGCCTCTTGTATGGTACCACCAGCGGAACACCATCGCAACACACACACACACACACAATATACGCCGTACGCATCACACACACACTGTATATGCCGTATGCACCACACACACACACTGTATACGCCATACACACCACACACACACACACGGTATACAGATGCGCGACATGTCTACAGGCAGAGGAAGTCGGTCAGATTAAAGGGGTTCTCCCATGAACGAAAGTTCATTTTAAAAATTGTCTTTGTCTGACCATGTACGGAGCATACCACATCTCCTGGGCAGGGGAGGAAGCAAAAGACAATACTGACATTACAGCAGGGGATCACAGTGGATTCATTTTGTGAGGTAAAATATTTCACTGACTGTTTTTAAACAATATTTTACCTCACAAAATTTATCCTCTGCGATCTCCTGCTGTGCACAGGGGCGAGACAGCTCAAACAGGACAGCACATGAGGGGAGAACACAGCACAGGAAGGAGAGAGACAGCAGACAAGGGGGATAGCACATGGGGTAGACAGGTCAAAGAAGAGAGCACAGACGGGAGAAGTCAGCACATGGGGAAAGAGAGAGTGGATAGGTGGGTGAGCACATGGGGGAGAGATTCTCAATGCTGCAAAGCCTGCCCCCATCGTGACATTACCACCCTCCTGATGCGATAGCATCAGGCCTCCATCTAGTATAATATAATGGGCACCACACAGTCCTTCAAACTGTATAGTGGCCCCCACATAGCTTTCCATATAGTATAATATGACTCACAGGCCCCATAGCGGCAGCGTGGTCTCGCAGTACGCCACTGAGTTAAGATGCGTGAACGATAAAGCATAAGTCATTCATTAAGCCAACTGCATCTTTTAAAACTCACCAAATTTCACCTCCTCTGAGTTTTAAAAATGTAAACACTCCTGATCCAGATGGAAAATGCAAAGCCATTTTTAGTTTTAGACACCGGCAGACTGTACAACTTGATTTATGGGAAAATTGTCCAATGTTTTTTATCTAAATGGATTTAATCACCTAAAAATTATATATATTTGTTTTAGTCTATACTTCTGCATAAATTGATGCTGTAATGTTTCCCCCAATGTGAACTCCAGCAGTATATTCCTGAATGGCTTCCTTTTTCACTTCAGTCTTCATCTCTTTTCAATCTTCATAATTGACTCAGTTTGAGCACCGACTCATTCCTCGGGGTGGTAATTATGTTTCAACACATGGTCTTAACGTTAAAGTTTGTGAAAATAAAAATGATTTGTCAGAAAATTACTTGAAACTGACAATTCTGTACTAATGTTTGGAACAGATTTGCATGACAATGACTTTACATCAGAAAGCCGTAATCACAGCCGACAGAGCAGTATAACCTTGGTGTCAGAGGCATCAAACAATAACATGAAATAAACGGCACATAACACACGAAGGGAAGAGAACAAAGACTACAGCTCCTACAAGTAATGACTTAATTGTGCCATTCTGATAAACGGTGATTATTGGCAGGTAATGAGAATGACAGGCGGCATTAAAGACCACTAAGGCTGTGCGATTGGTAAAAAACTTTCTACTACACATCACAATAATACAAAAAGAATGAAAGCAGTGAAAGAATTTAGGACAAACACTAGGGCATATTTATGAACGAACCTGCTCCTGCGCATATCAGACTACTCATATTTATAAATTCGCACTTTGCTCCCTATGGCTCGAAAGTGGCCATGATTAAGGAGTGTTCATATTTTAGACATATTTATGACTCGTTTTCAGCATAATAGGGGCGATTCATTAAGACTGATGTAGTGCATGCCAACTTTAATAAAGTGCTTGCAGGAGTACCGTCATGTTATGAATGTTTTAGAAATGAATTCAGAGCAGAAGCTCCCTCTGGTGGTTGCAAACAGTACTGAACCATTCAATGAGGATTGGCAATCAGGGATCACGGACTGGCTGGATATAAGGGAGGTTTCCCCCATCATGGTTGCCGGTGATCAATTGTTCTTGTCTCAACGTTGTTTCCTGGTTCTCTTGGAAGCTTGCTGAGTCTTGCCTCTTCTCCTGCTCTCAGATAAGATATTTTCTGTTTTTTGTTTTTGTGCTTGCCATTTGTATATTTCTCTGCATTTCTGTGAGGTTGGCCAGGTTCCCCTCCCCGGGGGCTTGGTCTCCTCTCGGTTCCTCTGGAGCCATTGTTGTTTGTTCATTTGCCTTTTCCAGTTTTTTTTCTGTGGCTGCGGCTTAGTTTTGTTACACCAGAGAACTAATTTAGGTGGTAGAGGTCGTGTGATCTCAAGTGTTTTTGTAATTAGTAGCGTTGTTTTTTTTTTAGGGTTTTTTTGGATTGCAGTAAGTATCCTTCCTATCCTTTTCTGTCTAAGTCAGATTGGGCCCATGCGTTTGCTCATACTATTTTCTGTCTGTGTCTGTTTTTCCTCTTGTCTAACCGCCATTACATGTTTGGGGGCTTCCTATGTTCTTTGGGGATCTGCTCCATGGCACATAGCTTTCCTCTTTCTAGTTTTAGGTGTAGTTAGCCTCTCAGGCTGTGACGAGGCGTCTAAGACCAACGTAGGAACGCTCCACGGCTGCCTTTAGTTGTGGTGGTTAGTCAGGGTACTGCAATCCAGTAGATTCCAACCTCTCTGGTGTATTGCCGTTTTTGCCTGCTCTCCTCAGCTACCAAAACATAACAGTATCACCGGCCAAATTGAAAATTATATGGTACTCACAGAAGGGAAAAATAGTGTGGAGAAAAAAAAAAAAAGTTGTCAGAGATTTTTTTTTTTCTGTTTGTTGCATTTTTTTCCCTCTTTTTCTCTGGGTGCTGAGAAGGATTTTTTTTTCTCTCAATGGAGTTTGCACAGTTGTCTGGCCGTGTGGATCAGCTTGCCACTGAAGTTCGGAGTATTGCTACCTATCTTGCAGGGTTGCCGGTTGTGGAACCTAGGATCCCCATGCCAGATTTGTTTTTGGGGGATCAAGCTAAATTTCTGAATTTTCAAAAATAACTGTAAGTTGTTTTTTGCCTTAAAACCTAAGTCCTCAGGGAACGCAGCACAGCAGGTTCAAATTGTCATCTCTCTCCTGCGCGGCATCCTCAGGATTGGGCTTTTTCCCTGACACCTGGGGACCCTGTTTTGAGTAATGTTGATGCATTTATTCTGGCTCTGGGGTTATTGTACGATGAACCTAATGTCATTGATCAAGCTGAAAAAACCTTGTTGGCATTAAATCAGGGGCTTGAGGACGCTGAGTTGTACTGTCAGAAATTCCGAAAGTGGGCAGTTCTGACCAAATGGAATGATGATGCTTTGGCAGCTCTTTTTCGGAAGGGTCTGTCAGAGAATGTAAAAGATGTTATGGTGGGTTTCCCTGCTCCCTCTGGTCTCAATGATTCTATGTCATTGGCGATTCAAATTGACAGACGTTTGCGTGAGCGTAGAGGTATGCGTGGAATGGTGTTGCCTTGTGAACCAGCTTCTGAGCCCATGCAGTGTGATAGAGTGGATTCTGGGGCACAGCGTCATGAGTTTCGAAAACGCAATGGGTTATGTTTCTACTGTGGTGATGCCTCTCATGCTATTTCAGTCTGCCCTAAGCGGGGAAGACGCTTTGCACGCTCAGTTGTCTTGGGTAGTGTTCAGACTAAATTTCTGTTGACTGTTACCCTGATTTGCTCCCTGTCCACATTTTCTGTTCAGGCTTTTGTTGATTCGGGAGCAGCTATTAACCTGATGGATTTTGATTTTGCTAAACATTGTGGGTTTCCCTTGATACCCCTACGGAAGTCTATTCCCCTACTGGGGATTGATTCTACCCCTTTGGCTGAGAATAAACCCCAGTTCTCTACTCAGGTGATAATGAGAGTTGAACCTGATCATCAGGAGAGTTGCAAATTTTTGGTGCTGTATAATCTGCATGACATTATTGTACTGGGTTTCCCTTGGTTGCAGTCTCATAATCCTGTTTTGGATTGGAAATCTGTGTCTGTAACCAGTTGGGGCTGCCAATGTGTTAATGCCAACACTCCTGTTTTTTCTGCCTCTCCCCAGGCTCAAGATGTGCCTGACTTTTTGACTGATTTTTCTGATGTGTTTAGCGAAAGTAAATCTGCATCCTTGCCCCCCCATAGGAGCTATGACTGCGCTATTGAATTAGTGCCTGGTAGTAAATTCCCTAAAGGTCGCCTTTTTAACTTGTCTGTACCTGAACATGACGCTATGCAGTCTTATATCAAGGAGTCATTGGAGAAGGGTCATATCAGACCATCCTCTTCACCCTTGGGTGCCGGTTTTTTCTTTGTGGTCAAAAAGGATGGTTCATTAAGGCCGTGTATTGATTATCGTCTCTTGAACAATATCACTGTGAAATATCAATATCCGTTACCCTTGATTTCTGACCTGTTTTCCAGGGTGAAAAGTGCTACTTGGTTTACCAAGCTTGACCTCAGGGGGGCGTATAACCTTATTCGCATTAAGCACGGGGATGAATGGAAGACGGCGTTTAATACCCCAGAGGGGCATTTTGAGTACCTAGTGATGCCCTTTGGGCTCACTAATGCTCCTTCCGTCTTCCAGTCCTTCATGAATGACATTTTCAGGGATTTTGTGGATAAATTTCTGATTGTTTATTTCGATGATATCTTGATTTTTTCCAATGACTGGGACTCTCATGTGAAACATGTTCGGACTGTGTTCCAGATTTTGAGAGAGAATGCTCTGTATGTAAAGGGATCAAAGTGTCTTTTTGGCCTACAGAGGATCTCATTTCTGGATTCATTTTGTCTCCATCTGTTATTGAAATGGACCCGGTCAAGGTTCAGGCCATCTGTGATTGGGTCCAACCTACTTCATTGAAGGCTCTTCAGAGATTCTTGGGTTTTGCCAATTTTTATCGTAAATTTATTGGTAATTTCTCTGTTATTGTTAAACCATTGACTGATTTGACCAAAAAGGGTTCTGATGTGGTGAATTGGCCTCTTGAGGCAGTCTCTGCGTTTCAGGAGCTTAAGCGGAGATTCACTTCTGCTCCTGTTCTACGGCAGCCTGATGTTTCTCTGCCATTTCAGGTGGAGGTTGATGCCTCTGAAATTGGGGCAGGTGCCGTTTTGTCCCAAAGAGATCCTGAGACCTCTAAAAGTAACCCTTGTGCTTTTTTCTCTCGAAAATTTTCTCCAACTGAACGTAATTATGACGTGGGTAATCGGGAGTTACTGGCCATGAAGTGGGCTTTTGAAGAGTGGAGACATTGGCTGGAGGGAGCCAAACATCAGGTGGTGGTCCTCACGGACCATAAGAATCTGGTTTATCTGGAATCAGCCAAGCGACTTAATCCTAGACAGGCCAGGTGGGCCTTGTTTTTCACACGTTTTAATTTTGTGGTTTCCTTTCTTCCTGGCACTAAGAATATTAAGGCGGATGCCCTCTCGAGGAGTTTCCTTGCGGACTCTCCTGAGTTATCTGATCCTGCTGTTATTTTGAAAGAGGGTGTAGTTCTTTCCGCCATCTCGCCCAATTTGAGACTGGCTCTGGAGGGGTGTCAGTAGGATAAACCCGAGCGCTGCCCTGTTGGGAAATTGTTTGTCCCAGACCAGTGGAAGAAGAGTGTGATGTCTGAGATTCATTGTTCCACGTTGGCCGGTCATCCCAGAATTTTTGGTACCAGAGACTTGGTGAGTCGGTCCTTTTGGTGGCCTACTTTGTCTCCTGACATCAGGGAGTTTGTGCAGTCCTGTGGGACTTGCTCTCGCTCCAAGCCTTGCTCTCGCTCTAGTGGTTTGTTGATGCAATTGCCTGTGCCCAAGAGACAATGGACCCATATCTCTATGGATTTTATTTCCGATGTCCCTGTTTCTCAGAGAATGACCATTATCTGGGTGATTTGTGATAGGTTTTCCAAGATGATACATCTTGTGCCATTACCTAAGTTGCCTTCCTCCTCCGAATTGGTGCCTTTGTTCCTTCAGCACGTGGTTCGGTTGCACGGCATTCCTGAGAACATTGTGTCTGACAGAGGAGTCCAGTTTGTTTCCAGATTTTGGAGGACTTTTTGTTCTAAACTTGGTGTTCAATTGTCTTTCTCCTCTGCTTTTCATCCTCAGACCAATGGACAAACTGAGAGAACAAACCAGACATTGGAGACTTATCTGAGATGCTTTGTGTCTGCTGATCAAGATGACTGGGTCCCTTTTTTGCCTTTGGCTGAGTTTGCTCTTAATAATAGGGCAAGCTCTGCCACTTTGATGTCTCCATTTTTCTGCAATTTTGGGTTTCACCCTTGATTTTCTTCGGGACAGACGGAGGCTTCTGTCTGTCCGGGTGTTGACTCTGTTGTGGAGCATATGCAGCAGATTTGGAACCAGGTAGTGGAGAGGTTGTCCCTCTCTCAGGAGAAGGCCCAGCGGTTTGCCAACCGGCATAGGACTTATGGTCCTCGGTTTAAAGTGGGGGACTCGGTCTTGTTGTCCTCAAGAAATATCCCTATGAGAGTTGCATCTCCTAAGTTTAAGCCTAGGTTTATTGGACCTTATAAGATCATTGAGATTCTTAATCCTGTTTCCTTTCGTTTACTTCTTCCAGGGACATTTAAGATTCATAACGTGTTCCACAAGTTCTTATTGAAGAGGTTTGTCGAGCCAGTGGTTCCTATGGCTGCGCCCCCTGACCCTGTTTTGGTTGAGGGCAATCTGGAGTATGTGGTTGAGAAAATATTGGATTCTCGTTTTTCTAGACGGAAACTCCAGTATTTGGTTAAGTGGAGAGGTTATGGTCAGGAGGACAATTCTTGGGTGTTTGCTTCGGACATCCATGCTAGGAGACTGATCCGTGTGTATCACAGAGCTCATCCTGACCGACCTGGTTGCACTAATGAGGGTTCGGTGACCCCTCCTCAAGGGGGGAGTACTGTTATGAATGTTTTAGAAATGAATTCTGAGCAGAAGCTCCCTCTGGTGGTTGCAAACAGTACTGAACCATTCAATGAGGATTGGCAATCAGGGATCACGGACTGGCTGGATATAAGGGAGGTTTCCCCCCATCATGGTTGCCGGTGATCAATTGTTCTTGTCTCAACATTGTTTCCTGGTTCTCTTGGAAGCTTGCTGAGTCTTGCCTCTTCTCCTGCTCTCAGGTAAGATATTTTCTGTTTTTTGTTTTTGTGCTTGCCATTTGTATATTTCTCTGCATTTCTGTGAGGTTGGCCAGGTTCCCCTCCCCGGGGGGCTTGGTCTCCTCTCGGTTCCTCTGGAGCCATTGTTGTTTGTTCATTTGCCTTTTCCAGTTTTTTTTCTGTGGTTGCGGCTTAGTTTTGTTACACCAGAGAACTAATTTAGGTGGTAGAGGTCGTGTGATCTCAGGTGTTTTTGCAATTAGTAGCGTTGGGTTTTTTTTAGTTTTTTTTTGGATTGCAGTAAGTATCCTTCTATCCTTTTCTGTCTAAGTCAGATTGGGCCCCAGCGTTTGCTCATACTATTTCTGTCTGTGTCTGTATTTCCTCTTGTCTAACCACCATTACATGTTTGGGGGCTTCTATGTTCTTTGGGATCTGCTCCGGGCAGATAGCTTTCCTCTTTCTATCTTTAGGTGTAGTTAGCCTCTCAGGCTGTGACGAGGCGTCTAGGACCAACGTAGGAACGCTCCACGGCTGCTTTAGTTGTTGGGGTTAGTCAGGGCACTGCAATCCAGTAGATTCCAACTCTCTGGTGTATGACGTTTTTGCTGCTCTCCTCAGCTACCAAAACATAACACCGTCACTGATTCATTTATTGGCATATACCCAATGTGACCTAACGTCAGAAATTAAGTGGAATGTTACCCAACATGCTCGAGTCAGAAATGTACCGGTTGGGGACTGGCATACATTTTGGAGTAGTTTGCCAGGAATAGCATGTAAACGACAACTAGGAAGTTGCACAAAAATATTGCGACTTTTTACAGCATTTACGCATAATCACTTAAGTGAAATAATGAGATTCAAAAAATCTGTGCTAATTGTATGACTTTCCCAAACTGGCAAGAAAGTTGAAGGCTCCCGTGAGGAATAAATTTAATTCTCTCCCGGCGCCAGGGATCAAAAAGTTCTACTTTGGTCTCATCACCTTCTTCCACATGCTATGTAGGGGACACAGCTAGCATGTGGAAGAAGATGCTCTGGTCAGATGACACCAAACCAGAAATTTTGAAGCTAAATGCTAACACTATGTGTGGCTGAAAACTAACACTGCACATTACCCTGAAAACACCATTCCCACAATCAAACATGGTGGTAGCAGCATCATGTTGTGGG
Organism: Oophaga sylvatica; assembly: GCA_033576555.1. Classification (NCBI taxonomy): domain Eukaryota; kingdom Metazoa; phylum Chordata; class Amphibia; order Anura; family Dendrobatidae; genus Oophaga; species Oophaga sylvatica. The sequence continues at coordinate 39,090,805 of JARQOD010000001.1, forward strand.
GATGCTTTTACTCAGCAGGGACAGGGAAACTGGTCAAAGTTACTGGTAAGATGGATGAGGTAAATACAGGGCAATGCTGGAGTAAAACCTATTTGATCCTGCGTAAGAATTGAGACTGGGGTGTAGGTTCACCTTTCAGCAGGACAATGACCCTAATCATACTTCCAGTGCTATAATGAATGGCTTAGATCAAAGCATGTTAAGTTATGTAGGTAGGCATCAAGGGCAGTGTGGAACTCTGGAGCTGGTTATGCTGGACGGCTTGTGATAAAGCAACGGAATAGTGGAACTGAGTGTGCATCCAGTTACTTTGGAAGAGCAGAGTCGAATCTGCGGACAGATAACCTGGAACAGCAGAACCAACTTTTATGTAAATCAGAGATAAGTTTGCAATCAGACACTCTCTGGGAGACATGACATAGAACCCAGTAATTGAACAGAGATGAATTTCTCTTATGGCACAAAAAGTTTGGAAAAATAGTATCCAGCAAAGGGATCCTACTACCTAAATACTCAGGCAGCACACAGCTGCTTGAGTTGACCTATAAGGCCTACATATATGACATTAGAGGTATGCACAAGGTTAGAATAGTAGCTGAATGTACAGCAAAAGCTACTGATTATGGAAAAGGCAGAGCCTAATGTTCAACTTGGAAGACATGAATTACAGCAGTGGCTAGAGATGTGATAGTTGATCTGAAGTGATCTACCAAAATTCCCTCAAAATTTGGCAGCACAACCTAAAAAAGTGCATAAAGATAAATCCAAAATTAATTGCTGCATATGATGAAAACATCCAAACATACTAGATTACACAGTTCTATATGGTGAGGTGTAGGGTTGGTGGTAGGCTTTTGGGGAACTCTCCTGATGGTCTAAAATTATTTAAGGAATATTTACCAATTTACAAAGGAGATCTACGGTGGTATACAGGTTAACACCTAATATAATGGTAAAGGAATAATGGTTTTCGTTATGTTGGTCTAGGGCAGTAAACTGATTAAGGTGATAGATACTGTTCTTTTTTATAATACATTGAAAACTCACCATTATAACAGTTCTTTGAGAAGACGCTGATACTTTTCAGATTTTCTGTGACCAATTTTTAGTTCCACGGTCTATTATGCATACTGACTATCTTCTTTGGAAACCCTCCCACTTATAAGACCATTTTCCAATGTAATTTTGAGTGGTTTTCCCATATAGGTTTCACTGTATATCTTGATAGATGTAATTTTTCCAGATGTTACAGACTTGCTGCTGAATTTAGTCTAATGCAGGAGTGAACAACCTTTTTGGGTCAGAGGACTCCCATGAGTCAGGAAGGTAAAGGTACCCTTTCGTTGAGTTTGAAGTTTAGGAGAACATGCTTTCAGCTCTTTCCATTGTAGTACGTGCCAGATGCTGAAGTAGTTAAGTGTACCCCTTCTCCTATAGACTACTAAACTACATTGAAAAAAGCACCACTCATGCATGGCCACCTCTTCACCTCACCTACCCCTTTTTGTGTTACGGGTGTGAGGACTCACCAATTCTGCAAACTAAGGCTGACCAAGAAATTACCACAGTGCACACCATTCATAAATTCCCATCCCTATCGTGCTACCCACCACTAGTCTTCTTCATAATACAAAAGACAAGACACTATCATGTCTGTGAGCAGATGGTTAGGGGACCACACAGAAGGGCATCACAGGCTGCATGTGGCCCCTAGTCTGCAGGTTGTGCATCCCTAATCTAATGTCAGGCCAGATCCTTCTCATCTGTTAGGGGACAGTTTGCCAGATCTCAGACTGTTGTCCGGTCCTGCTAATATCGGCAGGTGCATCCGACTTTAATCTAATGCAGGGTGTACGACCTTTTTGGGTCAGTGGGTCACATTATCAGATCTGGCCAACCCCAAGACCTGCAATATTACCAAAGTATTACCTTCTAAGTCATTTATTGAATACTGAAAGTACGGTATGTGCCATATCTCATAGTTGCTGGTTCCATTTATAAGACTCCCATGATTCAGGAAGGTAGAGGTACCATTTTCTTGGGTTTAAAGTCCAGGAGGAGACCATACATCCAGCTCTTTCCATTGTAGTACATGCCAGACGCTGAATCAGTTGAGTGTTTCCCTTCTCCAATAGAATACTAGACTACATTGAAAAAAGCAGCACTCACGCATGGCCACTTCTTTACCTCACCTACTCTTTTCTGTGCCACAGGTGTCAGGACTTACTATGTCTGAAAACCATGGCTGACCCAGAAATGACCACACAGCACACCATTCATAAATTCCTGTCCCTACGGTGCTACCCACCACTGGTCTTCTCCATGTCATGAAAAATACATGTGACCAGACACTATCAAAACACAGAAGGACATCACAGGCTGCATATGGAATCTGGTCTGCAGGTTGTGCACGCCTAATCTAATGAGTCTGGGGACCATCCACTTTCACCACTAGGGGAAACTCACTGTATGAGGAACTTTGACTATCTTGTCATTTAAGGAGTTAGCTGTCTATTATTTAGCCAATAACTATGTTAAAATGACTGGGCAGACACAGCCCCTAGGAAAAAGTGAAGCTGTTTTTTTTATCTAAACCTAGGCAAGACATTTATTTTTTTTTTCAATCCATTCATCTATTAAAAGATTTTTGCATCATTTATAAATGAACTATAAAATTGTAGGAAAACTTTGGAAAAAACTGATACATTAGATTATTCATTGTGCATGGACAGCAGGGGGGGAGTCTGACATAGGAAATTACTCTTGAATATTCATTTAATACTCGGGATGTGCCCCGCCCCTGAGGTCTTTCACTAGACATACCATCAACAATAGTACATGACTTTAGGATCCCTTAGGACTGAGCCAATTGGCTGAACCTTTATATATCTGTGATTGTTTTCTTACACATTGACTAATTGCAAAATATTTTCAGAACAGCACAATTTAATAATCACCTATTAGACATTTAATTAGAGGACCGTTGAATGTAATCAATTGTGAGGCACAGAGGCTTTAAGGAGCTTGGTAACAAATAAGTACATTAATAGGGGCTGATTGTAAACACCGAGCGTTCATTAGGGACTGGATGACAATAATCAGCCTTGTGTTGTGCAAACCTGTAGGAGTCGTTAGTATTTACGTAAATTAAAATGATGTCATCTTGCTAATTGGGGGATTGTAACAATGAAGCACAATCTAGTGCTCGGATTCCTGAACAGTGCAGTGACCCAGTGACAACAGTGGGAATGTATGAAATAATAATGAGGTTTTATACATGGATGACACGATAAGCTTTTTATACAGGATGTGGATCTGAAAAGATAATGCATTTGGATAGCTATGGAAAAGTGTCTATAGCTTGGGTTAGTTCTTGTTCTTATAGCTGCTTCTCGGGGGACATCCTCTGACATGACATTATGGTTGAACCCTGCGTAATAGGCCATCATGGACCTACCTATGATGAATACTAGAGATTATGAGCAAAAATGAGGATAAAACAATTCATTGTAGATTGAATAAGAGCTTTGGGGACAATGTCTGGTAAAGCGACCGGACTCTTTCATTTTCGAAAACTTGGACACCCACCAACACTTATTTATGTCCGAAGCTGGAGCCTGTTATCTAATGTGTCTCACCCAGATTAACTAAGTATGACATTTCTTACACCAGCCTACGATAAAAAAGGGTGATTTGTACCAAATTGGTGAGTTTAGATTTAGTAATATAAAAAAAAATCCAAGGCATAGGACGTTTTCCTCCAAGGATTCTCTTTATGGCTTACACAATATAAAAAGTACATGCAACGTTTCGGCCTCACGGGTCATTTTTCAAACCAAATGTAGGAAAGGTTAAGAATATGAAATCTACAAGTGCTATGAGTAATTGTAGACTGGCTCCAATATTTGAGCCATTTTCAGGTTTTCTTTTCAGCCGAAAAGTATAAAACATGGAGACCTCACCTATTTTTGTGAGACTACAATCATTTCTCGGAGAACATACGGTACTTCCTTTTCTCTGCGTTTTTTAAATTTGAAAATAAAAAAACAATTCTAATTTTGAAACTTTTTAAGGTACGGTTTACACCAAAATGGAAATAAACCGATAGACATCGTTGTATATACACAGTTAACGATTTATTAATTTATAGAAGAAAAACAAACCGTATACCATAATTGGCCAAATCACGTGGATTTTACCAGTAAATTTGATTTGCAGCCATGTCAAAATTTTTGACTTTTATTTTTTAAAATATTTAGAAAATCATGTCCTTTACACTTCACTTGCTGCTTTGAGTTGGTATATCACATGATACAGAAATAATATAAATTTGTTTGTGGGTGTAACGTGAGAAATTGCAGAACAGTTTACAGGGTATAAATACTTTTTCAAGGCACTGTATATATTAGATAGATAGATAGATTTATTGGTCATGTACAAAATCTATAACTATATATAAATCTGAATATAAAATGCAAAAGAATAAAATTCCTCAGGATGTTTAAATTTACAACCTGCATAATATTCAAGTTTTACATTTCGGAACCTATACACTATCCTGAATGTATACACTTATTTATGTATAATAGTGAAATTTATCCCACCAGCTGAAACATTTATATTTTATGTGAGAGCTGAAAGAAAATCCAAGAAAAAAAAAGCAATTGGGACTGAGAAACATCCACGGCACTTTCTTATTTCGCGTTCTTCGGTTCTCAGCTTCCTATGATAAATGACTCAATGCAAGAGTTTGGTCTGAGTGCTAAAGTAGCCTCCCATTACAATGCCATAAAGCAATTTTCCTGAAGGGCTATTAGAGGCCGTTCTGCGCTAGGAGAGGGAGGACGGAGCAACAGGATCCTCTGTTTTCTGGAAAAAAGCTTTAGTAACCTGGTGACATGAGTTGTCTGCTCCATAGATTTATCCCAAGCTGTAATTGTGATCTTTTATAGGTTGTTGAATAACAAGCTCTACCAGTTACTTGCTGTAATGTTCCTCCTCATTATTCACATTTATACCATTGGTGCAATCCAACAACTCCCTAGTGATAGATCCTATGAAATATCTGTCAGACATTCTGCTTCCATTTCTACCCTGATATTATTGGCAGGACTTCACATGACCAGAGACCTTTCTGATGGCACATTTATCTCCTGACCATAGACAGATAATGTGCTGTGTGCTATGATATGAGGCTACACGGTGCCTTAACAAAAAGCTAAAACAACAGGTGTGTTACACATCTGTCCCTGGTCTTGGCTCTGCTCCATGTGCCACGGCCCATTGAAATTTCTTGTCTACCACGTAGGGTTTTGCAGGTGGTCTGGCATGCTTCTATGTGATGAACAGCCTGGGCTTATTTGAGGGCTTCTAGGCTGGTTTCACACATCCGTTTTTCCCCTTGCGGCTCCCCGGCATTTTTTAGCAGCGCCGCATCACAAAACCGTATGCGCCGCATGCGGTTTTTTTTTTCCATTGACTTGTATTAGCGCCGCATGGCGCCGCATGTCACTGCGGCGCGTCCGGTTGGTGCCGGATGCGGTGTCTGGTCACCGTACGGTGTCTGGAAAAAACGTTGCATGTAACGTTTTTTGTCTGCGGCAAAAAAGCCGCATGCGCCGGATGCGGCGCATGCGGTTCTTTTTTACAATGAAAGTCTATGGACGCCGCAATGCGCCGCATCGCGGCGTCCGCCGCATCCGGTAGCCGCATGCGGTTTGTTAATTGATATACCAGCCCACAGCAAACAGATACAAGGAAGTACCACCCCTCAGCAAACATATAAAAAAAACATTGGGTGGGACATCAGACACAGCCACAGAGAGCCACAGAGAGCCACAGAGAGCCACAGAGAGCCACAGAGAGCCACAGAGAGCCACAGAGAGCCACAGAGAGCCACAGAGAGCCACAGAGAGCCACCGACGCAGCCACCGACGCAGCCACCGACGCAGCCACCGACGCAGCCACCGGACTCGCAGCCAGGATCCGTAACATGGAACGCCAGGAAAACAGACGGTAAATATGAACCACCCACCCCCAAATTCAAAAATGTAAAATACATATGTCACCAATGTTGTGTGAGCTGATGTTTATTTTTTGTGGCCTGGTACATTATATATGTAATTTTTTTTCTGTGATGGGGATTGGTTCCCCAGGTATTTAATGAAATTAAATTGCCGATGATGGGGTGGGTCCCCGAGTTTAAAATGCATTTGTTTGGGAACTTTATTGTGTATTCACTGCTATTGTTGTGAATGTTGATAATGTAGATCTACTGGTACTGTTTTTTAGCAGTGATGTGCTTTGTCTCCCTGCGACAATCTGAAATATGGATGTATTTGTGTATCAAAATGTTTTTTTTTTTTTAAAAAGTATTAATTTTTTTGGCCAGTTATGTCGTTGTTTTTTATGCTACTATCGGAAATGTGCATGTGTTTACTATGGTAATGTTTCTCTCAATTTTTTTTTTTTGGCCAATGGTTTTTTGGCTTGTCATGGTTTTATCTACTCATGGTCTGTTCAATTGTTTAACTATGGTAATGTTTTTTTGTTTGCAATATTTTTTCTTTGTAGCCTGTCATGGTTTTATCTACTCATGGTCTGTTCAATTGTTTAACTATGGTAATGTTTTTTTGTTTGCAATATTTTTTCTTTGTAGCCTGTCATGGTTTTATATACTCATGGTCTGTTCAATTGTTTAACTATGGTAATGTTTTTTTGTTTGCAATATTTTTTCTTTGTAGCCTGTCATGGTTTTATCTACTCATGGTCTGTTCAATTGTTTAACTATGGTAATGTTTTTTTGTTTGCAATATTTTTTCTTTGTAGCCTGTCATGGTTTTGTCTACTCATGGTCTGTTCAATTGTTTAACTATGGTAATGTTTTTTTGTTTGCAATATATTTTTTTGTAGCCTGTCATGGTTTTATCTACTCATGGTCTGTTGAATTGTTTGACTATGCTAATGTTTTTTTGTTTGCAATCTTTGTTCTTTGTGGCTTATCACGGTTTTATCTACTCATGCTGCTATTATTTTCCTGTGTTTAGTATACAAATGTTGATGTACTTTTCTTTTTGTTGCAATGTTATTTTTTTGGCTGCCTCTGACCTTAGCTAATTAAATTTCCATGTTTTTATTATCATATATTTTTTTTTTTTTTTTGGCCAGGGATACGGTTTACCCTGGTACTGTTGATGGCTATAAAAAATGATTGCATGTGGTCGGAATAATGTCGTTGTTTGAATGTTATATTTTAAAACAGGACAATCAAAATATATCAACAAATTTTTTTTGGTCTGTTAATTTCACAGCAGAAGAATTGATGCTGGCGATGAAAGGGCGCAGGACATCCTGGATGCAAGGAGGCAAGCCAGCAGAAAGTAAATGTCATCCCCCATGTCCCTACAAATTTAATGTTTGTTTTTCTCTTTCAGCCAGGGACAAGGAATCCACATCTATTCACTGTCCCTTTTTGTGTCCTAACAGCAGAAGAATTCAACGAGCGGCGGCGGCGGCGGCTGAAGCGCAAGTTGAGCAGAGGGGAGGAGAGGAACTCCAAGCGCGGAGGCTAGCAAGCAGAAAGTAAGTATTACAGCACACATTTTGCTCTAATTTACATGTTTGTTTTTTGTGTTTCAGCCAGGGCAAAGGAATACCCATATATTCACTGTCCGTTTGTGTGTCCTTATTCAACAGCCGAAGACTTCACCGGGCGGCAGCGGCTGAAGCCCAAGTCGAGCAGAGGGGAGCAGAGGACCTCCAAGCTAGGAGGAGAGCAATGAGAAAGTAAGTATTACATCACACATTTTGCTATAAATGACATGTTTGTTTTTTATTTCAGCCATGGACAAGGATTCTCAAATTTACAGTACCTTTTTACTTTAACAGTAGAAGACGTCAACAAGAGGGGGAGGCGGCGGCTGGAGATAGACGAGAGGAGGATAGGCGGGCAAGGAGGGAAGCCAGAAGAAGGTAAACATTCCCCCCCCCATTTCAATATACATGCTTGGTTTTCTTTCAGACAGGGCCAAGAAATATACAAATATATTGACTGTCCCTTTTTGTTTCTTCCACAGCAGAGAACATCAAACAGCTGCTGCAGCTGCAGCAATGGCGTTGTTGGCGGAGGAAGCAGCGGCTGAAGCGGCGGCGGCAGCACCACCGGCATCGCCATCTCCTCCCTCCCAGCCAGAGCCAGAGCCGCCACAGCAGGACACATCTTCTTCTGGGAGCCCTCCTACCCATCGTCAGGAATTGGCGGTAAAAATATGTATTTTTAATTTTTCTATCCACAATCCATCTGTGGGCTATATGTCTTGATTGTGTTTTTTTAATAACAGGAATCTGAAGATGACGAGGAGCTCCCAGAGGAAGAAGGACGGGGTGGAGAGATACCCGGAGTGGGCTCACAATTCGTAAGTATCCTGCATCAATCTCATAAACACAACATCACAGTACACACAACACATAGAAAAACATTTAGTGCATACTTCACACAGCGGCCAACACCTGCCAATATCCTAATTTTTATTTTCATTTTTTTAGTCTCTCGCATCTGGGAGCCAACAGAGGGTTTCTCCCAGCGCCTCCCAGAGTCGTCGTGAGACTGTTGGCGGTTCTCAACGTGTAAGTATTTTTTGCCATGTTATATAATTTATGCTTTTTAAAAAAACGTGTTATCTACAAATGTTTTGTGCATTAATATTCCCATTGTAACATGTATAATTTTTACAAACTAAAACCATGTATCTGATATATTTTTTTTTTTTTTCTTCATTGTTCATTTCACAGGCTTCACAGCGTGCTCCCGACTCGGACACAGAGGAGGGATTGGACGTGGAGTTGATGATCGACCTGGTCCGAGAAAGGGAGCCGCTGTGGAACATGGCGGACCGCCAGCATGCGGATCAAATAGTTACACGACGGCTCTGGACGGAAGTGGCAGCAGCAATGATGCACCGCTGGGAGGACCTCAATCCTAGGTCCCAGAATAAATACCGTAAGTATAGTTCATGTTGCTGACTGTAAAGGTGTTTTAAAAAAATTCTGTCCTTGTGTAACCAACGCTTCATGTTTTCATGATTTCCTTTTGTGAAACACTATGGAAACAATGAAAACATTAACTCTGGGGACACGAGGACTAAAGTGTGGTTGTTGTATAGTAACCAATGTGTGCTTTCTCGTTTCAGGGGAGAGAATTATGAAGCGGTGGCGGTCTGTGAGGGATCGCTTTAAGAAGGAATTTAACAAAGAGATGCGGGCCCCGAGTGGTTCTTCAGGACGCCAGAGTAAGTACAAATATGCACAAGCTCTGGCGTTCCTGCGTGAAACCATGGTCACCAGAAGGTAAATATTAACATCAAATGTAATATTTTTTTTTGTTTTCACCCAGGGCCATTCCACATCTGTATATTAATTTTATGTTTTTGTTTCTTCCACAGCACGGTGAGCAGCACTCGGGCGCCCGCAGAGTTGGAGCCTTCTAGAGCGATCCCTCAGGAGACCGACACCGAGGGACACTTTGACCAACCCTCCACATCTGACCCTTCCTCCCACACTTCACACACACACGATCCCGCTGTCCCTTCCACCAGCGCTGGAGCAGCGTGGCCGCCTGCAATGCATGAATCTGCTGGTCAGGATATAGCCTTCCCTTTACCACACCCTTCTGATCCTGCCACTCTAGTACAGCTGCGGGTACTGGGCGGCAGCGTCAGAAGGGTCAGGAAAAGAACTATGCGCCCGAGTTCTTACACATGAACGCATCTTTCCAGAACTGCCTTAAGTTGCTATCTGAACAAGTTTCCGCAGGCCTTCGTCAGATAACCACACTAGTTGGTGAGGTCAAGACACTTCTGGAAACTGTGCGTTCTGAGATAAGAGCACCCCCGAACTTCAGCTTTTTTCGGTCAGTTGCGGAGCGCATAGATCCGCTATCTTATGACCAGCAGTGTATGTGATGCACACGTGCCACGCTGCTGTAGTGCAGGTTGTCTCCCATCCTCAATCCACCCCAGTCATTCCACCACCTCCCCCCCCTACAGCCGCCGTACATCTTCCCCCCCTCCACCTGCCATACCTCCTCCCCCTCCTATTCAATACCAACCACCTCCCCAGTACCAACCACCTCCCCAGTACCAACCACCTCCCCAGGTCCAACCAACTACCCAGTACCAACCACCTCCCCAGGTCCAACCACCTCCCCAGTACCAACAACCTAGCCAGGTCCAACCACCTCCCCAGTACCAACAACCTACCCACTACCAGCCACCTACCCCCTACCACACTTCTACCTACCAATCTACTTCCCCCTTCCAAATACCTACTATGTCACCTGTTCCTCATGCACAACCCTCCACTCCACCACCACCCACCTGTTCTGCCTTGTCTTCCCATTCTTTTGTTCTTTCCACCCCTTCACCTCTTCCTGTTCCTTCCCCACCACCATCCCGTTCGTCCCTCCACACTCTCCACACTCCCACGGTCGAAGTGTCCCGCAGCCCCTCCAGCAGTATTTCCACCCCACACTACACTGACCTGTAGTTAATGTTAAAAATTTTTTTCATACATTTATTTAAAAAAATAAAGTTGAAACCAAAAAAATATATTTAAAAAACTAAAGTTTACTAAAAAAATAATAAAGTTTAATAAAATATAAAGGTTATTTAAATATGAAGAATTGGGCCACAAGGCCTACTTTAATAACAATTATATTAAAAAATATTTTTTTAAATAAATTGTTCATTGGTTTAACATTGTTGTCTGTCTTTTATTTATAGGATGTTAAGTTTTAAATGTGGTATACAGGTACACCTAACTTTGGCTAAAAGGTTAATAAATGTAACCTTTTTGTCAAAGTTATGTCCCGGGTTGTGTAGTATGCAAAGTGTATTCTTTTTTTAATAAAAATGTGTACACCCCAGTTTTCCCCTACTCCAGGCCCACCAAAAACATATCATGTTTTCAGTATTTCCTTTGTATTGCACAGGTGAGGCAATTATCACCTGAGCAATACAAAGGAAAGACAGAAAACTTTACATGTTGGTGGACCTTGAGGACTGGAGTAGGGGAAACATAATGTACACTTTTTGTAGGACAAATGGTGAAATACTTTTGTTAATACAATTTCACCTTTTGTCCTAAAAAGGGTACATTGTAGGCCATGTGTCACCAAATCCAGTCATCAAGGCCTAACAACAGGTATTGTTTTCAGTATTTCCTTTGTATTGCACAGGTGAGGCAATTATCACCTGAGCAATACAAAGGAAAGACAGAAAACTTTACATGTTGGTGGACCTTGAGGACTGGAGTAGGGGAAACATAATGTACACTTTTTGTAGGACAAATGGTGAAATACTTTTGTTAATACAATTTCACCTTTTGTCCTAAAAAGGGTACATTGTAGGCCATGTGTCACCAAATCCAGTCATCAAGGCCTAACAACAGGTATTGTTTTCAGTATTTCCTTTGTATTGCACAGGTGAGGCAATTATCACCTGAGCAATACAAAGGAAAGACAGAAAACTTTACATGTTGGTGGACCTTGAGGACTGGAGTAGGGGAAACATAATGTACACTTTTTGTAGGACAAATGGTGAAATACTTTTGTTAATACAATTTCACCTTTTGTCCTAAAAAGGGTACATTGTAGGCCATGTGTCACCAAATCCAGTCATCAAGGCCTAACAACAGGTATTGTTTTCAGTATTTCCTTTGTATTGCACAGGTGAGGCAATTATCACCTGAGCAATGCAAAGTAAAGACTGAAAAATTGACATGTTGGTGGGCCTTGAGGACTGCAGTTGGGGAAACATGGCCTACAATGTACACTTTTTTGGACAAAAGGTGACAGCCATGGACACAACAATGGCAAGAAGGTTATAGTAGAAAACACACAAGAAGGTAGACAAGTTTAAAGGTTTATTGTGGGTAAAGAAAATTATTAAAATAAACAATACATTTATCACACTCTGTCATCCTGCCAGTCAACACTACCTTCCGGTGACACAAAGTATTGAGCAAACTGGTCCCTCATTCTAGAAACTGCAACTGTACTGCGAGTGGTAATGTTGGTGTAGTTGTGCAAAGTTGTTTCTTGATTGTGGTCCTCCAGAGAAATTGGTTCCTTGGTTAGGACAAAATTATGGAGGACCACGCACGCTTTCACTACATCATCAACAGTCTCGGTCTTCAAGTTTATTGCAGTCAAAAGGACACGCCATTTTGCTGTCATAATGCCAAAGGCACACTCCACCATCCGTCTGGCTCTTGTGAGGCGGTAGTTAAATACCCGCTTTGTATGTGTCAATTCTCTGCTGGCATACGGCTTCAATAGGTTGTGGGACAGCTGGAATGCCTCATCACCTACACAAACAAATGGCATTGGTGGGCCTGAGGTTTGAGGCAGTGGTCTAGGGGGGGAAACTGAAAACGGTTTCCATACAATTTACGTCCCATAGCAGATATTTTAAACACTTGGGAGTCATTAGACCGTCCATAAGACCCAATGTCCACCGCGATAAACTTGTAGTGCGCATCTGCAATAGCCATCAGGACGATAGAGAAATATTTCTTATAGTTAAAGAATTCAGATCCAGTTCCTTTTGGCTTTTGAATGCGGATGTGCTTTCCATCAACGGCCCCCAGGCAATTGGGGAACTGGCAGATGAGTAGAAACTGGTCCGCTATTTCAAGCCACCGCTCTGTTGTTGGCTCTGGAATAAATTCTTCAACCAAAGTATCCCACAGAGCACGACAAGTATACTTTATTATGCCGGATAGTGTGGAGATTCCAATCCGATACTGAAAATGGAGCGATGATAGAGTTTCGCCAGTTGCCAGAAATCTGAAAACAAATTAGAAAATACAAATAATTTCAGAAACGCAGCATTACATACCAGAACTCAGCTACGACTATTGGAGATACCAAAAATAATAATATCTAGGAGAAAGACTGTTTTATAACTAGATTTGGGGCTACTCATGTGGTTTCCTAGTTGGCCTGTGATGTTCAATTAATGATAAAATTACAAGTGCGCTCAAGCAAACAGAACCAATACATATAGCTTACCTTATAGTCACCATGAGACGCTCCGCCGGAGATATTGAGAACCGACAGTAGGTGTCCGATTTTTTAATTTTGTCTCCAACACGCTCCAGCAAATCATCAAAGTTTTCTATATTCATCCGCAGATAGGCAAAAAACTTGTCGGGATTTTGTCGCAGCTCCATGTTCAGTGTGGAATAGACACCACGAGTTAATCTCTGTGACGTGATGGGGTGGATCCACATACGGCGGCGACTTCGCAGGCGCTGACGCCGCTGCTCCTCAAACTTTCGCTCCTTCTCCAGAACGATAAACCTCAATCGATTCATCTCCGCAGTAAAATCAACAAGATTCCTGAAGATATTGCCGATAATGGGTTCCATGTTCGCCAATCACTTGCTACTTGCTCTTCTCTCCAAACTGCACTTTCTCCTCTACAACCTGTCAAAGAAGGGATGTAGGAGCAGTGTATATATAGGATTACAGTAGCCAATCATATTTGGAACCCCAAAAAGGGCCCCAAAATGGGCGTGCTTAAAAGCCGGATCCGGCGCAATACGGCGTCAACGTATGCCAACCGGATACACCGGATGAGACGTATGCGGTTTTTTTGCCGCATTCGTGAACCGGATGCGGCGAAAAACAAGATGCGGCACATCCGGTGTTCAGAGAAAATACCGCATGCGGCGCTGCGGCTAAATGCCGGGGACGCCGTTTAGGCGCCCGCCGGATGTGTGAAAGAGGCCTTAGACACACACCCAGGTCTTGGTATTGAATTGGGGCTAGGCTAGCAGTTTGTGTGTGCACAACAACCTGACAGCAGGATGCAGGACGTCTCCTGTAGAACAGCAGCTTCTAGTGCTTCTTCCTACTTGTCTGCGGCTTCTAGTGACTCCAGAGTTTTGGTGGCTACCTTGTCCCGTGTCTCCTGGACCTCTTCTCTTTATCCACCTGCGGTTTTTGGGATGTCTTCCTGGCTGTGTGCGGCTTCCTTTATTGCTGACTTTCCCTTTACTCCAGAGTTTTATCTGCTGCTTGCCTGCCGTTTCCTGATGTATTCTGCCTGCCTGCAGTTTCCTGACATCCTTTCCCTGCTTGCACTCCACCTGCTTGCCTGCGGTTTTGTCATGTCCTCCAACTGCCTGCGATTTCCTGCACTCCACCAGATTGCCTCCAGATACATGACATCCTTCGCCTGCCTGCGGTTTCCTGACATCCTTTCCCTTCTTGCACTCCACATGCTTGCCTGTGGTTTCATGATGTCCTACACCTACCTGTGGTTTCCTGCACTCCACCACATCCTGACATCCTCTACGTTCTTTCCAATTTCCAGCATTCCACCTGTCTACCTACAGTTTCCAGTCTCTCTACTCACCAACCTGCTGCACCGAAGCCAGTGGCCCTTGTGCCCACCTGGACCTTGGGCTTAGACCAGGGATGTCAAACTCAAATACAAAGAGTAAAGGAGTTAAAGGTGTGCACACGGTATTAGATGGGGGATGAGGTGCTGGTATAGTGGACTAATAGTCCCTAACATATAGCATACAAATTATACCGCACACTAGTAGGAATTCCATGCAAATTATAACTTTATTTGTGGCGACAGGGAGCAAAATGTATATAGCGACAAAGAAAATCTGACATTTCGACTCTTCCCGAGTCGTACTCATAGAGTCGCTTATGAAGAGGTAATGAAAGCTTTAGAATCCACCATAGGATATCCAATATATATTCAATAAGCACAGTGTACCTGACTTGCAATGATTGTAGAGCGGTGCTCCCGCGCCCTGCTGGTATTGCTGCTGGTGACATGTCAGGAAAGGATGTCAGGAAACCGCAGGCAGGCGAAGGATGTCATGTATCTGGAGGCAATCTGGTGGAGTGCAGGAAATCGCAGGCAGTTGGAGGACATGACAAAACCGCAGGCAAGCAGGTGGAGTGCAAGCAGGGAAAGGATGTCAGGAAACTGCAGGCAGGAAACGTCAGATTTTCTTTGTCGCTATATACATTTTGCTCCCTGTCGCCACAAATAAAGTTATAATTTGCATGGAATTCCTACTAGTGTGCGGTATAATTTGTATGCTATCAAATACAAAGAGGGACAAAATTAAAAGCTTGGACAAAGTCACCGGCCAACCATAATAATTTTTTAAAAATGTCTAGAATTGAGGAAGTTTTTTCTTATCAAATATAACGATGAACGTTTCATATGGAAGCAAACTTAAAGAGGTTGTACCATTAAGAAAGAGCATTTTAATTAATATATCTTAGAATCAAATATTGGAATAATATACAGTAATGTGTTATGTAAGAGTTGTAAAAAGCATACGGCCCAGTGGCCTAATTTAAATATTTACTAACAAAGATTAAAAAATCTTGAATAATACAGATAATAAATTATGAGGCCAACGAAAGTGCCCCCAAACAGTGAAATCCTCCAAATGCACAATATGATGACTCTACTGTGCCCCAAAACAAAGAATGGTGACCCCATAACAGATTCTCCAACTGCAATTCCTACACAACCCTCCATACAGTATAATGGCCACAAAAACAGTGCTCCATACAGTACAATGGCTCCACATAGTCCTCCGTACAGTATAATAGTCCCCACATACCCCTCACTACAGTATAATACCCCGAAATAGTGCTCCATACAGTATAATGGTCCCACATAAAGCTGCATACAGTATAATGGTCCCACATAGTGCTCCATACAGTATAATGGTCCCACATAGTGCTACATACAATATAATGACCATCACATAGTCCTCCATACAGTATAATGGCAACAAAACAACTCTCCATACAGTACAATGGCTCCACATAGTCCTCCGTACAGTATAATAGTCCCCACATACCCCTCACTACAGTATAATGGACCCACATAGTGCTCCATACAGTATAATGGTCCCACATAGTGCTCCATACAGTATAATGGTCCCACATAGTGCTCCATACAGTATAATGGTCCCACATAGTGCTCCATACAGTATAATGGTCCCACATAGTGATCCATACAGTATAATGGCCCCACATAGTGCTCTATACAGTATAATGGCCCCACATACTGCTTTATACAATACAATGGCCCATCATATTGATCCATACAATATAATGTGCCCCACATAGTGCTCCATACAGTATAATAGGTCCCAAAAAGTAAATACTCATCTCAGCCCATTCCCCTACTGCTCCCGTTTCTTCATGGTGTGCTCAGATCTTCTGCACATCTCGGTACAGCGAGCGCGTTGTAATGACGTCATCGTACCCACTGTGTTGAGATGTCAGATGCAAAGGGGGAATGATGAGAGAGTCAGGTGATGCTACTGCCATCATTGCTATCAACTATACTGGCATGTAAGATGCCGATACAGTTGAAAGTGATATGCTGGCGGGGGGGGCAAATATACTCACCCTATGACCAGAATACCAGAATGTAATTATGTACACAGTGACTGTACTAGCAGAATTGTGAGTGCAGCTCTGGAGAATAATACAGTCTATATTTCAGGATCAGTACAGGATCAGTAATGTAATGTTTGTACATAGTGGCTGCACCAGCAGAATAGTGAGTGCAGCTCTGCGGTATAATACAGGATGTAACTCAGGATCAGTACAGGATCAGTAATGTGATGTATGTACACAGTGACTGCATCAGCAGAATAGTGAGTGCAGCTCTGGAGTATTATACGGTATATAAGATAGAATCGGTACAGGAGAAGTAATGTAATGCATGTACTGTACAGTCATGGCCAAAAGATTTGAGAATGACACAAATATTAATTTTTACAAAGTCTACTGCTTCACTTTTTCTAATGGCAATTTGCATATACTCCAGAATGTTATAAAGAGTGATCAGCTTAACAGCAATTACTTGCAAAGTCAATATTTGGCTAGAAAATTAACTTTATCCCCAAAACACATTTCAAAATCATTGCAGCCCTGCCTTAAAAGGACCAGCTAACCTCTTTTCAGTGATTGCTCCATTAACACAGGTGTGGGTGTTGATGAGGACATGGCTGGAGATCAATCTGTCATGATTAAGTAAGAATGACACCACTGGACACTTTAAAAGGAGGCTGGTGCTTGGCATCATTGTTTCTCTTCTGTTAACCATGGTTATCTCTAAAGAAACACGTGCAGTCATCATTGCAATGCACAAAAATGGCCTAACAGGGAAGAGTATCGCAGCTAGAAAGATTGCACCTCAGTCAACAATCTATCGCATCATCAAGAACTTCAAGGAGAGAGGTTCCATTGTTGCCAAAAAGGCTCCAGGGCGCCCAAGAAAGACCAGCAAGCGCCAGGACCATCTCTTAAAAGTGTTTCAGCTGCGGGATCGGGCTACCAGCAGTGCAGAGCTTGCTCAGGAATGGCAGCAGGCAGGTGTGAGTGCATCTGCACGCACTGTGAGGCGGAGACTCTTGGAGCAAGGCCTGGTCTCAAGGAGGGCAGCAAAGAAGCCACTTCTCTCCTGAAAAAACATCATGGACAGACTGATATTCTGCAAAAGGTACAGGCAGTGGACTGCTGAGGACTGGGGTAAAGTTATTTTCTCTGATGAATCCCCTTTTCGATTGTTTGGGACATCAGGAAAACGCCTCATTCGGAGAAGACAAGGTGAGCGCTACCACCAGTCTTGTCTCATGCCAACTGTTAAGCATCCTGAAACCATTCATGTGTGGGGTTGCTTCTCAGCCAAGGGAATCGGCTCTCTCACAGTCTTGCCTAAAAATACAGCCATGAATAAAGAATGGTACCAGAATGTCCTCCAAGAGCAACTTCTCCCAACCCTCCAAGAGCAGTTTGGCGATCAACAATGCCTTTTCCAGCATGATGGAGCACCTTGCCATAAAGTAAAGGTGATAACTAAATGGCTCAGGGAACAAAACATAGAGATTTTGGGTCCATGGCCTGGAAACTCCCCAGATCTTAATCCCATTAAGAACTTGTGGTCAATCATCAAGAGACGGGTGGACAAACAAAAACCTAAAAATTCTGACAAAATGAAAGCATTGATTGTGCAAGAATGGACTGCTGCTATCAGTCAGGATTTGGTCCAGAAGTTGATTGAGAGCATGCCAGGGAGAATTGCAGAGGTCCTGAAGAAGAAGGGTCAACACTGCAAATATTGACTTGCTGCATTAACTCATTCTAACTGTCAATATAAGCTTTTGTTACTCATATGTTTGCAATTATATTTCTGTCTGTGATAAAAACATCTGTCAAACACACATAAAAACAAGAGGGCAGCAGATCATGTGAAAATATAATATTTGTGTCATTCTCAAAACTTTTGGCCATGACTGTACACTGGCTCCACCAGTAGAATAGTAAATGCGGCTCTGGAGCATGATATAAGATATAACTCAGGGTCAGTACATCATGGGTAATACATTTTAAAGGTATTAATAATATTAAATTTTTTATGTAGATTATATCTGTTTATGAACTTTGAAATCATCTTCACAGATGAACATATTCTTTAATGTGGAATATGACTGTACACTTTAAAATTTGCACTTTTTTATGTATTTCGCATCTTCTAAGACTTTCAGATTATCAATTGCAAAAAAAAAAGTCTGTTGAGAACATTTTAAAATTCAGATGATTACAGAAAACGAATATTTTAACGTAATTGCTTGGACTGCGCTCAGCTGAGAACTTTTGAGCTGTTAATTCTGATAGTGCAACTTTAATTACTCTTATTTAATGCTGCTGTAATAAAGTGATGCAGTATGTATAGCAGAGTGATCATAAAATGAGCATGGCGATTCATTATACAATGCTCATTTGTATCAGAATAGAGAGCTCATTGGAATTAAGATCTGTACAAAATGCCATCAAAATACAGTATATATTTTAATATGTATATCCTAATATAAGGGACTGACAAGAGGCAGCTGACAGTACCTTCTTGCCTTCTGTATTTGTGGGGCCCATTTACAGGGTCAGACTGGGGTGTCTGGGGCCCACAAGGGGAATTGACTCTAGGGGGCCACCCTACATCTATATGCAAATAATTTACCCGTTATCCCCGATACAGTAGAGCGTCGACTGTAAGACACAGGCAGCTCCTGCACATCTACTGTGCGCACACCATAGCTGGAATGTACAATTACGATAGTTTGCATTAAAGGCTGCTTTGATGAAAAAGTTATCACCGACCCACAGGTCAGGTAGGTGATAACTTATTGATCGGTGGAATCTGAAACCGCACCGATCGGAAGAATGGGGAACTTTTATTCATTACAGGAGACTTTTATCCTCATTTTAACCCCTTCATGACCTTGCCATTTTTTGAAATTCTGACCAGTGTCCCTTTATGAGGTAATAACTCAGGAACGCTTCAACGGATCCTAGCGATTCTGAGATATTTTTTTTGTGACATATGGGCTTCATGTTAGTGGTAAAATTAGGTCGATAATTTTTGCATTTATTTGAGAAAAAAATGGAAATTTGGCGAAAATTTTGAAAATTTAGCAATTTTCAAATTTTGAATTTTTATTCTGTTAAACCAGAGAGTTATGTGACACAAAATAGTTAATAAATAACATTTCCCACTTGTGTTCTTTGCATCAGCACAATTTTGGAAGCAAAAATATTTTTTTAGGAAGTTATAAGGGTTAAAAGTTGACCAGCGATTTCTCATTTTTACAGCAAAATTTACAAAACCATTTTTTTAGGGACCACCTCACATTTGAAGACACTTTTGAGGGGTCTATATGGTAGCAAATACCCAAAAGTGACACCATTATAAAAACTGCACCCCTCAAGCTACTCAAAACTACATTCAAGAAGATTATTAACCCTTCAGGTGCTTCACAGGAACTTAAGCAAAGTGGAAGGAAAAAATGGACATTTTAATTTTTCCAACAAAAAATATATTTTAGCATAAATTTTTTCATTTTTGCATGGGCAACAGGATAAAATGGATCCTAAAATTTGTTGGGCAATTTCTCCTGAGTACACAGATACCTCATATGTTGTCATAAACCACTGTTTGGGCGCACGGCAGGGCTCAGAAGGGAAGGAGCGCCATTTGACTTTTTGAATGGAAAATTAGCTCCAATCATTAGCGGACACCATGACGCGTTTGGAGAGCCCCTGTGTGCCTAAACAATGAAAAAACCCCACATGTGACACCATTTTGGAAACTATACCTCTTAGGGAACTTATCTAGATGTGTTGTGAGCACTCTGAACCCATAAGTGCTTCACAGAAGTTTATAACGCAGAGCAGTGAAAATAAAAAAATCATTTTTTTCCTCAACAAGATTTTTTAGCCCGCTATTTTTTATTTTCACAAGGGTAACAGGAGAAATTGGACCACAAAAGTTGTTGTGCAATTTGTCCTGAGTACACCAATACCCCATATGTGGGGGGGAACCACTGTTTTGGCGCATGGGAGAGCTCAGAAGGGAAGGAACGCCATTTTGGAATGCAGACTTGATGGAATGTTATGCGGGCGTCATGTTGCGTTTGCAGAGCCCCTGATGTGCCTAAACAGTAGAAACCCCCCACAAGTGACCCCATTTTGGAAACTAGACCCCCCAAGGAACTTATTTAGATGCACAGTGAGCACTTTGAACCCCCAGGTGCTATACAGAAGTTTATAACGCACAGCCTTGAAAATAAAAAAACATTTTTTTCTCAAAAAATGATTTTTTTAGCCCCCTATTTTTTATTTTCACAATGGTTACAGGAGAAATTGGACCCCAAAAGTTGTTGTCCAGTTTGTCCTGAGTACGCTGGTACCCCATATGTGGGTGGTAACCAGTGTTTGGGCACACGTCAGTGCTCGGAAGGGATGTAGTGACGCTTTGAAATGTCGACTTGATGGAATGGTCTGCGGGCATCTTGCTACGTTTGCAGAGTCCCTGATGTGCCCAAACAGTAGAAACCAACCACAAGTGACCCCATTTTGTAAACTAGACCCCCAAAGGAACTTATTCAGATGTGTGGTGAGCACCTTGTACCCCCACGTGCTTCACAGAAGTTTATAATGCAGAGCTGTAAAAACAAAAAATCATTTTTTTCCTCAAAAACTGATTTTTTTAACCCACAATTTTTTATTTTCACAAGGGTAACAGGAGAAATTGGACCCCAAAAGTTGTTGTACAGTTTGTCCTGAGTACACTGGTACCCCATATGTGGGAGAAAACTACTGTATGGGCACACGTCGGGGCTCGGAAGGGAAGTAGTGATGTTTTGAAATGCCGACTTGATGGAATGGTCTGTGGGCATCATGTTACGTTTGCAGAGCCCATGATGTGCCTAAACAGTAGAAACCCCCCCAAGTGACCCCATTTTGGAAACTAGATCCCCCAAGGAACTCCTCTAGATGTGTGGTGAGCACTTTGAATCTCCAAGTTCTTCACAGAAGTTTATAACGCAGAGCTGTGAAAATAAAAAATCATTTTTTTTCCACAAAAATCATTTTTTTAGTCCCCAATTTTTTTTCCCAAGAGTAACAGGAGAAATTAGACCCTCAAAGTTGTTGTGCAATTTTTACTGAGTACGCTGATACCCCATATGTGGGGGTAAACCACTGTTTGGGCACACGTCGGGGCTCGGAATAAAGGGAGCACTGTTTCACTTTTAACAGCCAATCAGAGCGATCGTAGCCACGTAGGGGTTAAGCCAACCCCCCTGTGGTGAAGCACAAAGGGTCTTGTGCCTGCGTGTTGGGTAACCTTTCAGTGACCCCGGTCACCCGACCCGCAGGAACGCGATCCTTTCATGACACATACACTGTGTCACAGGTCATGAAGGGGTTAAAATAGAGCAGCAGATTGGATGTCTTACCGCAGCTCCAGTCATCCTCTTTGGGGGCTTCCAGAAAAAGCCAAGTGCAGCCCCTTAAGGGAATGAATAGATCAGTGGTCAAGTCGTACATGGTGCTCCATACTAATGGGGATGAGTTCACATTCTGCAATCGGTGCAGGTCCCAGCAGTCGGACCCTTACCAATCTATAACTTATCACTTATCCTTTGGCCGCGTTCACACATTCAGTATTTGGTCAGTATTTTACATCAGTACAGTCATGGCCAAAGAGGAATTTTTTCACATGATCTGCTGCCCTCTGGTTTTTATGTGTGTTTGACAGATGTTTTTATCACAGACAGAAATATAATAATTGCAAACATATGAGTAACAAAAGCTTATATTGACAGTTAGAATGAGTTAATGCAGCAAGTCAATATTTGCAGTGTTGGCCCTTCTTCTTCAGGACCCTGGCATGCTCTCAATCAACTTCTGGACCAAATCCTAACTGATAGCAGTCCATTCTTGCACAATCAATGCTTTCATTTTGTCAGAATTTTTAGGTTTTTGTTTGTCCATCCGTCTCTTGATGATTGACCACAAGTTCTCAATGGGATTAAGATCTGGGGAGTTTCTAGGCCATGGACCCAAAATCTCTATGTTTTGTTCCCTGAGCCATTTAGTTATCACCTTTGCTTTATGGCAAGGTGCTCCATCATGCTGGAAAAGGCATTGTTGATCGCCAAACTGCTCTTGGAGGGTTGGGAGAAGTTGCTCTTGGAGGACATTCTGGTACCATTCTTTATTCATGGCTGTGTTTTTAGGCAAGACTGTGAGAGAGCCGATTCCCTTGGCTGAGAAGCAACCCCACACATGAATGGTTTCAGGATGCTTAACAGGTGGCATGAGACAAGACTGGTGGTAGCGCTCACCTTGTCTTCTCCGAATGAGGCGTTTTCCTGATGTCCCAAACAATCGAAAAGGGGATTCATCAGAGAAAATAACTTTACCCCAGTCCTCAGCAGTCCACTGCCTGTACCTTTTCCAGAATATCAGTCTGTCCATGATGTTTTTTCTGGAGAGAAGTGGCTTCTTTGCTGCTCTCCTTGAGACCAGGCCTTGCTTCAAGAGTCTCCGCCTCACAGTGCGTGCAGATGCACTCACACCTGCCTGCTGCCATTCCTGAGCAAGCTCTGCACTGCTGGTAGCCCGATCCCGCAGCTGAAACACTTTTAAGAGATGGTCCTGGCGCTTGCTGGTCTTTCTTGGGCGCCCTGGAGCCATTTTGGCAACAATGGAACCTCTCTCCTTGAAGTTCTTGATGATGCGATAGATTGTTGACTGAGGTGCAATCTTTCTAGCTGCGATACTCTTCCCTGTTAGGCCATTTTTGTGCATTGCAATGATGACTGCACGTGTTTCTTTAGAATAACCATGGTTAACAGAAGAGAAACAATGATGCCAAGCACCAGCCTCCTTTTAAAGTGTCCAGTGGTGTCATTCTTACTTAATCATGACAGATTGATCTCCAGCCATGTCCTCATCAACACCCACACCTGTGTTAATGGAGCAATCACTGAAAAGAGGTTAGCAGGTCCTTTTAAGGCAGGGCTGCAATGATGTTGTTGAAATGTGTTTTGGGGGATAAAGTTCATTTTCTAGCCAATATTGACTTTGCAAGTAATCGCTGTTAAGCTGATCACTCTTTATAACATTCTGGAGTATATGCAAATTGCCATTAGAAAAAGTGAAGCAGTAGACTTTGTAAAAATTAATATTTGTGTCATTCTCAAAACTTTTGGCCATGACTGTATTTCTAAGTCAAAACCAGGAGTGGAACAATCAGAGGAAAAGTATTATAGAGACACATCACCACTTCTGGATTTATCATCCACTCCTGGTTTGGATTACAAATACTTAAACAAAAGACTGACCAAATACTGAATGTGTGAACATGGCCTTAGGATAGGTGATTACTTGTTTTCACCGAAGAACCACTGTAAGTGCATATCTGCTACTGTGTAATAGTCACAGGACAGGGAGAAGTTAACCGACCAAGTATTTAATCTCTATTGGAAATCAAGAATTTTCTCCTTATTGATATGAGAGAGAACAAGTAACCTCCATACACAACACAATCCCGTATACCAAGATCAATAATACCACATACAAAAGGAACAAATACCACCACGTCATGACAAGACCTCATATTTCCCCCATATAGTGACCGAATAATATTTACATACAGGTAACATACAGCCACACCATGACCAGATGACATATTACCACCACATGGTGACCGAATAATATTACATACAGGGAACAAATGCTGCCACACTATGACCAGACCACATAGTGGATAAATAATACCACATACTGGAGACAAATACTGCCACACCACGACCATATCACATAGTGATTGAATAATACCACAAACAGGTGGTTAATACAGTCACATGACATCATAGCTCCCTCTGCCCTGAGACATCGCAAAGTCAGGGCGCTGAAGACAGTA
Source organism: Oophaga sylvatica (assembly GCA_033576555.1). NCBI lineage: Eukaryota > Metazoa > Chordata > Amphibia > Anura > Dendrobatidae > Oophaga > Oophaga sylvatica. Next base: position 39,115,134 of record JARQOD010000001.1, read on the forward strand.
CACCTGCCGGGAACGCGGAGAGGAGAGGTGAGTATTAGAGGGGGGCCTGTGGCACCGGGCTCCCACGACTCACAGACCCCATAGCACGTGTCCCACCCCCATTTGCTCAGGGTCCCCAGCACTTACCAGGGTACACGTGTCTCATTGTGGTGGGTCGGGACTGTGTGCACGTGCACGCCTCTGCCTCCTGCAATTTAAAGTGCCGCGTCCCTAAAAAAATGTTTTCTCCTTCTTCCTTCTTCTCTCTGGGGCCCACCGGGCATTTCACCGGTGTGCCGGTGGGCCAGTCCGACCCTGCCCATATATTTTCAGTTTTTGAATCTAGAAGTAAAAAAGGCTTAACTTTCTGAAGCCTTAAATGGAAAGATGTATTTTAATGAACTTTGCAAAAATTAACAGTACAGGTGAATATAAGAAACCTTGTAAAATATCTTATAAATAAATGTGCTGTCACGCTGTATAGCAGATATATATATATGTGATGTCAGTAATCTATATCAAAAGGGCAACATCCTATATAACATGCGCATAGATATATGATAACATAGAATTACCTGACAATGTCCAGTGGGTCAATACGGAATCCGTTATACACTGTCTCCGGCTAGAGGGTGACCGGGGTCTATGCTGACCCTAAACTGGGGTCCTAACTAATCCCTCTACCTGGAGGTACTGTTAAAGGTACAGAGGTCCAGGCCACCAGCGTAAACCCTGTCTCCTATCAATCCCTGCCAACTGTAATCTAGTCCTAAGAAGGACCCTGATTACCACCAAAGGGAATGAACAGGTAACGGTTAATGAACAGAAAGACATACAAGAAAGACAAGAAATAAAGTAAATAAAGTCTTACATACAACACTCACACACAGTAGGAACACCTAAGGTCTCAGAGATAAACTATAAGCTGTAAGAGTAAAAACAACTAAGGAGCTCTTAGCTTAAGTATTTTCAGAACCGATCCAGTCTGCTAGACTACATGAATGCTTTCACCGGCATCTAACAAGCAGACTGGCAGGTATATGAAGGAATCTAATTAGAACATAATCAAAAGCAGCCGGGCGAGGCTGGACCTAGTCTTAGCAAAGAGCTAGGTAAAATTAACTCCCTCATTACCAAACACAAAGAAACAGCAACTCAGCTGTGAGAAGTCAGAGTGTGTAATCGCGACGATCCTCGTGGCGATACACCCATGACAGTACCCCCCCTCTACGAGGGGACTCCGGACCCTCAGGGCCAGGTCTGCCCGGGTGAGTTGTGTGAAAGGTCCGAACCAATCAATCTGCGTTAACATCAGACGCAGGGACCCACATCCTCTCCTCAGGACCATACCCCCTCCAATGAACCAAGTACTGAAGGGATCGGCGACTGAGACGTGAGTCAATGATTTTCGACCCATGAAATTCCACGTTATCATTGACCACCACTGAAGGAGGAGGTAGAGGTGACGGTATGACTGGTGCCACATACTTTTTAAGTAATGACTTGTGAAACACATTATGAATTTTAAACGTAGGAGGGAGGTCCAGACGAAATGCCACCGGATTAATTATGGAACTGATCCTGTACGGCCCGATGAATCTGGGACCCAACCTCCAGGAGGAAACTTTAAGTTTTATATTCCTGGTAGACAACCAAACCAGATCGTTCACCTTCAGATCTAGACCAAAAACTCTCCCCCTATCAGCCATCCGTTTGTAACGGTTCCCCGTAACCTTCAGTCTTAACCGATCTGGAACTATCAGTCTCCCTGGAAGTCCCACAGGGGCGTCCCCCTGAGCCCCCAATACCTCCCCCTCAAGCTCAGAGCATACAGCTGACACTACAACTCCCTCCTGAGGAATAGGAACCGGATCATCCGTCTTCCCGGCCCCTGGGAAAGTACGAGATAAGGCATCAGGAAGCAACTTTATTGAGCCGTCATATGCGCGATGAGGAGGTAACTCTTTACACCCCTCCTCTGAGAACATCTCCCCAAAGTCCTCCAGAAAAGGAGACAAAGTCCTAGGCACAACCGCACCGATGACCGTGCTCATGCAGTTATTCCTGCAAAATTCACCCCACTGGCTTATCTTTCTGGATTGCCAATCAATCACTGGGTTATGTTTAGCCAACCAAGGAAGTCCCAACACAATAGGAGTAGGTAGACCCTCCAACACATAACAAGACAATTGCTCTTTATGTATTGCCCCTACTCGAAGATCTATGTTATGAACAGCTTGTACCAAGCTACCTTGACCGAGAGGTCTAGAATCAATAGAGACTATAGGGACCGGTTTGGCCAATACACTCAGTTGCATACCATGCACCTGGGCAAACCGAGCGTCCACCAGATTAGCCCCGGACCCACTATCAAGAAAAACAGAAATCCTCTCAGTTCTAGTACCAATCACCACCTCCGCAGGCACGAGAAACTGAGAGGGATTTGGGGACGAAATACACACTCCTAGGTTAACTCCTTTGCTCAAAGAGGCCCGGGATGGACACCCCCCAACAAAATGTCCCTCTCTCCCGCAAAAGAAACACCTTCTAGTCTTGCGGCGCACCCCCGATTCCCTCCTACAAAAAGATGTCCCTCCCAACTGCATGGGTTCCTCAGAACAGACCAGGGGAATCTCAGTATAAGGGACTTTAGTAGTAGGTGGAGTCATCACGGGAGGGGAGTTACCTCGCGTCTTCCCCGAATTCGTCTATCAATGCGAATAGCGAGGGCCATAGCAGCCTCCAGTGATGGAGGAGAATCATACTGAGCCAACACATCTTTTAATTTGTCAGAAAACCCTTGACAAAACTGGCTCCTAAGAGCTGGGTCATTCCACTGAGTATCTGTTGCCCATCTACGGAACTCAGAAGAATATTCCTCCGCTGGACGATTTCCTTGCCGTATTTTACGTAACTTTGTTTCAGCAAGGGAAACTCGATCCGGATCATCATATACCAGACCCAGGGCAGTAAAAAATCGATCCACTGACTGGAGATCTGGGGAGCCTGGAGGAATAGAGAACGCCCAAGATTGAGGGTCCCCTTGTAAGAGCGAGATAATAATTCCCACCCTCTGCTCTTCACTCCCAGATGACCGAGGCCGCAGCCGAAAGTACAATTTACACGCCTCCCGGAAAGTAAAAAATTTGTCCCGCCCACCAGTGAACCTGTCCGGGAGAGCAACCTTAGGTTCAGATCTGGTTTGCTCCGGGGGGGACAAAACCTTGGACTTAATGTCTGCAAACTCCATGGACAACCCCTGCAACTGCCGGGCCAGCTGGGCTACTGGATCCATGACAGCTGGGGAGAATCTTTAGTATGGGCCGGTGAAAATGTCTCGCTGTATAGCAGATATATATATATATGTGATGTCAGTAATCTATATCAAAAGGGCAACATCCTATATAACATGCGCATAGATATATGATAACATAGAATTACCTGACAATGTCCAGTGGGTCAATACGGAATCCGTTATACACTGTCTCCGGCTAGAGGGTGACCGGGGTCTATGCTGACCCTAAACTGGGGTCCTAACTAATCCCTCTACCTGGAGGTACTGTTAAAGGTACAGAGGTCCAGGCCACCAGCGTAAACCCTGTCTCCTATCAATCCCTGCCAACTGTAATCTAGTCCTAAGAAGAACCCTGATTACCACCAAAGGGAATGAACAGGTAACGGTTAATGAACAGAAAGACATACAAGAAAGACAAGAAATAAAGTAAATAAAGTCTTACATACAACACTCACACACAGTAGGAACACCTAAGGTCTCAGAGATAAACTATAAGCTGTAAGAGTAAAAACAACTAAGGAGCTCTTAGCTTAAGTATTCTCAGAACCGATCCAGTCTGCTAGACTACATGAATGCTTTCACCGGCATCTAACAAGCAGACTGGCAGGTATATGAAGGAATCTAATTAGAACATAATCAAAAGCAGCCGGGCGAGGCTGGACCTAGTCTTAGCAAAGAGCTAGGTAAAATTAACTCCCTCATTACCAAACACAAAGAAACAGCAACTCAGCTGTGAGAAGTCAGAGTGTAATCGCGACGATCCTCGTGGCGATACACCCATGACATGTGCTTCCTTCTCCACTTTTGAGACTTTTTTTCTCCTCCCACCTGCCTCCTGAAATTAACATCCACTCATGAAAAAACGTCTCTAAACCAAATAGATGAAGACAAAACAGACTGGAAGCACAGTGAGGTATCAGGTTATACTGCCTATTACATTATATGGAGACAAGAGAGAGAAAGAGTAAGGTATAGAGTAAGTAAAAACAAACAGGGAAACAGAAAGATCATACTGAGCTTTCTAACAAGTCTTTTACCTCATCCTAAAACTGGATTCCCATTTACATAGCTCAGTACTGTTTGTCTGAGAAATTTTGCTTGTTTGTCATAGTTACTAATAAATTCAGTGGCAGGGGTGAAAAATGGCTCATAGTTAGAGTAACCTAAGAAGTACTACCAAGCTTTCTATTTTAAATCATTGATCTCCCTTGAATATAAGTGATGACTAATCTGGAATTTTTTTTTAAATGTGATACAATCTCGAAATATACAGTCATGGCCAAAAGTTTTGAGAATGACACAAATATTAATTTTTACAAAGTCTACTGCTTCACTTTTTCTAATGGCAATTTGCATATACTCCAGAATGTTATAATAGTGATGAGCTTAACAGCAATTACTTGCAAAGTCAATATTTGGCTAGAAAATGAACTTTATCCCCTAAAACACATTTCAACATCATTGCAGCCCTGCCTTAAAAGGACCAGCTAACCTCTTTTCAGTGATTGCTCCATTAACACTGGTGTGGGTGTTGATGAGGACATGGCTGGAGATCAATCTGTCATGATTAAGTAAGAATGACACCACTGGACACTTTAAAAGGAGGCTGGTGCTTGGCATCATTGTTTCTCTTCTGTTAACCATGGTTATCTCTAAAGAAACACGTGCAGTCATCATTGCAATGCACAAAAATGGCCTAACAGGGAAGAGTATCGCAGCTAGAAAGATTGCACCTCAGTCAACAATCTATCGCATCATCAAGAACTTCAAGGAGAGAGGTTCCATTTTTGCCAAAAAGGCTTCAGGGTGCCCAAGAAAGACCAGCAAGCGCCAGGACCGTCTCTTAAATGTGTTTCAGCTGCGGGATCGGGCTACCAGCAGTGCAGAGCTTGCTCAGGAATGGCAGCAGGCAGGTGTGAGTGCATCTGCACGCACTGTGAGGCGGAGACTCTTGGAGCAAGGCCTGGTCTCAAGGAGGGCAGCAAAGAAGCCACTTCTCTCCAGAAAAAACATCATGGACAGACTGATATTCTGCAAAAGGTACAGGCAGTGGACTGCTGAGGACTGGGGTAAAGTTATTTTCTCTGATGAATCCCCTTTTCGATTGTTTGGGACATCAGGAAAACGCCTCATTCTGAGAAGACAAGGTGAGCGCTACCACCAGTCTTGTCTCATGCCAACTGTTAAGCATCCTGAAACCATTCATGTGTGGGGTTGCTTCTCAGCCAAGGGAATCGGCTCTCTCACAGTCTTGCCTAAAAACACAGCCATGAATAAAGAATGGTACCAGAATGTCCTCCAAGAGCAACTTCTCCCAACCCTCCAAGAGCAGTTTGGCGATCAACAATGCCTTTTCCAGCATGATGGAGCACCTTGCCATAAAGCAAAGGTGATAACTAAATGGCTCAGGGAACAAAACATAGAGATTTTGGGTCCATGGCCTGGAAACTCCCCAGATCTTAATCCCATTGAGAACTTGTGGTCAATCATCAAGAGACGGGTGGACAAACAAAAACCTAAAATTCTGACAAAATGAAAGCATTGATTATGCAAGAATGGACTGCTATCAGTCAGGATTTGGTCCAGAAGTTGATTGAGAGCATGCCAGGGAGAATTGCAGAGGTCCTGAAGAAGAAGGGTCAACACTGCAAATATTGACTTGCTGCATTAACTCATTCTAACTGTCAATATAAGCTTTTGTTACTCATATGTTTGCAATTATCATATTTCTGTCTGTGATAAAAACATCTGTCAAACACACATAAAAACAAGAGGGCAGCAGATCATGTGAAATATAATATTTGTGTCATTCTCAAAACTTTTGGCCATGACTGTACACTTAGATCATTGTATTAAAAAAGAAAATAAGATTTGAGAGCTAAATCCCCAGCAAAGACTTTGGGAGAAATTTGTCTAGGAGTCTGCACTACCTATATGTTGTACACAAGTTACTTTTGTTGTGCACATCAATTTAGTACAAAAATTGGCAATTTTACTTTCCTTCATCTTGTTGCCATTCTGCAAAAGTGTACCAAAAGGGAGGTGGGTCAAATTAGGGGTGTAATATGGCCAACAACACTCCAAAATAGTTATATAATTTAAGAGACTGACATATATTTAAAATTCTGTAAATTTGGTACATCTTAAGGCTCATCACACATAAGTGATTTTTCTCGTACTCAAAAAGTTTCATCAGTGTTTTTCATTAGAATATCATCAGAGTTTGATGGAAACTGATGGAGATTTCTCCAGCTTCTGCTATCAAACAGTCTGTGAAAAATGGGCAGCACACGGATGGCATCCAAGTGGTGTTCGATTTTTTTAACGGATCTATAGACTTCCATTGGTTAATGTTGGTCATGGGAACCACCCCATAAACTATCATAGGTATGAGAGAGCTATGCATGAAAAACAGAGGTAATCCTCGTACAAGAAAAAAATGATATGTGAATGAGCCCTTACTCTGGCATTTAGACTGTCATATACAGTACCAGTCTATGTAAACTTTAACCACTAGAAGTAGTCTATGGCCCGGATTCATAATTTGCGTTTTTTAAGTCACATTTCTTTTTCTGTCTTGTGGTATTGGGCTGAAGTTTACTGTGCCAAATTCATCAAAATGGCGTACGCAGTTGATGAATTAAGCGTAAAGTCAGAAATGTGCTTACTTTCCAGTCCTTAACAATTTTTGCAATGTTTTGCGCAAAAAGTCACATCTTTTTCAAAATGGCACAAAAATTGTGACTTTTTCCTTGAAGCACATACAATCACTCCTGGTGATGACTGAACTAGATTTGTGCCAAATGTTGCGACGTTTTTAATTCGTAATTGATAAATCAGATGAAAACATCTGAAAATCTCAAACTCGGACCACAATGGTAAACATACGAAAAAACAGGTGAACTCATGTAAAACAGGCTTTAAAAAAGGAGCAAACTACAAGAAGAATTAAGAGCAAATGAAAAAACAGGCAAAATGTGACGCTGAGTCACTTCTTACGGCCAAGCCATGAGACGGGATAGTCAGGAGTCCGAGGTCAAAAGCCAGGAAGATATATAAAACAGAAGAAGGAGACAAAGGTATAGTCAGGTAATGTTCCGAGGTCAGAATACAAGGAGGATAGTGGATCAGTTAAACAGAGTTAAACAGAGTTAAACAGACGGGATTGTCAGACTGAGGTCCAAGGTCAGGCAATGAAAGATCTACAAACATAACCCAAGGCACAGAGAAATAAACCACACAGTAGCTGAATGTATGCCTGGCAGAGGTCTGGGAGTAACAGCCCAATTAAATAGCCTGGCAATCATCTGGGACAATGAACACCTGGAGGCAGCCATCGCCTCCCAGTCTTAGATTGGGCAGCTGAGCTATCAGAGTACTGACATCCTCAGCACGGCCCTGTTCAAGATTAGACAGCTGAATTGTCAGTAACTGCAAAAGATTCAAAACTCGACAGAAAACATTAATTTTCAATCAAGGCTGATAGGCTTACCTGCATACATTCTACACACTTAAAGGGAATCTAACATGTACAGAAATGGTATTTACCTGCAGATATAGGGGTAATGTTTCTGGGCATGACAGGTTCCCTTTAAGTGTGTAGCATGACTGCAGGTAAATATCCTGTTTAGCTACGTAACTGAAACGGCAGAAAAAAAATGTGGTAAATTCTCCTTGCAGCCACTCACTTCCAGTCATGTGCAGTGCAGGGAGTGGTTAGTCATCACTCACTATACATTGAGCGTGCTGTAATCACTCCCCAGCGCTTTGATTGACAGCCAGCTCTGCATCGTGTGTGCAGTGTATGTGTGCAGAACTGGCTGTCACTGAAGGTGCCGGGCAGTGATTACAGTGTGCTCAGTGTATGGTGAGTGGTGACTGCACCACTCCCTGCACCACTCCGATGACTGGAAGCAAGCGACTCAAAAATAAAACTATATTGTCTCCCTGTAGCCGCTGCTCCAATAAGCTGACTACACAATGTTATCTGCAGATTAATCCTATAGCTGCAGGTAAATAAAGTTTCTGGAGGCGTCAGGTTCCCTTTAAGTCAGTAATAAAATAATATGCATAGTGCATTACAAATGTATTACGATAAACCAAGGAGTATGAAGGAAGTGATATATTTTCAGCAAGTTTATTATTGTGCAACTGAATAATGCCACAGGCAACACGGTAAGAAAATGAAACTTTCTTAAATGAAACTTTCCTAACATTTCCTTCCTATAAATAAATTATTACAATTGACAAATAACACGTTGAAACACAGTATCAGCGGTCTGGATTGTACATTTGGAAAACAAAACAGTAAGTCCAGAAAAATCAAAATTTTATTCAGTGATACATGTATATGCAGAATCTTAAAGGGATTGTCCAGGTTTGGGGATCAAGTCTGTAGTCACCCTGGGTGGATGCAGACTTCTGAGTCTTCTCAGTGCACGTAGTGCGCGCTTGTCAGGATTCTCTGGTGGGGTCACAGGTGAGTGAATGACTGCAAATATGTGATTTTCATAAATGCGGTAACATGTTGACTAGATGTGTGCGGCCTCGCTCGATATAAGTAAATTGAGCAAGGCCAGACACGTGTAGTCTGAATGTGGCAGGAAGTATGCAAATCATATACTTATAGTCACATGACCGCCTGTTCCTGGAGAAGGCAACGGAGAATCCTGACAGTGTGCACTATGCACATTGTGAGGATTCACAAGTCTGCAGTCACTTTAGCCCCAACTCTGGGCAACCCCTTTTAATACAGGGCACAATACATAATAGGGGAAAACCATCAAAAGTAAAAAAAAAAACCTATTTACAATTTATAAGCTATTGGAGCTCAGGAGGACATTATGGAAGAGACTACTTAGGGAAACGATACAGACGAGTGACCTCCTACCTGCGACTTTCCAACTGTTGTAAAACTACAACTAACAGCATGCCCTGAAAGTCCGGAGACATAGAAACCACTGATACAGACCATGAGGTCCCACTGACTTGGAATGAAGTTATCAATCAGTGTAGCGTTTATTATAATACTACAATTGTTCTTACACATATTTCTCATTTCTAGCCTGATCGTGCTCCTTCTATAATAAAATTCTTAGAATTCGAATATTTATCCACTGGAAGCAAATGACCCGAATGAATGGAGAATTCCCGATAACAGTGGGGTACAAAAAAATAATTAGAACATGAAATTATAAAGGGAATTCATCTGCATGATAAATAGATGGAGACAGATCATTACATTCTGTACATTTCTGCCGTTAGGAGCTTTGCATGTCTGTATTAGCATCTCCACCATTTATGTGAAAAGAATCAATTATTGTTATTACTGTCTCCATGGAATTATCTTTTTAGATATTAGAAAATAAAATAAAGATATTCCTAAATATGAGTAGGGTGAGTTCAGCACCTCGTACCCCAAACTTCCATTCAGTAAAGATTGATTTATAAGGACGTAATTTTCAAAAGGTCCTCGCTGCCCATAGCAATTAGAGCTCGGTTTTAGTTTCCTAAAGGGGCTGTATGAAACTATAAAAAAGGGTCCGTGTTTCCAATTACAGTGCCAGTCTTTGTTTTGGCTGTACCTGGTATGGAACATCAGCCACATTCACCTGTGCAAGTGCAAAAGCGATTAAACAAGAGATCGGATCATACTTGGACATTACCTTTCTGAATCCTGCTCATACAGGTATTATACATATGACCAGGTTTTTAAATACATCAGATAGGGATTACATACATTAGTCAGGGACTGCTCTGATACGGGTATACCTTGACGTTTGGTAGAGCGGCTTAATATAGATTTTTTGCAAAAAAACGTATTAATCAAATACCCTGTGTTTTATCATCTTTTTATTAGTACTTGCTGTTTACAGTTATTTTTTTGCAACAGAGTATTTTTTGGTTTTACTGTGTTTTGTTATGTTTTCTGACCAATGTAAGTCTATGGGGCCTTGCACATGTCTGATTTGTTTCTCGGACTGACCCTGTCAGAGGAAAAAATCGCAGCATCTACGATTTTAAGATGATATTTGAATCGCACTTGGCCATGAGTCTGTGGAAACCATTAGATTGCACTCAGATGAAATCTGAGTACAGTCCAATTTCCACGGACTGACACAAAGGAGAAGATGGAGACATTTTTTTCTCCATCTTCTCATCTGTTTACACTCTGATTAAACTTTGATCAGAGTGTGATTTACTTAATTGACCTGATTCTTTCACATGAGAGAATATATGGTTGTCTGCGCTTACCCTTACTATGAAATCAGGCAGTTGCCCAGGGGCTTTAGGAGATCTGCAGCACTGGAGTATATTCAAAAGTTGTCTGTTAAGTTAAGCTACCATGCAGGTTGATGTTGACCAAACCCAAACTCCCCCCCATCGGGGATAGAAGGATTAAGCGGATGGATTCCAAAATGCCTGATCCTTTTGTTCTCAAGGGAAATACACCGCTGACTGTCCACTGACCAATGAGAACACCAGCATGCTCAACATGTCTACGATGGGCCGGTGGCCTTAAAATGTTATTACCAAAATCAGGAAAGGGGAAAACTTGATGATGCTGGGATCCCAAGATCGGGTTCCTGGAATCCCAAAAATGAAGTTCTGCAGCCCCATCTTCCATACACAACCTCCTCTCCATTCATTGTCAATGCGACTACCAGAAATAGTGCTTGGCTTTCTTCAGCAGTCCAACAGGCAATGAATGAAGAGGAGGAGGTCAAGCACATGCACTTCTACTCCGTACAAGACGGACCTGCGAAGCCTTGTTCTTCAGGTTTTAGAACTCCGCTCTCAGGATTGCTGATGTCCCAGAGGT
>JARQOD010000001.1:39126329-39142626 GCA_033576555.1 Oophaga sylvatica
TAAACCCAATTTTCTCTGTAAGTAAAGGGGGGAAATGGTCACGGTTTTCCTGGAAAAAACGGAGAATAGACCACACTTCCCCTGATAGACGGGAAATTTGGGACCCCTTTCTTTCTCTAAGTAGGGGGAGAATCAAAAACCAACAAGTTTTCCCTGGAGTAAAGGGGAGAATAAACACAGGCTTCTTTCCGGGAGTAAAGGGAATCAGTCAAGGCTTTCTTCTGAGTAGAGGGAGAACGGGAAACTCAAGGTTTCTTCTCATAGGAAAACAGGACCCCAAAAGTTTCTCTAAAAAAAAACCTCAGGTTTAAGCTTTTTACAAAAAACAACTAATAAAACAAAAATTCCCCAACTCACCCTCTCCACAATTCAAACCTAAGGGAAATCTCAAATAGGGGACAGTTTCATTTTAAACAGATCCTTTTAAAAATGTGTCTTTTAATTGTAAAATTTTGGGGTAAAAATGGATTTTCACACTTTTTTTGGGGGTACTGAAAGGGGTTTTCACAATCACAGACACACACTATTACCAAAGTCCCTGTACCCTATAAAAAAGGACATTTTAAAATTTGCACTGGGATCCAGTAGCAAAGTTCCCCCTTTTGCCGTATTCCCATGTTAAACCAGTAATGGATCCCATACAGTAGGAAAAAGAAATTTCAGAAAAAATGCAACAACCTTCAACTTTTCTCTGAAAATCTCTCTTCCATTTAAAAACGTAATGAAAAACAACAACGCAATCTGAGTCAGCAGGGAAAGCGGTAACAGAAATTCATAGATTTTTCCTTTAGGGCATTATCAGCAAACCTCTTAAAAAAACCTCATTTTTTCCCTGCCGCTTAAATAATAAAGCACTAAAAAAAACCCTTTATGAGCACTCATCCTACCCATTAAAAAAATACCCGCGTCAACCCAAAAATAAAAATCTTCCCCAGTTTATAGATTCTAAAAAAGTTTGCTGGTTTCACAAAAAAGTTTTTTGGGCACTTGCAAACCAAAAGCCATAAATGCGGTTTTCTATTATATACATTTAAAAAGGGTTCCCAAAAAATAAAATTTTTTTCCCCACCCAAATTTTTTTTTTCCTATATCCATATGAGGTTCTGCATTCCCACAGCGGGAAACAAGTAACCTTAAAGTCTTTGGCTGTTTCACTGTTCTTTTTTTACCCTTTTTTTATTGCATTTTTTACCGTGTTTTGTCAGCAATGAAAGCTGTTTAAAGCTATTGAAAAGAAAGTAAAAAAGGTTTATTTAAAAAAATAGAGGATATAAGATCGAAGATTAGATAATAATTAGATGATTAGAAGCACGAGAGATAGAGAAAAAACCCACAAAATCGGCACTTTCGGGAAAAATACAGTAAATAAAAAGGTGTGGGGGTCCCCCCTATTTTTAATAACCAGCAAAAGGAAAGCAACCGTTTGGCTTATTTTTATCGGGCGGAAAGCCATGGGTTTTGTCCCCTTTCCAGCCTAAAAAACCCACCCTCGCCGCCACAAAACTGACACACTTTAAAGTCCCAATTCTGGTGCCCTTTTCAGCTCTTCCCGATTCCCCTGGTGGGGGCAACAGGGAAAGGGGGATGGGGTTTGATTCAACATGGCGCGACACCAAAACCCGGGGGTTAGTAAGGGAAAGGGGTTTAATGATTTGGTACTAAGACGGGCAAAAAGGGCAAACACCGAATTTTGGAATCTACTAGATTGCATACCCTACTAACCCCACAACAAAGGGCAGCCGTGAGCTTTCCTACTTTAAACCTAGACCCTCTCACACTGAAGGTAAGTACACCAAAATAGAAAGAGGAAAGCATCTCCCCCAGACAACCCCCAAAGAACATAGGAAGCCCCCAAACATGTAAGGGGGTTAGAAAAAGGGGAAATACAGACACGACAAAAAATAGTATGACAAACTTGGGGCCCAATCCCTAGACAGAAAAGGGATGGAAGAACTTACTGCAACCAAAAAAAAACCCTAAAAAAATCCAACCAAACAATTGCAAAAACACCTAGATCCACACCCTACCACCAAATTATTTCCCTTGGTGAACAAAAAAAAGCCGCAGCCACTGAAAAAACGGAAAGGCAAATGAACAAATAACATGGTCCAAAGGGGAAATAAGACCCCAACCCCCCCGGGAGAGGGGAACCGGGCTAACCCCCGAAATGCAGAAAAATTCAAAGGGAAAGCACAAAAACAAAAAACAGAAAATATCTTATCTGAAGCAGGAAAAGGGGGAAAGACTCAGCAAGTTTCCAAGTGAAAAAGGGAAAACACGTTGAACAAGAACAATTGACACCGCAACCATAGGGGGGGAACCCCCTTATACCAGCCAGTCTTGATTCCTGATTGCCAATCCCATGAATGGTTCAGTACGTTTTCCCAAACAAGGGAGCTTCCTCAAATTTTCATTTCAAAAACTTTCACACAGTACCCCCCCTTGAGGGGGGGTCACCGAACCCCTCATTGTGCAACCGGGTCTCGGGATGGCCTGTGATACGCACATCAGTCTCCACATGGATTCCAAGCACCCCCCAAAATTGTCCTCCTACCATAACCTCCCACTTAACCAAATCTGGGGTTCCCATCTAGAAAAACGAAATCCAATATTTTCTCAACCACATACCCAGATTCCCTCAACCAAACAGGGCAGGGGGCCCCCAAAAGGCCCACTGCTCGACAAACCCTTCAATAAGGACTTGTGGAACACGTTAGGGATTTTAAAAAGCCCCTGAAGAAGAAAACAAAAGGAAACAGATTAGAATCCCCTGATCTTAAAGGCCCAAATGAACCAGGTTTTAAAACTTGGGAGACAACTCTCATGGGTATTTTTTTGGGGAAAACCCAGACCAATCCCCCATTTCAAACCCGAGGACCATCAGCCTATGCCGTTGGCAAACCGAGCCCCTCCTAAAGGGACCCCTCTCCACTCCCGGGTCCCGAATCGCTGCATACCTCCACAACAATCAACACCTGGACAACAGAAGCCACCGCTTCCCGAATAAATGGGGGTAAACCCAAAAATTGCAAAAAAAGGGAGACATCAAAGTGGCAGAGCTAGCCCAATTATTAAGAAAACCCGCCAAAGCAAAAAAAAGAGACCCAGTCTCTTGATCACAACACAAAGCACTCAATAAGTCTCAAATGTCTGTTTGTTCTCTCATTTTCCATTGGTCTAGGATGAAAAGCCGAGGAGAAAGACTTGAACACCAAGTTTAGAACAAAAAGTCCTCCAAAATCGGAAAAAAACGGACTCCTCTGCAACACAATTTCTCAAAAAAGCCGTGTAACCGAACCCCGTGCTGAAGGAACAAAGGAACCATTCGGAGGGGAAGGCAACTTAAATAACCCCAAGATTATTTTTTGGAAAAACCATCCAAATCACCCAGATAACGGTCTTCTTGAGAAACAGGGAGGTGGGAAATAAAATCCATAGAGATATGGGTCCAGGGTTCTTGGGCACAGGAAAAGCACAAAAAACCACAAGACGGGCAAGGTTTGGGAGCGAGAGAAAGTCCCGCAGGACTGCAAAATTCCCCTGACTCAGGGAAAAAAGTAGGCCACCAAAAGGACCGAAAACCCCAACCGTCCCAAAAAATTCCCCGGGATCCCGGGCCAACGCGGAACAAGAATCTCAGACACACACTTTTTTTTCCCCGCGGGACAAAAAATTTCCCAATGGGGCACGCTCGGTTTTATCCTCCTGAACCCTTCCCAACCCAGCCAAAATTGGGAAAGTGGCGAAGAACTAAAAACCCTCCTTCAAAAAAACAGCGGGATCAATAACCGGGAGAGTCCGCAAGGAAACTCCTCGAGAGGGCATCCCCCTTTAACATCTTAGTGCCGGGAAAAGGAAACCACAAAAAAAAACGTGTGAAAACAAGGGCCCACCTGGCCTGTCTAGGAATAATCCTTGGCTGATTCCAGATAAACCAGATTTTTTTAGGTCCGTGAGGACCACCACCTATTTTTTGGCCCCTCCCCCCAATTCTCCACTTTTCAAAACCCCCTTTCATGGCCAATAACTCCTGTTACCCCTCATAATTACGTTCAGTTGGAGAAAATTTCGAGAAAAAAGCACAAGGTTACTTTTAGAGGTCTCAATCTCTTGGGGAAAAAGGGCACCTGCCCCAAATTTTCAGAGGCATCAACCTCCACCTAAAGGGCAGAGAAACATCAGCTCCGAAACGGGACACAATAAATCTCGCTTAAGTTCCCTAAAACACAGAGACGCCTCGGGAGGCCAATTCCACAATCAAACCCTTTTTGGTCAAATAGTAAATGGTTTAACAAAAACAGAAAAATTACCAAAAATTTACGATAAAAATTGGCAAAACCCAAGAATCTCGAAGACCTTTTTAATAAAGTGGGTTGGACCCAATCACAGATGGCCAACCCTTTGCCGGTTCTTTCAAAACAGATGGAGACAAAATGAATCCCAAAATGAATCCCTGTATGCCAAAAATACACTTTGTCCCTTTTCACATACAGAGCTTTCTCTCTCAAAAACGGGAAGACAGCCCAACATGTTTCACATGAAGTCCCTCATTGGAAAAAATCAAAATATCCAAATAAAAAATTTAGAAATTTACCACAAAACCCAAAAATTCATTCATAAGGACGGGAAGACGAAGGACATTAGTGAGCCCAAAAGGGGCATCACTAGGTCTCAAAATGCCCCTCTGGGGTATTAAATGCCATTCCATTAATCCCCGCTTAATGCGAAAGGTTTAACCCCCCCCGAGGTAAAGCTTGTAAACAAGTGCACTTTTCACCCAAAAAAAGTCAGAAATCAAGGTAACGGATTTTAAATTTTTTCCAGTGATTTTTTTCTAGAACAAAATCAATACACGGCCTTAATAACCATCCTTTTTGGGCCACAAAGAAAAAAACCCGGGCACCCAAGGGGAAGAGGAGGCTGAATGACCCTTTTTTCCAATGACTCCTTTATAAGACCGTAGCCATGTTCGGTACAAAAAAGTTAAAAAGGCGACTTTAGGAATTTCTACCGGGGCACAAATTCAATACGCAGTCAAAGCTCCATGGGGGGGCAAGGGCAGATTTACTTCGCAAAACACATCAAAAAAACATAAAAAATCGGGAACACCGACCTGGGGAAAGGCGAAAAACGGGAGTGTTGGCTTTAACACTTTGGCACCCCCCAACGTTACGACCATTTTCCAATCCAAAACAGGATTATAACGAAACCAAGGGAAACCAGTACAAAATGCATCAGATATACAAAACCAAAAATTTGCAACTCTCCGATGATATTAAAACCCCTCTTTATCACCTGCGTAGAAAACGGGGTTTATTCTCACCAAAGGGGGGGTAAAAAACCCCCTGGGGGAATAGACTCCGTAGGGTATAAAGGGAAACCCACAACGTTTAGAAAAATCAAAACCCAAACATTAATAGCTGCTCCCGAATCAACAAAAGCCAGCAAAAAAAGGGCAGGGAGCAAATCAGGTAACATCAACAAAAAATTTAGTCGAACACTACCCAAGACAACTAGCGTTCAAAACGTCTTCCCCCCTTTAAGGGCACACTGAAAAGCATAGACATCACCCAAGTAGAAACTAACCCTTTGCTTTCGAAACCATACCTGTGCCCAACCCCTCTATCCACTGCAGGGGTTTTTCAGAAGCTGGTTCAAAAGGCAACCATTCCCCCAAACCCTCAACGCTCAGCAAAACGTCTTAAATTTAATCGCAAGACATGAACTTTTAAACCCCAAAAGGGGGAGCAGGGAAACCCCCAAAACTTTTTTTACAATCCTACGACCCTTCCGAAAAAAGGCTCCCAAAACATCATCTTTTCCATTTGGTCAGGACTGCCCACTTTGGGAAATTTTTTCTGACAGACAACTCACGTCCCAAGCCCCTGTTTTAAAACAAAAAGGGTTATTCAGTTGATCATGACTTAGGTTCATCGTACAATAACCCCAACCAAAAAAATGCATCAACATTTCTCAAAACAGGGGCCCCAGGGGTCAGGGAAAAACCCAACCGGGTCGCCGCGCAGGAAGAGATACAATTTGACCTGCGTTCGTTCCGAGGACTTAGTTTTAAGGGAAAAAAAAACTTACATTTTTTGAAATCAGAAAATTTTGCTCATCCCCCAAAAACAAATCGGCATGGGGATCCTAGGTTCCACAACCGGAACCCTGCAAGATAGGGAGCAAACTCCGAACCTATGGGAAGCTGATCCCACGGCCCAAAAACGTCAAACTCCATTGAAGAAAAAAAAAAAAACCTCCTCACACCCCCAAAAAAAGAGGAAAAAAATGCAACAAACAGAGAAAAAAAAATTTTGACAACTCCCCTTTTTTTTTCCTTTTTTATTTTTCCCTTCTGTGATACCATAAAAATTTTTATTTTGGCCGTTTATACTGTTATGATTTGGGACAGGAAGGGAGGAAAAACGGAATACACCAAGAGGGTTTGGAATCTACTGGTTTTCAGACCCGACTAAACCCCCAAATAAAGGGAGCCGGGAAAAACAAAAAACAAAAAACAAAAAATATCATCTGAGAGCGGGGAAAAAGGGGCAAACCAGAATTTCCCAAAGGGAAAAAAACAACTTAGACAAAACAATTGATCCCCGGGGAACCTAGGGAGGGAACCCCCTTTATTCCACCATCTTGTTCCGTTGCCAACCCTTTTGAAGGTTCATACGTTTGTAACCACCAGGGGGATTTTTCCTCAGAATTCATTTCTAAAACATTCACACAGAAAGGGTTCAGACCCACTAATTTTTACCCGAAGTAAAAATAAAAAAAATCCCTGGGGGCCATCTTACCAAGGATCCGCTGTAACCACTTTGATGCCCCCAGAGGAGCCCCGAAAAATTTCCCACATATTCCATGGGCTCACCGGGCACACACTGCCGATCTCGCAGATCATGATAGTCCAGGTCGGGAACCACGGGACGCCATAAGGTTACCGGATCCAAACGCGTTTCCTGATGCCACGGGTTTTTTCCCGCGGAAACCTTTCCCCGATCACTGCTCGCACATGGCCCTCTCGGCAACCTCCTGAAACCGGGCGCGATACACAATCAACCGTTCGGAACTTCCTGTGCTGGTCAATTTGAGTTTCCAGTAGCTACTGGGGTTTTGTGTATGGCACAACTCCATTTTTTGGCTGTCTAAAAAAAAAACTTTTTGAACCCCAAACGACAAAACATATAGAACAGTCCCAACAAAATCTCAAAATGGGCAAATTCAGTGTCTCACCCTTCCCGACTCCTGGGTTAAACACGTGACTTTTTGGGGATCCCGGGGTCACCCCCCTGTAACACCACAGAAGGGGCAACGGCAACTTTGGCACAGGCCAGGGGACCGGGTCACAACCTGGCTTCTCGAAACTCCATGGACCAATTGTGGGCCCCGACCTGGTTCCCCAAACGACAGGGGTTTTGGATGGCAAGGAAAGAATTTTAAATTTTGCGGGCCATGGGCCCAAAAACGGCATCCTAAAATTCAAATCATGCCCCCCAAAGGGGGTCATGATACCTGGGTGCTGTACTTAATTTTTCCCCTCTGTGGTTTTGTAAAATTCCGTTCTTCAAAGGATAAAAATCCCTTTTTTTTACCCACTTTGTGTTTTGGGGATCATCCCTGTCAGGGGGGAAGGGGGATGAATTTAAATTTCATTTTTTTGAAATTTTAACAATCTCAAGTTTTTTCCCCTTTTTGTTTTGCAGGAAAAACTAGATTACCAACAATACACTTTTTTCCAAATTATTATGCAAAAATTTTTAGGGGTAAGAAGAATTTTTTTTTTTTCATTTAAAATCATTTAGGGATTGTGTCAGGGCCTTATATCACTGTAAGCAATTGCAACCCTTCAATTATTTGGAGGGTCCAAGAAACCAAACACTTAAAAGGCTTCCCCCAAAAAAGACCTTCATTTTTCCAAAATGGAAGAAAAATATGTTCGGCTGCTGAAAGCAACAAATTTTGGAGTTTTAGGCAAGGCAGATTCAACAACTTGCCAAGCCTTCACGGATCATCCAAAACCAGAAATTACTGATTTCCAGTACACACGGTGCGGCTGATAAGGGAAAATTAGGACTTTTTTTCCCACAGGCAATTACTCAGTTAAAAAGCAGGCAAAAAGCCTTGCAAGCACAGCAAGTTTTTAAACTCGGGGGCCCCCAAAGCCCCCGAACAACAAATGCAGGGCCCCTTAGAGGTTTGCAGCGTGCTAAGCCATCCTTTGTCCCTCTATCCCCAAAAAAACAAAAACGCTCCCTGGGGGAAACAATACTAAGATAAAAAATTTTTTTCACTGAGAGTGCCGTGCAAGGGGGGGCCCAAGGATGGATGGAAGGGGTGGGATGGGCACCCCAGCAAAAACACTACGGGGGGCCCCAAAAGGGGAGGGGAATTTTTTCTGGAATCTGGGAGAGGATTTCGCCCCTTTGGGTCCCCAAGGGGGGGAAAAAACCCCTTTTGTATGTTAGTTTTCAAACCACTTCCTGCCATGGTTCAAGAAAAAACCGTGCTTCCGCACAAGACATTTTTGCATGATAAGCACCTCCATGCGACATAACACTTCATCTCGGGTGCTATGGGAAAAGGGGACAATCTTATGGGGGGCCCCCTGCCCCCGACCTCAACCCCATTAAACCTCGGGAGCACACAAAAATTTCATGTGGGGGAGGCATTCAATCAACAACACTCGGGGAGGGATTCTTCCTCAGCAAAACAATTGAAGCAGAAACCACCCAAAAACCGACAAATTCAAGACGAAGATTTAAACCCTTTGAACAAGGGGCCATGTCAAATTAACATCACCGAAAAAAATTTTGAGTTAAAAAAAGTTTATTTCATTTGTAAAACCGCAATGCTTAAATTTAAAAAAGACCTTTTTTTTTTGTTCTTTATTAAAAAAAAGGGGTTAAAAACTCTCTGTGCTAAAATTTGGAACAGCATTTTGAGTGCATTTTTGATGTTTTTTTTTTTAAAAAAAATACTTTTTAAAAGGGCAGTTTTAAAAAAACCCTTTTTAATTGTACCTAATATTTTTTGACGAAAATTACAATGACTCAATTCAATGGGTAACGGGGAAAATCTGAGAAAATATTACCGAAACTCGGTAAAACCAAATTTTTTTAGCACCTTTTTTTGCTGAAAACCCCCCGTTATACAGAGTCAAGGGAAAACACGGGGGGGGGGACCGGGGGCGGGACCGGGGGGCTGGACAAACCCTTCCCCTCCCCGTGCAATCGCTGAACGTCCCTGCAATCCTGCGTTTTTCCCCGTTTTCCTGCAGCTCTCCAGCGCTGAGCGTGACTTAATACCCGCTCTTTAAAAGGCATGTAATATGGATGCGACGCCACTCCCATGGGCGGGCCCCATAATTCATGGCCTTAAGAGCGTATTTGTCACCGCTCAGCGCGGAGAGCTGCAGGAAGCCGGGAGAACGCAGGTTGCAGGGACGTTCACGATGGCACGGGGAGGGTGAGGGATGAAGGAGGAGGATGGGGGGAGCATGGAGGGGACAAGGAGCACGGAGCAGGGCGGGGGGAGGACGGAGAGCCACGGAGCAGAACAGGGGGGAGGACGGAGAGCACGGAGCAGAACGGGGGACGGAGAGCCGGAGCAGGGCGGGGGGGAGGGGCGAGAGCACGGAGCAGAACGGGGGGAGGCGGAGAGCACGGAGCAAAACGGGGGGAGGACGGAGCACGGGGCAGAACGGGGGGAGGACGGAAGCATGGAGCAAACGGGGGGAGGACGGAGAGCATGGAGCAGGACGGGGGTGGGCACAGAGGAAATGGGGGAGTGCAGAGCTGGATGGGGGAGCACGGAGCAGGACGGGGGAGGATGGAAAGCACAGAGCAGGACAGGATAATGGAGCAGGAGGAGGGGACACAGAGGAGAATGGGGGCGCACAGAGCAGGGTGGGGGAGCACAGAGCAGGACGGCAACTTAATACACCCAGCTTATAGTGAGTCAATAAGTTTTCCAAGTTTTTGTGGAAAATTAGGAGGGTCGCTTAACACGGGTCGGCTTATACATGGGGTATATACGGTATTTCCATAATAATTTGGAAACAATGTAGTAATCAACATATTTAAAGGAAACCTGTCACCTCTTTTTTGGATATAAGAGCGGCCCCCCGCCTTTAGGGGCTTATCTATAGTATTCTGTAATGCTGTAGATAACCGAAAGATAAGAAAAACAAGTTATATTATACTCACCTGGGGGGGCGGTCCGGGCTGATGGCGTTGGGAGGTCCGCGTCCGGCGCCTCCCATCTTCTTGCGATGTTGTCATCTTCCTTGCTTCCTGCCGCGGCTCCTGCGCAGGCATACTGATCTAACCTGTTGAGGGCGAGCAAAGCACTGCAGTGCGCAGGCGACAGCCTCTCTGACCTTTTCCGGCCTCTCCACCTTTTTGTTTTTCTTTTCTTTTAGTTTACTCGGGGCTTATTTTACAGCATTCCAGAATGCTGTAGATAAGCCCCTAAAGGCGGGGGCGCATCTTATATGCAAAAAAGGAGGTGACAGGTTTCCCTTTAACAAAAATCTATTGTTCAATTACCCTGCATCCCTGTTATTCAAGATAACAAACAATTTGTTAAAATAAACATCAACTCAAAAATCAGCATCCAGGCTCATTCCGACAATAGTCTCTCCTTCTTGACCAACCAAAGAAAAACAGATAATCTTAAACGTAACATAAAGATAACATCTATTCCTTTGGCCTACTGAAAATAGACGTCTGGATAAAATTTAAGATTAAAACTGTGTTTCGCATCCAGTCAGTAGGCCACACGTGATGTTAGAGTGCATCGCATCCTGACGTTCAGGAAAACAACAGCAGCATTCAGGTGATGTAGGGACAAGAATGCTTGCCAAAGAAGTGAAGTACACCTGCAACAAAAGACTGGACCCGAGGTTTGGGAAATTTAGTAGCCAGGTACCACAAATCTTTTGCTCATCTGTAATCTGCACCCACAAAAAAACCTTTCTCTTTTTTTTATACCAAAAGTTAATAGTCTTCTGATAGCCAAAGTTGCCAAGTCCTGATTAGCACATATCTATGTTAATAAGGGAGTGTAACAGAAACTGAGCACTTGGTTTTCTGATTAACCGCAGAAAACAACATGTTTGTACTGATTGAATTTTTTTTTAATCGAGGCAGAATTTGGAAAGAACTCCACGGTCTGTTCATGCTACAAAAAAGCTGAGTGATGCATACAAATAGCACTAATTAATTTTTCAGTAGATGCCAATGCGCTACGCATACTGATCCCCAACACTGGCATGAAATTGTTATTCTGCAAATGTATTAGTGCCCGAATTATAATCAACGGAATGGAAATATAAGGAGTTTAAGTAAAAAGTTTGAATTAAGACCCTTTTGTCATCCATAATGGGAAAGAGTTCACCTTCTCTTAAGTAAAATAAAGCCTGACCTACTTGAAGACACAATGAGACTTGTTTAATAACACAAGGGAAACGGTACAAATTGCTGTGACCCTGGCAACCATCAGATGACAGCTTGGGAAACTTTCTTAAGGTCAAACAATGGAAGTGAATGCTTCAGTGGTTACTAAACCCTCAAATTTTTTTGTTTTTTCTACTTGAATGTTACAGGGAAAAAATTCCCACTAATGAGATAAGTACATTAGCAGTAGTGATATTTGCGAATTGGGCATTTAAAATTACAATTTGCGAGGTAAAGGGAATCTATCAGGGTTTTTTTGCTATTAATCAGAGAGCAATAAAATAGGCATCCAGGTCCTGATTCCAGCCATATGTCACTTATTAGGCTTTATGCTGTATTTCAAAAAAAATCATTGTTTTATCAGCAGGAGATTATCACAGCAGGACTAGGTGTGACGTGCAGGCCAGTCGGGCCAATCTGTGTAACCCCACCCACCGTACAGGAGGCTGCCAATCAGAGGAGAGGGGGTTATACACGGGTCACAATTTGAGCACTGATCCCATCTACAACACAGAAAAGAAAGTTTTTTAGCAAAACTGCACTAGACATCTCAGTAAATGACACATCGTGGGAAAATCGTCTCTCGCCCCTTTTATTCTGCTCTCGGATTCCAAAAAAAAATGCTGACAGCTTAATATAGGAATAAGCAGGTTTTTCACACTGATCCAGGAGGTATATGTTATTCAAATCTAAATGAAATTCTGTTTGCCCAAAACGATCTGGCGATTTACATTTTTGAAACTCTTCTGCTTCCATCCTCCATTACCCCAATATAGCTAGAGCAAAGGAAAAACAAATTCTACTGTTTTGTTCTACAGCTCCTACGCACCCTATGTAATCCCGTGGAAACAGTTTACAGTCAAACCATGCATTTATGCTCCACCAGCCATATTTTTTTCCATTTGTCCCTTACATAAATCTATTGGGGTAAAAAAAAAAAGGCGCAGGTGTGTTAGACAATGGCCACAATTCATCATTACTAAGCTTTTTATATGTCAGTTCTTGATAACAGCGCACTGGAGTAAGATGCACCTTTCGAGGCGTCGTGAAATATACTCCTTTCCCCTTCTGCCCCTAATTACGCCAATTTTGTGAAGTGATATATAAAGAGTTAGTCATCCGCGCTCACCTAGGGCCAGGTCCCGCTTATTCCAACCATTTTCAGAATGTTAATTTTTTGACAAAGTTGCCTTCATCTGTGTCAAAAGGAAAAAATGTTTGCACTTC
This sequence comes from Oophaga sylvatica, assembly GCA_033576555.1. NCBI lineage: Eukaryota > Metazoa > Chordata > Amphibia > Anura > Dendrobatidae > Oophaga > Oophaga sylvatica. Next base: position 39,139,019 of record JARQOD010000001.1, read on the forward strand.
AAGTTGAGCAAAAATGTTTTCAACATTTTATATTAGAATTCCTGAATCGAATCTATGACTTTCGGTTCAGACTACACCATTTGTTTTGTGTCTGCTACCATGGGGACAAAAATTTTCATTGAGGCTTCTTATTTATTTATTTTATTCAAAGCTATTACAAAGCTGATTTTTTATTTTTTTATTTTTAGATGCATCGAGCAATAAAAAATTTGGCAAAAATGGTGTAAACACTGTTCAGACTTGTCTCATCACAGTGTTGGTTGTGAAACTACAACTCCCAGCATTCCCCTCAGCAGTTACATGCCTTAGGTTGCTGATGTCATGACCAGGGGCCGGTTTTGTATCCTGTCTCTCTTTCCCAGTCTGATCATGACAAGGTTAACTTTTCTTTGCCTCGTTCTGATGTCAGGTCGGCCATTTTCTTTCCACTGCAGCCTGCAGGCAGTGTCCGTTATAGTTTTTGCCTACGACGTGTAGCTGACTCTGCGCACTCTGATTCATCCTTCTGCTTTTGCTGACTATTCCCATGTCTAAATTTTCTTTCCCCCTTTCTCGTCCCGACTCTGTGTTCCCCCTTTCATGTGTGGATCCCTGGTACTTGGCTTGACTCTGACCTGCTGTTTTGTCCTTTTTCTTTGTCATATCTGCTCCTGCCAGTACTGACCCTTTTTGGGTTGTTTTCTGACTCTGTGTTTGCTTGTTCCTTTGGTACTGCGATACAGACTATTATCGACCCGGCTTGTTTGACTATTCTGCTGCCACCTGGTGGTGACCTCGCTGCTGCGCTACAGGTCTGCTCTTGCTGTGTGCAGTCCTGCCTCCACTCTGTTCCCCTCTAGTGGAGCTTGCTTCTACCTGCATTGCAGCAGCGTGACAGCTGACCCCTAAACTAGGTCTACACTGAAATTTTAGAGCTGCAATCCACAGCTGACATTTGAAATCAGTCAGTAGGGGTGAAAAAAGTCTCAGACCATGTCTTAAAGGGGTGTCCCACTAACTAAACAACTACTTTTAAATAAAGTAGTCTCTCTTGCAAAAAAAAATAAAAAACATACATTTAGTTTACAAATAATCTACTTCATTGTAAAAAAGATTTGTCTAGATAGTGGACCACTCCTTTAGTGGAAGTCTTCGTTAAAATTATGGCATTTAACCCTTTGCCTGATATTTCCTTCTCTTGCAATGTTCAATCCCTCCTCCCCCTCCTGTATAAAAGGTCTTTCAGTGGGAACCATGTTTCCCATTTAGAGTCTCTTTCCGATACAGCACCTCTCACACGTGACATGTGCCCTTCCAATAAATGTTTCCATTAAGCTTAAAGGTTTGATCTGTATGGGGAGATATCTGTAGCTTTCATGAAACATCTGCTGTATCTATGGAAATAGAATTGCCATTATTCATCTTTTGAGCATTTGCTCCATTTCATGTTGTTTGTTGATACTTAATTAGAGCTAAATGAAACTTTATTGGTGTTTTAGCTTAGTATGTTCAGCGTGCCCAGACAATCACCGCGCTCATTCCTGGAGAACCTCTCCTCCCTCAAAGATATTTGTAGCATTAAGTTATCTTCTTAATGTGTCAACAGATTTTTGTCAAAAGAAAAAAAGTTTTGGTACCGTGTCAGCAGTGTTAGATCTGTTTTCTGTGTGCGTGTGTGTATATATACAGTACAGGCCAAAAGTTTGGGACACACCTTCCCATTCAATGATTTTTTCTGTATTTTCATGACTATGAAAATTGTAGAATCACACTAAAGGCATCAAAACTAAATTATAACACATGTGGAATTATACATTACACTTTACAAAAAAGTGTGAAACAACTGAAAATACGTCTTATATTCTAGTTTCTTCAAAGTACCACCTTTTGCTTTGATTACTGCTTTGCACGCAGAAAAGGTGAACGGATGGATTCTACATGCCTGGTTCCCACCGTGAAGCATGGAGGAGGTGTGTGATGGTGTGGGGGTGCTTTGCTGGTGACACTGTTGGGGATTTATTCAAAATTGAAGCGGTGAGCGGTCCAGCTCACCCCAAACCATCTTGATTGAGTTCAGGTCTGGTGACTGTGGAGGCCAGGTCATCTGGTGTAGCACCCCAATACTCTCCTTCTTGGTCAAATAGCCCTTACACAGCCTGGAGGTGTGTTTGGGGTCATTGTCCTGTTGAAAAATAAATGATGGTCCAACTAAACGCAAACCGCATGGAACAGCATGCTGCTGCAAGATGCTGTGGTAGCCAGCTGGTGCAGTATGCCTTCAATTTTGAACAAATCCCCAATAGTGTCACCAGCAAAGCACCCCCACACCATCACACCTCCTCCACCATGCTTCACGGTGGGAACCAGGCATGTAGAGTCCATCCGTTCACCTTTCTGCGTGCAAAGCAGTAATCAAAGCAAAAGGTGGCTACTTGAAGAACCTAGAATATAAGACAATTTTCAGTTGTTTCACACTTTTTTGTAAAGTGTAATTATAATTCCACATGTGTTAATTCATAGTTTTGATGCCTTCAGTGTGATTCTACAATTTTCATAGTCATGAAAATACAGAAAATCTTTGAATGAGGTGTGTCCAAACTTTTGGTCTGTACTGTATATATACAGTAGATTAAATAAGTATTGACATGTCACCAATTTTGACTTTAAATGGTTCTCTCTTTCTTCTGTAAAGTGTAAGCTCTTATGGTCAGTGGGGTCCTCTCTCTCCTGTAGAGTGTAAGCTCTTATGGTCAGTGGGGTCCTCTCTCTCCTGTAGAGTGTAAGCTCTTATGGTCAGTGGGTTCCTCTCTCTCTCCTGTAGAGTGTAAGCTCTTATGATCAATGGGGTCCTCTCTCTTCTGTAGAGTGTAAGTTCTTATGATCAGTGGGCTCCTCTCTCTCCTGTAGAGTGTAAGCTCTTAGGTCAGTGGGGTCTTCTCTCTCCTGTAGAGTGTAGCTCTTATGGTCAGTGGGTCGTCTCTCCTGTAGAGTGTAAGCTCTTATGGTCAGCGGGGTCATCTCTCTCCTGTAGAGTGAAGCTCTTATGATCATGGGGTCCTCTCTCTCTCCTGTAGAGTGTAAGCTCTTATGGTCAGTGGGTTCCTCTCTCTCTCCTGTAGAGTGTAAGCTCTTATGATCAATGGGGTCCTCTCTCTTCTGTAGAGTGTAAGTTCTTTATGATCAGTGGGCTCCTCTCTCTCCTGTAGAGTGTAAGCTCTTATGGTCAGTGGGGTCTTCTCTCTCCTGTAGAGTGTAAGCTCTTATGGTCAGTGGGTCGTCTCTCCTGTAGAGTGTAAGCTCTTATGGTCAGCGGGGTCATCTCTCTCCTGTAGAGTGTAAGCTCTTATGATCAAAGGGTCCTCTCTCTCCCTTGATGTAACCTTATGGGGAGGGGGTCCTCCCCCTTAAGGGGTAACTCTTTATCATAGGGGCCTCTTCCTTTCCCGTAGAGTGTAAACTTTATGGTCATGGGGGGCCCCTCTCTCCGAAGTGAACTTTATGGCAGGGGGTCCTCTCCTCCCTTTGGTAGCTTTTTCGGGGGCCTCTCTTCCTTTAAGGGAAACCCTTTTTTGGGCTTGGGGGTTTTCTCCTCCTGTAGGTGTAATTTTGGTCAGCGGGGTCCTCCTCTC